>JAQPPZ010003263.1:0-1230644 GCA_028583015.1 Wollemia nobilis | reverse complement strand
ATTCCTTTGCTAGTGGGACTCTTTCAACACAAGACATCTCTACAGAAGAATGATCGAAGCTATCCAAGACCAATTTTTTTATTTACCAAGGGTCTATGAGTCTAGCTTTTTATTTTCTATCCAAGATTGATTCTTAGGTTGACTCACCTTATTAGGTTGGACCACCTTGATAGGTTGGGCACCTTATCAGGGCAATGGATGGTCATGTGCCCCATTATCTTACAAACAAAGCAAATATAGGGTCTGTTTTCATATTCCACAGGTTGATTTATGGTCCTAAAATCTAAAATAAGCTTGAATAGGTCTAGGAGATTAGCTGTTAGATCTAAATTCACGCACATCCTAGCATACACCATTCTAGATTTATACATTGTGGTAGCATCAATACAAACTAGCCCTTCCAATATTTTAGCAATTATTCTTAGGATATCCTCATGCCATAATTGGAAAGGGAGACCATGAAGTCTAATCCAAATAGGAGCCATGTTAATGTTTTGCAAATCGAGGTCAAAATCCGTTCCTCACTTCTTGAGAAATAAACTCCTCTACCCATAGAACCATCGACCCCATTCCAAGATGCACAAAGAATCTTTCTCCTCATTGAGATTTATGAGGAAAAATCCTTTGGGAAGAGCGACCAACTCCATGAAACCCTTAGGAGACCATTTAAGGGAAGCCCATTTCCTGATCGAATCAATATCATGGCAGGTTCCCATGAATTCACCTACCATGTTGAAGGCTCCTTCATCCATAGTTAGGTGCATCAATTCTTAAAAAATCCTCAAAAAGGTATCCTCTGAAAGAAGGTTGAAAAAACCCATAGGGGACTTCGATTTATGAGATTTGAAAGAAATCAAACTTACAAAGGACATAGTGCCTGGGTTAGAGGAAAACAAAAGGCCTAGCGGACCTCAAGGAGGGTTTGCATCTCTAGGAGGTATCACAAGGTCCATAACACCGCTCGAATCCTCATCACACTCATCCACCCCATTCGCACCCACGCTCACCTCTTCACCACCTGCCACGACCCCGCTCGCCACACCGAGCTCCACCTTCTCGCTTGTCGGATTCATAAGCTCCATAGTTTTAGCTCCTACTCTAACCATAAATCACTCTTTTATTTTCAATCATTAGAAAAACATCTTTATCTATTATATTGCTCATATTTTTCTAAGATGTTAAGAGTGATTTATTTTTCACAATATTTGTGACGATTGTATAAAATATATTTTTTATAATTTCTCTATTTTTACAATGTGCAATATACATTAAGTTGTATAATTATTATGTTTGACATCAATTTATGACGTAAAATTAATTACTATACAACTTAAAATATTTTGAAGTTTGACAATAGCCCACCTTTGTTAATACTTATTTTGATCACTAATGGTTCTCACTAGATATTTAGATTTAGTATGTACAAGTGTATATCCTAATCATATTGCATCCAAAAAATGAATTACAATAAATTATCCTCTTTAATGGTCTTTGAGCAAATGCATAGAGTTTTTATTAATGGAGGGGTTTTGAAAGGACCCAAAACCTTTTACAGAGCTAAACCAAGAATCCAAAAGGGATCACCAAAAGGAACAAAAACCAACAGACTGGAAACCAGCACAACCGAACAACAAACAAACAAAGGAAAAGCACTCCCAACACACCCTTCTAAATACAGATAAGCACAAACTAAGCATACATTGAAATGCAAAGAGTTGTTTAAACTATTTAGTAGTGATTTATACCATCTTTTTGAAATGGATATCTAAAAGCCAATAAAGAGAAATTGAGATATCTATCACATGTTTCATGTAGTTAATTTAAAAAAAAAACTAAAGATAATTAAAATATGTATATTTTAAAAAAGTATAAAACATACATCTTAATTTTTCTTTATTCATAAATGTATTTGACCTCATGTGATTCTTAATATTTTCTATAGATTTATGCTATTTGATAACTGGTTGCATGTCCAAGATGAAGAAGACAATTATTATTTTGATAAAAAGTTCATTTAACAAAATTCTAATAACAACAATAATGATATTTTGTGCTTGTTTAGGCCATTGTTATTTTAGCCACATACAAAATCAATGTATATAAATTGAAAAACTTTATAAAAAATAAAAATTATATTAGAGTTCAACAAACTAAGATAATATATAGTGTAAGACTTAATGATAACAAAATATAGTAATGAATGAATTTACATATAATTTGTGGTAAAGGCACGATAACAACAATGACATCAAATAAAAATCCTTTTCTAGAGGCCAACTAAATGAATTTGTAATAAAAATATTTATTGATCCCATAATTAGAGGCTCTTTTCAAACATATTTTTTGAATTGTAACCATATATTTCATTAACCCTTTGTGTCACTAATTGGTTTAAAATAAAATAAGCAATGGTAATTAAAAAAAACTCTAGTGTGACGTTATATAATGAACACCCCTTTTTGACTTAAAAATATTTTAAGTGGCCAAAATTTATAATCTTTTATCCAAGTATTCAGTCTTACATTTACTATTTCTAGATGCTTGATGCAAATTCATATCCTATATAAAGGTGTGCTCGTATTCAAGGCATAAAACAAAACTATATTGATATTAATAATACATACTTCTTTATCTTATCCAATAACCTAATAGAGGGATACGCCAATTTAAGGGGATTATAGGAGGCTCTGAAGGTAGGGTGGAAGAAAATTTAGGTGAAATCAGATTGCCAAATTATGATTAACCATTTAAAAGGACTAGGCAAGCAAAATAACACAAACTAGAGAACATAGAAAATAATTGAGCAGATGACCCAATAGTGTTTTGAGAGAGTGGAGTTGATACACATCTTTAGAGATCATAACAAGGTGACACATGTGATGTCTAACTAGGCTATTGACTGAGGAGATCTCACTTGCTATGGATATCCTCTTAGATGGTGGATTTAAGGGACGAGGTAAGCTCTTTTTTCTATTCGTACCATTGATGATAGTATTGCTTGCTATATATATATATATATATATATTTTTTATATATATATATATATATATCCTTGCTTTACATGGTTACTCTTATACATGGATAGTTGTAGTAGATTAGATGTGAGGAAGCATAGTCCCACATCCTTTGTAAAAACTTGGCTTAAAAGTCTTAAACCTAGAAAAACAAAAGATAAATTAATTTAATAACCCCTTTCACTAGAAAAATAATTCATACTTCTTAATGTATTATCTGATTATTCATTAATATGAAGTATTTTTCAAAAAAATATATATATATATATATATATATATATATATATATATATAAACTTTAAATTGTAAAAAACATATTTAAACCAACAAACCAAAAATTATTAATATTACCTTAAAAACATAAATAATTAGTAAATAATTTTTTATAAAACAAACTTTTTCTAATTAAAAAAAAAACCTTTATAATGTATTTTATAAAAATAATATACCTAAAACAAAGTCCAAATAGTGAAATGAGTCCTTTACAAGCAAGGTTGGAATTTGATGAATCCTAACACATCAAAGTCCATAATAAATTATTTGATTCATGCCTATCAAAATTATTTGGATGGCATATAATAAATTATGAAATATGGATGTAAAAGGAATTTCCCTTCACAGCACATAAAATTGCAAGCTCTTCCTTTTTTCGTGATGTGATGGAAACATTATTCTCTTAGATTATCCAATCCACCCGTACCACGTCACAACTTGAATGCAGTCCTAACGCCTTTCATACTTTATTGACCCTCATTTTGAGTTACTACTTATAAAGTAAGATGCCAAATATAATTGGATATGTGATGTTTAATATAATATATAGACTCAAACAAACGTGAAACCTTCATACAGCTTGGAATATTATTTTGCTGAATCCGGTCGTTATCATGAAGTATTGGTGAGGGGTGCAAGTACGGTACGTTCAGCACAATATTTATATGTTCCATTCTTTCCCTTTAAGGTTAAAGGGATTTTTTTTTCTTTAAAAGTAAGGAAACTGACCTTTATGCAATGGCGAGTCTACTCATAGGTTGTCATTTAAATATATTTTATGTGGTGATGATATAATAAGGATAACCTTTGTTTTAATTAAAATAATAATAATAATAATAATAATTTTATTTATATGAATGATATCATGATAATAATATAATAATTTAACAAATTAATATTTTAATAAATAGTTGAAATTGTCTATTACAATATTAAGATTTGAATTCAAATTGTATCATTAATATTATTTTTATTTACTATTGTCCCACATTATCTTAAAATTGAAAAAGTCTAATGTTTCATTTATTAAAAAAATAAAATAATTTTATTTTATTTTATTTTAATCTTTTGATTCACACAAGCAAGAAATTATGTGGGATGCATATTATCCTTCTTTAATCTAGGCTCTTTTTTATATTTTTGATTGAGGAAAACTAAAATTATTATTTTTTAAACACACACACCCGATCTTGGTTTGAACTTAGATCTCCCAAACAAAAACCCAAAGTCATACCACTGCGGTGTGGGTTTGAACTTAGACCACAAAAACCCAAAGTCATACCACTACTGTGTCCCACAAGAAATAAAAAATCAGAATTAATGTTATTTTTATAAGATTCTTATAATTTTACTAAATATTGCTTCAGCCTATGATATGAATATCTTAGGCCATCCTTTTCTTCTTTTTCATTGTTAGGAATTATATAATTTTTTTAAATTAATTTACCATGAAGAATAGTTTCTACATTGAAAGTATTTTTTTTTGTATATGCCTTCTCTTGCTCAAAATAATCCTCATATGTAATTCTTGCCATTTAGATAATTTGTAATTTCATAAGGAGGTCCTCTTTCTACATAGGGTGTTGATAGGATGTAGCATGCAAATAAAGATGCATATCACTACTACATTTTCATACATTTTTATATTGTATCAAATGTTATTTATTACATCAAGTTAATGCAAGTTAATGGTTTTCGCCCACAGGTGCAGTTGCCCTAGTGGGTAAAGATGGTGGTTGTTTCTTAAGTGATCTTGTGTTCAAAACCCCTTGAGGGTGGTTGTTGATGTAATTTGTAAACGTTCTCCTCAAAAAAGTTAATGGTTTTCCAATGCATCTATTATCTCATGTATATTGAAAGATTTAAAGAATAACATCCACAAGGTATTTGAATGGACAAATGAATCAATATCTCCACTTCTTGTTAACACTTCCTATATTAATTTTTATTTTTTCATATCAATATCCCTTTGAGTTTCCTATTCTCCTTATTCTTTCTTTAAGGTTCTTTCTTCATCAATTTCTTTGATTTTTCATACTATTAATGATTAGACTTACTATATATATATATATATATATATATATGTGTTTCCATGGACAATCTAGAGTGTAAGGAATAGCCACAAAAGCATTGTCTTCTTTATGTTTCCTTAGAAACCCTAAAACGTAAGATCCTACATATTAATTACTTTCTTATGCTATCTTGAAAACCCTAAATTTCCATGGATATCCTCCATACTTTTTTCTTTATTATGTTTCTCTTGAACCGTAAAGTGCAAGGGATAAATTTGATACCACTTTCATTTCTATTGCAAGGAGAGGATTGCATATTACTTAAGGAAAATAAATATAATTTACTTGAATAAACTTGATCTCTTCCTCCTTTATTTTAAAGTTTACCTTCATATCTTCCTCTACACCTTTAATTCCTTTTGAATTTGAACTTGCACATTGTAATTCCTCACACCTTATATGTTTCTTTGTTTATTCTAATAGTTGATCCAAGTGAACCATGATGGCCTTTCACTATCTCGTTATGCAAAGGGGATTTCTTTACCACATTTCTTGGAGTGGAAATTCCTAATCTAATCCATCTTCTCTTATAGTACATGTATCTTCTTGCTTCATCACAAAGTTTATTTCATTACCAAAAACTTGTCTCTTTCTTTACCACTTCATTTTGTAATCTCTTGCCACATTCCAATCTCATAACTTTTACAACATTAGAAAGTAATATTTTCATAATACATTCGTTGATCCCATTTTCTTGATTCAAATTTAATATTAATGGATTGTGGTAAATATTTTGAAATATCTATGACAACATACAACATTTTTACTCCTTAACAATTGGTCCCTCCTAGATGAACTCCCTTAGAGTATTACTAATATTCTTCAAAATATCCTTAGTGATAAGTCTTTTAATACTTTCTATCTCTAGATGAGGATTCTCACTCCATGGTCTTAAGTCTATGGTATCTCTCCCCTTGAACCATGGACCATGCTCCACTATTTTATCCTTAATTTCTGAAGTGAGAAAGTTGATGAGGAAAAAAACTTTTGGAAGAAAATTATGGAGTAATTTGAATTCAATCCCCACTTCCACTTAATCCAATTTTGAATCTCCATCAAACTTGACCAATATATGTGAAACTTACATATTAATCCTATGCTTTTAAGAACCATTATGTCATGCTTCATCATATCATCCTTGGTGATCACTTTTGGTGTAGCATATGCTTCTTGGATAGGACTATCATAGATTCACTCTTGTTCTTGTCTCTAGTGGGGCATCCATACTTTTAGCTAGGGCATCCTTCTAGCTAAGGTTTTTATTCCATGATACATAACTTTTCCTCATAAGAATCCTTATTTTTAATTTTTTTCAAAGATTTGTTGTAAGAAAAAATAAGGCTTACTCCTTGGTTGCATTACTTCCTCCTATTCATACTCACTTCCTTGTCTTTTTTAAAGATCTACAATAAAAAAGGTGACACTCATCCTTGCTCGCACTTCTTAGCATGGCATGAGTTAAAATGGTTAAAAATATAAAATTTTCAACTAAATATTAAAGCTTAAAATTTGTAAAGCTAAATAAAGTAATTTTTAACATCCGCTAGCCCATATATCATATGAGATGATCCTTATGGAGAATGTTGCTTATTTAATATATGGTTATTCAACCATACTTTGGTTTTTAAAGTATAGTATTCAACCCTGCTTTCTTGTAAGATTTGAACCTTAGATTTTCTCTTTAGAATTTTAAAATTTTCATTATTAACTCATTAAAATTGTATAATATTAATTGATACTATTATATAATTTATTAAAACAACACAATGTTTTAACTTCATATAACTTATTATTAAAAAAAAAGACAATAATAATACCATTATATAATAATAATAATAATTATTATTATTATTATTTTTTGTTAGAATTGGTTACATTAGTAACTATCAACGCAACTTGGCAGGGTTCAAACAAACTATCAGCCAAGGCTTCCATGACGCACAAGGTTCGCACCGAAGGGAACCACCTGACAAGGTTCGCTGTCATCAAACAAACTATCAGCGAAGGCTTCCATGACGCACAAGGTTCGCACCGAAGGGAACCACCTGACAAGGTTCGCAGTCATCAATCAAATACAATACGCAGGAGTTGAAGCGGGCTACTGACTATGCATAACCACGCCCAATAATACTATTATATAATTTAAAACATCAGAATCTGTGAAGTGAAAGACAACAATAAAATCAACATTCTCCCGCAACTTGGTTGCGCAACAACAACATACGAGTCCAATACAATATAATATTTTCTAATTTTATTCATGCGTGACGAATACTAGGAGTTGCCAGGTAAGTTCCATGCACGCGTTTGTAAAAAAAACACACAAGTGGAGACAATTCCCAGTCACTATAATAACTAGATTACAAAACAACTTAGAAGATAGCAAACATCATTAGTTACTGACAGTAATAAAACAATATATTTAATTTATCTTTTATTTAAAATAAAGGTATAAAGTCAAGAAAAAAACAAACACAGCTGAATAAATGAATTGCCAATGGTTATCATCCAAATTATCAGAGATGCCTGGTTATGGCGGTTGCTTGTCTGCAATGGATTTCGGTTGGCAAGATCTTTCTGTCATTGACTGTATTGCTATGAATGTTTTAATAATTAAATTATTATTATTAAATTTTAATAAAATATATATTAGTATTATAATAAAAAATTATTAAAATATATATTTTAAATAATTTCAAAAGTAAGTTTTAAAAGGATTGTTTTTCCTTTCCCATTATATTCATGTTATTCAAGTTTGTGTATGGTTTACATTATCTTTATATTTCAACTATTAAAGTAAAAAATTAATAAAATGTACTAATATATTAAAATAAAAATTAATATATATTTTTTTAGTTTAGCATTTCTTTGTTTAAGAAGATAATATAGCACAATATAATATCATGAGTATAACATGCTCCACTATGTTTAATGTTTTTTTTTTTTTCACCAAGGTGTTGTAGGTGAGTTGGAGAGGAGAGGGCAATCCTCCAAGGGAGGTCCCAGGTTCAAATCTCCACCCTATCAAAAAGTTGAATTGGGTATCCAAAATCCAATTGATAATGTTGGTGACTTTGATGGTGTAGAACCCTGTTTCTCTGTTTGTGGTCTCTCAGACCAAGCGGCTCCGCAAGGGGTTTTCGCTTAAAATATATATATATATGTTTAATGTTTTTAGATCTTTTAATTTTTTTTTCAATTGTTTATATGTGATTGAAAGGGATCCCACTTGTATTACATCATGATCATATTATGGTATTACAACAATTTGACAATTATGCATATATCATTTGTTAAGATTAGATCTCCTCTTTAAAAGTTGAAGAATTTGTTAAGATTAGATCTCCTCTTTAAAAGTTGAAGAATGTAATCGATTGAGCTAATGCCATTTGATATATTTAAGTGTTTTATATATTTAGAAATGATTTTATATCTTTAAATTGTGTCATTAAATATTCAAAATTCCACAATAGTGATTCTAATAGGAGACAATCAGGTGAAGGTAGTAGTTCACCAGTTTCAGCTGAGTGTTTGTTAGCTTGAGGTCGACATGGTTCCAATCTCGAGCCCCTACAAAGTCCTTCTCACCTGGAATAAAACTCTTACCGAGGTGGAATGGGGGCTATAGTGGTACCTTTTCATATTTCAACCATGCTCGAGAGGATAGATTCACTTGTCTCTTAAAAAAGAAGAAGAAAACAATCAATATTTAAGAAACAAAAAGTATAAGGACAACAAAATAAATATAATTATGGGTTTGGGAGTATAACAAAACTCATTAAAGAAAAGTATTCAAAGAATGACATATTAAGGAATATATAAAGTGGGATGATTGTCAATTTAACGAAAGAAAAATAAATTCAAAATGAAAGAGATCACCAATATTATGGTATTCGTTTTAGGTAGGTTCATACATACATACACAAACACACTTACACGTATCTGTCTCTATATATATCACAATCTTAGGTGTTATTTTTCCCTTAACAAATTCATGTATCTCTTAAAGACTTTTCAATTCAAAACATACATACATTCTTAGGTGTTAGTTTTCCTTTAACAGATTCATGTATCTCTTAAAGACCTTTAAGAGATTCATGTATCTCTTAAAGACTTTTCAATTCAAAACATACATACATGTATGTATATTTTGAATTGAAAAGTCTTTAAGAGATACATGAATCTGTTAAGGGAAAAATAACACCTAAGATTGTGGCACACAAATTCTCCACTTTGTTCATTACAATATATATTCCGCAACAAACTTAAGTGTAAACAACATTATACAATAACTTTAATTTGTTGCTATCCTCAATGCTTTTTAGGATTCTTAAATAAATTTTATTTCAAAAATGGATTATGAATGCATTTACATCAACATGTGATGGATGGTTCCTACTAAGATGTGATGAGTGGATGGAATAAAATCCTAAACATATTGTTAAATAGGGTCTGTTTAACACATCTAAAAATGATATATATCTAATCTAAAATAAAATATGTATACACAAGCCACCTAAGTTTTGCAGAGTCTTGATAACAATGCTAGCTATTTGAAATATAGTTCTACAGAAAAATAAGAATTATGTGCACAAGGAAGCAACAATAATAAGCATCACAAAGTGACTATGTGTATAATCAGTGAGGGAATGCAACCAATGAAATGCCAATAAGAGTATGTTTTATAATGTTGACTAGTAAAGTTGTGTGTTTAACTTAGATTATGTACACTATATGTAATAATAGATGTGATATGCGATGCTCATTATAATAATAGATGTGATATACAATGCTCATTATAAGAGGGGTACACAAGCTATAACTCTTTCATTATTTAACTTATTTAGAAGGCAAAAATCTACATAAAGCCATGTCATAGGACATTATGCACTCAAATATGATACCACCCTATATATTTCATACAACATCTCATATATTTGAACGTAAAGTGTAGGTGAATGCCAAGCATCGATGAGTTGTGAGGGTTTAAACCAAATATTTTACTTTCTTAACTAAATATTTAATGTGTTTGTTGTCAAGAAAGTAAGTTGCACATATCCACACCCACAATTTTATGTTTATATAGTAATGACATTATAGTGCTTATTTAGATAAGAACAAAATAATTTATTTGAGAAAAAGTCATTTACAAAAATAATTTAGTCAAGAGAGTTAATTCAGAAAGATGTAATATGGAGTCTGGGAGATGGTAAGAAGATCGATTTTTGGGAGGATCCCTGGGTGTTATATACTTCTTTATCTCAAATTCTATTGTTAGGTCCAGTAAAACCCCTTTTTCCTTCGTTGTTTGGTCCAAAAGTTGTTGACTTTATAGAAGTTGTGACAGGAGTTAAAAAATGGAAGAGTCTGAGAACTGATAACCTAAGTCCTCTTGTGAAGGAGGTTTGGTTTTTTGTTATAGAAAATTTGAAGTTTCAAGTGTTAAAATATCAAGATGAGGAAGATACTCTGCTATGGAAAGGGGAGGAGAATGGGCTTTTCTAGATGAAATTGACATATTTACTGCTGGATTCGGCCAACTTGATTCCTCCCCCTCCCTTCAAATTTTGGCAAAAAGACCTTACCTCTAAGATCAACATCTTTTATTGGTTGGTTATTCATAATAAAGTACTTACCATTGACAATATTTAGAAGAGAGGGATGTATTTAACAAATAGGTGCTTTCTCTATGGATCATGGGTTGAATCCTCAAACCATCTCTTCTTTCAATGCCTTTTTTCTTCTACTATTTTGGATAACTTTTTGCAGGTCTTAGGAGTTAGTTGGGTGGCTCCATGTTGTGTGACTGACTTGAGCCTCCAATGGTCTTTACTATTTTTGGGCTCGAAGCTGAAACTGGTCTAGTATTGGAGAATTTGGAAAGAAAGAAACAACATGGCTTTTAAAAAAAGAAAATAAGATGTACTCACAATGTTTTCAAAAGCTATTTTTGTGGTGGTAGAAAACATCTCAAAGCTCCCTTTGGACTTGATGGCAGAGGATAAGAAGGAAGAGGAGATTGAACTAAAAATTAGTTTTAAATTGAGGCCTAGAGGGCCTAATTTAATTCAACCTAAGTTGAGATCATAAACTAAGTGGGTTCCCCCACCTCCCGGTTGGATTAAATTCAATTTTGATGGTGCTTCCAAAGGCAACCCAGATGCTGCAGGTGCTAGAGGACTATTCAAAGATGATAAGGGATAAATTCTCCTTACCTTTGCAAAAAATCTTAAAGACCAAACTTGCAATTTTGTCGAGGCCAGAGCATTATATCAAGGGATGTTATTACTAGAAAATATGAATTATCAAAATTTGATTATCGAAGGGGACTCTCTATTCATAATAAATACTCTCAAAGATCTGACTTAGCCCAACTGGAAAATATTAAACATGATAAAAAGGCTAAAATATTATACCAATCAATGGAGGAGATTCAAATAGCTCACACCTACAGGGAGGGAAATAGGGTTGTTGATGACCTTGCCAACCTTGGAGTCCACCATAACAGTCTTATAGTGTGGAGAGTGATTTTCCCCTACATATTGGGAGGGAAGATTATCAAGTCTTAGCTTGGGCATAAGCATGATATGGAGTTATTGCAAACACCAAACTCTTGTGGGCTAAAATATGACTTTGATGTTTGATTTGATTCAAATTGGCTTGGAGCGGAATACTTGGATAAAGTAGGACAAATTCCTTCTTTTTATGCGTTTTATCCTTAGTTTTTAATAGTAATGTCCATTTTTTAGGTGGCAAACTAGGAAAAGATTGGAAGTGGAGAAAGATGTGGAGAGGAAAATATTTCGAAACTCTTGGGTTATGTATCAATGGATTATTCCAAGAAAGATTTATTATTAGGCCAGTTATGGATGCTTCTCGGGGGCCCTTGGTGGTTTATTAACTGCTTGGTCTTGTCTCTGCTTTTAGTTGTTCTGGAATCATGTAATATCCTATGGGTAGGTTGTTATTTTTTATTTTGTTTTTATATGTCCTTTTTGGCCTCTTGTTGTCTTGGAGTCTTTGATTGCGTGTCAAAACCTATCTCAAACTTTTTGTACAAGGTTTGAGGACCTTTCAACACCCCTTCTTTAATTTAATATAATAATAATAATAATAATGCATTGCATTACAATCTATATTGTATTCAATTTTAATATTTATTATTTTATTTCTTTGACAAGAGGATTGGTTGAAAGGATTTTACAGAGAAAATTTGTATTGTGCTATCTTTTAAGAAGCTCTTTATTTGGATGTAAGTTGTTGAGAAAAAATATTTCCAAAAAAATTAGAATATTATGATTTGTCTTAAGATTTTATAGAAGAAACTATGTTATGTGATGGAAAAAAATAATTATAAAGATTGTAAAGAGCAAACTTAAACTATAGTTTATTATTTTATTAGAAACCTCTGATAATATTTTTTTTATTTTGGAGCTATGTTTACAAATTTAATTGATTTTTGGTTAAAATATATCTAAAGTATGTATTATAGATAGAAAACTTGCATGGAAGTACTTAGTACTTTCAACCCCAACCGTTTATGTGATAGTATAGAAATTTTATTCAATGTGTTTGCATGATAGTTTAGAAACATTATTCAATGTGCTTGGTTTGAATGTATTGACTATATAAAAGGAATTTGGTTGTAAGAGTATGAAAATAGGGATGAGAGAAGAAAATAGTCATTTTAATATTTTGATAGGAGAGGTTTTAGCAGAATATTGATTCTTTGTTCATTATTATTATGGGTAATACACAAGTTTGACAACTAAATTACACAAATTATATATTTCTTGATACCATGATACGGTTATTAAACTAAAAACATGGATAATTTAATGATTTGTTTTATAATTCTTTATTTTATTTTCAAATTCTTATTGATGTTTTCATATGTAGACCATCTTAGTTATCTGATCCTTATGAATGGAACATGACTTAAATTTATTTTTTATTAATCTTTTCCATAGAGCTTAGCCTAATCTTATCCTACTTTGTGACTTTAATATAACTTGCTTCAAAATTCATAGAAATCCTACATTATTTTTATTTTTGTGTTGAATTAAATAAGAGATAATTTATGTCAAACTTGTTCAATTACATAAGCAAATGCATGTTGAAACTTTTTGTAGGAAATATTGTTGTATAGATTATAAATGCATTCACATATGCACCTAGCTTTTGGTAATTTCTTATATTTTTGTTTGATAAGATGGAAAATAAGGGGTTTTGAAAGGGTCCTTGAACCTTTTAACAAACAAAAAACACGAACAAATAGATCGGACCAAACAAGGCCAGACCACAATCCAACAAAACAAAGAGGAACCAACCCTAATAAAGGATATTGCAAGAAGCACAAAAACAATAGAAAGGGCCCAACAGCCCTGAAGCCCAAAAAAAAGCAGATGATACCTAATCCTTAGAAATTTTAATAGAATTAATTCCTCTAGTAAAAATTGAAGCACGAAGCTCGCCTTAAGATTTTTTGCCTCATCTTAAGTTTTTCTTCATGGAAGAAAGAAGTTCGTAATCCGAGGAGGGATCATCAGTTTGGCTTGAGGCCTTGCTCTCTTTGTTGGGAGGCCAACTCTTGTTACCTTCAATTTGAGTCTTATGGCAACCTTCTTTGAAGCCTTCTTCTTGCATCTTGGACACTTGCATCCTAGCTTTAGCCATATTTCAAACAAATTCTACCACTCAAACCCTTTAGAATCATTTTTAATCCCAACTTGGTTTGCTACTCTGCTCTTTGTTCTTTCATGGTCAAAGTGATGACTCTTGATCTCTAGCTTCAAAGTCTCTTAACTTCCATTTGCAATATCTGACTTAGTGGCTCGTTTCCTAAGTTATTTGTTTAAATATTTGCCCACTTTCCTTTCAGAGCCCACATCCATAGTCCCTTTCTTTTGATTACTTGTGATAGGTCTAGGGGACCCATTTCCCTTGACACTATTATTTTCCCCTTGGAAGGGGATCCTAGAAGAATTTTGGAGACTAGACTTTTAATTTGCTTAGAAGGGAAATCTCCCACCAAAAGGTTTAGAGGGTCTATCATAATTGCATCTGATATGCTATTATGCTTGAACAGGGAGGCTTTGGTCATCAAGGCTTGTGAAGTCAGGTTAATTGAGTAAGATAAATCAATCTCCCCGATAAAATAATACTAGTCTAAGGCTAGACTTTCAAATGGATTACCCACAAAAGGATTAGAAGAGAGAGGAACATGAGAGGGTACCAGATTACATACTTGAATAACAAGATCTACCAACGATTCTAATTCCTCTACCAGTGGGACTCTTTTAGCATAAGGTATCTCTATAGAAGAATGATCGAAGCTATCCGAGACCAAATATTTTTCTTTACCAAGGGTCTGTGAGCGTAGCTTTTTATTTTCTATCCAGGATTGATTATTAGGCTAACTCACCTTATTAGGTTGGGTTACCTTGATGGTTTGGGTACCTTATTAGGATAATGGGTGGTCGTGTGCCCCGTTCTCTTACAAACAAAGCAGATAGAGGGTCTATTTTCATATTCCACAGGTTGATTTCTGGTCCTAAAATCTAAAATAAGCTTGATTGATTCTAGGAGATTAGTTGTTAGGACCACATTCACACACATCCTGGCGTACACCATTTTATATTTATACATTGTGGTAGCATAAATCAAAACTAGCTCTCCTAAGATTTTAGCAATTCCTCTTAAGATATCCTCATACCAAAATTGTAATGGGAGGCCATGGAGTCTAATCCAAAGAGGGGCCATGTTAATATTTTGTAAATCGAGGTCAAAACTCGTTTCCCATTTCTTGAGAAACAAACTCCTCTATCCATAGAACCATGGACCCCCTACCAAGATATGTAAAGATTCTTCCTCATTGAGATTTACGAGGAAAAACCTTTAGGAAGAGTGATCAACTCCATGAAACCCATAGGAGACCAATTAAGGGAAGCCAATTTCCTAATAGAATCAATATCAAGGTGGGTTCCCATGAATTAACCTACCAGGTTGAAGGCTCCTTCATCCATAGTTAGGTGCATCAGTTCCTATAGAATCCTCAACGAGGTATCCTCTAAAAGAAGGCCAAAAAATCCCATAGGGGACTTCAATTTACGAGCTTTGAAAGAAACCAAACTTACAAAGGATAGAGTGCATGGAATAAAGGGAAATAAAAGGCTTGGTAGACCTCGAGAGGGGTCCACATCTCTAAGAGGTTCCACAGGGTCCATAACACCACTCAAATCCTCATCACACTCCACCCCATCTGTGCCCACACTCGCTTCTTCACCACCCGCTACCACCCCACCCACCACCATGTCGCTCACCATGTCGAGCTCCACCTTCCCGCTTATTTGATTCATAAACCTCCAAAGTTGCAGTTCCTACTTTGACCATAAATCACTCTTTTGTTTTCAATCATTAGGAAAACATCTTTATCTATTATATTGCTCATATTTTTCTAAGATGTTAAGAGTGATTTCTTTTTCACAATATTTGTGGAGATTCTATAAAATACATTTTTTTATAATTCCTCTATTTTTGCAATGTGCAATATACATTAAGTTGTATAATATTTATGTTTGACAACAATTTATGATGTAAAATTAATTGCTATACAACTTAAAACATTTTGAATTTTGACAATAGCCCACCTTTGTCAATACTTATTTTGATCACCAATGGTTCTCACGAGATATTTGGATTTAATATGTACAAGTGTATATCCTAATCATATTGCATCCTAAAAATGAATTACAATCAATTATCCTCTTTAATGGTCTTTGAGCAAATGCATAGAGTTGCTTAAACTATTTAGTGTTGATTTATACCATCTTTTTGCAATGGATATCTAAAAGCCAATAAAGAGAAATTGAGATGTCTATCATATGTGTCTGATGTAGTTAATTAAAAAAAAACTAAAGATAATTAAAATATGTATATTTTAATTAAGTATAAAACCTATAACTTAATTTTTCTTTATTCATGAATGTATTTGACCTCATATGATTTTTAATATTTTGTATAGATTTATGCCATTTGATAGTTGGTTGCATGTCCAAAATGAAGAAGACAATTATTATTTTGATAAAGAGTTTATTTAAAAAAATTCTAATAAAAACAACAATAATTATACTTTGTGCTTGTTTAGGCCATTGTTATTTTAACCACATACAAAAACAATGTATATAAATTGAAAAACATTATAAAAATTAAAATTGTGTCAAAGTTCAACAAACTAAGATAATATATATAGTGTAAGACTTAATGATAACAAAATATAGTAATTAATGAATTTACATATAATTTGTGGTAAAGGCACAATAACCACAACATCAAATAAAAATCCTTTTCTAGAGGTCAACTAAATGAATTTGTAATAAAAATCTTTATTGATCCCATAACTAGAGGCTCTTTTAAGACCTATCTTTCTTGAATTGTAACCATATATTTCATTAAACCTTTGTGTCACTAGTTGGTTTAAAACAAAATAAACAATGGTAATTAAAAAATACTCTAGTAAGATGTTATATAATGAACACCCTTTTCGATGTAAAAATATTTTAGGTGACCAAAATTTATCATATTTTATCCAAGTATTCGGTCTTACATTTACTTTTTCTAGGTGCTTGATGCAAATTCATATCCTATATAAAGGTGTGCTCACATTCAATGTATAAAACAAAACTATATTGATATCAATAATACATACTTCTTTATCTTAACCAATAACCTAATAGAGGGATATGCCATCTTAAGGGGATTATAGGAAGCTCTGAAGGTGGGGTGGAAGAAAATTCAGGTGGAATCAGATTGCCAAATTATGATTAACCATTTAAAAGGGCTAGGCAAACAAAAGAACACAAACTAGAGAACACAAAAAATAATTGAGCAAATACAGATGACCCAATAATGCTTTGAGAGAGTGGAGTTGATACACATCTTTAGAGATCATAACAGGGTGACATATGTGATGTCTAACTAGGCTATTGACTGAGGAGATCTCACTTGCTATGGATATCCTCTTAGACAGTGAATTTAACGGACGAAGAAAACTCTTTTTTCCATTCTTACCATTGATGATAGTATTGCCTATTGTATCTAGATTTATAAATTCTTTCTTTACATGGTTACTCTTATACATAGATAGTTGTAATAGATTAAATGTGAGGAAGCATAGTTCCACATCTTTTATTAAAACATGGTTTAAAAATCTTCAAACCTAAAAAAACAAAAAAATATAATAATTAATTAATAAATGACTTTTATATAACAAACTTTTCTAATTTTAAAAAACCTTCAATGTCTATCAAAATTATTTGGGTGGCATATACTATACTATTGCCAATTATGAAATATGGATGTAAAAGGAAATTGTCTTGTCGGCACATAAAATTGCAAGCTCTTCCTTTTCGTGATGTGATGTAAACATTATTCTCTCTAAGCTTTCCCAATCCACCCGTACCACTTCACAACTTGAATGCAGTCCTAACGCGTCTTTGATACTTGTTGCCCCTCGTTTTGAGCTACCACTATTAAAGTAAGGTGCGAAATATAATTGGATATGTGATGTTTAATATATCGACTAAAACAAACATGAAGGCTTAATACAGATTGGAATATTATTTTTGCTCAATCCGGTCCGTATCATGAAGTATTGGTGAGGGGTGCAAGTACGGTACGTTGAGCACAATATTTATATGTTCCCTTTCTTGCCCTTTAAGGTTAAACAGATGTTTTTTTTCTTTAAAAGTAAGGGAAACTTTAACGAATTATGATGTGATCGAAGGCATCTCCACTCACCTTTAGGCAATGGTGAGTGTACATTTTGTTGTATATGTTTAAATAATTAATTTATTGTAATATTTTTATATGATGATAATATAATAAAAGCTTGGGTTTTATTTCATAAGGATAAAGAAACTAGAATTAATGTTATTTTTATAAAATTCTTATATTTTTATTATATATTATTTCTATCTATGTTATGAGTATTTTACTCCATTTTTTTCATTAGTAAGAATTATTAAATAAAAAAATATTTATTAATTTACCATCAAGAATATTTTTCACATTGAAAGTCTTTTTTTTTTTGTATATGCTTTCTCTTGCTTCAAATGATCCTCATAGTAATTCTCAGCATTTAGATAATTTGTAATTTTATAAGAAGGTCCTCTTTCTACATAGGGTGTTGATAGTATGTAGCATGCAAAAAATATGCATATCACTATTGCATTTTCATATTGTATCAAATGTTATTTATTACAACAATTTTATGTAAGAAGATTGATATTTTATTATTTTTCTTACTAGTAAAAAACTTACCATCACCTTAACACCACGTAGTATTAGGAATTTTCCTATGCTATGATGATGCTAAAATAATACTAACTCAACCCTAAGAAATTAACACTACACAAGTGCTAAATTCATTATTCTCAGCTTTGGGTTAGCACCAATTCTACATCATTATAATTAAATAGACTACTTTAAGTGATAATACAACTATGTTGCTTACTCATTGATGAGATATATTTAGTAAATTTTTATATTATTTAGAAAAGGTATATGACAAAGACCATATATCCAGGATTAAAATAAATACAAGGCTATTATCCTCCAAATTTTGTATTGTTAATCTATATTTTCTTTAAGATATTACAAAGGTCAAGAGGAATCTTTTGATGCCAAGTTTTGTTAAATCTAACTATCCAACTTGATTATGCTAAAACTTTGAAAGTGTGGAAGTTAGATAAAAAAAGGATTGGATAAAAGCTTAGTTTATGCTTAAGAAATTATTTTCTAAATTGGTTATATGTGATTGAAATAGGCCTCATCCATATTACATCATGGCCACACCACATTGTGCTATTACAAAAATATTTTGGCAATTATACATATATTGCTTGGTCAGTTTTAAACCTTGGTATCTACTTTGAAAAGTCGATGTATCTAACAAATTGAGCTTTTATTATTTGATAAATATTAAATAATTATTAATAAGAAAGACTAATTAGATATAAGGCTAACAAAAATAACTCTCAAACAATTTAAATAGTAATTAGAGCTACCCAAAGAGTTTGGCACAAACACTAAGAAGCACTAAGTTTCATATCATAAGCTAAGGTCCCAATCCCATTGGTGAGCCATAATATTTTGTCTATCGTTTTGAGCTCATGTAGTTGATATGACTTGTTTTCATCCACAAATAAGGCTTAGGCTCAAGTCTAGAAAGGTCTTGTGTGTAAGTGGTGGGTGCTTGACCCCCAAGCGGCTTGTCCTAAGATAATTATAATAAAAATACATAGTAGCTGACCCTAAGATATTAGGGGATTGGAACTCTTTCATAAGAAACTAACCCATAATCATCTACAAACTAGAGTTAAGAGTGGAAGGAAGCAACAATGTTAGGGATTCAGGGCAAGGAGACACACCGGTGAGAAGAATATGTGGGAAGACTTGATGCTGGAACATATCAAATTTCTAGAGGAAACTGATCAATTGGTCTGGACAAAGAATGAAACTATGAGGGAGTACACTCCAAAGTTGGGGTATAAGACTTTATTGGAAGATAGAAATGTTGATCTAGCATAGTGGTGGAAGACACTCTAAAAGAAGAATACCCTATTGAAGACAAGACTATTCCTATGGCATACCATGAAAAATAAGGTACTAACATGGGAGGTATAATAAAAGAAGAATTGGAATGGTCCAGGAAGGTGCCATTTATGTAAGTCAGACAATGAAACAATTGATCATTTACTAGTAGCTTTATCCTTACTATACAGGTTTGGAGGGAGGTTATAGTATAGTTAAAGCTTCCTCTAGGATGATAAGAATATTTCTTAGAAGAGTCCTTAAAATATTGGTTTGAAAATAGGTCATACAAAGGTTTTATTGTTCTCCCGTTCTTTATGTCATGTGGAGTATATTTATCTAGGAATACAAGAATTTTTTAGGATCAAGAGAAGCCTACTTGATAGGTCTCCTCCAAAATCATCAAAACTTTCAATAACTGTAAGGTTTCAACAACAAGAAAGGTAAATAGACAAATCATCTCTTCAAGATTGATAAATTAGGGGTATGGGAATTTTTTGATGGGGGTAGACAAGGGGTCCCTAGAGTTTGTGGAGTAGGAGGATTACTATATATTTTTAACTCTCATTATTTTTAATTCAAGGCTGAATTGGGAGAAGGTTCTAATAATTATGCCAAAATTATAACACCCAAATTTTTGGTTCAATGGGATAAAGTGGAAGTGGGGATTGAATTCAAATTACTCCATGAATTTTCTTCCAAAAGGATTTTTCCTCATTATTTTCTCTAGTTTAGAAATAAGGGATAAAATAATGGTTGGAGGCTCATGGTTTAGGGACAAAGATGCATTATATTTAAGAATTTGAAGTGATAATTTTTTTGTGGACATAGAGACTATTAAAAGACTTTCAATATGGTTTAGAATTTTTGGACTTCCTTATCAACTCATCAAAAAGGAGGTTTTGAAGAATATTGGTAAATACTTTAAGTGAATTCATCCAAGAGGGACCAACTACTAAGGAGAGAAGGTATGTTGTATACAATTGAATATGCGTTGCCATGGATATTTCAAAACCTTTACCACAATAAATTAGGATTAAATCTGAATAAACAAGTGGATTATGAAAATATTGCATTTTGATGTCACAAATGTCATGAAATCGAGCACATGGCAAGAGACTACAAAGTAAAAATGATGGAGGAAGAAATGGAAATTTTTGGGCATGAGGATAGCTTTAATTTGAAACAAGGATATCATATCACAGGAGAAGCTAGTGCAAATCAAGAATTTTCCACTCCTAAGAAAGTGGCTAGAAAAATCCGTTTACATCATCAGATGGCAAAGACCATTATAGCTCACTCGAAATAGTCATTAGAAGAAAAACATGATATGAGGGATGAGGAAGTAAAATGCAAAATTTCAAACATAGAAGGAGCTAAAGGTACGAAGGAAGAGGGGAAGGCAAATTATAAAGCAAAGGAAAATAGGGAGGCCAATTTTAAAGCAAATGAGGTGAAGGAGGTCAAGCTTAATCCAGGTAAATCACATTTATTATCCTCAAGTAGAATAAATTCTTCTCCATACAATAAATATGAAAGTAGTACAAAGTGTATTCCTTGCACTTTAGGGTTTCAAGAACAATATGGTAAATAAAATATTATAGAGGATATCTAAAGAAATTTAAGGTTTCTAGGCCAACATAAGAAAGCAATGACTATGGAGGATCATCTATGCAGTTTAGAGTTTTTAGGACAACAAAAAGAAGAAAATGCTAATGAGGATATTCCTTGCACTTTCGACTCTTTAGGGCAACATAAATATTTAGAAGATAAGTCTCATTATGAACAATATGAAAAAATAGAAAAAATAGAAGATATTGATGAAGATGAGAGTGTTTGTGGGAATGGAAGAAATAAAGGAAGGCCATCAAAGCAGGAACAAAGAAAAATAAACTCAAAAGGATATTGATTTGGGAAGCCAAATAAAAATGTGTTAACAAGAAGTGGAGCTAAGCCCACTAGTAAAAATAAAAAGTGGAAATGGTGAAAATGATATCATGGAATATTAGGGGTATGAATAAAACCCCTAAAAAAAGAGTTATTAAGGAATTAATAGATTGTTATAGTCCAGAGTTTATTTTAATACAAGAAATAAAATTAAACAGTGATGAATGTAAGGATGCTTTTAAGAAGATTTGGAAGATGGGTGATTGTTTAGTAGTTTCTTCTATAGGAGCTTCAGGGGGTATTGCAATAAAATGGGACAAATACAAATTGGATGGACAACTATTAAAAGTAAAAAGTAATTGGGTTGTTATATTATTTTGTAGGAAAGAGGAAAACATCAAAGTTGGTGTTATAAATGCATATGCTCCAACTATAGTTATTCCTCGTGAAAGATGTTGGAAGGACCTTAGCATATTTTTGTCAACTACAATGATGATTTGCTATGATCTATGGATTCTTGGGAGTGATTTTAATACTGCTGTATCTCCTTTGAAAAATAAGGGTGGTATTCTAGGATGGTCTAAATTAACACAAGATTTTACTTTATTTTTTAATTCAAATGATCTTTGGGATGTTAGTCCCTCAAACTTTCAATATACAAGGGATAATATATGCATTGGGTAAAATCATATAGCAAAAATACTGGATAGATTCTTATTATCCAATAATGGGTTGCAAACAAAGTATACAATCTCTTAAAATATTTTATTATGAGTAAGAGCAGATCACAAACCCATTCGTTTGACTTGTGAGTTGCCTAATAATGGTCATACAAAGCTATTTTGCTTTCAGTCTATTTGGCTCCAAGACCTTAAATTTTTCCAAATGGTTATGTTAAGGTGGGATGAATCAAAATTTGAAGGATCATGTATGTACAGGTTTGGTAACATTTTTAAAGAAAAGAAAGAAATTGAGTCCAAGCTCAAAATTTAAAAGAGCTAGTAGAAATTAATGGAATGGATCAAGATTCTTATGTAAAAGAAAAACAATTACTTTATGATTATCATAATGCATTGAAAAAGGAGTCATATTGGTTCCAAAAATCTAGAGAGAAATGACTCAAGGAAGGGGATATAAATACATGATTTTCTCATACTACAAAAAAACATTTTTTCATTCATTATATCAAACATATATTAACTCTAGATGGAAGGAATATTAAGGACAACAAAGATATAATGAAGGAAGCAATTAATTAATTTAAAAATATTTGATCAGATTCTAGGCAAGATAAGGAGGCATAAGATAATTTTTTGCAAAATATTCCATCAATTATTACTTAAGGATAAAATAAAAGTTTGATAAAGAAGATATATATGGAGGATCTTCATGAAGTAGTTTTCTCTTTCCATCCTAAGAAGGCACTTGGCCTCCATGGATTTACTACAAATTTTTATCCAAAGTTTTGAGACTTATTGAAGAGTGATATGTTAGTTGTGGTTGAAGAGGATCAAAAAAGGAAGGCTATAATAAGTGAGATCAATACTACCTTTAATACCTTGGTTCCCAAGTAAGGTCACACAAAATATTTTGATAATTTTCATCCAATAAGCCTTTGTAATATGATTTATAAGATCATTTCAAAAATTATTGCAAACATGTTTAAGGACATTCTAGGGTGTCTTATCTCAGAGGAACAAGGTGGCTTTGTTCATGGTAAAAAAATTCTTGATGGTATAATTATTGCACAAGAGGCCATACATTCTCTTCATTCCATGAAAAAATCAGGTATGCTTTTGAAATTAGATATGAACAAAGCATATGATAGGGTTTCTTGGAATTTTCTACATGCTATTCTGAAAATGTTTGACTTTGATTATAGTTTGTGTGAGTGGATTAAATGTTGTTATAGCATTGCAAAATTTTATATTTTGATCAATGGTTCTCTTGTTAATTACTTCAAGTCATCTTGTGGACTTTGTTAAGGTGATCCATTTTCTCCTTATCTATTCATTATTTTGTTGGAAGTATTAGAGAAATCCTTTTCAAATGTAAAAATAGAAGAAAAAATCAAGGGTATTCAAGTTGCAAAAAATGATCCCTCTGGATCTCATCTCCAATTTGTTGATGATACTTTTCTTTTGGGCCATCCCTTTGGACCATCCCTCAATTAGTGAGACCTGTTAAGGATGGATCCTGATTCGGTTATACCCAATGCACAAAAATAGGTGGAGGTTCCCAGTTATGCATAAGGACAGTTACAGTGATGGACACATATTCATAATGTAACCGATGTAGTTGCAAATATTAAATGCAATAGTTACAGTTTTTAACTATATAGTGGTGAGATTGTGAATAGTTGTGTGTGTGACAGGAGAGCACCGTGTGTGTGCATGAAAAGCCAAGCAGGTTGAAAGGAGAAACTGAAAGATGTCTTAGGAATTAGAAGAGGTTGTTGTAGTCATATAAGGCTATGGTGTGCAACCCTTCATGGTTGTGTATTTATTTATAATGCAAAATATGTCTTGGAGGATGTAGCCCGAGTTTGGGTGAACCTCGTTAATCTTGTGTGTTTCTCTTGTTCTTTGCATGTTTTCTTTTGTTTGTGTTTTGCTCTCAAATTCTTTTAGATCTAAAAAATCCAACAAGTGGTATCAGAGCTAAATTTTGGGGATTCAGGTTTGAGTGGGAGGTGGATCTCTTCCTAGAGACAAGAAAGGGGTCATGATGAAGATATAGAGAGCAGTATTGTAGAGGACGCTTATCCCTGAGAACGATGAAGTGCAGTGAGGCCTTTGTGTACATAATACATGGTAATGTGTATTCTGCAGAGGGATGTGTGGAGGGGTCTATGTGATACACTGTGAAGTGTATCCTACAGATGTTTGCATGGAAGTTGACTATTGGACCGTGGAAGTGTATAAGTGCCAGAGTGGAGTGGTGCCATGTAAGATCAGTTGAGGGTGGTGCATGCACATGTATTCCGCGTGTTGTGTGTAATATTCACAACAGGGATTGATGACTCATTTTGTGTGCAGGTTCTTTCTATAGAGGTCCTTAAAGTGTTTGCCTTCATACTGGTTCGAGGTGTTTCTTGAGTGACAAAGGTGAAGTGTTGTAGAGGACAGAGCTGGATCTGAGGTGCTTGCTGAGTACCACGGTGATGAGAGGAGGCTCTATATGTCGATGAAATTGAAGAGGGTGAGTCACTGCTTGTGGGGGGACTTGTACAACGAGCCCTAGTGAGAGCAACTAGGTGAAGATGTCATGTTGAGAGGACGATGGCAGTGGATGAGACACATAAAAGAAGAAGATGGGTTGCTGGTATATGCAACTGGTTTGAGCTCATATTCATGACTTGGGGAAATCGGATATGTAGCAAGAGAAATTGATCACTTCTCTTTGCTCTATCCCTTCCTTGGTTTTGAATATAGCTTGGAATTGGAAAGGGGTTTCCAATTTATTGTTCTTGATTGTGAAAGTCCAGGAGATTGATGAAGCAGTGGGAGTAATGACAGAATGAGGTAGTTTATGTGTTGTTTTTTGATCACGAGAGAAAGTGCATGGATGACACTGGTGATGGTTCAGAATATGGATACACAATTTGGAGGAGGTGAATATACTCGATATGGCTTAAAGATGATCTTCAGCGGATACAACAGTGGTGGAGCTATTGTGAATCAGTCTCCAAGTGGGATATTGTTAAGGATGGAGCCTGATTCAATTATACCCAATGCATAAAAATAGGTAGAGGTTCCTAGCTATGCACAAGGACAGTTATGGTGATGGACACATATTCACAATGTAACATATGTAGTTGCAAATATTAAATGCAATAATTACAGTTTGTAACTATATAGTGGTGATATTATGAATAGTTGTGTGTGTGCCAAGAGAGCACCGTGTGTGTGCAGGAAAAGCCAAGTAGGCTGAAAGGAGAAACTAGAAGATGTCTTAGGAATTAGAAGAGGTTGTTGTAGTCATATAAGGCTATGGTGTGCAACCCTTCATGGTTGTGTATTTATTTATAATGCAAAAGATGTCTTGGAGGATGTAGCCCGAGTTTGGGTGAACCTCATTAATCTTGTGTATTTCTCTTGTTCTTTGCATGTTTTCTTCTGTTTGTGTTTTGCTCTCAAATTCTTTTAGATCTGAAAAACCCAACAAGACCATGGATTTTAAATCAATATTATCACACTATGGGAAGGCTATACTAGATAATTGGTAAACACCATAAACTCAAGACTTTTTCATTAACATTGCCCTAGATTTACAACAAATTATTTTGAATATTTTAGGGTTTAAAATTGAAAATTTTTCATTTTTCGACTTGGGTATTAAGAAAATAAAAAATAACTTTCAATATTTTTTTTGGATAGAATGAAAGGTTGCATGACAGGTTAGAAAGGTAAGTTTTTATCTATGGCAAAAAGGCTATAACTCATTAAGACTACATTGCAATCCATTCCTATTTATATGATATCACTTTCAAAACTGCCAACATGTATCGCATTAGAAATTGATAAACTTCAAAGACTTTCTATGGAAAGGTTGTGAGGAGAAATTTAGGTTTCCCCTTTGTAAGTGGGATAGGGTTTGAAAAGGAAAGAATATTAGAGGAGCAGGATTGTAGAACTGTAAACTTATGAATTTGGTATTAGGAGCAAAGCTTCGATGGATAATATTCAGAGATCAAGGAAAGGATTGAGAAAAAATATTACTTCAAAAATATATAGGTTCTCTTGATGCAATAAAATTATTTAGGAAAATAACTCTACTCAAAGGATCGCCAACATAGAACTTCATATCAAAGAGTTTGCAATTGATAAAGGAACATATTAGATTGTCATTTAATGAGGGGAGTAATGCAATTTTTTGGTCTAATTATTGGTTTAAGCCTTATCCTCTATCTTTGACTCAAAATGATAATCATTGTCTCAAGCATACCTAGACTATAAAGGTCCAAAGGTCAAAGACTATATTATTATGAGCAACAACTCTAGATCATGGCTTTATTTTAGTAACATAGTTGAAGGAGAGGAACTCAAACAAATTGCTAATAAAATTCAAAAGATGCTTCAAGAATTTTCTTCGTCGATTTTTACACGAAAGGATCAGTTGGTTTGGAATTTTCAAGGGATGATAGATACTCAGTCAAGTTGGAATATGAGGATTTAAAACAATCAAAATTTTCTTCTTCAAGATATTTTCCTTGGAATAATGTTTGGTCTTTAGAGGCTCTCCCTAAGGCCTCAACATTCCTTTTGTTAATAGTTCAAAGTAATATTCTTAGAGAAGAGAGTCTATAAAGAAGAGGATATTATGGACCCTTCAGACGTGCCTTGTTTGAGAAGGATTTAGAAACATAAAACCATTTACTTCTTCATTGTCCTTTTGCTCACACTATATGGAGTTCTTTTTTTTTAAATATGAAATTATATTGGGTAGCTCCATCAACATTGCACGAGTTGATAAAAATGTTGGATTTGTTATTTTAAAGCTAAAGAATTATGTTTTCTTTGGAGGATTGGAATTGCCATTATTTTTTGGAATTTATGGCTTGAAAGGAATAACTTTTTTTTTTAAATAAATCTCAAAATCTTGCCCAAGTTTGGAATCATATTATTGTCTCTCTTGCAGAATGTCTACAAATATAGTGCTCATCATGGGAAGTCCCAATTGCAGAAAATTTGTGCTAATAATTTGGCTACATGATTTGAACATACATGGAAGAGTCATCTATGACAATGGAATTAAAACAAAGGATCTAATTCCATCTATGGTAAAATGGAAATGTCTGAATATTGGATTTAGCAAAATTAATTTTGATGTGCTTCTAAAGGAAATTCAAGAAAAGCTGGCGAAGGTGGTGCTTTTAGAAATAGTGAAGGAAAAATTCTCCTCACTTATTCAGAATCATATGGAATTTCAACTTAAAAATATGCAGATGCCAGGGCACTTCTTATAGGGATTAAAATTGTAGTAGAAAATAGATGGAAATACATTTCAATTGAGGAGGAATCAAATTATCATCAATGCTATTAACAAAAATAGATGTGAAGATTGGATAAAAAATTATATTATTGATGATGTTCATCATATATTACTAGAGGCAATCTGTTGGATGTGTGAGCATATTTATAAAGAAGGAAATCCGGTAGAAAAGAAATTAGCAAATTGCGGTGTTATCTTCATCCTGGTTAAATTCAAAATTTAGAAGGCAACTCACCAAATGAAATTTTATATCTTAATCAAAATAATTTCAAGGAGTTGATTGTGGAAGCATAGCACTTAGAGGAAGTTGAAGGATATATTTAAGAAAAAAAGAAATGAAAAAACTGTGATAAAAAGGTATGTTTCACCAAATGTAATATTTTGGTATGTTGATGGGAGTGGTCCCTAATAGAAGTTACATATAACTTATTAAAAAACAAAACATGTAATTAACTTAAAATATAATTTTTTTTCATCCAAGAATGGAATAGATGGAAAATATCTATTATCTACATAGATGTATAATATGTGTATATATTGAAACAAATATAATAATTTTAGAGTAAAATGCAAATTAATTCATGGTTAAGTCAATGAGTCAAAGGATAAAGCTATATGGTTTGAATCATAAGTAAAACTAGAGGAATGAGCTTTTATTCCTCATTTCAATGAGGAATTCTCTTTTCTAATTAGAATTTAAGAGCATTTTAGTAATTGATAGGGGAAGTCTTTCCTTGAGTAATTCAAGGATTTATACACCCATAATGATTTCCAAGAACTTGAGTAATAGTGCACTAACCATGTCAATGTATTCATAAAAATAACACTAACAATTGAGTTAGTAGGTGGTGAAGAGTCTCATCCTCCTATTTATGGGATAAGGGTGGACTAACTTTGTTAGTACTTGGGTAGGATGATAGTGAACCATGTTGGTCAGTGGTTTTGGTTCCTTTTCTTCATCCAGTTGTTACTTTTCTACCATATTTTATGATGTTTTTACATTTTAATTTTTCCAAAACCCAAAAATAAGGATAGAACCATGATTAAGGGATGTTTTGACATGCATCCCCTAAAGCACATATTCTAAAAATCAATGGTG
The DNA here is from genome assembly GCA_028583015.1 of Wollemia nobilis. Taxonomy (NCBI): domain Eukaryota; kingdom Viridiplantae; phylum Streptophyta; class Pinopsida; order Araucariales; family Araucariaceae; genus Wollemia; species Wollemia nobilis. The sequence goes on along the minus strand of JAQPPZ010003263.1, from coordinate 1,201,713 downwards.
CCAAGACTAACACTTTAAGCAGGGATCTTGGTCATTCGATTAATTTTAGGATTTTTGATGCAAAGTCATGATTCTAGAGTATTTTTACACCTAGGGCTTGAACAACATGTTGCTTGGACCGATTATTATGATTTTATGACCCTTAAAAAGAAAAAATCATTCATCAACACCAAAGGGAGAGTTATATGCTATAGATACCCCTTTCACACCCTCATTTTCTCACCAAAATATTATCAAACATCCACAAAATGATTTTATGCTAACATTGCTCTCAAAAATTCTGCCTCTCTCTCTCTCATCATTGCAGGTAAAACCAAAGCCATTGACCATTGGTTCACTATATTTCATGGTGTAGGACAAGATGATCTACTGGGATTTATAGCCAAAAATAACGAATTGTTGCTTGAGATCCGGATTCCAAGGTAGGTCAAACCCTCTATGAGCATCCCAAGTGTGATCTCTCCTTATTTACTATGGTGACTATTATGCATATTTATTCTTATTAATAGAAATCATTCACAAATAATAATTATCTACAATAAAAATCCACACAACGAGATAAATATAGATAATAATTTTAGGGTAGGGCAACACCAATAATACTCCTTAAGAACGAAAAACTCTACAAGATCTATCAACATGAGAGTTCCACTTAGAGAGGGCAAAGTCTCATAAGCCACTTTGTGAAAAAATACTATTTTAAGTAATTCTTCATATGAATGATCTCCATGATGATTACAATGTCATTATCCCTTCTTTATATACCCATCTTATAAACCCTCATTCCACTCATTATTATAATATAATATAATATTATAATCAACCTTGGGTTATGTGTGGTCGATGCCATCTAACCATAATACCCTTATGCAAAATAATATAATATCCCCTATACCTATCTTAGGTACCGTAGCATTCCACCCTTCTTACAAATGTTTCATCCTTGAAATATAAGAAGAAACTAAATAATATGATCTTTAAAACAATGTTGACAATTTCTTCACATCAAATTTCATCCTTGATCGTATGCCTTAATGTTTAAACCATCACTATGAGATCCAAGTGATATGTGTAGATGAGGAGGATCATGAATTAATGCAATATTCATCCAAAGTCCCTATTTACTTTGTCTGTTTCAACTTGACCACATAAGTGGTAGAGGAACTTTTATCAAACTTCATCATGACCATGTTTTTAAATTTTGGCTAACAAAGATAGAATTCCTGACACCACAATTTCCAAAGAAGCCACTAATGAGCATGGGTACCCAACTTAGAGGTGGTGAAAGTAACCTTATCTTATTTAGGAAATATATGCATATATATAAGGCACTCCATTTTGGAAATCCATTCACATGGATATTCACCTTCAAAAATCAATATATTACTTTGATGGATTGGAACATCATGGGACTAGTTAAAAATATAGATGGCATCAGTAGTTGAGGAAGCCAAATAGGAGTAAAATCCTTTTTATCACTAACCATACCTATATGATTTCATATGAAAGGATGAGTCTGCACCTGAGAGAAAAGGGAGTGCCTAGGATCATGCTCAAAGGTCATTCGCTAGAAGTTCCCTAGATCCTATTGGAAGTGACTTAAACCCTACTCAAAAGTCATCCTCCATAAGTGCCTTGGAAACTACTCTTAGAAGTTCCCAACAAATGCTCATTTGGTTTGGGGCATCTTAGTTCCATTCTACTAGTTTTGACTATGCTCCAAGGAAATTTACTAAATTTTACCTTCAAGGTCCTACTCTAATTTTGGAAGTTCAAAGTATTACTACTATCTAAGGGATTGAGCAAAAAGGTTCTTAAGCTACTTTTATATTTATACAATAGACTATAACCGTATCCAATATCTAGTTACAAATGTGTTGACCAAACCCAATTTGATCGATCATACCATGCAAATTTCATTCTATTATATAAATGTATCAGCAAACCTCTAGTTCTGTGTGTAAGGGATATTGAATAAATTGGGTATTTTATAAGAGGGTCAAAGAGGAATTCATTGTGGAAATGGTTGAGCGAGCATGAGGGTTGAAGATGTTAATACCCTCAAAAACATTGTGGTGCTTGCCTTGATTCATTGGATGATGTTTGTTTTGGCTCATACAATCATCATTAGTCAAATATTTCTTTTAAGGCAACGATAAATCCATTCCCAACATTTGAAATCCAAAGGATCAAACATACAACACTATCTAAATTAAAGACATAAGTAGAACCTAAAACTTCATGAAAAAGATTTACCATAAATATATCTTATTTCAATCAACTTGATGAGACAATAAAAATGAGATATATCAATTTCTAGGATTTGAGGAATGTGAATATTTACTTGAATCACAATATTATAGAAGATAATTACACCTTAACATTGGTAGTAGAAGAATAGTAAAAAAATATTCTATTGGAAGACTTGCAACTGTCTAAAAAGAGTTTTGAAGTAGGCTTGTTTGTAGTTTTTCTATTCTTTTTTGCCACCATAAAGAGCCAAAATTATTACTTTGATACTACTTGAAATAAAACAACTTCTAGAAAATAACAATATCAATAATAAACTCTATAAGAGTAGTAATAAAACAATATACACTAGAATATTTGCAACAAAATAAGATTTCTACAATAGTAAAACTTGTAAAGCATCATAAAATGATCCAAACCACTCAGAGAGAGAAAAGTATCCTTGCTACTTAAAGAGGATGAAGTCTTTTACATGCACTAGAGGCAATAAACTTTAGATGAATAAACATAATCCAACTACAACACATTCTCTCCTATTTATAGTTTAATAAAGTAATAAAAGCTAACCCTGACGCTCAAAGAGTGACTATCATATCCTAAGGGCTTGAGCCAATCAAATAAATATAGCCAACATGTCTACATTAGGGTCCTTATAAGGAATCTTTATCATCTGATTTATTTATATCTAATTTTATAAGAATACATGTTTTTAATGGAATTAAGAGGATATGTGATATCTTGTGCAATTATTACACTATCAAGAATGTGTTTACCATGAACAAAACGTCCTTTGTTCCTCTATGATAACATAATCTACAATGCTTTTCAAACTATTGGTCATAACTTTTGGAATTATATTATAACTCATATTACAAAGTCTTATTGGATAATAATTATCAAAATATTTTGGGTTGCATTTCTTGTGAACAAATATACTAATTGTAGCATTGACCTTAGTTATTGTAGCCTTATTTTTCCTTTCCTCTTCAACCACGTCCAACATTTAATTCTTCAATAAAATCCTTTTTTTTTTAAATAGAATTATAAGAGATCCATCAAGGCCAAGTGTCTTGTTATGGTGGACTGCTAAAATTACCTCATGTAGCTCCTTCATAAAGATCTTCTTGATCGATCTTTCATTCTATCCTTGTGTGATAGTTAAAGGAATATTTTGTAAAAGCTTACCTTAAGCCTCCTTATCTTACCCAACTTTTGAGAGAATATCTATGAATTAATTAATTGATTCCTTCTTAATATCTTCTTCTTCCTTAGTACTTCTTCCATCTAGAGTTCAAATATATTTGATTTGATAAGAAAAGAACTTTGTTTTAGATGTACCATGGAATTTTTTTTTTTATGTCCCCTTAAGCCATATCTCCCTAGATTTTTGGGACCAATTATTACTCGTCCTTTTCAACATTATGATAATAATAAAATGTGTGTGTTTCTTGCACATAAGCATCTTGGTCAATTTCATTGATTTTTATTATCACTTATAAATTGTTGAGCTTGAATTTAACTTTCTTTTTATTTTAAATATATTTCTAAAAGATTTAGTGTTCCAAAAATTTATTTATACTTTTAGATATTTTATATTTTGAACAAACGTATACATATGTCCATCCTTCAAATCTTGCTTTATCCCACCATAACATAGTCATTTGGAATAAATGATGCAAGAGCATCTGCATAAGAAACTAGAAGTTCAACAATGGTTGTTATGAAATCATCTAGTGTTAGTTAGAAAGTAATTGTTCCTCAAACATTCAAATTGAAAGGGGTAAAGAGGTTAAAGGGTAAAGAAGTGAAGGAAGAGGAGAAGAGAGGGGAACAAAAATAAGGAACATAAGAGAAAGAAGAGTGAGAAAAGGGAGAGAAATTTTCTTGTGACAAGAAATCAAATTGATTTGCACTAGAATACTTTTGTTGGGTGGATGTAAAGGAATGCAATTAGGAGTTGTATTGACAAGTCGATAGTCACCTAATCCAATTAATGTTGACTTGTGATTGTTATTACGTGCTTATAGACATCAAGGTTGCCATCCTATAGAAAATAGAAGTAGGTTTTGACCAAGTCAAGAGTGTCATCACACCACCTGGCCATAATCTAGACCATCATTCTTAAATTATCATCATGAAGCAAGTCATCGAGGAGATTTCCATCTAGCTAGATTTTATTATGAAGCTTTTCATATAGAGGTGTCATCCTAGAGTGTGCCATCTAAACCTTGTTGTCTTGAGATTATACTTTGCCATCCTGTCATATAAAGAAGCTATTGTCTAGGAGAATTTTTTGTCAACTAAGACATTTGTCATCCACTTTTGTCATTTAAAATAAAACCATGCCACTTTCCTTGTATCATTTTGGTAACAAAGTAGGTTTTCATACTTGGGAGTTTATGAATTGTGTTGAAGAAAACATGGTATAAATTGGAAGAGGAAGACCACAAGGATCCCTACATGTATATATAGTTGAAATACTAAGGGGAATTACTTCTCTACTTAATGGAATTGAAACTTCCCAAAGGAGGGGCATTCAAATTGAAGATGCAAGTGACAATGAAGAAGAAGAAGTTGGTCAACAAGAAGGTCATAATGAAGAGAAAGAAGAGGAACTAGAGGTATGATTAATCCAAACAATTTCTAACATGGGAAGAAAACCAAATATAGAAACCCCATAATATAATGGAATTTTGAATCCAGAGGAGCTCATAGACTAGATTACAAATATGGATAAATATTTTGAATTTGAATCAATAGAAAACCCTAAGAAGGTGAAGTTTACTTGTATTAAATTGAAGGGGTATGCATCCTTGTGGTGGGATAATGTCCAAATAGAAAGATAAAGAAAAGGAAAATAAAATATTAAGATAGAAGAAAAAATGATTACCAAATTGAAGACCAAATTTCTCCCATCGGATTATCAATTGGGTCTTTTTAAGAAAATGAATAATTGAAAACAAAAGAAAATGAGTATATAAGATTATACCAAGGAATTTTATAAGCTCGTCATTCTAGTTGGACATGTAGAAGATGGTGAAGAAAATATTTCAAAATATATCAATGGACTACAATTATCCATACAATATGAAGTTAGTATGATAAAATGAGAATGGTAGAAGAAGCCTACTAATATGCCTTAAAGGTAAAAGAGAAGTTGTCACGAAGGCAGTAGAATAATAAAAGAGGGAGATGAAGGTTTTTTCAAGGATGAGGACAAACAAACAATGGAAGAGGACAACAAAAATAGGAAGGAGAAGCTATTATTTATCACAATAACTTTAGATAGAACACCAAAGGAGGTGGAGACTCCTCATGAGGAAGAGGTGGTTTTTGTATAGGAATGGGTAGATGATTCCATAAGTGTTATAGATGAAAATAAACAGGCCATTGAGTATATGAATTCCCTCAAGCACAACAAACCAACATGTGTGGAAAGGAAGCCTATAGCCATACTACACAAGCAAATGAAGAAAGCATAGCCTCACCAAAGCACATGGAGGAACCATAACAAGGAGAACCCCTTATGATGAAAATGGTATTGTTGAATATAGCAAAGGAGGTGCAGGAACCTGAGCAAAGAAGGAACCTGTTCAGGATGATTTACAAATTAAGAGGTAAATATTCCAAGGTGATTGTGGATAGAGGAAGAACAAACAACTTAGTGTTAATAGAAATGGTAGAAAAACTTGGTTTGAAGAGGATGAAGCACCGAATCCTTACAAAGTATCATGGTTACATAATAGGCATAAAATTTTGGTAACTAAACAATTTATGGTAAATTTTTAGATTGGCTCTTATAAGGATGCAGTTTTATGTGACATCATGTCAATGGATGCATGCCATATTTTCTTGGGGAGACCATAACAATTTGATAGAAAATCAATACATAATGTTAGAATACATACTTATTCAATTGCTAATGATGGCAAAGTTATGCATTAAGTCCATTGAAGGACAAAGGGAAAGAGGTGTATATTTGTTCTACAATTTACCTAATCTTTGAAAAGTAATTCTTGAAGGGGATGAAGAAGGTGAAATCATGTTTCGCTTTCATTGCTAAACCCACGAAAGTGAGAAAAATGAATAACATGGTCACTATTCCACATGAAGTGAAGGTTTTACTGGAAGAATATGTTGATATTATTTCAATAGAATTACTCAATGGGTTATTACCTATGAGAAGCATTAGTCATCAAATAGAATTCATACCAGAAGCGATTTTTCAAAATAAGGCAGTTTATAGGATGACACATATGGAGAATGAAGAGATGAAAAGACAAGTCCAAGAGATATTGTATAAGGGGTTGATAAAGGAGATCTTGAGCCCATGTGGATTACTAGTTGTACTAGCACCCAAGAAAGCAGGAGAGTGGCGTATGTGCACAAATTTTTAAGTGATAAATAAGATCACAATAAAATACATGTTTTAATTACCTCATATGAATGACTTGATGGATTGTTTGACTAGATAAAAATACTTCACAAAGATTAATTTGAAGAGTGGTTATCATAAAGTTTGAATCGGAGAAGGATATTGGTGGAAGCTTATATTTAATACCAAAGAAGGCTTTTATGAATGGTTGGTCATGTCATTTGGACTAACAAATGCACCCAACACTTTATGAGATTGATGAATGAGATCTTGAATCCTTTTATTGGTAAGTTTGTGGTGGTTTACTTGGATGATATTTTGGTATTTAGTAAGATGGAGGAAGAACACCTAATGCATCTGAGGGTAGTTTTGCAAAAGTTAAAGGAGGAATATTTGTTGGTCAATTTGAATAAATGTAGTTTTATAAAGAAATAATTGGTATACTTGGGTTTTGTTGTATCAAAGGATGGTTTTTGGATGGATCCGACAAAGATGAAGGATATTATGGAGTTGTTGTTACCAAGGAGTATCTTTGAAGCCAAAAATTTTCATGGTTTGGCAAATTTTTACAGATATTTCATAAGAATTTTTAGTGAAATTTGTGCTCAAATCATAGAAACAATGAAGAATGGTAGTCATCAGTTCAAATGGATGATTGTAGCCAAAAGAAGCTTTCAAATACTAAAATAATAATTCATGGAGAAACCAATTCTATCATTGCTAGACTTTAACAAGGTTTTCTAAGTGGATTGTGACGCAAATAAATTTGTCATTGGAGGAGTTTTAAGTCAATAAGGTAGACCCATTACTTACTTCAATGAGAAGTTAAATGAGGCTAAGAAGAAATATTTAGTTTATGATAAGGATTTCTATGCCATTGCACAAGCACTGAAGAAGTGGAGACATTATCTATTATCGAAGGAATTTGTGTTGTTTACAGATCACCATGCTTTGCAATTTATTAACACTTAAAGCAAGTTGAACCAAAGACATATGAAATGGATGGAGTAAATTTACTCATTTATTTTGAATTTTAGAAGTGGAGGTTCAAATCGAGTAGTTGATGCTTTGAGTAGAAGAAATTTGTTGATGAATGCAATGAATATTTAAGTAGAAGGTTTTTATGTTATGAAAGGGATTCATGTTGAAGATTTAGACTTCAAGGAAGCTTGGGAAACTTGTAATGATCCTACTATGGGAGATAAACTATGGTTGGATTATTTTATCCAAGAGGGATTATTATTCAAGGGATAATAGTTATGCATTCCATGAACTTCAATGAGAGAAAACTTGATAAAGGAGAAACATAGTGGAGGACTTGTTGGATATTTTGGGATAGATAAAACCCTAAGACAACTTGGTGAAAGTTATTATTGGTTAGGAATAAATGTAGATGTAAGAAAATTTTTGCAAGGTTGTCAAATTTATTGGCATGCAAAGGGAAGAAATCAAAACACCAAGTTGTATCAATCATTACTAGTAATAGAAAGACATTGGGAGGACATAAGCATGGACATTTTCCTAGGATTGCCTTGAACACAAAAGAGGAATAATTCAATTTTTGTTGTGGTTGATAAATTCTCAAATATGGCATATTTCATACCTTGGAGGAAAACAATTGATGTTACTCACATTGCCATATTATTATTCAATGAAATGGTAAGACCGCTTGTATCATCAAAAGGTGTTATTTTAGACAAAGAAACTAAATTTATGGGTCATTTTTGGCTAACTTTGTGGAAGAAATTGGGTACTAAGCTAGAGTTCAGTTCAACATATCATCCAAAAATAGATGGACAAACCAAAGTTGTGAATAAGAGCCTTGGAAATTTGTTGAGATGCTTAGTTGACAAGAATCCAAAGTGATGAGATACTATTTTGGCATAGGTAGAATTTGTATACAACTTTGTAAACCAAAGTATAGGTAGAAGCTCATTTCAAATTGTATATGGAATACGCCTAAGAGAAGTAGATGAGTTACGAAAGGTAGCTGATTTATAGAGACCAAGTGTTGTAGTAGAAGTCTTTGTTGACTACATTCATGATTTACATTAGGAGGTGATAAATGATTTAGAAAAGAGTGTTATGAAATACAAACAATATATTGATCTCAAATGAAGAATACATAAGTTTTAGATTGGAGATTTAGTTTTGGCATATTTGTGCAAGGAGCTATTTCCAAAAGGTACTTATAATAAACTAGAAGAATATTGAACCTTGTAAGGTCTTGAAGAATTTTGTAGCCAATGTATATGAAATTGAACTCCTAGAGGGCATAGATATTTCTTTGATCTTTAATGTAGCCGACTTGTACCCATACTATGAAAAACCTAAAGACGATTATGAATATATTACAATTGATATTTTAGTAGAAAAATGGATAGCACAATTTCTAGAGAAGGAACGAGATGAAATTGAAGCAATCATAAATTCTAGAGTGGTGAGAAGGACAAGAGGCAAGGCATATAATGAGTATATGGTTAAGTGGAAGAACTAGGGAGCTGACTAAGCAATGTGGATGAATGCTTCTAAGATCGCTAAATATGAAGTATCATTGAATATTTTTAGCAATGTTCATGAAATATTTCCACTACCTTGTGAGTACGATGCAAGAGCATCCACACGAGAAATTGGAAGGCCAATCATTTGATGGTTGTTATCAAATTGGCTGGTGGTAGTTAGAAAGTAACTATTTCTCAAGCCTTTAAATTGAAAGGGGTCGAGATATGAAGGGGTAGAGAAGAAGTAAAGGGGAGCAAAAGAGAGGAGAAAGAAGATATGGAAGGGAAAAGAAAGGGGAGTGAAAAAAGAGGGAGAAATTATCTATGATTAGAAATCAAATTGATTTACACCAGAATACTTTTGTTGGGTAGATGTAAAGGAACATAGTTATGAGTTGTAATGATGAAACTCTAGTTGCTTGAGCCAATGAATGTCAACTTGTGATTATCGTCATGTGCTTACAAACATTAGGGTTGTCATCCTATAGAAAACATAAGTAGGTATCGACCAAGTCAAGAGTATCATCATGCTATCTTATTGTCATCTAGACCACCATCCTTAACTTGTCATCATTAAGCAAGTCGTCTACGAGATTATCATCTAGCTAGATGTCATCATGAAACTTGTCATTTAAAGATATCGTCTTGGAGTGTGTCATATAAACCTTGTCATCTTGAGATTATACCTTGTCATCCTGTCAACTAAAGAATTTATCATATGGGATAAATTTTTGTCGACGAAGATATTTTTTGTTTAAAACAAAATCACCACCCTTTCATTGCATCAATAAATCAAGATATTGGAATCACATAGATTTAAATCAAAATAAATTTAGATGACCATTATTGAGTAGATCACATCTCAATAATATGACATTTGTGTTTTAATCCTTATCACAATGAAATATTTGAAGAGATTGTGTACTTTGTTTACAGGCATATATTAGATAACAAAAAATTGTCCAATTGTTTTGGTATATGAGATTTTCCAATGCATATATTATCCCATGTATATTGAAAGTTTTAAGAAATAACATCCAAAAGGTATTTGAATGGACAAATGAAGCAAAATACTCCATTGATTTAGACTATCCACAAGTACCACACTTCTTTTCTAAAGAAACAAAACTATGTTGAAGTCTCCTCCAATAATTCATATATCAAATTTATGAACATCATTGAATTTCACATAAATAAACTAATGTCCTTCCAACATATTTCACAAGAAGAAACTAGAATTGAAGCACATGTAGATTTATAACCCCACCTTTAATGTTTTCCTCTTTCCTACAAGCAAGGACCACCAATCCAATTAGTTTTTGCTTCAAGAAATTATTGATACCATGCATGTTTGTTCCATATTGTTGTAATACCTCCTAAAGCTTCTATACTAGAAATTACTAGATAATCCTTGATCTTCCAAATCTTTTTGCATGCATCCTTATGTTCCTCACTACTTATTTTTATTTCTTGTATTAAAATAAACTTAAGCTATAACAACCAATTTATTTCTTAATAAATATTTTTTCATAGGGTCTTTATTCATACCTCCATTATTCTAAGATATCATTTACGTTATCACTTTTTATTTTTATTTGTAGGCTTATCCCCACTTCTTGTTAAAACATGTGATATTTATTTTTATTTTTTCATATCAATATCCCTTTGAGTTTCTTGTTCTCTTTATTCTTTCTTTAAGGTTTTTTTTTTTTATTCCCATCAACACTTTCATCTTCATCAATCTCTTTGGTTTTCCATACTATTAATGATTAGACTTACTATATATCTATATATATATATATATATATGTGTGTGTGTGTGTGTGTGTGTGTGTGTGTGTGTGTGTGTGTGTGTGTGTGTTTCCATGGACAATCTAGAGTTTGTCTTCTTTATGTTTCCTTAGAAACCCTAAAATGTAAGGAGATTCTACACATTAATTACTTTCTTGTCTTGAAAACCCTAAATTTCCATGGATATCCTCCATACTCTTTTTTTTATTATGTTTCTCTTGAACCCTAAAGTGCAAGGGATAAATTTGATACTGCTTTCATTTCTATTGCAAGGAGAGGATTGCATATTACTTAAGGAAAATAAAGATAATTTACTTAGAATAAACTTGATCTCTTCTACCTCCTTTATTTTAAAGTTTACCTTCATATCTTCCTCTACACCTTTAATTCCTTTTGAATTTGAGCTTGCACATTGTTTTTTCTCACACCTTATATGTTTCTTTGTTTCTTCTAATGGTTGATCCAAGTGAACCATGATGGCATTTCACCATCTCATGATGCAAAGAGGATTTCTTTACCACATTTCTAGGAGTGGAAATTCCTAATCTAATCCATATTCTCTTATAGTACATGTATCTTCTTGCTTCATCACGAAGTTTGTTTCATTACCAAAAACTTATCTCTTTCTTTACCACTTCATTTTGTAATCTCTTGCCACATTCCAATCTCATAACATTTACAACATTAGAAAGTAATATATTCATAATACATTTGTTGATCCCATTTTCTTGATTCAAATTAAAATATTAATGGATTGTGGTAAACATTTTGAAATATCAATGGCAACACGTATCTGGGTATATACAACATGTTTTACTCCTTAACTATTGGTCCCTCCTAGATGAACTCCCTTAGAGTATTACTAATATTTTTCAAAACATCCTTATTGATAAGTCTTTTAATTGTTTCTATCTCTAGATGAGGATTCTCACTCCATGGTCTTAAGTCTATAGTATCTCTCCCCTTGAACCATGGTCCATGCCCCACTATTTTATCCTTCATTTTTGAACTAGGGAAGTTGATGAGGAAAAAAACTTATGGAAGAAAATTGTGGAGTAATTTGAATTCAATCCCCACTTCCACTTGATCCAATTTTGAATCTCCAAAAACTTGACCAATATAAGTGGAACTTACATATTAATCTTATGCTTTTATGAACCATTATGTCATGCTTCATCATCTCATCCTTGGTGATCACTTTTGGTGCAACATATGCTTCTTGGATAGGACTTGTCATAGATTCACTATTTTTCTTGTCTCTAGTGGGGCATCCATACTTTTAGCTAGGGAACCCTTACTTCTAGCTAGGGCTTTTATTCCATGATACATAACTTTTCCTAGTAAGAATCCTTATTTTTTTTAATTTTCCAAAGATCTGTTGTAAGAAAAAATGAGGTTTACTCCTTGGTTTTCCTCCTATTCATACTCACTTCCTTGTCTTTTTTAAGGATCTCCAATAAAAAAAGGTGACACTCGTCCTTGCTCACACTTTAGCATGACATGACTAAATATTAAAGCTTAAATTTTGTAAAACTATATATACATAAAATAAAGTAATTTTTAACATCCACTAGGCCATACATCATATGAGATGATCCTTATGGAAGATGTTGCTTATTTAATATATGGTTATCCAACCATACTTTGGTTTTCAAAGTATAGTATACAATCCTGCTCTCTTGTAAGATTTAAACCTTAGACTTTCTCTTTAGAGTTTTAAAATTTGATAGTATTATATAATTGATTAAAACATCACAATGTTTTAATCTCGTATAATTTATTGAAAAAAACAACAATAATACTATTATATAATTTATTAAAACATTACAATGTTTTAATCTCATATACCTTATTGAGAAAGACAACAATAAAAACAACATTCTCCCGGAACTTGGTTGCACAACAACAACGTACAAGTCCAATAAAATATAATATTTTTTAATTTTATTCATATGTGACGAATGCGAGGAGTTGCCAGGTAAGTTCCATGCACGCGTTTGGAAAAAAAACACACAAGTGGAGACAATTCCCAGTCACTATAATAACTAGAAAACAAAACAACTTATAAGATAGCAAACATCATTAGTTACTGACAGTAATAAAACAATATATTTTATTTGTCTTTTATTTAAAATAAAATAATAAAGTCAAGAAAAAAACAAACACAGCTAAATAAATGAATTGCCAATGGTTATCATCCAAGTTATCAGAGATGCCTGGTTATGGCGGTTGCTTGTCAGCAATGGATTTGGGTTGGGAAGATCTTTTTGTCCTTGACTGTATTGCTATGAATGTTTTAAAAATTAAATTATTATTATTATATTTTAATAAAATTTATAATATTATAATAAATTATATTAATATATATTTTACATGATTTCAAATGCAGGGTTTTGAAAGGGTTGTTTTTTCTTTCACATTATATTCCTGTTATTGAGGTTTGAATCTTGGAATGGGTTGCATTATTTTTATATCTCAACTATTAAAATAAAAATTAATAAAATGTAGTAATATATTAAAATAAAAATAAATATATATATTTTTTAGTTTAGCATTCTTAAATTTTTATTTAAGTAGACAATGGAGCGAGAAGTATAACATGTTCCAATATGTTTAATGTTTTTAGATAATAAAAATATATTTGTAATCTTTTTTTTCAATTGTTTATATCAGATGGATGAAAGGGGTCTCACTTGTATTACATCATGATCATATAGTGGTATTACAACAGTTTAACAATTATGCATATATCATTTGTTAATATTTGAATTAGATCTCCTCTTTAAAAGTTGAAAAATGTAACTAATTGAGCTAATGTCAATTCTCTTTAAAAGTTGTTGAGAAAAGAAATCTATTGAGCTAATATCATTTGATATATTTAAGTGTTCCATATATTTGGGAAATGATTTTATATCTTTAAATTGTATCATTAGAAAATTCAAAATTCCACAATAGTGCTTCTAATAGGAAACAATCAAGCGGAGGTAGTAGTCCACTAGTTTCAGCTGATTGTTTACCAGTTTGAGGTTGATGGTTCCGATCTTGAGCCCCTCCAAGGTCCTTCTCACTTGGAGTAAAACTCTTTCCGAGGTGGTGCAGGGTATATAGTGGTAGCTTTTCATATTTAAACCGTGCTCGCAAAGATAATATGATAAAGACTGTTGTAGATTCCCTTATCTTTTAAAAAAGAAGAAACAATCAATATTTAAGCAAGAAAAAATGTATAAAGACACCAAAATAAATATAAATTTGGGAGGGTATTATTTCTTTGAATTATTTTTGAATAATACATTATGAAATATATAAAGTGGGATGATTGTCAATTTAAAAATGAAAGAAAAATGAATTCAAAATGAAAGAGATCATCAATATTATGGTATTCATTTTAGGTAGGTTTATACATACACAATTGTCAATTTAAAAATGAAAGAAACACGGATTAAAAAAGAAAGAGATCCTCAATATTATGGTATTCATTTTAAGTAGGTTTATACATACACAAACACATATATACACACATATATTTTTATATATATCACAATCTTAGGTGTTATTTTTCCCTTAACAAATTCTTAAAGACTTTTCAATTCAAAACATACATACATGCTTATGTATGTATGTTTTGAATTGAAAAGTCTTTAAGAGTTACATGAATTTGTTAAGGGAAAAATAACACCTAAAATTGTGGCACACAAATTCTTCACTTTGTTCATTACAATATATGGTCGGCAACAAACTTAAGTGTAAGTAACATTATACAATACCTTTAAGTTGTTGAAAACAATTGCTATCCTCAAAGCTTTTTAGGATTCTTAAATAAATTATATTCCAAAAATGGATTATGAATATTATTTCTTGCATTTGCATCAACATGTGATGGATGGTGCCTACTACGATGTGATGAATGGATGGAATAAAATCCTAAACATATTGTTAAATAGGGTCTGTTTAACACATCTAAAAATGATATATATCTAATCTAAAATAAAATATGTATACACAAGCCACCTAAGTTTTGCAAAGTCTTGATAACAATGCTAGCATTGTGTGAACATAGAAGCAACAATAATAAGCATCATAAAGTGATTATGTGTGTCATAATAAGTGAGGGAATGCAACCAATCAAACGATAATAAGAGCATGTTTTATAATGTTGACTAGTAAAGTTTTGTGCTTAACTTAGATTATATACACTATATATAATAATAGATGTGATATAGGATGCTCATTATAAGAGGGGGCACACAAGCTATAACTCTTCCATTATTTAACTTATTTAGAAGGAAAAAATCTACATAAAGCCATGTCATAGGATATTATGCACTCAAACATGATACCAACCTATATATTTCATACAACATTTCATATATTTGAACTTGGTTGTTCTAGTTCACTCTTCATTTAAAGTGCATGCCAAGCATTGTTAGTTGTGAGGGTTTAAACCAAATCTTTGAATTTCTTAACTAAATATTTGATGTGTTTGTTGTGAAGAAAGTAATTTGTACATCTCCACACCCACAATTTTATGTTTATATAGTAATGACATCGTAGTTCTTATTTATATAAGAAGAAAATAATTTATTTGAGAAAAAGTCATTTACAAAAATAATGCAATCAAGAGAGTTAATTCAGAAAGGTGTAAGATGGAATCTGAGAGATGGTAAGAAGATCAATTTTTGGGAGGATCCCTGGGTGTTAGATACTGCTTTATCTCAAATTCCATTGTTAGGCCCAGTAAAATCCCTTTTCTCTTTGTTGTTTGATCCAAAAGTTGTTGAATTTGTGGAAGTTGTGGTAGGAGTTAAAAATGGAAGAGTTTAAGAATTGATAACCTAAGTCCTCCTATGAAAGAGGCTTGGTTTTCTGTTATAGAAAATTTAAAGTTTCAAGTGTTAAAATCTCAAGATGGGGAAGATACTTTGCTATGGAAAAGGAAGGAGAATGAGATTTTCTCAATAAAATCAACATATTTGTTGTTGGATTCGGACAACCTGATTCCTCCCCTCCCTTCAAAGTTTGGCAAAAAGGCCTTACCCCTAAGATCAACATCTTTTATTGGTTGGTTCTTCATAATAAAGTACTTACCATTGACAATATTCAAAAGAGAGATGTATTTAAAAAATAGGTGCTTTCTCTGTGGATTGTGGTTTGAATCCTCAGACAATCTCTTCTTTCAAGGCCTTTTTTCTTTTGATGTTTTGGATAACTTTTTGTAGGTCTTAGGAGTTAGTTGGGTGGCTCCATGTTGTGTGACTGACTTGAGCCTCCAATGGTCTTCGCTATTTTTGGGCTTGAGGTTGAAACTAGTCTGGTATTTTGGCTTACCCCATCTCATGTGGAGAATTTGGAAAGAAAGAAACAACAAGGCTTTTAAAAATAGAAAACAAGATGTAGTCACGGTGTTTTCAAAAGCTATTTCTACGGTGGTAGAAAACATCTCAAAGCTCCCTTTGGACCTGATGGCAAAGGATAAGAAGGAAGAGGAGATTGAACTAAAAATTAGTTTTAAATTGAGGCCTAAAGGACCTAATTTAATTCAACCTAAGTTGAGATCGAAAACTAAGTGGGTTCTCCCACCTCCCGATTGGATTAAATTCAATTTTGATGGCACTTTCAAAGACAACCCAGGTGTCGCAGGTGCTAGAGGACTATTCAAAAATGACAAGGGATCAATTCTCCTTACCTTTGCAAAAAATCTTAAAGACCAAACTTGCAATTTTTTCAAGGCCAAAGCATTATATCAGGGGATGTTATTATTGGAAAATATGAATTGTCAAAAGTTGATTATCGAGGGGGACTCTCTATTCATAATAAATACTCTCAAAGATGTGACTCAACCCAACTAAAAAATATTAAACATGATAACAAAGGCTAAAATATTATACCAATCAATGGAGGAGATTCAAATAGCTCACACCTATAGGGAGGGAAATAGGGTTGTTGATGGCCTTGCCAACCTTGGAGTCCAAAAAATAGTCTTATAGTGTGGAGAAGTGATTTTCCCCTAGATATTGGGAGGGAAGATTATTAAGTCTTAGCTTGGGCATAAGCATGATATGGAGTTATTGCGGGCTATTAAAAGTGATGAAACACCAAGCTCTTGCTGGCTAATATCTGACTTTGATGTTTTGTTTGATTCAAATTGACCTAGAGCGGAATACTTGGATAGAGTAGGACAAATTTCTCCTTTTTATCTGTTTTGTCCTCATTTTTTAACAATAATATCATTTTTTAAGGTGGCAGCCTAGGAAAAGATTGGAAGTGGAGAAATATGTGAAGAGGAAGATATTTTGAAACTGTTGGGTTATGTCTCGATGGATTGTTTCGAGGAAGATTGATTATTAGGCCAGTTATGGATGCTTCTCGAGGGCCCTTGGTGGTTTATTAACTACTTGGTCTTGTCTTTGCTTTTAGTTGTTCTGGAATCATGTAATCTCCTATGGGTAGGCTATTCTTTTTTATTTTCTTTTTGTCTTCCCTTTTTGACCTCTTGTTGTCTTGGAGTCTTTGATTGCGTGTCAAAACCCTATCTCAAACTTTTTGTACAAGGTTTGAGGACCTTTCAATACCCCTTCTTTAATTTAATCAAATAATAATAATAATGGAGTGCATTACAATCAATGTTGTTTTTTTTTAATATATATTTTTTGTTTCTTTGACAAGAGGATTGGTTGAAAGGAGTTTAGAAAGAACATTTGGATTGTACTATATTTTAAGAAGCTCTTTATTTGGATGTAAGTTGTTGAGAAAAAAATATAATACTATGATTTGTCTTATTTTATAGAAGGAACTATGTTATGTGATGGAAAAAATAATTATGAGGATTGTAAAGAGCAAAATTAAACTATAGTTTATTATTTTGTTAGAAACCTCTCGTAATTGCTTGTTTTAGAGTGTGTTTACAAATTTAAATGATTTTTGGTTAAAATATATCTAAAGTATGTATTATAGATTGTTTATTTTGAAGCTCTGCTTACAAATTTAATTGATTTTTGGTTAAAATATATCTAAAGTATGTATTATAGATTGTTTATTTTGGAGCTATGTGACAAATTTAATTGATTTTTGGTTAAAATATATCTAGAGTACTTTCAGCCCCAACCTTTTGTATGATAGTATAGAAATTGTATTCAATGCATTTGTGTGATAGTGTAGAAATATTATTCAATGTGTTTGGTTTGAATGTGTTAACTATAGAAAAGGAATTTGGTTGTAGGAGTATGAAAATAGGGATGAGAGAAGAAAATAGTCATTTTAATATTTTGATAGGAGAGGTTTTAGTAGAACATTGATTTTGTTTGACAATTAAATTACATAAATTATAAATTTCTTGATACCATGACATGGTTATTAAACTAGAAACATGGACAATTTAATGATTTTTTTTATTATTCTTTATTTTGTTTTCAATTTTTTGTTGATGTTTTCATATGTAGATCATCTTAGTGAATTGATCCTTATGAATGGAACATGACTTAAATTTATTTCTATTAATATTTTCCATGGAGCTTAGTCTAATCTTATCCGACTTTAATATAACTTGTCTCAAAATTTATAGAAATCTTACATCATTTTTATTTTTGTGTTGAATTAAATAAGAGATAATTTATGTCAAACTTGTTCAATTACATAAGCAAATACATGTTGAAACTTTTGGTAGGAAATATTGTTGTATAGATTATAAATGCATTCACATATGCACCTAGGTTTTGGTAATTCCTTATATATATTTTTGATAAGATGGAAAAGAAAGGGTTTTGAAAGGGTTCTCGAATCTTTTAACAAACAAAAAACATGAACAAATAGATCAGACTGAACAAGGCCAGCCCACAACCCAACAAAACAAAGAGGAACCAACCTTAAGAAAGGACATTGCAAGAAGCACATAAACAACAGAAAGGGCCCAACAACCCTGAAGCCCAAAAATAAGCAGAGGACACCTAATCCTTAGAAATTTTAATAGAATTACATCCTCCAACAAAAATTGAAGCACAGAGATTACCTTAATATTTTTTGCCTCATCTTAAGTTTTTTTCATAGAAGAAAAAATTCGCAATCCAAGGAGGGATCATCAATTTGGCTCAAGGCCTTGCTCTCTTTGTTGGGAGGGTAGCTCTTGTTACCTTCAATTTGAGTCTTCTGGTAACCTTCTTTTGAAGCCTTCTTATTGCATCTTGGACACTTGCATCCTGGCTCTAGCCATATTTCGAATAGAGTCTACCACTCAAACCCTTTAGAATCATTTTTGACCCCAACTTGGTTTGCTACTATGCTCTCTATTCTTTCATGGTCAACTTGATGACTCTTGATCTCTAGCTTTAAAGTCTCTTAACTTCCATTTGCAATATCTAACTCAATGGTTCATTTCTTAAGTTTTTTGTTTAAATATTTGTCCACTTTTCTTTTAGAGCCCACATCCATAGTCCCTTTCTTTTGATTACTTGTGACAGGTCTAGGGGACCCATTTCCCTTGATACTACATTTTTTCCTCTTGGAAGGAGATATTAGAAGAATTTTGAGGTCTTGAATTTTAATATGCTTAGAAGAGGAATATCTCACCAAAATGTTCATAGGGTTTATCATAACTGCATTTGACATGATATTCTATTGAGAGGCTTTAGTCATCAAGGCTTATGAAGTCAAGTTAACTGAGTTAGATAATTCAATCTCCTCGACAAAATAATGCTAGTCCAAGGCTATACTTTGAAATGGATTGCCCATCAAAGGATTGGAAGAGAGAGGAACAAGGGAGGGTGTTGGATTACATACTTGAATAACAGGATCTACCAACGATTCCAATTCCTTTGCTAGTGGGACTCTTTCAACACAAGACATCTCTATAGAAGAATGATCGAAGCTATCCAAGACCAACTTTTTTTCTTTACCAAGGGTCTGTGAGTCTAGCTTTTTATTTTCTATCCAAGATTGATTCTTAGGCTAACTCACCTTATTAGGTTGGACCACCTTGATAGGTTGGGCACCTCATCAGGGTAATGGATGGTCACGCGACCCATTCTCTTGCAAACAAAGCAAATATAGGGTATGTTTTCATATTCCACAGGTTGATTTCTAGTCCTAAAATCTAAAATAAGCTTGACTAGGTCTAGGAGATTAGCTGTTAGATCTAAATTCATGCACATCCTAGCATACACCATTCTAGATTTATACATTATGGTAGCATCAATACAAACTAGCCCTTCCAATATTTTAGCAATTATTCTTAGGATATCCTCATGCCATAATTGGAAAGGGAGGCCATGGAGTCTAATCCAAAGAGAATCCATGTTAATATTTTACAAATCGAGGTCAAAATCCATTCCTCATTTCTTGAGAAACAGACTCCTTTGCCCATAGAACCATCGACCCCCTTCCAAGTTGCACAAAGAATCTTCCTCCTCATTGAGATTTATGAGAAAATATCCTTTGGGAAGAGCGACGAACTCCATGAAACCCTTAGGAGACCATTTAAGGGAAGCTCATTTCCTGATTGAATCAATATCATGGCAGGTTCCCATGAATTCACCTACCATGTTGAAGGCTTCTTCATCCATAGTTAGGTGCATAAATTCTTGAAAAACCCTCAACAAGGTATCCTCCGAAAGAAGGTCGAAAAAACCCATAGGGGACTTCGATTTACGAGATTTGAAAGAAATTAAACTTACAAAGGACATAGTGCCTGGGTTAAAGAAAAACAAAAGGCCTAGCAGACCTCAAGGAGGGTTTGCATCTCTAGGAGGTATCACAAGGTCTATAACACCGCTTGAATCCTCATCACACTCCTCCACCCCATTCGCACCCACGCTCACCTCTTCACCACCCGCCATGACCCCGCTCGCCACACCGAGTTCCACCTTTCGAGCTCCACGTTCTCGTTTGTCGAATTCATAAACCTCCACAGTTGTAGCTCCTACTATGACCATAAATCACTCTTTTGTTTTCAATCATTAGAAAAACATCTTTATCTATTATATTGCTCATATTTTTCTAAGATGTTAAGAGTGATTTATTTTTCACAATATTTGTAACGATTGTATAAAATACATTTTTTATAATTTCTCTATTTTTACAATGTGCAATATACATTAAGTTGTATAAAATTTATGTTTGACATCAATTTATGACGTAAAATTAATTACTATACAACTTAAAATATTTTGAAGTTTGACAATAGCTCACCTTTGTTAATACTTATTTTGATCACTAATGGTTCTCACTAGATATTTAGATTTAGTATGTACAAGTATATATCCTAATCATATTGCATCCAAAAAATGAATTACAATAAATTATCCTCTTTAATGGTCTTTGAGCAAATGCATAGAGTTTTTATTAATGGAGGGGTTTTGAAAGGACCCAAAACCTTTTACAGAGCTAAACCAAAAATCCAAAAGAGATCACCAAAAAGAACAAAAACCAACAGACTGGAAACCAGCACAACCAAACAAAAAACAAACAAAGGAAAAGCACTCCCAACACACCATTCTAAATATAGATAAGCACAAACTAAGCATACATTGAAATGCATAGAGTTGTTTAAACTATTTAGTAGTGATTTATACCATCTTTTTGAAATGGATATCTAAAAGCCAATAAAGAGAAATTGAGATATCTATCACATGTTTCATGTAGTTAATTTAAAAAAAAACTAAAGATAATTAAAATATGTATATTTTAAGAAAGTATAAAACATACATCTTAATTTTTCTTTATTCATAAATGTATTTTACCTCATGTGATTCTTAATATTTTCTATAGATTTATGCATGTCCAAGATGAAGAAGACAATTATTATTTTGATAAAGAGTTCATTTATCAAAATTCTAAGTGCTTGTTTAGGCCATTGTTATTTTAGTCACATACAAAATCAACGTATATAAATTGAAAAACATTATAAAAAAATAAAAATTATATTAGAGTTCAACAAACTAAGATAATATATAGTGTAAGACTTAATGATAACAAAATATAGTAATGAATGAATTTACATATAATTTGTGGTAAAGACACGATATCAACATCAAATAAAAATCCTTTTCTAGAGGCCAACTAAATCAATTTGTAATAAAAATATTTATTGATCCCATAATTGGAGGCTCTTTTCAAACATATTTTTTGAATTGTAACCATATATTTCATTAACCCTTTGTGTCACTAATTGGTTTAAAACAAAATAAGCAATGGTAATTAAAAAAAAAATCTAGTCTGATGTTATATAATGAAGACCACTTTTTTACTTAAAAATATTTTAAGTGGCCAAAATTTATAATATTTTATCCAAGTATTCAGTCTTACATTTACTATTTCTAGATGCTTGATGCAAATTCATTTCCTATATAAGGGTGTGCTCACATTCAACTTATAAAACAAAACTATATTGATATTAATAATACATACTTATTTATCTTATCCAATAACCTAATAGAGGGATATGCCATTTTATGCCATTTTAAGGGGATTATAGGAGGCTCTGAAGGTAGGGTGGAAGAAAATTAAGGTGAAATGAGATTGCCAAATTATGATTAACCATTTAAAAGGACTAGGCAAGCAAAATAACACAAACTAGAGAACATAGAAAATAATTGAGCAAATACAGATGACCCAATAGTGTTTTGAGAGAGTGGAGTTGATACACATCTTTAGAGATCATAACAAGGTGGCACATGTGATGTCTAACTAGGCTATTGATTGAGGAGATCTCACTTGCTATGGATATCCTCTTAGATGGTGGATTTAAGGGACAAGGTAAGCTCTTTTTTCTATTCTTACCATTGATGATAATATTGCTTGCTATATATATATATATATCCTTGCTTTCCATGGTTACTCTTATACATGGATAGTTGTAGTAGATTAGATGTGAGGAAGCATAGTTTCACATCTTTTGTTAAAACTTGGCTTAAAAGTCTTCAAACCTAAAAAAACAAGAGATATAATTGCTTTTCAAATAAATTAATTTAATAATCTCTTTCACTAGAAAAATAATACATACTTCTTAATGTATTCTCTGATTATTCATTATAAAGTATTTTTTCAATATAAAATATATAAAAATATATATATATATATATATATATATATAAAATAAACTTTATATTGTAACAAACATATTTAAACTAACAAACCAAAAATTATAAATATTACTTTAAAAACATAAATAATTAGTAAATGACTTTTTATAAAACAAACTTTTCTAATTTAAAAAAACCTTTATAATTTATTTAATAAAAACAATATACCCTAAAACAAAGTCCAAATACTGAAATGAGTCCTTTAGAAGCAAGGTTGGAATTTGATGAATCTTATCACATCAAAGTCCATAATAAATTATTTGAATCATACCTATCAAAATTATTTGGATGGCATATAATAAATTATGAAATATAGATGTAAAAGGTATTTCCCTTCACAGCACATAAAATTGCAAGCTCTTCCTTTTTTCGTGATGTGATGGAAACATTATTCTCTCTTAGCTTATCCAATCCACCCGTACCACGTGACAACTTGAATGCAGTCCTAACGCCTTTCATGCTTGTTGTCCCTCATCTTGAGTTACCACTTATAAAGTAAGATGCCAAATATAATTGGATATGTGATGTTTAATATAATATATAGACTCAAACAAACGTGAAACCTTCGTACAGCTTGGAATATTATTTTGCTGAATCCGGTCCTTATCATGAAGTATTGGTGAGGGGTGCAAGTACGGTACGTTCAGCACAATATTTATATGTTCCATTCTTACCCTTTAAGGTTAAAGGGATTTTTTTTTCTTTAAAAGTAAGGAAACTTACGAATTATGATGTGATTGAATGCATCTCCACTCACCTTTATGCAATGGCGAGTCTACATTCTTTCATAGGTTGTTATTTAAATATATTTTTATTTTTATGTGGTGATGATATAATAAGGATAACCTTTGTTTTAATTAAAATAATAATAATTTTATTTATATGAATGATATCATGATAATAATATAATAATTTAACAAATTAATATTTTAATAAATAATTGAAATTGTCTATTGCAATATTAAGATTTGAATTCAAAGTGCACCATTAATATTATTTTTATTTACTATTGTCCCACATTATCTTAAACTTGAAAAAGTCTAATGTTTCATTTATTAAAAAAATAAAATAATTTTATTTTATTTTATTTTATTTTAATCTTTTGATTCACACAAGCAAGAAATTATGTGGGATGCATATTATTCTTCTTTAATCTAGGCTCTTTTTTATATTTTTGATTGAGGAAAACTAAAATTATTATTTTTTAAACACACTCACACACCCGATCTTGGTTTGAACTTAGATCTCCCAAACAAAAACCCAAAGTCATACCACTACGGTGTGGGTTTGAACTTAGATCTCCCAAACAAAAACCCAAAGTCATACCATTGCGGTGTCCCACAAGAAATAAAAAATTAGAATTAATATTATTTTTATAAGATTCTTATAATTTTACTAAATATTGCTTCAACCTATGATATGAATATCTTAGGCCATCCTTTTCTTCTTTTTCATTATTAGGAATTATATAATTTTTTTAAATTAATTTACCATGAAGAATAGTTTCTACATTGAAAGTCTTTTTTTTTTTGTATATGCCTTCTCTTGCTCAAAATAATCCTCATATGTAATTCTTACCATTTAGATAATTTGTAATTTCATAAGGAGGTCCTCTTTCTACATAGGGTGTTGATAGGATGTAGCATGCATATCACTACTACATTTTCATACATTTTTATATTGTATCAAATGTTATTTATTACATCAAGTTAATGCAAGTTAATAGTTTTCGCCGACATGCAGTTGCCCTAGTGGCTAAAGACGGTGGTTGTTTCTTAAGTGATCTTGTGTTCAAAACCCCTTGAGGGTGGTTGTTGATGTAATTTGTAAACGTTCTCCTCAAAAAAGTTAATGGTTTTCCAATGCATCTATTATCTCATGTATATTGAAAGATTTAAAGAATAACATCCACAAGGTATTTGAATGGACAAATGAATCAATATCCCCACTTCTTGTTAACACTTCCGATATTAATTTTTATTTTTTCATATCAATATCCCTTTGAGTTTCCTGTTCTCGTTATTCTTTCTTTAAGGTTCTTTCTTCATCAATATCTTTGATTTTCCATACTATTAATGATTAGACTTACTATATATATATGTGTGTTTCCATGGACAATCTAAGGAATAGCCACAAAAGCATTGTCTTCTTTATGTTTCCTTAGAAACCTAAAACGTAAGATCCTACATATTAATTACTTTCTTATGCTATCTTGAAAACCCTAAATTTCCATGGATATCCTCCATACTTTTTTCTTTATTATGTTTCTCTTGAAACCTAAAGTGCAAGGGATAAATTTGATACCACTTTCATTTCTATTGCAAGGAGAGGATTGCATATTACTTAAGGAAAATAAAGATAATTTACTTGAATATACTTGATCTCTTCCTCCTTTATTTTAAAGTTTACCTTCATATCTTCCTCTACACCTTTAATTCCTTTTGAATTTGAACTTGCACATTGTAATTCCTCACACCTTATATGTTTCTTTGTTTATTCTAATGGTTGATCCAACTGAACCATGATGGTTGGAAATTCCTAATCTAATCCATATTCTCTTATAGTACATGTATCTTCTTGCTTCATCACAAAATTTGTTTCATTACCAAAAATTTGTCTCTTTCTTTATCACTTCATTTTGTAGTCTCTTGCCACATTCCAATCTCATAACTTTTACAACATTAGAAAATAATATTTTCATAATACATTCGTTGATCCCATTTTCTTGATTCAAATTTAATATTAATGGATTGTGGTAAATATTTTGAAATATCTATGGCAACACGTATCTGGGTATATACAACATTTTTACTGCTTAACAATTTGGTCCCTCCTAGATGAACTCCCTTAGAGTATTGCTAATATTCTTCAAAATATCCTTAGTGATAAGTCTTTTAATACTTTCTATCTCTAGATGAGGATTCTCACTCCATGGTCTTAAGTCTATGGTATCTCTCCCCTTGAACCATGGGCCAGGCTCCACTATTTTATCCTTAATTTATGAAGTGAGAAAGTTGATGAGGAAAACAACTTTTGGAAGAAAATTATGGAGTAATTTGAATTCAATCCCCACTTCCACTTG
This sequence comes from Wollemia nobilis, assembly GCA_028583015.1. Classification (NCBI taxonomy): domain Eukaryota; kingdom Viridiplantae; phylum Streptophyta; class Pinopsida; order Araucariales; family Araucariaceae; genus Wollemia; species Wollemia nobilis. The sequence continues at coordinate 1,175,647 of JAQPPZ010003263.1, read as the reverse complement.
ATCCAATTTTGAATCTCCATCAAACTTGACCAATAAATGTGAAACTTACATATTAATCCTATGCTTTTAAGAACCATTATGTCATGCTCCATTATATCATCCTTGGTGATCACTTTTGGTGTAGCATATGCTTCTTGGATAGGACTGTCATAGATTCACTCTTGTTCTTGTCTCTAGTGAAGCATCCATACTTTTAGCTAGGGCATCCTTACTTCTAGCTAAGGCTTTTATTCCATGATACATAACTTTTCCTCATAAGAATCCTTATTTTTAATTTTTTTCAAAGATTTGTTGTAAGAAAAAATAAGGCTTACTCCTTGGTTGCATTACTTCCTCCTATTCATACTCACTTCCTTGTCTTTTTTAAAGATCTACAATAAAAAATGTGACACTCATCCTTGCTAGCACTTCTTAGCATGGCATGAGTTAAAATGGTTAAAAATATAAAATTTTCAACTAAATATTAAAGCTTAAAATTTGTAAAGCTAAATAAAGTAATTTTTAACATCCGCTAGGCCATATATCATATGAGACGATCCTTATGGAGAATGTTGTTTATTTAATATATGGTTATTCAACCATACTTTGGTTTTTAAAGTATAGTATACAACCCTGCTTTCTTGTAAGATTTGAACCTTAGATTTTGTCTTTAGAATTTTAAAATTTTCATTATTAACTCATTAAAATTGTATAATATTAATTGATACTATTATATAATTTATTAAAACATCACAATGTTTTAACTTCATATAACTTATTTGAAAAAAAAAAAAGACAATAATAATACTATTATATAATTTTTTTTTTTTCGTTAGAATTGGTTACTATTAATGCAGCTTGGCAGGGTTCAAACAAACAGCGAAGGCTTCCAACACACCCACCGTCTGGTTAATGGTAATTCGATGATGCACAAGGTTCGCACCGAAGGGTTAACTCAGTGACTCACAAGGTTCGCACCGCAGAAAACAGATCGCCAGAAGTCGAAGCGGGCTACTGTCTATGCATAACCACACCCAATAATACTATTATATAATTTAAAACATCAGAATCTTTGAAGTGAAAGACAACAATAAAAACAACATTCTCCCGCAACTTGGTTGCGCAACAACAACATACGAGTCCAATACAATATAATATTTTCTAATTTTATTCATGCGTGACGAATACTAGGAGTTGCCGGGTAAGTTCCATGCAGGAGTTGCCAGGTAAGTTCCATGCACGCGTTTGGAAAAAAAACACACAAGTGGAGACAATTCCCAGTCACTATAATAACTAGAGAACAAAACAACTTAGAAGTTAGCAAACATCATTAGTTACTGACAGTAATAAAACAATATATTTTATTTGTCTTTTATTTAAAATAAAATAAAATAAAAGTATAAAATCATTTCCAAATATTGTTGATCTAGAAATGTGGTGGAAGACACTCTAAAAGAAGAATACCCTACTGAAGACAAGACTGTTCCTATGGCATACCATGAAAAATAAGGTACTAACATGGGAGGTATAATAAAAGAAGAATTGGAATGGTCCAGGAAGGTGCCATTTATGTAAGTCAGACAATGAAACAATTGATCATTTACTAGTAGCTTTATCCCTTACTAAACAGGTTTAGAGGGAGGTTATATTGCAGTTAAAGCTTCCTCTAGGATGATAAGAAGATTTCTTAGAAGAGTCCTTAAAATATTGGTTTGAAAATAGGTCATACAAAGGTTTTATTGCTGTCCTGTTCTTTATGTCATGGGGAGTATATTTATCTAGGAATACAAGAAATTTTTAGGATCAAGAGAAGCCTACTTGATAGGTCTCCTCCAAAATCATCATAACTTTCAATAACTATAAGGTTTCAACAACAAGAAAGGTAAATAGACAAATCATCCCTCCAAGATTGATAAATTAGGGGTATGGGAATTTTTTGATGGGGGTAGACAAGGGGTCCCTAGAGTTTGTGGAGTAGGAGGATTACTATATATTTCTAACTCTCATTATTTTTAATTCAAGGCTGAATTGGGAGAAGGTTCTAATAATTATGCCAAAATTATAACACCCAAATTTTTGGTTCAATGGGATCAAGTGGAAGTGGGGATTGAATTCAAATTACTCCACGAATTTTCTTCCAAAAGGATTTTTCCTCATTATTTTCTCTAGTTTAGAAATAAGGGATAAAATAATGTTTGGAGGCTCATGGTTTAGGGACAAAGATGCATTATATTTAAGAATTTGAAGTGATAATTTTTTTGTGGACATTGAGACTATTAAAAGACTTTCAATATGGTTTAGAATTTTTGGACTTCCTTATCAACTCATCAAAAAGGAGGTTTTGAAGAATATTGGTAAATACTTTAAGTGAATTCATCCAAGAGGGACCAACTCCTAAGGAGAGAAGGTATGTTGTATACAATTGAATATGCGTTGCCATTGATATTTAAAAACCTTTACCACAATCAATTAGGATTAAATCTGAATAAACAAGTGGATTATGAAAATATTGCATTCCGATGTCACAAATGTCATGAAATCGAGCACATGGCAAGAGACTACAAAGTAAAAATGATGGAGGAAGAAATGGGAATTTTTGGGCATGAGGATAGCTTTAATTTGAAACAAGGAGATCATATCACAGGATAAGCTAGGGTAAATCAAGAATTTTCCACTCCTAAGAAAGTGGCTAGAAAAATCCGTTTACATCATCAGATGGCAAAGACCATTATAGCTCACTCGAAATAGTCATTAGAAGAAAAACATGATATGAGGGATGAGGAAGTAAAATGCAAAATTTCAAGCATAGAAGGAGCTAAAGGTACGAAGGAAGAGGGGAAGGCAAATTATAAAGCAAAGGAAAACAGAGAGGCAAATTTTAAAGCAAATGAGGTGAAGGAGGTCAAGCTTAATCCAGGTAAATCACCTTTATTATCCTCAAGTAGAATAAATTATTCTTCTTACAATAAAAATGAAAGTAGTACAAAGTGTATTCCTTGCACTTTAGGGTTTCAAGAACAATATGGTAAATAAAATATTATAGAGGATATCTAAAGAAATTTAAGGTTTCTAGGCCAACATAAGAAAGCAATGACTATGGAGGATCATCTATGCAGTTTAGAGTTTTTAGGACAACAAAAAGAAGAAAATGCTAATGAGGCTATTCTTTGTACTTTCGACTCTTTAGGGCAACATAAATATTTAGAAGATAAGTCTCATTATGAACAATATGAAAAAATAGAAGATATTGATGAAGATGAGAGTGTTTGCGAGAATGGAAGAAAGAAAGGAAGGCCATCAAAGCAGGAACAAAGAAAAATAAACTCAAAAGGATATTGATTTGGGAAGCCAAATAAAAATGTGTTAACAAGAAGTGGAGCTAAGCCCACTAGTAAAAATAAAACGTGGAAATGGTGAAAATGATATCATGGAATATTAGGGGTATGAATAAAACCCCTAAAAATAGAGTTATTAAGGAATTAATAGATTGTTATAGTCCAAAGTTTATTTTAATACAAGAAATAAAATTAAACAGTGATGAATGTAAGGATGCTTTTAAGAAGATTTGGAAGATGGGTGATTGTTTAGTAGTTTCTTCTATAGGAGCTTTAGGCAGTATTGCAATAAAATGGGACAAATACAAATTGGATGGACAACTATTAAAAGTAAAAATTAATTGGGTTGTTATATTATTTTGTAGGAAAGAGGAAAACATAAAAGTTGGTGTTATAAATGCATATGCTCCAACTATAGTTATTCCTCGTGAAAGATGTTGGAAGGACCTTAGAATATTTTTGTCAACTACAATGATGATTTGCTATGATCTATGGATTCTTGGGAGTGATTTTAATACTTCTCTATCTCATTTGAAAAAGAAGGGTGGTATTCTAGGATGGTCTAAATCAACACAAGATTTTACTTTATTTGTTAATTCAAATGATATTTGGGATGTTAGTCCCTCAAACTTTCAATATACATGGGATAATAGATGCATTGGGTAAAATCATATAGCAAAAAGACTGGATAGATTCTTATTATCCAATAATGAGTTGCAAACAAAGTATACAATCTCTTCAAATATTTTATTGTGAGTAAGAACATATCACAAACCCATTCATTTGACTTGTGAGTTGCCTGATAATGGTCATACAAAGCCATTTTGCTTTCAGTCTATGTGGCTCCAAGACCTTGAATTGTTCCAAATGGTTATGTTAAGGTGGGATGAATCAAAATTTGAAGGATCATGTATGTACATGTTTGGTAACATTTTTAAAGAAAAGAAAGAAATTGAGTCCAAGCTCAAAAATTTAAAAGAGCTAGTAGAAATTAATGGAATGGATCAAGATTATTATGTAAAAGAAAAACAATTACTTTATGATTATCATAATGCATTGAAAAAGGAGTCATATTGGTTCCAAAAATCTAGAGAGAAATGACTCAAGGAAGGGGATATGAATACATGATTTTATCATACTACAACAAAAACATTTTTTTCATTCATTATATCAAACATATATTAACTCTAGATGGAAGGAATATTAAGGACAACAAAGAAATAATGAAGGAAGCAATTAATTATTTCAAAAATATTTGATCAGATTCTAGGCAAGATAAGGAGGCATGAGAAATTTTTTGGCAAAATATTCCATCAATTATTACTTAGGGATAAAATAAAATTTTGATAAAGAAGATATATATGGAGGATCTTCATGAAGTAGTTTTCTCTTTCCATCCTAACAAGGCACCTGGCCTCCATGGATTTCCAAAGTTTTGAGACTTATTGAAGAGTGATATGTTAGTTGTGGTTGAAGAGGCTTAAAAAAGGAAGGCTATAATAAGTGAGATCAATACTACCTTTAATACCTTGGTTCTCAAGTAAGGTCACATAAAATATTTTGATAATTTTCATCCAATAAGCCTTTGTAATATGATTTATAAGATCATTTCAAAAATTATTGCAAACATGTTTAAGGACATTCTAGGGTGTCTTACCTTAGAGGAACAAGGTGGCTTTGTTCGTGGTAAACAAATTCTTGATGGTATAATTATTGCACAAGAGGCCATACATTCTCTTCATTCCATGAAAAAATCGGGTATGCTTTTGAAATTTGATATGAACAAAGCATATGATAGGGTTTCTTGGAATTTTCTACATGCTATTCTCAAAAAGTTTGACTTTGATTATAGTTTGTGTGAGTGGATTAAATGTTGTTATATCATTGCAAAATTTTCTATTTTGATCAATGGTTCTCTTGTTGGTTACTTCAAGTCATCTTGTGGACTTTGTTAAGGTGATCCATTTTCTCCTTATCTATTCATTATTTTGTTGGAAGCATTAGAGAAATCCTTTTCAAATGTAAAAATAGAAGAAAAAATCAAGGGTATTCAAGTTGCAAAAAATGATCCCTCTAGATCTCATATCCAATTTGTTGATGATACTTTTCTTTTGGGCCATCCCTCAATTAGTGAGACCTGTTAAGAATGGAGCCTGATTCGGTTATACCCAATGCACAAAAATAGGCGGAGGTTCCCAGCTATGCACAAGGACAGTTACAGTGATGGACACATATTCATAATGTAACCGATGTAGTTGCAAATATTAAATGCAACAATTACAGTTTGTAACTATATAGTGGTGAGATTGTGAATAGTTGTGTGTGTGCCAGGAGAGCACCGTGTGTGTGCAGGAAAAGCCAAGCAGGTTGAAAGGAGAAACTGGAAGATGTCTTAGGAATCAGAAGAGGTTGTTGTAGTCATATAAGGCTATGGTGTGCAACCCTTCATGGTTGTGTATTTATTTATAATGCAAAAGATGTCTTGGAGGATGTAGCCCGAGTTTGGGTGAACCTCGTTAATCTTGTGTGTTTCTCTTGTTCTTTGCATGTTTTCTTTTGTTTGTGTTTTGCTCTCAAATTATTTTAGATCTAACTAGAGATCAAAATTTTCATGTAGGCACCTATTTTGGTATTCCTAACCTCCCATTTCACTACTGAAATGAGGAAGTGTTTGCTAGTATTGCTAAGGAAATGGATCAACTGATCGCAATAGATCCAACCGCCAAAACTAGATCACATATTATCTATGTCAGGATATGTATTAATGTGGATCTTGAAGGAAAAAATCACCTGAATGATTTGGTTGGTATTGAGCTTAGGGGTTTAAAATTAACTTCTAGAATATGAGAATCCTCCTTTGAAATGTGGGGTTTGTATGGAGTTAGGTCACATGGCTCGAGCATGCCCAAACCAGAAGAAACTTTCCCAAAAGTAGAAACTATGGCAATGAAAGCAAAATGTAGGGGAGAGATCCAAGAAGAGATGATAACCTAGGAATTGAAAATCCTAAAGGAAAACTAAGTAAAGCAAAAAAGTAGCATGACACTCTCGAAGAGAATCAAATCATGGTGGAAAATATGAAGGTATGTGATGATAAACCCACCTTAGAAATGAACAATGTTTTTATTTCAAATTTCTTTGATATGCTAGAAGTGTTTGCATCTGAAGTGGAAGATAATATTTTATTGGAAAAGGAGGATGGAGGAAAACTATAGTTAGAGACTGTTGAAGTTGTAGATGAACAAAACTAAATACTTTTAAATAAGATAGTAAATAAGTTGAAAGAGAAACTAGATAAGCTAATGGAACCAAAAATAGTAGCCCCAAATCTAAGTCGATAAACTAGACATCAAAAGAAAATATAAATTGATGTGGGTGCTATTAAAGTTCAAGGGAGGCCATCTAATAAAAAAATTAGAGAAAGAGAAACAAAGACATAAATCACTAATGAAATCCAAATAGTAATATCATTAGGTGGAGGAAGTAAAAAGCTACCTAACCCAAAAAATGAAGCTTCTTTCATGGAACATTAGGGGACTCAACGCCTCGACCAAGCATAGACTGGTCCAAATGTTGAGAAAATAAAAGGGTCCACAAATCATTCTTCTTCATGAAACCAAGTTGGACCTTTAGAAAATAGAACCAATCAAACAAAGGATTTGGAGAGAGGCTAGTTTTGTGGCTAGCCCTTCCCTAGGAGCTTTTGGAGGGCTTATTAGTTTTTGGGATAAAAGTAAATTTAAAGTAAGACTCATTATTCAATATAACATATGTATTACCTGATGCACTATAGGGAGAATAATATCCAATGTATTTAAAACAATGTCTATGCCCCAAATTCTATTTTTGGAGGAAGACAACTTTAGGATAATCTAAGTCATCAAAGAGATGTTGTTAAAGGTATTCCATGGATTATGGTTGGGTATTTCAATTCCCAGTTGAATATATCAGATATGAAAGATGGAAATTTTACTATCATGAAGGGGATGTCTGACTTTACTCAGTTTATAAGTTATAATGAGCTTATGGATGTTGACCTGAGAGGAACCAAATACACTTGGAGAAATAGGCATATTGGTGAACAACTTATTCAAAATAGGTTAGATAAAGAAATATTTTCTAGAGAAAGATTACAACTTTTTGGAGATACTCTTCTTTTAGCTCTTCCAAAAATAGGTTCAGATCACAATCCGTTGCTGTATGAAATGAGGGAAGTAAAGAGATTGTTTAAAAGACCTTTTAGATTTGAGATGATGTGGATCAGACATAAAAACTTGAAATCCTAGATTATTGATTGGTGGAAGGTAAATTTCTCCAACAATAAACTCACCCAAGTTGCCAAAAAGCTTCAATACGTTAAAAATAACTTGAAACTTTAGAATAAATGTCTTTGATCACCTCTTCCAAAAAATATAGATCTAAAAATACAACTTTAGAATATTGAATATATGGTGGCCAAGGAAGGCCTGTTAGAGGAAGTTAGAAACAAAGAAAGGCTAGTTCTTGCATATTATCACCATAACACTTTAGCCCGTGAAGAAACATTTTGACATCAAAAGCCAAGAATAACATGGCTCAAAGAGGTAGATCACAATATGAAATTCTTCTATGTTTCTACTCTTAGACACCAGAGTATTAATAGAATTACAAAAGTCTTTAAAGCATATGGACAAATATCTAATGACCCAATTGAGATAAAAGAAGAAGTGTTCAAGTTTTTTACAAACCTGTTTGGAATAGAAGAAACCTATCATGAGGAAGCAATGAGTGAATTGTTGCTAAATATACCAACCCTGATTACTAAGAAAATGAATGAATACTTATTGAGCCCTTTCAAGGATGAAGAGATAAAGAGAGCCCTCTTTGATATGAGTGGGGACAAATATCCAAGGCCTTATGGTTTCCCAATCATTTTTTTCAACGTTTTTGGAATATTGTGGGTTCAAAAATTAGTGAAGTTGTTAATGAGGTGCAAAGGAATCATCAAATCCGAAGGGATGTTAATCCTACCTTCTTAGACCTCATTCCAAGGATTGTAGGAGCAAGGATTTTTTTTTATATATTTCAAACCTATTAGTATTTGCAACACTTTGTATAAAATTATGTCTAAGACTCTAGAAAATAGAATCAAGTGGTTCTTCCTTTTATCATAGATCCTCAACATGAGGGGTTTGTCAAAGGAAGGTATATTTTGGATGGCATAATAACCATCCATGAAATTATCCATTCAATTGAAAAAAGTGGGGAAGAGGGGATGCTTTTAAAACTAGACATGAATAAGGCTTATGACAAAGTTTCATGGGATTTTCTACTTAGAGTACTGAGTAGTTTTGGTTTTCATCGTAATTGGATTGATCTATTATCTGTTTATTTTACTTCATCCATATTATTAATACTGGTGAATGTTTCAATAGCAAGATATTTCCAAAGTAAAAGAAGGCTTAAGCAAGGTGATCCGTTATCACCTTATCACTTCCTAATTTTAGCTAAAACTCTTGGAAGGTCTATCACAAAAACCTCTTTTGAGAAGTGTATAGGCGGTAGTAGGCCTACCTTAACTCTAAATCCTATCTCTCATTAGCAGTTTGTTGATGATAATATCATCATCTCAAAGTCTTCCATTTGTCAAGCTAGGGAGTTGAAAGGCATCTTGGAGAAAGATGAACTTGTAGTAGTTTAGAAAGTAAATTTTGGTAAGAGTAAGATCTACTTTCTTAATACTCCGACAATTAGACAACATGAAATTACAAGAATTTTTGGCTGTGGAATTGGTGATCTTCTTACTACTTACGTTGGGAAGTCACTTTTCAAAGAAAGACGTGGAACTCTATGGTTGAAAGGGTTTCTAGAAAACTAGCAAGGTGGAAAGGGGCTTTGTTGAGTCAGGCTAGGAAGTCATAGTTGGTGAAATCTTCGCTCCAAAGCATTTTGATTTACTTTATGTCCCTCTTCAAGATGCCAACTAAGATTTATGATAGGATTGAACAAATTCAAAGGAATTTTTTGTGGTCTAGTTTGGATGATAGAAAAAGTATTCCTTTGGTGTAGCTTAGGACTATGTTTTCCAAAAAAAAGGAGGTTGGAGGGCTTGGTTTAAGAAAGTTAAGAAAAATGAATAGGGCCCTATTGGGTAAAATATGATGGAAAATAGCAAATTTGGAAGAGACTGGTTGGGTAAATATTCTGCAATACAAGTACCTAAGGGATGTGAACTTCCTTGAGGAGAGGGATCTACCCAAGGGATCTAGCCTATGGAATAGTTTGCAACTAATTAGACCTTTGTTGCAAAAAGGGGCAAGATGGAATACTAGGAATGACATGAAGGTTCACTTTTGGAATGATTCCTGGTTGAAAAGTATACCCCTTAAGGAGGATCAAAAGTTTGGATGCCTTGAATAGGAATTATCCCAAAGGTTTGGGACTATGATCTAGGATTACATAATGTGGGCTGATTGCAGACTGATATGGCAAGACATACAAGTTGAGCAAGATCAAAGAAAAATTCAAGCAATTCAAAAATTAAACATATTATTGCAAGTGTATACCCTAAATGGCTAAGAAGCTAAGGATACTAGATGGTGGAACCCTTCAAAGTAGGGAAATTATATGGTTAAGATAGATTATTGTTTTCTTGAAGGAGAAGGAGTAGGCTTGTTTCTAGTTTCTAAGGTGTGGTTGAAGAATTTAACCCTTAAGATCTCTTATTTCTACTAGCTTGTTGTACAAAATAGAATTTTGACTTTGGATAACTTGGAAAAATGGGGATTTTAATTTTTTAATCGATGTAATCTATATGAAGTGAGATAGAGGATGTGAACCACATTTGTCTTCAATACCCCTATACCCAAGAAGTCCTCTCAATTATTTAAATAAATTTTAAATAGCATGGGTATTCCCCAACTCTTTGCTAGACCTATGCCTTTAATGGTTCTCCCCTTTTAAAAACAAGAGGTTGAGCATGATTTAGAATCTCAATATTCCTCATGCCTTGTAGGGAACTTGGAAATAATGAAATAGTTATATCTTTAAAGATAAGAAGAGGAACAATAATTTAGTGGTGGACAAAGTCTTATCTCTCACTTTATAGAATGAAAATTTAGTTAATTGGGAAGGATTTGGGGAATCTGAGTAAGAAAATATAATTATACACGGATGAATCTTGAACCCTGAAATAGTCATGGTTGATTCCACATCAAATACTACTAGAGAAAATACTAAATGGGAGCCTCCTCCAGCAAGCTGGTTAAAGTTAAATTTTAATGGGGCTACAAAAGGAAACCCAGTCCTGACTGGAGCTAGAGGGATAATTAGGGATGAGAATGGCAAGGTGGTGAGAATATATACAGAGGCTTTGAGAAATCAATCTAGCCATTTTGTATAGGTGCATGACACATTTCAAGGAATTAAGTAGTTGAATGAGCTCCAAACTAAGAAAGTTGTTGTAGAAGGTGATTCCCTTAATGTGATAAATATGATGAAAAGAAATTTAGAGGTCAATTTGAATATTGCTACTATAATAGAGGAAGCCTGACAAATGATTGAGCAAATGGAAGCGATAGAGTTCAATATTATTACAATTAGTGACAATGAAAAAGAATCAAAGTATGAAAATGGGGACATAATATATTTTTATGGATAGGACATTAAGATATATCAAAGAGAGGTTGAAATAGACTCTAGGTAGATGAATGGTCGACAAAGGATATGAGTTGGACCAAATTATTGGGCATGACTGGACAAAGAGCATAATCCAAGAGATTGGAAATATTAACATAGTAAAATGTAGTGGTTTACACCATTATTTATATGATGAATTACATGAAGGAAATGTCATTGGCATGATCTAGGTACTAATTATTAGAAAATAAATCCCAAGAGGATCTATCCAAAATCAACCCTTGAATGGATTTGAAGACTCTAATTTGTGTTACTAACCTTAGGATATGGTTACAGGTTGGCTTACATGAGCTCTTAGCCATGAAGTCGATTATAGTTTTGTTCACAAAATATTACAACCTCTAGATAGGATACATGCAAGATTTGAAGGTAATTATATCTTATTATGGGAAGCATCTAGTCGCAAGTGTTGGCACAATAATTGAGAAGTTAGAGAAAATACTTATAGTCTAGAGGAAATAAGATGATCTTAGTAAAATGGTCATGGAGGATATAAATCCTAGGTTGAAACATTTGATATTGAATGTGGATAATGAAGTTCAAACTATTATGGACAAGGGGGGATTATGGCCATTTTTGAAGAAATTTGAGGGATTTGATTTGGAATTACCCTAAAAATTCACCTACAATTGGTTGATTGGGAAGGTGAAAGATTTTGGATGTGAGTTTGTGATTAATATAACATTTCTAGAGGAAGTCACTGACTTTGTAGCTGAGGGATAATATATACGTAGAGATAATCACTCCTTGGTAGGGGAGATGAAAAAAATATTTAGAGTGGATGAACATCCTCATCGAGAGGAGAATGGGGTAGCTAGGTAGTTTCTCCATCAGCCATGGAGAAATGTGGTCAAGCCCATAATGCATTACATTAATTTGGATTCAAAGGTGACTATAGTTCACAACTTCCACTTCACCTTCCTTAATGCATTACATTACTTTGGATTCAAAGGTGAGCTTTCAAGCTTCGTAGATTGGTTAAATCAATATCAAAAGCAAAAATGATTGAACTCTCAAAAAAATAAGATAAAGAAGAAGATGCAAGCCAATATGAGACTAAGACTCGAAGATCACCTACTCCTCCTGCTTCACCAGATTTCACTTGGAAATAAGAACAAGATGGGAAGATATTTAGATTTAAAAAAGAGATGACATGTAGTCTCCCATTGGAGCATACATTAGGAGTATTACAAAAAAGTTATCTGATTTTAAAATATATGATCGAATCGAGGATGAGAATGAGTCAAATGTTGGATCATAACCTTGAGGAATCTACCACCCAACTAGAGAATATTAATAATAGAATAAATTATCTTTCCAGTATGTAGGAGTGAGACTTATGGCTTGTTTTGGACCATGATTATTTTTGTTGTTGACTATTTTTGTTTTGTTTGGTCTTGAAAGTTCTTTACTTTGTGTGTATCATTGCAAGGTGGTTAGTTTAAATTTAGTTTGGTGTCTATTGTTTTGATGTATCAAATATAATATTGGACTTTGATCTATAAGTGATCTCTTGTACAAGGTTTGAGGAGCCTTTCAAAACACTTCTTCTACCCTAATAAAAAAATTATAAATATCCAAGCAAATTTATCTAATATCATAAAATTTGCTTCACTAGTTAAATATCACAACAAAATAATAAGTTTTAGACTTATCTTGCTTCAAATGTTGATAAATCAAAGACAAAAATAAGTATGCTTATTAGAAAGTCAACCTAGATCAACCCTACATGATGTAGACATCTCTTGATTTGACCTAAGTTAGAGGACCTTAGGCCATCTAGATGCCTAGACTATACCTTTGCATATACAAGTTGGTGGTAGTCCCAACCTTAACTAGTAGCTTGACTACCTCAAGAATTGCATGTCTTCTCATGACATGGTGTGTCTTATCCTATACCAACACAACCAACTCATTTATTTGAACCTTGTCCAATATTCATGAGAAGAGGACAACACAAAATAGGAAGGAGAAGCTAGTACTTCTCACAATGACTTTAGCTATAAAACCATAGGAGGTGGAGACTTCTCATGAGGAAGAGGTGGTTTTGGTAGAGGAAGAGATAGAGGATTCCCTATGTTATAGATGCAGAGAAGCTGGTCATCGAGCATATGATACCCTCAAGCACAAAAAACTAGCAAGTGTGGAAATAAATCCTGTAGCCATATTACACAAGCAGATGAAGAAAGAGTAGCCTCACCAAAGCACATGGAGGAACCATAACAAGGATAATCCATTATAATAAAAAGGGTATTGTTGAAGACAACAAAGGAGGTGCATGAACCTAAGCAAAGAAGGAACTTGTTTAGAATGATTTGCAAATTAAGAGGAAAATATTGCAAGGTGATTTTGGACAACGAAAGCAAAAACATCTTAGTGTCAATAGAAATGGTAGAGAAACTTAATTCGAAGAGGATGAACCATCTAAATCCTTACAAAGTATCATGTTTACAAAATGGGTACCAAATTTGGGTAACCGAATAATCTATGCTAAAATTTTAGATTGGTTCTTATAAGGATGTAATTTTATGTGACATCATGTCGATGGATGCATGTCATATTTTTTTAGGGAGACCATAAAAGTTTAACATAAAAGTAGTACATAATGGTAGACTGAACTCTTACTCAACTTTCAAGGATGGTAAAGTTATGCATTAAGTACATTGAAGGATAAAGGAAAAGAGGTGTGCAGTAGTTCTAAAGTTTGACTAATCTCTAAAAAATAATTCTTGAAGGGGATGAAGAAGGTGAAAGCATGTTTTGCTTTCATTGCTAAACCCATGAAAGAGAGGAAAATGAATAATATGGGTGATATTCCGCATGAAGTGAAGGATTTGCTAGACGGATATGTTGATATTATTTCAGAAGAATTACCTAATGGGTTACCACCTATGAGAAGCATTAGTCATCAAATAGACTTCATACGAGGAGTGAGTTTGACAAATAAGGCAGCTTATAGGATGACACCTATGGATAATGAAGAGATATAAAGATAAGTCCAAGAGCTATTGGACAAGGGGATGATAAAGAAGAGCTTGAGCCCATATATAGTACCGGTTGTCCTAGCACCCTGTTGGAGCCAAAATTGACTCAACATCAGATACCCCCAAATTTGAAATTTTTGGTTTCAATATTTTCACCCAAATTGATGGTCTCTATTGCATCCATATTTTTGAAAAGTTGGTCTTCTAATTTTTACCACAAAATAATGGTCAATGATAGTCCGTTCCTCCATGACAACTTATATAATCCCTGTTTCAAATAATTGGAAGTCATCTTAATTGCTAAAGAAGAAAATATTTGATGGTCAAAAGGTCAACATTTTTATTTCACCAAGGTGGTCCTTTAATTTTTGGCCCTTAGGAGTCATTGTAAAAAGGTACATCTTTCCCTAAGTAAAAAGGTTAAATCAGAATTAAGCCTTAACAAAAAATATTTAAGTTGAATACCATTTGGGTCATTGAGTGAAACCATTGTTGAAATTTTCTCTATTATTAAAAGACTTATAAATTTGAGGAAATAAAATATTCACTAAGAAGGTCCCTCTAGTCCTTTGGTCCCTAAGAAAAATTAAATGAAGCATTTGATCCTAAGTGGAAAGAAACAATTTTTCTAAATCCTAAGTTTTAATAAAAATTAAATGATCAAATAAGAGTATGCACCCCCTTTGTGGTAAAACCCATGTAACTCCTTTAATATGGACGGACGTGCGTGCCCCCCCAAGATTTGGATGGATGCGTGCTCATGAATGACTCACAAGTTAAAACAATAATGCCAAGGTTTAAAGGGGAATGTTTAACATAAGGTTTAACATAAATTAAAACGAGGGTATGCGCCCCATTTTAGCTAAGCAACGAGCAAGTTTGGTCATCTTAACAACAACTCTTAATCCCATCTCGATCCGATGGAAGGTGCTCATTAAAATAACCAAAAGTTAATTGCAAGATTGATTAAGGGCAAACCAAGCATTAAAATTGATAATCCGATACTTATAAAGGTTTAAAATCATCAACCATGTATTAAATGGCTTGCATATTTACCAATATGGATGAGCGCGCACAAATCCTCATTAATCCAACGATGCGTGCTCCCAGACATGCAAGGTCTTTAAGAGGTCAAAATTTAAGGCTGGTCAACATCGATAAAAGCTTGATTAGCCTGCTTAATTAATGTGGGTTGAAACCAATCTCACGATAAAGCCTAAAGATATCTAGCGCATAACTTCTCAGATCTAAATGATAGTGCACAACTTGAATAAAATCTACTGGCATGCGCTACCTAAGGTAACCGATCCTTAACATCAAAATTTTTAAATAGTGCCCATGAATCAAGCTTTAATTAATCCTCATTAGCTTTAAGATAATCATGATTAACAAGGGTTTAATACATGGGAAATGTTTAATATAAGGTTTCAAGTAAATTAAAAATGAGGGTAACGTGCCCCTTTCAGATAAATATCGTGCATCTTGCAGATCTAAATGGTAGTGCACGATCCCTATTTGATCCAATGACAAGCGCTCATCGAAGTGGTCGGACAATAACAATCAAATATCCATAAACTAAAGTTAAAGCATGTTAAAGCAAAGCTAATTACAATTAAAAAGGGTATTAAACACATAATAAATGATCCCCCCTTAGGGTAAAAAGTGTGCAGCTCTAAGATCTTGACGATAGTGCTCACTCCCACCCAGATCCGATGGGACGCGCTCCCAAAGATGCTCAAAGGTTAATACACACGGTTTGTCGGATAATTAATCAAGAGTTTTATTAAGAATTAATCTTCATGCATAATCATGATTAATGAGGGTCTAATATGTTGATGATGACCCCCCTTCTTTCTGGTTAACCCACATGCATATCTAAGAAATTCAATGGGCGTGCACGCCCATTATTTGATCTATTGGTAAGCGTGTGGAGATATAATCACACTTTAAAGTACTTATGGTTTAGTAAAAAACTATGAAAGGTTCTAATCCTCGATCAATTTTAAAAAATCTAGATTATGTGTGGGTTTAATACATTAATAAATGTTTCTCCCTTTGAGATAATGAGCACGTCGAGAGTTATAAATTTTAGGCCTAAGTGTTTTAAATCAATTTATTGTTAACCTAAGGTTTTTGGCCTAATGCTCGAGGTTAATCTAATTAATTGTGTATTTATATGTATATCATTGGACTAACGACCATGCAGGTTTCGGGATCTCGACAGCAGCATGCAAGGTGAACTAGATCTATGGTAAGCGCTCTCCTAGATGCTCATATTTTAACTGGTAAATGTTTTGCCTAGATGCCTTAATTCTTGATTAACCATTGATTAATTTTAAGATAATTGATGTTAACATAATACTTAGACATGCATATTTATTACATTATTAAGTGCTAATCTCCAAGTGCTAGGTCATTAGATAGTTGGGGTGGTTGATCGAATTACATGGTGGTTTCAACAACCTTATACAATGTATATATTGCATGCTCAATTGAATGACAAGCTAATAGTTCATGACATGGTTTCAGAGCGTAGTATCTTTTTGGACAATGTGATGCAAGTTGGTGGGCAATACGATTTTATTTCTATTCCATCGATGTTAAGAATTCACTCGAAGAACCTACCTTGTGCGCCAAGAACCTGTCATACCCGACGAGCACACAAACTCAGGCAACAAGCAACCCATCTGACAAGTGCACTATGGAGACCTTTGCAAAACCTGTAGATTATTTGATAAAGTTTTTTACAATGAGACATGCAGATCGAGGAGTATGTAGAACAAGGTTGACACCATATGCATGTGGAATGAGGTTTATAGGGTACCAATCCTGAGGAGCGGGACCCTTGATCTATGTATGAACCGAGGCAGACACGTGGTAGTGGCTGAATGGGTGGTTGACATAGACAACTACTGATGTAGTATGATTGACGTGGACATCTACTAACGTGGTGCGAGATGGTTGATATCGTACGTGACAAGGAGGTTGCTGATGTGGCATGCGATTGATGGTCCACTTGGGCGCTGACGTGGTATCTTCCTGTTGGTCCACTTGGGCGCTGACATGATGTCTTCCTATTGGTTGGTGTGGGTAGAAAAAGGGTGTTTGTTTGTTCTTGATTACCCATAGGTAATAAAACCATAGGGAGAATGAATTTTTTTTTTAAGAACGTAGTGTGCATCCTCTCGATGTATGTGGGACTAAAGTCCCAACATTTTTTTTTGTATTTTGAGCGTCGACGGTAATAAGACAAAGGTGGTGACCTTGTCTTCCCATCGAGCATACTAGCCCGACTAGCTAGTCAGACCCGCGCGAAGACGTTGGCAAATCAGATATTGCGGTTTCAAATCCCACCCGCGACATTATAACAATTTTTTGCAAAACCAATTTTTTTACAATTTTTTGCTAACAAAGTCAATTTTGACAATTTTTTTCAACCGACAACATTTTTTTACCCATTTTTGCCAAAGAAGAGCATTTTTTGGCAATTTTTTGCCAATGGAAAGCCATTTTTGGTTTCTTTTTGTGCTAGGAGAGCCATTTTCTACCAAATAAAGTGGAGGAGCACCTTCAGAGGTATTTTGTCACTTCTTTTCCACATAGTGCATTTTTTTCCATGGAGGGATAAGTAAATATTTGCACTTCGTCAAACTTTGAAAGGGTACATCAATTTTTTTCAGTCCTTGTTTATTTTGCAACAAAAATGGGGGATCAAAAGCATTTTATTTTACAAAATTCTAAGACAAAGGGGGGAGAAAATTGTGGATTTGAATATCATTTTTGCAAACCATAACTTCAAATATTTTGTAAAAATCATTGTAACAAAACTAGCATTGTAATAGGTGCATTTTTGGTGGAAACCGACACCTAAGTGTTTAAATTTGTGGGCACTTGTGGTTGTTTTTGCATTTAAATTTCCTATTTTTTTGCATTTCAATCATAAGGTAAAATATACAAAGCAAATAAAAGACCCCAAATTTTACACCTATTTGTGTAATTTATTGCATCGCAATGTTCGGTATATATAATACATTTGGCCCACACTTACAAGTAATGCTATTGTGCTTTGGGCTACTGTATCTAACACCTAATGTAACTATAACAACGATGTCTGAGCTATTTTTCTCTATAAATCATTGGGGAGAAATAAGTAAAACCAGTTTTGATATTCACTCCATTTTATACCCTAATTCTTTCTGATTGTTTGGCTTAAACTCCTCCAACTTATCATCCTTTTTCGGAAGGGTTTTGAGGCAGGTGCCATTTGATTGAATTTCCTTTCATGTAATCTTTGTAAGTATAGAGAAAGGGGACCATTGTGTGTTATAAGGAACCTTCACAATGGCCAATGTTCACAAATATCTGTCAGATTTATAGTTGCTCAAAGGTTCTAATTTTACACCATGGAAGACAAATATGAGAGCTATCCTTCAGGTTGAATATTTGTGGGATGTAGTGACTGGCACTACAAAACATCCTTCAACAATAGGGCTAGATCAAGAGGTATTTGATAAGAAGGATAGAAGGTGTCTCATGTTTATTCTACTTGCTACTATAGATGAGGTCCAACCTCATATTTGTAATGCAAAATTTGGTAAAGAAGCTTGGGATGCTTTGATTACCATTTATGAAGGGAAGAATCTGTCTACTATTCTTAACCTTCAATCTCAACTACATAAACTTAGTATAAAATCTGGTGAGACAGTTGAACTATTCCTATGCAGAGTGGTGGAATTGAAATCCAAATTGAATGCTATGGGAGAGACAGTGGCAGATACTCTCTTGACCTCAGTCATCTTGAGAGATTTGCCAAAATCCTTCAAGGTGTTGATCACATCTCTACAAGTGTTTGGTAGACAAGTTACCTTTGTTGAATTGGTAAATTTACTTCAAACCGAGGAGGCAAATCAACTTTAGAGATATGAAGTACAAGATAACGCACTTTACTCACAATAAGGGGGAAAGAAACAAGGTAACTTTCAGAAGGGAGGATATTCATCCAAAGGAAAAGGGAAACAACATCAATAGATATAAAAGTAACATTGCAAAATTTGTGATATGAATAACCGTGACACCAATAGGTGTTGGTTTAAGAATAAATAATCCAATGACCAAGATCACAAGAAAAAGGGAAAAGGGAAATACAAACCATAGAAGAAGCATAAGCAACCCAATGGACATGTTGCTTATGAGGAATTAGACTCAGACTCTAAGAGAGCACACAAGGTGCTCATGACCCACACATATTCTCAGCAAAAGGATCCTATGTGGTATATTGATTCCAGTGCCAGTAAATACATGACTGGTGATAGATCATGGTTTGAGATATTTGAGGTAAAGTAAGGAAAGCCAGTGAAAATCGTTGATGATAAGACCTATCGAGTCTAGGGTGAAGGAGATGTTTTTGTTACTCTTCCAAATGGCAAATTTTATATTGAGAAGGTTCTCTATGTTCCTAGATTGGCCAACAATTTTTTGTCCATCCCTCAGATCTTGTATAGAAACATGGATGTTGTTTTTAGTGTTGAGGATTGCAGAAAAAGATTCTTCATCACCAGAAAGGGATATCATGTAGCAACAGGATCATACAAGCATGGCTTGTTCATATTAGATTCCATTTCAATGCCTCATGTTGCCATGATGACAAACACAAAGGAGACCACTTATCTTTGGCACAAGAGATATGGGCATCTGAGTTCAGGTTATTTGCCCAAGTTGAGAAAATATGAGATGGTGAAAGGCCTTCCCTACCTTTCATCCATATTACAAGTATGATCAGATTGCTTAGAAGGGAAGCAACACTACATACCATTTGAGGTTAGCTCTTCATGACCTAAGAAACATTTGGAGTTGGTACACACTGATCTATGAGATCCTATGCCAAAAAATTATGGTGGTAAGAGGTATTTTCAATTTTTTGTTTATGATTACTCATGGAAGATGTGGATTTTATTTTTACAATTGAAATATGAGGTACTTTTGTACTTTCAACGGTTCAAGAAGAGTGTTGAAAAAGAGTCTAAATGTTCCATCAAGACCCTCTACTCAGATCGAGGGGGAATATACCTCCAAAGACTTTTCATCATTTTTGAATGCACATGGTATTAAGATATAGCTAACAACAACCTATAATCCACATAAAAATGGAGTTGTTGAGAGGAGGAACCATTCCATCATGGAAATGGTTCATTGTATGCTTAAGGGGGTACATCTTGAGTAGTAGTATTGGGTAGAAGCATTGAATACAATAATATACCTCCTGAATAGAGCACCCACAAGAGCTCTATAGGGCATGACTCCCCAAGAAGCATGGAGTGGTAGAAAACCCTCCATTTCTTATCTAAGGGTTTTTGGATGTAAGGCATTCATGCACATTCCAAAATAGAAGAGGAAGAAGATAGATGAGAAAACCTTGTAGTATACTTTTCTTGGTTATGATGAGCATTCAAAGGGATATTGATTGATAGATTCCAAGACCAAGAAAACACACACCAGTAGAGACATGGTATTTTATGAAGCTTTCACATCAGATAACACATCTATAGCTATATACCTAGATGAAGAGGAGCCAAAGAAAGAGACTCCAAACCCATAGAACAAGGTTCCAAAATGGTATACTAGAATATTGAGAGATTCCAAGTTGACTTCACTTCTAGATCTAACTCTAGATTAACCTTGTACTCACAACATGTCTCAACAGATGAGAGCAGAGGCATCTACTTCAGAATTTGATGAAATTTACCAACAGTTTGATGAACTATCTGTAGATGCAGAGGAAGATAAAGAAGCAGATATGGATGATGAAAGTATTCATATGTTTGCATTGGATGAGAATAAACCCACAACAGTTAAAAATGCACTTAGTAAGCCTCAGTGGAAGGCTGCTATGGATGCTAAACATACATCTCTCATGAAAAATAACACATGGAAGCTAGTTAATATACCTTCAGGAAAGAAACCCATTGGCTGCAAATGGGTGTTCAAAGTGAAGTATAAGGCATATGGAACTATTGATAAGCATAAGGTCCATCTTGTTGCAAAGGGCTATGCTAAAAAAGAAGGCATAGATTATGAAGAGACTTTTGCACCCACTACAAAAATGACTACCATTCGAGTACTTTGTGCCATGGCAGCTCAATTTGGGTGGAAGTTACATCATATGGATGTCAAAAGTGCTTTCTTGAATGGTGAATTATAAGAATATAAATTTTGCACCAAACAGAAGGATTTGTGGTTGAAGGCCAAGAACATAAAGTTTGCAAGTTGGTCAAATATTTGTATGGGTTAAGACAAGCTCCACGAGCTTGGTACATCAAAATAGACAGTCACTTATTACAACATGGATTCAAAAGAAGTCCTTTAGATGCTAATCTCTATATCAAGAACAATGGTTCTGACATAGTGATTTTGGTACTCTATGTGGATGATCTGATCATCACTGGTAGTTCAAAGAACATGATTGATGCAATGAAAGATGATTTGAAATAATATTTTGAAATGATAGATCTAGGACTTCTTCACTATTGTCTTGGTTTAGAAGTGGCTCAAAAAAAGTATCATATCCGAGTCACACAGTAGAAGTATGCCAAGACATTGGTTGAAAAATATTGCATGACTGATTGCAAGCCTAAAGCGACTCCAATGGAGCCATGGCTTAAGTTATCGGGATATGATAAATCTCCATAGGTAGATGGTACTCTCTATCACCAACTGATTGGGAGTCTCATATATCTGATAAATACCAGGCCAGATCTTAGTTTTGTAGTAGGTTATCTTTCAAGGTTCATGCAAGAACCTAATGTGAGTCATTGGAAAGCAACAAAATGGGTTCTACATTATGTTCATGGTAGTACAGACTATGGCTTGGAGTACAAAAAGAATGATAATTTCTTCTTATAGGGATACATGGACTCATATTATATTGGATCCATTGATGATCAAAAATCCACTTCTGGATACATTTTCCATCTTGGATCTCGACCCATCTCTTGGCACATTAAGAAGCAATAGGTGGTTGATTTATCTTATATAGAGGTAGAATATCACACAACACATGGAATAGTCTACGAGATGATATGGTTAAGTCACATTCTTACAAACATGGATCTTCCAAAGAATCTTCCACTTCACTTGTTTTACGACAACCAAGGTGTTTTGAACCTTATCAATAATCCAATATTTCATGAGCGTACCAAACACATTTAAACTCAATGTCATTTCATTTACGATGAAGTTCCAAAGCACCACATACAACTCCAGTACATTCCTACTAATGAGCAAGTTGCAAATATTTTCACCAAGGCACTTGCACGTGTCAAATTTAAATTGTTTTGCAATGCTCTTTGTATTTCCAAATAATGTAATAATGGGGGATGTTAGAATAATACTTAGACATGCATATTTATTACATTATTAAGCACTAATATCCAAGTGCTAGGTCATTAAGTAGTTGGGGTGGTTGATCGAACTGCATGGTGGTCTCAACTACCTTATATAATGTATATATTACATGCTAAATTGAATGACAAGGTAATCATTCACATCAATCAAGGTTAGGCATGGGTCTAATATGTTGTAAATTTTCTCCCTTTTGAATAATCAATGTGCAGTTTGATAAATATTGATGGGCGTGCTCCTTCTTGAGCAGATCTAACGATGAGCACCCGGAGAGGTGGTCGATTTTTAATGATATATGTTTTTGGTAGATTTTGAGTTAACCCCTTTGCAGGACCAAAGTGGCAAAACATTTAGAAGAAATTTCTTATGAAAGCTACTATCAACCACATTCTTAATACAACTTCACTAGGAAGTGCAGTCAAATGACCAATGAAAACACTATAATTGATTGAAGGTACTCAAACCAAAGTCCTTGTGGACATACAGGCCCAGGAAGATTGCATACCATAACTATCTAATTTTAAAAACAACGTAATGACAAACATCTATTGGCTAGTTTTAAAAGGCTCTTGGTGAAGCCGCATTAATGATATGTCATGTAATATTTATGAGGCCACTCCACCCTCAAGCACTTAAACCCCCACTCTTGAATGACACTTCCACCCTAGTTATCTTGAGTAAGAATTCACAGAGCAAAAATTGGTGTTGGTGAGAAAAAATTAGGATAAAATTTAGGAGAGTGTATTTCTATGAATTGAAGTGTTTTTAGAAGATAAAATGGCTACCTGGGAAGTTACTTTCATGCCAAATGATACTAAAGAGGCAGTGAGCTTTGTCACCGACCAGCCGCCATATGTTGATCTCACTAGAGAAGCGACTCCTGGAATGGGGTTGTATGATTTCTCTAAAAAATTTAGGTCAAACAAGAAGCTCACGATGATCCAACAATATGAAATTGAAAATACTTGTATTCAAAGCTTTGCACCCACCATGGATAATTTGCAACATGCCCTGTGGCTGCTAGCTGAATTGTTCTTCAAGGCCCAAATATCACAAAACTAGGGCATTCCTAGGAGTAATCTATGGACAAGCAACGTAGGGAAGCTAATATGTCCTAGGGCATATTACTCTTTGGACCTGATGGTATGGTTGGCGGTGGCCTATGATGAGAACACCAAAAATATCCGAGATAACAAATACTGGCCAGTGTTTAGCATCACATTCAAGTGCATCTAGAAAGTATTTGACTTGATGCCTTCAAACATGCCACTGCTTATTCATATAATTGAGAGAAAATCCTACATGTTGCCTAAGTTAGAAGTTTTCAAAACTTTTTTGTGCCGTATGAGCCTATACAATACGAATTCCCCATTAGAAAGACTGCATTCAAAACTTGGATCAGGAATTTTTTGTGAAATGATTAACATAATTTTGGAAGTTGAAGAACTTAGTGTAGTAGGAAGGAATATTTTTTACTTGATATCACAGAGTAACAAGAGAAAAAATCCCCCTATATATGCCTAGGAAGAAGAATTGAGTAGGTAAATGCACTCACAACTAACAGAGTTAAAGAAATTAGTTTTAGAACAAAGGAAAGAAATACCACCATTCTCCCATTACTCAATCCTTATGCACTTGATAGCAGAACAATTAGGTGATCAAAGTAAAGAGAGGCTAGGAGCCATTGGGTCCCTATATTCAGAATAGGTTCTCAAAGATGCATGAAGGACTCTCTTACTTGGGGTGGTTTTGTAAAAATTTCATGGTGGAGATTCATTGGATTCTAATGAGAGATCTCCCTGAAATAATGAGACTTGAAGTCAAAGATTTTCTTTAAAAAGAAAAAATAGGGGATTACTTCCTCTTTGAATATTTCACATACATTAGACTTTACAGGGTGAAAATCCCCCTAAGTTGTCACCCATGTAATTCCCCCTCTCTTTGTATGCCCTAGAACTTGTGAGGTAGGTTGTAGAAGAGGCCAAAATGAGGTCAATAAAGAATCATGTCAAGGTCCCTTGGCTCAATGTTCCATGTAAGTTTGGGCATTACATATTTTTAGGATATCTAGCCCTGTTTAGAGGTATGTATGATTTGGAGAACCTAGATTTTGAGGAAGTGACTTGGAGGCCCTATGATCCTACTGGAAAATACATGGATATGATGAGAGCTCACTAATACACCTATGTACACCACAGAAAATACCAATATGAAGAACTCTTGGAAGCCATGGAGAAGGAGGAAGACTTAGACAATGTATGGAAAATTTTTCCTTATGATCAAAGAGGTGATTCACATGTTCAGAAGCCATATGAATACCCCCCAAAGTTACTCTCGATAAGAAGGATTTTTGTGGATACAACAACCCCCCTCTTCCCTAAAATAATCCCAATAGTTCATGAAGATGTTGTACTAGAAATCATAGAAGACCAAGGTATTGACCAAATGGATATTTCAGTAAATATGGCATATATTGTAGATCACCGAATTTAGGTTCCTGAGAGTTCTCACCTCAGGATAGAGGCAACACCTAACACTTCCCAAGAAATTACTATAGAATCTAGCATAGAGAAAGGGAAGGAGATTGCCATTGTATCCTCCTAGGAACTTGCAGTTCCAGAGAAGCATGCTATAGTTCCTATTTCTAAAAAATTGTTAGCCCTTACTAGTGTGAGGAAATTGACCTCAAAATCTATTTCCAAGTCTCTAAAGATCAATGACAGAGAGGTTCAAAATCTAGTAGTGATACATATGACCATGATGAAAGAAGGTAGTTTTGGAGACATATTCAGAGGACATTGGGTTAAGCTGCAAGAAGTTATACCTACCCCTAAAACAAAGAAGCCCAAGCTAGCTCTAACTTCAACAAAGGTCACACTAGAAAGAGTGGAAGAAGAAATAGTTTTCAGTGCTGCCAATGAGCATAATTGCAGATGGTAGTAGAAATGGGCAGCATGGAAGAAAGTTCTATTGTAGGAGCAGAAGAGGACATATCCAAGACATCCATGGTAAAAATATCTATACCTGCTCCACAGAAACATTTTATCTTCTGAATTGATCAAAACATAGGGGAGATCTCACTATAGGGAGAAGATGATGACATGGTCAATTTAAAAAAGCCTTACAAGAGAAAACTGTTGAACATCTACTCTAGAAAAATAAGGATTTGAGAAGCCAACTAGAGGTGAAAGATACTAAAATAATAGAAATGCAAGCCATGATTGACAACTTGCAAGAATAGTTGTCTCAAGAAACCATTACACAAGTGAAACCTCTTGGATCTAATGAAGAGATAGATTATGCAGTCTACCTTTCTAAAATCAAGAGAGAAATATCTTTTAAAATACAGGATATAATTTATGGTATCGCAATAATATTTTGATATATTAGATTGATCCAATTCATAGCCCAAGATATGAGGAGGCTGCTATATCAGAAAGAGCAAGACTTGGAAATAATTCATACCACTCTCCTTCTAATGGCTGAATATTTTAAAGAAATGCAAGATAAGGAGGTAATCCTGAAGGATGTCATTGAAGTAAAAGATGATTTTGAATTCATGAAGGCAACAATTTTTTGGTGTCATTGTTGAGGATAAAATCTTCATGATTTTAGACCTGGGATTCCACGACATTTTTATACATATCAACCCACCAAAAAATGCCAAAAGTTTCTTGACGCTAGTGTTGGGTAGGACCTATTAAATAGATTGTTTATCTTTTTAAGTTTTCCCTGAATGACTATATTTTTAATCAACAGGTGGCCAATTGAAATAAAGAACCTACAATTTAATTTTTGCATCTTTTATGTTCTTTGTTTCTTTTTGTTCGTGATTTCCAATTGTCTTTTTGAAGTGTTCTTGATTTTTCAAAAATTTCTTGAAAACTCCCCAAGAATCATCTCCTGTGAGGTTGAGAGTATAAAGATCAAGCAATCTTGATCATACATTCTGTTCTTTCTGCACTACCTATGTTGATGACTCTGTCTAATCAAATCCAAATATCAAAAATCAAGAAAGAAGGAGCAAAACATGCTAGCACATACGAGGAGAAGCGATAAGGATCTATTTCTAGAATTCGTGAACCCTTGAGGTATTTTCCCAAAATAAAAAAATCCCAATTCTAAAAGTATTGTGTATGAAAATAAATCTTATTTTACTAGTAGAAAGTACATCAAGAAAAGTAAGAATCAGAATACTGCTGCTATAGACATTGCTGTAGGTGGTGTTTTAAATTTTTTTGTTGACAACACATCCAATTCTTCTCAGTCCCATAGCCCTGTTATTAGTAATACTATAATAGATAACTCAAAATATTATATAGGAGTTACCCAATACCCTATTCCTATAGGTAGTGCTACTGTAAATCAAAATTTTGCTACCCCTATAGTCACAATGGCTCATATAAATATTCAAAATCAAATGAATCAACAAAACCAACAAAATCAATGAAATTAGCAAAATCAGCAAAACCAAAAAAATCAAAATAATTAGAATGTTCAACTGTGGAGAACTAATAGGCACAAAATTTTCATTTTACTTGTAAATATGAATGCCTTACCTAGTAAAGCACATATGTATTTACCCAAATTTTATGAAAATAATGCAGTTACTGGTGAGGACCATATCAAGAGTTTTCTATATGCCATGGATAGTTTAGAAGTAGAGAATGAAGATGTAGTCCCGAGGTTATTCTTGAAAACATTGGAAAAATATGCCAGAGAATGGTTTAACACCCTCCTAGCCAATGATATTGTAAACTTTACAGAAATGGAGACTGTATTCCTGAGAAAGTTTGGAGAAAGGAAAAATGAACAATTCCTTTTAACTGAATTAGCTACCATGAAGAAGAAAGAAAATGAAGTTGTCAGTGATTTCAATAGAATATTTTCTAAAACTAGGAATAAAATCCCTATAGACCTTAGGCCTAATGATATCTAGTCTATCTGTTTCTATAAGAATGCTTTCCAAGGGGAGTTTAATTATGAATTGAGGCAAGAGCAAGCCACCACTATTAATGAATGTATGGATAAAGCAATAGATATTGAAATAAACATGTTAGATAGTGGAAAAATGAAACCGTACTCTCTAGAAACAAACCAATATGATAGAAAACCTAAAAAGGTAGCCTTCAATTTACAAAGAAGATCTGAAGTAGATCCTATGGAAAAATTGGCTAACCAGATGACAGAGATATTCAAAACTATGAACAATAGGTTAGCTATAATATAAAGAAATAATGAAAATAATGGTGAACCATCACAACCATAAAGGCTCCAGATTGATAATCATCCTCCTTTCAAAAATAATTCCAATAGAAATTGGGGAAACAAAAATAACTCAAATGAAGGTAACAGAAATAAGAACAATGGAAATAATAACTAGAAGAAGAGAGAATCTAACAGAGACCAAAA
Source organism: Wollemia nobilis (assembly GCA_028583015.1). Taxonomy (NCBI): domain Eukaryota; kingdom Viridiplantae; phylum Streptophyta; class Pinopsida; order Araucariales; family Araucariaceae; genus Wollemia; species Wollemia nobilis. The sequence goes on along the minus strand of JAQPPZ010003263.1, from coordinate 1,147,863 downwards.
CAATGTTCCAAACCCTTTCCCATATGTTAATCTCTCAAAACGTTTTCCTTATTTTTGCTCAATCTGTGATACTCCCCACAATATAGAGGGATGTGGAATATATTTAAGTACACAACATAATGTAGATCTTAATGATGATTCAAAAGATGACATAAGAATAAATGTTTGCTGGTCTTTAGAAGATGAATCAAGAGAATTTTTTTTGAGGAAAACATGGATAAATATGCTTCCAATCACCATCCCCAGATCTTAGTGGCTGAAGGTATTAAAATTTTGTAAATACCATAGGAATCCAGATATGAAAAAATGAAGCTAGGGAAATTAATTCCAACTGCTAAAGAGGTTATGGAATTAAGAGCTACTCATACTATGAACTTAAGGAATAGAACAATCCTAGACAGAACAGAGAAAGTCTCTACCAGTGAAATAAAAAACCAATCCTCCACCAACAGGAATACTAGTAAATAAAAAGCTGATAAGACCCCCAAAAAGGTAATCCTAGATCTAGTAGAATTAGAAGAATAGAAGCCTAAAGAAGAATGCATTAAACCACTTGATATAAAAATGACAGATTTTGATGCTAGTTTAGAACTTAGTAAAAAAAAAGTAAATATCACATTTGGTGAGATCATGAAGGTTTAACAATATAGAGAACAAGTCTGTAGAGCATTTGGACTCATTGAACAAAAATAAGATCCATGTTGCAATACTGCTAGATAAATATAGTAGGATACCAGGTCACCATCCTCTATCAGACCCTTCTATATTTCTTTAAGATACAATTAGATGAAGGAGAAATGTATGTGATCCACCATTGTATGCTTGATAGTGGAGCTTCACATAATATCATGCCCAAGATGATAGCTGATCAAATGGGATTAATTTGTACAAGATATTATGCTCCTGTGTCAGTAATGGATAGTAGGCAAATACATTGCATTGGAGTAATAACTGGATTATTAATTTATCTAGACTAGCATCCTAAAAAAGGTATAGTGATGGTTGTTGCAGTAGTTGATGTTGATACTTTCTTTTTATTGCTACTAAGTAGGCATTGGGCTGAACAATTAGGGGGATCTATTCAATTGGATTGGTCCTATGCTACCATTCCTATTTTTGATAAGGAAAATGTAACTCTCCAAAGAGAACCTTTCAATAAATATATGTAGAGTTGGTTAAGTCAGACGATACTATGATAAAATTGGTAAATTTAGTAGAAGAAAAAGGTATGGGAGTATATTCAGTATGGCATAACCCTTTCCTTATAGAGGTACCAGAAGCTAAGGACATGGATACAAAAATTATGAAGATGGTTGATGCTGAATATGGTAGAGGGTTGACACAGGAAATATGGACAATGAATTTTGATGGAGCTAAATTTTAGTCTGGAGCAGGTGTAGGAGTTAATTTGACTGATATAAAAGAAAATTACCTTAGAATTTCTTACAAACTAGAATTTTCTTACACCAATAATGTATCTGAATATGAAGCTTTATTACTTGGACTCAGAAAAGCTAAAGAGTTAAGCATAAATTACTTGACTATAATTGGTGATGCATAATTGATTATCTAACAGATAAGAGGAAAATACCAAACCAAACATCCTAGGTTAAAATAGTATAAAACTGTAGTATTAGAAGAGATTGAATGTTTTTGGCTTTCAATATTTCATACATTTCCAGAGAACAAAACTGTTAAAACAAGGAACTAAATGATTATTATTAAATCTCTGTTTAAATAACAATCTGCATTCCTGGATTAGCCCGAAGAGGGCGCATCTCAACAGGATGCCGCTGCAACAAGCTGCTAAAGTTAAATAACAAATTAACTAAAATATCACCTATTGTAATATATCGCTAACATCCCCCCTTATTACAATATTTGGGTGATTGAATAACTTCTAGCTATGCTAACATCCCCCCTTATTACATTATTTTGAAATACATAGAGAGCTGCGAAACAATTCAAATTTGACACGTGCAAGTGCCTTAGTGAAAATGTCTGCAACTTGAGCATTTGTGGGAATGTACTGAAGCTGAATTCGGTGCCTTGGAACTTCGTCTCGAATGAAGTGACATTGTGTGTCAATGTGCTTGGTTCTTTCATGATGTATTGGATTCTTGACAAGATTCAAAACACCCATGTTGTCGTAGAACAAGTGTATTGGAGATTTTGATGGAAGACCCATACTTGTCAAGATGCGACGCAACCATATCACTTCGCACATAGCTTCACGTGCGGCGCGATATTCTGCCTCTGTTGATGAAATAGCAACCACCTGTTGCTTCTTGTTGTGCCAAGAGACAGGACCAGATCCAAGATGAAACAAATATCCTGAAGTTGATTTACGATCATCATATGATCCGGCATAGTCGGAGTCCGTGTATCCCTGTAAGAAGAATTTGTTGTTCCTCTTGTATTCTAGGCCATATTCCATTGTGCCACGGACATAGTGAAGAACTCGCTTTGCTGCTTTCCAGTGTGTAGTCTTAGGCTCCTGCATGAACCTCGAAAGATAGTTGACAACAAATACGATATCTGGCCTAGTGTTGGTCAGATATATGAGACTCCCAATCAACTGTCGATAGAGAGTACCATCTACCTGAGGTGAATCATCATATCGCGATAACTGAATTCTTGTTTCCATCGGAGTTGACATTGGCTTGCAATCAGTCATGCGATATTTTTCCAATAGGGTCTTGGCATATTTTTTTTGAGACACTTTGATGTAGTGCTCCTTCTGGCTGACTTCCAGACCAAGACAATAATGGAGAAGTCCGAGATCTGACATCTCAAAATATTGACACAAGTCTCTTTTGACAGTAGAGATCATAGTTTCTGAACTCCCTGTAATGAGCAGATCATCAACATAGAGTACAAGCAACACTATTTCAGAACCTTGTTTCTTAAAATAGAGGTTTGCATCTGACGGACATCTCTTAAATCCATGCTGCAGGAGGTGATTATCCATTTTTATATACCAAGCCCGAGGGGCTTGTTTCAAACCATATAAGGATTTTACCAATTTGCAAACTTTCTGCTGTTGGCCTTCCACTTCAAATCCTTCCGGTTGAGTCATGTAGACTTCTTCTTGGAGATCACCATTTAGAAAAGCACTCTTGACATCCATTTGGTGTACTTTCCACCCATACTGTGTCTGCCATAGCACAAAGAACTCGAATGGTTGTCATCCGAGCGATAGGTGCAAAAGTTTCCTCGTAGTCAATGCCTTCTCTTTGAGCATAGCCCTTTGCAACAAGTCGGGCTTTATGCTTATCTATTGTCCCATCTGCTTTATACTTAACTTTATACACCCATTTGCAGCCTATGGGCTTCTTTCCGTATGGCAGATCGACAAGCTTCCAAGTTTTGTTTTTCATCAAAGACTTATACTCTGCATCCATAGCGGCCTTCCATTGAGGCTCACCAAGAGCATCTTGCATTGATGCGGGTTCAAGATCGTCTATTGAAGACATAAACACCCTATCATTATCAATATCCATATCTTTTGTATCTCTCTCTGGATCTACAGAAAGTTCCTCAAAATATTGACACAGATCATCAACCCCAGTATTCTCTGTTGCAGCTTTCTCCTGTCGAGCCATGCTGCGAGTACGAGGCCTATCCAATGTCAAATATGGTGGAGTGGATAGCTTAGAATCTTTGATTGTATTTGTATACCACTTTGGATTCTTCTTCTGAGGTGTTGAAGAAGATGAAGAAGGACCTCCAACCTTTGATGAAGGAGATTTATCAACCTTAGTTTCCACAAGGTCTAGGTATACATCTGATGTGTTTTCTGATGTGAAAGCCTCATCAAAAACTACATCTCTACTAATGTGTATCTTCTTGGTCAAGGGATCAATCAAACGATAACCCTTAGAGTGCTCATCATAGCCAAGAAGAATACACTTCAATGTCTTCTCATCTAGCTTCTTCCTTTTCTCTTTTGGTATGTGCATGAAAGCTTTACATCCAAAAATGCGTAGATGAGAAATGGAGGGTTTCCTACCACTCCATGCTTCTTGTGGAGTCATTCCTTGTAGGGCCTTTGTGGGTGCCCTATTCAACAGATATACTACTGTGGTGACAGCTTCTGCCCAATATAGTTGCTCAAGACTAGCTCCTGTGAGCATGCAACGAACCATTTCCATGATGGAACGATTCCTCCTTTCAGCAACTCCATTTTTTTGAGGAGTATAAGCAGTAGTTAACTATCGTGTGATCCCATTTTATTTCAAGAACTCAGAGAATTATTTAGAGGTGAACTCCCCCCCTCGATCTGAGTGGAGGGTCTTTATAGAAGTCCCTGACTCCTTTTCAACAGATTTCTTGAATTGCTGAAAGAAGCCAAATGCTTCAGATTTTAGTTGAAGAAAGAATACCCACATATTTCGTGAGTAATCATCCACGAATAACTGAAAATACCTCTTACCCCCACAACTGTTGGGAGTTAAGGGACCGCACAGATCGGTGTGAATCAACTCCAGAGGTTTCTTTGCTCTTGTAGAGCTCCTTTCAAAAGGCACTCTATGTTGCTTTCCTGCCAAGCGATCAGAGCAAACTGGTAAAGTGGTAGAAAGGGAAGGAAGACCCTTTACCATTTCATACTTACTTAACTCAAGTAAGTAACCAAAACTCAAATGTCCATATCTCTTGTGCCATAGGGAAGTTGCCTCCTTTGTAGAAGCAATCATGGCTACATCTGGAGAAGAGATAGTATCTAGGGCAAATAAGTCATGCTTATATGAAGCGGTTGCAATGTTCTTACCTCTCCTGGTGATAGAACAACACTTCTTGCCCCCCTCAACACTGAAATTTACAACCATATTTTTGTCCAGAATTTGTGTCACTGACAATAAGTTGTTTGCCAGTCCTGGAACATAGAGGACTTTCTCAATATGGCACTTGCCATCAGGAAGAGTGACAGAGACTGTTCCTTCTCCCTGAACCTTGTAGGTTTTATCATCGACAATAGTGACCGGTTTGCCCTCTTTGGCCTCAAAAGACTCAAACCATGATTTGTCACCAATCATGTGCTTATCGGCTCCAGAATCAACATACCATATAGGATCCGTCTGCTTGGACATTGTGGTAGTCATGAGAACTTTGTGGGCTCTCTCAGAATCCATGTCAGATTCTTCAACAACAACATTCACTTGTTGTTTGTTCTTTTGTGGTTTGTTCTGGCCTTTCTATTTTGATTGTTTATTCTTATGCCAACATCTGTTTGTATCATGACCTTCTTTGTCACAGATCTTGCAATATCTCTTTTTCTGTTGAGGTTGTTGAGTTTGTTTCCCTTTTGAATCCTTTTGTGAATTCCCTCCCTTCTAAAAATTACCCTTCTTCTGGTTCTGCCCTTTCCTGTTGATGTAGAGGGCAGTGTTAGAAGAATCATCTCGTTGTAGTTGGCGTGCCTCCTCTTCTTGAAGCATATTAACCAACTCTACAAAAGTAACTTTCCGTTGTGACACCTGAAGGGAAGTGATCAACACCCTATAAGAATCAGGTAAAGCTCTCAATACAATTGAGGTAAGGAGCTTGTCATCAACTGGTTCTCCCAAAGAATTCAACTTTGCTTTCAATTCAGACACTCTGCAAAGAAAAAATTCAACTGTCTCCCCCTGCTTCATGCTTAGACTGTGTAATTGAGATTGAAGAAATAGAATAGTGGAATCATTCTTTCCCTCATATATAGTATTAAGGGCATCCCATGCCTCTTTACTATGTTCACAGTCAACAATATGGGGTTGAACTTCATCAGACACAACAAGCAAAATGAGCACTTTTGCTTTGTTGTCTTTCTTATCAAAGTCTTTCTGAACGGCAGATGGAGCTGTAGCGCCAGCAGCAGATGAAGGTCTTGTTGTTGTTCCAGATACAACATCCCATAAGTCATCCATTGCTAGGATTGCCTTCATCTTGTTTTTCCATGGTGTGTAATTAGGACCTTTCAACAACTGATGAGAATCAGTCATTAATTTTGCAGACATGGTGAAGGTTCCTTATAACACCAATTGGTCCCCCTTTCGATATACCTTATGCTAGGCCGTTATACCATACAAAATACCCGCCCTTACGTGAGGGAGACTATAGGTATTTAGAAAGATAAAAAAAAATCACCCGCCCTTACGTGAGGGAGACTTTAGGTAATTTTTAGAGATCATACGATACGTGGTACTTAAGCAGTGCTTGAAAGGGAATAGTCTTGTTGATGGCACCTACCATAGAAAGTCTGCAATCCTCATGCGTGGGGCGTAACTTCCCCTAAACACTTTGGATTTCAGAACTTTCGTCAGGATTTACGCCTAAACACAAGAACTATTAGGGTAATGGATGGAGTAAAAAAATGCAAAATGGCAAACTTATCTCTCCCCGACGATTTATAGAGAACAAGCTCAGACGTCGTTTTAGCAACTATATTAGGCGGCGGATACAATAGCGCAATCACGACAGCTTTACCTGTAAGTGCTGGCCAGAGGTATCACAAATACCGAACACTGTAGTGCAATAAATTGCACGGATGGGTTTTAATTATTCCGGGGACTTAGGGAGTGAATTTGATTTTAACTTTTAATGATGTAGTGCAAAGCAAAAAAATGCAACATACAACATAAAAGTGCCCACAGAAAATAAACCTCTAGGTGTCGGGCACTGCCGAGAATGCACCTTTACAATAATGCCAAATTTGCTTTTGAAAAAATTACTCACTTTCCCCCCTTGATTTTTGAAAAAAAAATGCCCACTCTTCCTCTTCGGAAAAAAAATACCCTCCCTTTGAAAAAATACCCCCCCTAAAATTTTTCTCAATAAAGCACTTTTTTTTTTTTTAAAATATTTTGCTAGTAAGGTTAATAAAAAAAGAATTATTTCATATAGTAAAAAATTTTTTTTAATTTTTACTATATATAAAAAAATAATTAAAAAAATTAATATTAACCTTACAAAAATATTAAAAAAAAACTTAAAAAAAAATTATTACCTTGGCATGGGGGGGTCGGCGGGTTTTGAACCCGCGACCTCTGGGTTCCCAGAACCCACCACGCGGCTCACTTGCCAGTGAGCCCGTGGGCTGATCTGGGTCTAAGAACCCAGGTCGGGCCCTTATTCCTTTCGGGCCACGATGGTGAGCGCGCGGGGCCTGCTGCTGCAGTTGCACGGCTATGTGCGACCGCTTGATGTGCGAATAGGGGAGGGGAGAGGGGGAGGGGAGAGGGGAGAGCGGGGGGTGGGGGTGGCACGGGATGCACGGGGAGGGGGTGGCACGGGGTGCACGGGCGGTGGTGGCATCGGGGTGGCGCATGGGCGGAGAAGCCTATGGGTGGCGCTTGGGCGATGCTCGGGCGAAGGAGCCCGTGGCTGGCATCTAGGGTGGTGCTCGGGCGAAGGAGCCTGTGGGTGGCACCCGGGTGGTGCTTGGGCGACGCTCGAGCGGAGGAGCCCGTGGGTGGCATCCAGGGCGGTGCTCGGGCAGAGGAGCCTGTGGGTGGCACCCGGGTGGCGCTCGGGCGATACGCAGGTGGCGGACTGGTGGTGCCAGGCTGGTGCACAAAATTTTTTGAACCTTAGAAAAAAAATAGCTCTTCTTCTGCTATCGCCAGGCCTTCATGCGCACTTCCGAGTTCTCCAGGCAAGCTTCCATTTTCTCTAGGTAAGCTTTCGCTCTCTTTTTTTTAGACCAGCTCTGCAAAAAAAATTATTTCCGCCTATTCTCTCAGACTTCTGGCTCTGATGCCATGTTAAAACAAGGAACTAAATGATTATTATTAAATCTCTGTTTAAATAACAATCTGCATTCCTGGATTAGCCCGAAGAGGGCGCATCTCAACAGGATGCCGCTGCAACAAGCTGCTAAAGTTAAATAACAAATTAACTAAAAATCACCTATTGTAATATATCGCTAACAAGAACCATATTGTTGACCTACTACCTGTAAACGCATTAGGTATGGATAATCCAAAAATCACTACAGAGTATATGGACAAGTTTTCAACTATCTCTGTTTATAAAACTTTTGTACCATATAATATTGTCTACTTGTAGGTTTTCCATGATGATGTTGATATAAAGGACTTCATGATATTACCGAATCAATATGCAGATATAATTTGTGATTAGGAGGATGAAGAGAAACTAAAAGATAAGATAGGAGAACCAGTAGAAGTAATCCAACTAAAAACAAATAGAATACCAAAAGGATTGACTTCTCTAGAAATTTTATTTGATGAATTTGATAAAGCATACAAATTACTTCAGAAAGAGACTATAGCTGAATATGTCAACATTGGTACAATTTAAGAGCCTAAAATAACAAAAATTGACAAAGCTTTACCAGAAAAAGAAAAAGCAGGATACATAAGTTTCTTAAAGAGAAATAAATAACATTTTGCTTGGACATATGAAGACCTCAAAACCTTCAAAACATATGTTATGTCACATATCATACCCTTGAAGGAAGATGCTAAGCCTTTTAGATAGAAACAAATGAAGTTTAATCCTACTTTACACCTAATAATGCAGAAGGAAGTGCAGAAGCTACTAGATTCTAAAATTATCAAAAAAAATAGATTCTCATCTTGGATATCCAATTTGTTACCAGTAAGAAAGAAAAATGGGGATATCAAACTTTGTGTAGATTTTAGGAACCTAAATAAAAGCTCACTAAAATATAATTATCCTTTTTCCAATATGGAACAATTGTTACAAGCAGTAATTGGGTCATCCAGAATATCACTGTTAGATGGATTTTTCGAATATAATAAAATACAGGTTAATACAGAGGACAAACACAAGACAATATTCACTACACCATGGGGTAATTTTGAATATTTGAGAATACCTTTTGGTCTAATGAATGTAGGGGCAAATTTCCAAAGAGCAATAGATTTCACTTTCAAAGGTCTGATGTTCAAAATAGTGGTTGTATAGCTAGATGATATTACAGTATTCTCTAAAAATCCAGAAGATCACTTGGAACATCTTGCCGTAGTTTTTTCCAAGTGTAAGGAGTTTAGAATTTCCTTGAATCCTAAGAAATGCATACTTAGAACCACACAAGGAAAATTATTGGGCCACATAGTTTCAAAAAAATGGAGTAAGTATAGATCCAAAAAAAATAGAGGCTATCTCAAAAATTCCCCCCTAAAAACATTAAAGGAGTCAGGTCTTTCTTTGGCAAAATAAATTTTATAAGAAGGTTTATTCCTAATTTTGCAGAGATGACCAAGCCTATTAATGATATGGTCAAGAAAACTAGATAAATAAAGTGGACACCATAAAATATGGAAGCATTTAAAAAGATTAAAGAAGCCATTTCAACTGCCCTAGTTTTAGCCTGCCCTTATTATTCAAAATATTTTAATATATATTCATTTACATATGATCTTTCTATTGCTACAATCCTTTCTCAAAAGGATGATGAAAATAATAAAAAGACCAATAGCTTTTATGATTTTAGGTTTGAAGGGAGCACATCTCAAATATACTCGATTAGAAAAACATGTTTATGCAGTAATCCAAGCCTTAGAGCATTTCAAGAATATATTTGGTTCTAATAAAGTTTTTTGTTGCATTCCTTTCATAGCTATAAAGGATGTCTTTACTAAATCTGAACCATTAGGAAATATTGCAAGGTGGATGGTAAAACTACTATAATATGATGCTGAATTCAAAATAGTTAAAACTGTAAGAGGGCAAGGCTTAGCTAAATACTTAAATTATAAAGAAGGAGAAGACTTCAATAACATCACTATAGTAGATGAAATGCATGACATCAGAAGGAATAATAATATAGAATGTAAGTGGTATGGTGACATATCAGCTTATCTTCAAACTCTATCTTTCCCTAGAGGTATGTCAGCTAGCAAAATAAGATCAGTAAAACTACAAGTACATAAATATCATGTACAAGATGGTATGCTTTGTTGGAGACACCTTGATGGTGTATTACTAGTCTGTCTGTTTGAAAAAGAAGTCCGAGAAGTAATTAAAGAATTTCATGATGGTTTCTGCGAAGGACATTTTACACAAAAATACACTGCTAACAAAATTATGAGAGCAGGTTATTATTGGCATTTCCTGTTTAAATATATATATCAATATGTGAGGAATTGCCATAAATATTAAGTTTTTGCAGGTAAGAAGCATTTGGCAACTATGCCCCTCAAGATAGTAATCATAGAAGCACCATTTACACAATGGGGCATCGATATGATTGGATAGATCAATCTAAATTCATTAGGCAGGCACAAGTGGATCATAACTACAACAAATTACTTCACTAAGTGGGTAGAGGCTGCTCCTTTGAGAAACTCCACAACTCAAACTATTATTAATTTATTAGAAGAAATTATTCTAACTAGATTTGGAGTCCCTTAGAAACTAGTAACAGATAATGGGAAATATTTTACATCATTTAAGATGATAGAATTTTGCACTAAGTATGGAATAGAACTTTCTCACTCTGCAAATTATTATACTCAAGGAAATGGTCTAGTTGAATCCTCAAATAAAAAATTAATAACCAAAATTAAAATATCATTGGGTAAGAATAAAAGATTTGGGATAGTGAACTAAAATTTGCTTTGTGGGCATATAGATTGTCACTCAAAAGAAACACAAGAAGAACTCCTTATGAAATGGTGTATGGATAAAAAGCCTTGTTGCCCCCTAGGACAAAAAAATTAGCATTGTCCCCGTTGTTGCAATATCATGAGAATCCTAATGCCTTACAAAGAAAGGTTAGATCAAATTGCCTTGTTACAGGAACAAAGAAGAGAAAATATTAACAGGATGATTGAACAAACTCAGAAAACTATGAAATTATTTTGTAAGAAAGCTAAAGGAACTCCATTCTTTGAAGGATATATTATGATCTACTAGGATCCTAAAAATCATAGACATGGTGAAAAAGGAAAGCTTGAACCTAAATGGCTTGGACCATACCAGATAGTTCAAATTGTCTATCAAAATACTTATAAGTTGCAAACCTTGGAAGGGGAACCAATGAAGATTCCTATAAATGGTAAACATATCAGGATTTACAACCCATGCTATGGGATTAGGAGGAAGGAAATACCCTATAATAATAATAATAATAAAATCAAAAACACTTTCGTGTTTTTGTCAGAATGTTGTTTTGGTAGGTTTGTTTTGTCAGTCACCATAAAATAGATTCTATTTTCTCATAAGGTTAAAGAGTATTCCTTACTGTTTATTTCTCTAAGACAAGTAGAAGAGGAGGAAATTTATTTTAGATTTTGATTTTGTTTATAATTTACAAATTTGAAAATTTATGCAATTATCATATGGTATGAGATAAAATATAGTAAAATCAAAGTTGTTGGTCCATCGTGAAAAAGCCTCACATTGCAAACAATACTAAAAGAAATTTCAGGGTCCAAATGACAGAGTTATCTTTGGTAAAATAATTAAGCCAAAAATAATTACACTCAATTCTTTAGTGAGAAATTGATCCTCAAATTAGGCACAATCATTGCACAATTGCACTTATCAAAATAATTTTCAAAAGAGAAGGAAAACCATTATAATGCAAATTGAGTTAGTGTCTGAGATATCTTGGAAAACCTTTATTGGAGCTATAGACACTTGACTGGAAGTAGAGTAAAACCATATGAGATCAATAGCATCTCCACTAGGGCTATAGACGCTTGATTGGTAGTGGAGCCTTACAAATGGTGAAAATATTCAAGAGTGAAATTACCTAATGGGCTTAACCATTGTCCAAACATGATAAAGTTATGAAAGACTAGGAAATCAAAACTAATGCACTAACACACACTTAGGCCAACGCATGATGGAAGCAGTGACTCTGACAAATTGTGTATAATCATATCCTAAGACCTTGTTGAAACAATCAAAAATATATGAGAAAAGGCACATCTGATTTTAAAATTTTGACCCTCTGATCCTGATTGCCTAAAAAGAAGTAACAACTTTGGAAGTTTTTATACCTTTCTTGTATCTTTTTAGTTTAGAGTTTTTATGTTTTATGTTTCTAATCAGGTTTAACAGTTTGTGATTATGTCTAAAGCTTGTAATGAAACCAAGAGATTATGGAGTCCTCAAGTGCTTCAAGTTTTCAACACATTGTCCCAGTCAGAGCCTATGTTGGAGCCAAAATTGACTCAACATGAGATACCTCCAAATTTGAAAATTTTGGTTACAATATTTTCACCCAAATTGTTGGTCTCTTTTGCATCCAAATTTTTGAAAAGTTGGTCTTCTAATTTTTACCACAAAATAATGATCAAGGATAGTCCGTTCCTCCATGATAACTTTTATAATTCTTGTTTCAAATAATTGGAAGTCATCTTAATTGCTAAAGAAGAAAATATTTGATGGTCAAAAGGTCAACATTTTTATTTCACCAAGGTGGTCCTTTAATTTTTGGCCCTTAGGAGTCATTATAAAAAGGTCCATATTTCCCTAAGTAAAAAGGTTAAATTAGAATTAAGCCTTAGCCAAAAATCTTTAAGTTGAATGTCATTTTTGGTCATTGAGTGAAACCACTGTTGAAATTTCCTCTATTATTAAAAGATTTATAAATTTGAGGAAATAAAATATTCACTAAGAAGGTCCCTCTAGTCCTTTGGTCCCTAAGAAAAATTAAATGAAGCATTTGGTCCTAAGTGGAAAGAAATAAATTTTCTAAATCCTAAGGTTTAATAAAAATTAAATGATCAAATAAGAGTACGCACCCCCTTTGTGGTAAAACCCGTGCAACTCCTTTAATCTGGATAGACGTACACGGTCCCCCAAGATCTGGATGGACATGCACTCATGAATGACTCACAAGTTAAAACAATAATGCCAAGGTCTAAAGGGGAATATTTAACATAATATTTCACGTAAATTAAAATGAGGGTATGCACCCCATTTTAGCTAAGCAATGAGCAAGTATTGTCATCTTAACGATAATGCTTAATCCCATTTCGATCCGATGGAAGGTGCTCGTTAAAATAACCAAAAGTTAATTGTAAGCTTCATTAAGAGTAAACCAAGTGTTAAAAGTAATAATCCAATATTTATAAAGATTTTAAATCATCAACCACGTATTAAAATACTTGTAGCTTTGTCAATCTAGATGAGCATGCATGAATTTTCATTAATCCAATGATGCACACTCCCAGACATGCAAGGTCTTTAAGAGGTCAAAATTTAAGGCTGGTCAACACCGATAAAATCTTGATTAGCCGAATTAATTAATGTGGGTTTAAAGCCAATCTCACGATAAAGCCTGAAGATAATTAGCGCATAAATTCTTAGATTTAAATGATAGCGCACAACTTGAATAAAATCTATTGGCACGCGCTACCTAAGGTAATCGATCCTTAACATCAAAATTTTTAAATAGCGCCCAAGAATCAAGCTTTAATTAATCCTCATTAGCTTTAAGATAATCATGATTAAAAATGGTTTAATACATGGAGAATGTTTAACATAAGGTTTCATGTAAATTAAAAATGAGGGTAATGCACCCCTTTCAAATAAATATCATGCATCTTGCAGATCTAATCGATAGCACACGATCTCCATTTGATCCAACAACAAGTGCTCACCGAAGTGGTCGAACGATAACAATAAAATATCCATAAAATAAAGTTAAAACATGTTAAAGCAAAGCTAATTATGATTAACAAGGGTTCTAAATGCATAATAAATGATTCCCCCTTGGGGTAAAAAGCACACAACTCTGAGATATTGATGGTAGTGCTCACTCCCACCCAAATTCGATGGAGCGTGCTCCCGAAGATGCCCAAAGGTTAATACACAAGGTTTATCTTATAATTAATCAAGGGTTTTTTTAAGAATTAATCTTCATACATAATCATGATTAATGAGGGTCTAATACATTGATTATGACCCCCTTCTTTCGAGCTAACCCGTGTGCATATCTAAGAAATTCAACTGGCATGCACGTCCATTATTTGATCTAATGAGAAGCACATGGAGATATAATCGAACTTTAAAGTACTTATGGTTTAATCAAAAACTATTAAAGGTTCTAATCCCCGATCAATTTTAATAAATCTGGATTATGTGTAGGTTTAATACATTAAAAATGTTTTCCCCTTTGAGATAATGAGCATGCCAAGAGTTATAAAGTTTAGGCCTAAGTGTATTAAATTAATTTATTGTTAACCTCAGGTTTTCAACCTAATGCTCAAGGTTAATCTAATTAATTATGCGTTTATATGTATATCGTTGGACTAACGACCATGCAGGTTTTGGGATCTCAACGACAACACATAAGGTGAAATAGTTCTACGATAAGTGCTCTCCTAGATGCTCATATTTTAACTAGTAAATATTTTGCCTAGATGCCTTAATTCTTGATTAACCATTAATTAATTTTAAGATAATCAAGTTTAGGCAAGGGTCTAATACATTGTAAATTTTCCTCATTTCGGACTAATCAATGTACAATTTGATAAATTTTGATGGGTGCGCACCTTCCTGGGCTAATATAACAATGAGTGCCTTGAGAGATGATCGATTTTTAATGATATATGTTTTTGGTAGATTTTGAGTTTACCCATTTGTAGGACCAAAGTGGCAAAACATTTACAAGATATTTTCATGAAAGCTACTATCAACCATGTTATTAATACCACTTTAGCAGGAAGTACAGTCAAATGACCAATGAAAAAATTATAAATGATTGAAGTTACACAAAACAAAGTCCTCATGGATGTACAAGCTGAGGAAGATTGCATACCATAACTATTCGATTTTAAAAATAACACAATGGCATACATCTATTTGCTGAATTCAAAAGGCTGTTGGTGAAGTGGCATTAATGATATTCCTATTGGAATAATTTCTTGCATCCATAGGGTTGAGCTATCATGCTATAAGAAATCATTGGAAACCAACGAGCTATTATAGGCTCTAGTCAACCTGCCTCTTTATTTTGATAAAAGGTATATTGCTAAAGAAAATAACCAAAATGGGTAAGGAAACCCTAGTGATAAACTTTAGATTTTACAAGTTTAAACACACCAGACTTTTAGTTATATGCTACTTATATATAAAATAACCAAGCAAAGACAAAAACAATTATTATACCTTATGTAGACCAATGCCTAATTTCATTGGGCTATTATAGCAATTAACAACGCTTTAAAATATGTCCAGAAAGAATGGGGAAAAGAAAAATTGGTGCTATTAGACCCAGTCGAATATCGTAGTGAATATAAAAGTTAACCAATGAAAAAAATTCTCATAACACATTCAAATAATGTAATCTGCTATAAGGGAACACACAAAACTGTAGATAAAAATGACAAAACTGAACCCCAAAATTGTATTAATTTTTCCAAATGAATTACATGTAGAGTGGGCAGAATGCCATTAAACTCTATTAAAAAGATCTTAATACAATGATAAGTCTTTGTTCAAATAATGTGACAAGACTTCATCAAATTTACCTGCTTCAATTTGGCAACAGGAAAAATCTCTAAGTTTTAGGCTCAAAAAGACTGGAAATATTCTTAGCTTCTCAAGCACAATTCAACCAAATCAATAGATACAAAGGATACAACAACACAATTTATAGGGCACTCAAGTATACCTCTTAGAAAAATTGTTATCTCTAAATATCTGGTGTAGATTCTAACTGCATTTGGTGTATTTATAGCTCCAGGTTCTTGAATTTGTTATTTTTGGCCTGATCTTGGCCTTACACTTGTCACAATTTGGTTTGATCTTCTTTTAAAACTTGTACAATTGTCTTCCATTACCCATATTTGTTTACTATGTATATTCTTCCAGGTCTCTTTTAGTATTTACTTGTTCAACCGATAATCTCAATGCTTGAATCATTTTTCCTTTTGTCTCTTCTTCATTTTTTGATTGACTTCCTATTTTTGAAGTTCCCCCCTCTTGAGTAATTTTCATTTCATCTTCTGGGGGTGAACCCATTTCCAGTTGTAAACTACATGTTTTAATTTCTTTATTTTTCTTGCCCTGCTATAGCCCTTTGATTTTCTTTTTGATAAGCCTCCAAGCGTAAACATCAAGAGGCACAAAAAATTTCAATATATTCATTTTTTGGAGGATCCTATTCTTCTACGTGTTGATGAAAGCCTTACTCTTTTCATACTAGGTAATGAGGGACTCTACAGTATTTACCAAAAAGGTAGTCTTTCTGGCCATTGTTTTGCCATCGTCCGATTCACAGTCAAATCCATCGATCATATTCGTGAGAAGGTCTTCTATGTTAGCAGTTTCCAAGAATTCTTCCAATGTCAACCCGATTTCTGCTAGATTCTCTCTTATATCATTTAATAGGGAAACCATTTATGCAACATCATTATACCACCTTCCTATGTTTGCTTTGAATATCGCTACTTTAATGAATTCAATGTTATTTTTTACTTGAAATTTGTCTTGTAAAATCACTTCTTTATTCTGCATTTCCTCAAAAATTTTTGCCATCAGGTGGAGAGTGGGATAGATGACTTCTAGTTCCTTTTATTTTTGGAACATCAGACTCTCCATTTCCTTGGTAGTAAACTGGATCATCCAGATTAGTCTAAACATTTCTATGATTCCATGGATTCTATTATTAATTTTAAATGACATTTCCTTTTTTATTTTAGACAAGTAGTCTGCATAGTTTGTTATTTTTACAACCAAAGGGGGATTTACTGGTGGGGTGGTTTTCTTTGCCAACTCTTCTTTCAAACTATCAATCAAGGCTTGCATCTCCACATTTTCCTTGTCACTGGTTTCAAACTGACTTCTTGTTAGTCATTTCATGTAGAAGGTCTATAGTCTATGCAATCATGGCTTTGTTCATTCTGACCATGTCAGCTTCTTTCCCCTTCATGAAAACCTTTCTTGTTTGATCATCAATAGTGAGAACCATTGGTTCCTATGGAGTAGGTATGGATATTTCCACTATCGATGACCTGTGCTTGTCTTTATCCACCTCTACAGTAGAAATTTCTACTATGCCACCCATCCCTGCTACTACCTATAGTTCTCTTTCATTAGCAACACTAAAAATTATTTCTTCCTTGACCCTTTTTAATGTAACCTTTATCGAGGTTAGATCCAACTTAGGCCTCTTTGCCTCAGGGGAAAATACAACCTCTTGCTTTTCTACTCTATGATCTATCAAGATTTCCCCAAGTCCACTGGCTTTCATTTGTGTTACAGATGGAATTGGTACTTCTTTGTCATTAATCCTCATCGAGGTGGGAATAGCCTGGGGGTTAACTTCTTTACACTAGTTATGACCAACAACTGATCATGAACAAGGATCATAGCTTATTTCTTTGGAATTACCAACTCTTGGGATGGTCCTATCATAATATCTTTTCCTTTCTTTGTAGGAAGCTTTGCAGGAGTTTCTTGTGAAGCAGTGGGTGCTGCTTCTATGTTGTGTTGGTGGCATTTCAAGGCTTGAATTTGGTGTTCCACTACATCTACTATATTCACTATAACTTCCATCTATTCAATACCTTGTTCTTCTATAATTTCTAGTATAGGGTCTTCTCGAATTTCTCTAGTGGGAGGAGAGAAGATTGGGGCTGATGATTCAACAATGATTCTTCTTAGTGAGTTTAGCTTTGTTGGGTATTTTCTTGGTGGATGAATTTGTGAATTTACCCTTAGATATTGTAGGAATTCATTCCATACTATTTGTAGATTTTTCCCTTTGTCTATCATCTTTAACAAAGCCTCTTCATATTTATCCTCTCTATGTTTGACCCATGCATACTTGTGTTTCATCATATCCTGGTATTTCTTCAAAGGATCATAGGGTCTCCAAGTCACTTCTTCGAAGTCTAGGCTTTCTAGATCATACATACTTTTGAACAGAGCCTGATAGCCTAAAAATATAATATCCAAACTTGCAAGGGACATTAAGCCAGGGGACCTAACCATACTTTTTAGCTTGTCTTATTTTGGCTTCTTCTGCAACCTGTCTTACTAGTTCTAAGGTGGCTAGGGAGTAAGGGCAGTACATAGGCAACACCTTAGGGGGAATTTTGGTCCCATAGATCCTGATGTACGTAAAGCCTTCTGAGAATAAATAATCTTTGATTTGTTTTTCTTTGATAAATGCTTTTCTCCCTTAGCCTAATCTCTCAAGCACTTTTCCTGTTAGAATCCAGTGGACTTCTACCATGAAGTTGTCACAGAACCAACCTAAATGGGAGCATCCCTCATGTATCCTCAAAAATCTAGTTTGAACATAGGGACTCTCAATGGATTTTAGTATCTTTTTACTATCTTCTCCCTTTTTTCCAACTAAAATATGCATAAGAATGGAGTAGTTGGATAAATGAGGCATTTGTTTCCTTTGTTCCAAGATTACTCTTTTTAGTTTTGCCAACTCGTCGTGCATTTTTTTGCTCAATTCTTCCTCCCAGGCATAGATGGGAGGGTTTGTACTTCTATTAATTTGTTCTACTAAGTACACTACATCTTTTCAAACCACATCAAGCTCTGATACTCCTAGTATGACGCTAATCATATCACTAAAATATCAAACCCAAGTCTTAAATTCATTTTTTCTAATAGGAAAATTATATTGTATGTCTTCATGTGCTTTAAAGAGCATTTTAAATGGTTCTAATTTGGTCAATTTATTAGATTACCTCTGAATTACTTGGAAAATTAGCGATGTGTTCGAAGGTACACGATTGAAAACCTCTGTGATGTGCTTGGGTGCAATACTGAAAACTGGTCGATCTTTGTTGTATTTGAAGGTTTTGGTATTTTCATCATACGCTACTGCCAACCACACCAAAAGTTCCATGGAGTAGTATACTAGAGGGCATATTAATTTTCCAACATTGCTAGTCCACCTATTGCTTTTAGGAGGTCCTTTATACTGTAGCCTTCTTGCTTTGTGAAAAAAATCTACCAACAACCAAGGGTAGCATTGTAAATTCTCTTCGATGGACTCAAAACTCTGAACATAGGTATTTTCAATTTCCCATTTTTGGACCGACGTGAGTTTCTTGTCTTTTCTTGATTGTTTGGTGAAATCATACATTCCCATAGCGACGACAATTTTTTTGGATAATTTAGCATATGGGGTTTGATATGTGATGAATTTCATAGCCTCCAAGGTGTCCTTTGGTGTGAAATATTTTCCCTAGGTGGCCATTTTACTCATAGGTAGTAGCTCAACTCTTAGTAACACACTTTTTCTAATCTTGCTCTTGTCTATGACAACTCTTCGACTCTTTTTTCACTTGCAACTCTCTGCTTTGATATAACCAGGGTGATAATGCAATCGGGAGTGGGGGTTTCAAATAATCGATGAAGGAAAGGTTCACTAGCTTCACACTAGGTGTCATTAATGTGGTGGCACCAACTACCTCTTACGTTCAGCCAATAAATGATTGCCTTAGTGTTGTTTCCAAAACCAGGCAATTATGACATACGATCTTCCTCAGCTTGGACCCCCATAGTGGACTTTGATTCGTGTACCTTTAATAATTTACAGTGTTGCTATTGGTCATCGAGTTGCTTCCTATTCTAATGTGGCATTATAAATGTGGCGGTGATGGTTTTCGTAGGAATTTTTTTGAGGTATTCTACCACCTTGTCCTTTAACATGAGTCAATTTTTGAAAGAAGAACTATCGTTAAAAAGCGATCATTATTTTTGGGATTGATTGTTAGATCCACTCATTGAAGCGTGTGCCCATCAAAATATTCTAATCGTTAGACCTTGTTGGTTTTAATTTATCACCGTTGATCCCCATAGCCTTGCATTATTATTATCCATTTGACATAATATGTGCACAATAAGGTTAGCCATATATACCAAGTGAAAAATTATGATTTACAGTAAATTGATCACGCATACTTAACTTTAGACATATAAATTTTTGAATTAATTTTACCCATGTATTAGTCATATAAAATCTTATTTTATTAATGTCCACATGGTGATTATAAATTTCCAATATCCTTTTAACTTAATCCTTTAAACCTTGCTCACGTCTCTAAAAATCCACCGTTTGATCAAAAATCCTGTTGTGCGCGCTCATCCGATCTTGTAGACATGCACCAAGATTAACCACGTAAAGGGGGCTATTAGCAATGTATTAGAACTTTAATTAATCTTGCTTAGGTGTAGCGTTTGGTGGTACTTACCTTAATTAATCATTCGACCATAAAAATAAATCATATACCTTAACTTTTGAAGGCTTCGGCTATGCACTGTCATTAGATATGCGAAATATCAAGTGCCATCGTCAAATCAGATAGAGATGTACACCTCTTATTTTACTCTATTGATAACCTTGTTTAGGTGCAACCGTTAGATCTAGGTACAAACAAGCATAGTCATCCGATCTTATTTTGACTATGATTCTACTGACGATCACTTTGTCATCATCTAACGATTTTCGATGAAGCATCACTTTCAAATCTTTGTTGGGAATGAGCATGACCGTTGGATTAGCCCACGATGTGCATTTATATTCTTTAAGTGATCTTGATTAAATCACAACCATCCGATCAGTACATGGTCAAGCGCTACCGTTGATTTTCTTTAGCTTATAATAGTTGCTGGGAGAACACTGCCATTAGATCCAGGTGGGAATGAGCACAACTATCAATTTACTTATGATATGCGCTTTGACTTGTCAATGTTCACTCACCTCATGGAAGAGCGCTACCATTGGATTGACTTTGGGGTGCATGCGGTCATTGATTTCCTTTGGCCCATCCAATGTCCAGGCTTTGGATTATTATGAATGATGCACGACCATCAGATCGAATTGTATTTTAATGCATCCATTGATTGCCTTAGATTTGCACAATGTTTAAACTATGAGTGTTTAGAAGACTTTTGATTAACCTGGGTTACCTTTGGCAAATGTGTTTTCATCATATTGGGAAGGATTCATTGCTACCGTTAGATCTTTCAGAGTTGCTTATGGGCCTATGACCAAATTTAACTTTTCAAGGTTGCGCGTGTCCATTAGATTGAGTCATGATGAAGAGTGATTGTTGATCTGCTCTGCCCTACAAAATTGAATAAAACATAAGGCACAAATGCTTTTTAATACTTGTTAATTTTGATTTAATGAAAGGGGAATAATCATTAATGTATCAAGACCGTTTTTAATAATATTTAGTGATTTAATTAACCCCAAGGCACTTAGAGCTTAGCACTTTTATACTTTGATAGAGCGTGATCGTTCGATTAATCGTAATGGAGCACTGCCCTTGGATCATTTTTTATTCACATGATATTTAATAAATGGGGGGCGTGTCCTTAATTACTTAATAATATTTAATTAAGCAAAGGGGAAAAGCTTATCAATGTATTAAGGCCCTCGTTAATGTTGATTAGCGGGTTGATTAATCTTTGGTGGTTTGACCAACTAAAAGCTAAAATTTGACATCTTGAGTGACGTGCGATCATCCGATATAGGAGTATCTAAGTGCTACCATTGGATTTTTTTAAAGTGTTTGATATTTAATCAATGGGGATCATACCCTCAATTCGATTTTATTAAATTTATGCTCAAGACCTTAGGTTAACACTTTTTTGACCATGGCACTTTATTGACTTTAAAGTATGAGTTGTTTATGTGAGCGCGTCCATCGATTTCGGAGGATGAAGCGCTATCGTCCAAATATTTGGACTTGCTCAGTATTTAAGTGCAAACGGGGTGCATACCCCTATGTGCTCATGATAAAAAATTTAAATCTTAGGCTAAAATTGATTTTAGTTTCGAATGTTTTTAATAATACCATTAAACACCAAAAGACTTAGGGGTTCATTCATTTGATTTAAGTCCAAAAGTTATGATCAATTTTATAATGAGGACTAAGATCATTTTTAGGAAGCTTTCACTTATTTTGTGAATTATAAACCTTTTTAAAAGAAATTGGAGGTATTTAACGATTAAAACCTTTAGTGAACATTTGATTAATTTGACCTTCGTAGACTCTTTTGATTATCGGATAAAACAACGGTTATAAGGAAAATTTTATTAACGATCAAGCTTCTGACTTTAGACTTGATTAAGATGATATTTTTATAACTACTTTTAGGGACTAAACCATTGAAAATCAATTTCTTAGAGGAGAATGCAATAGAGACCAACAACATTTGTTAAGTTAATTGAATCCAAAAATTTAATGTTGGACATTTTGAGATATTTTAGTTGTCATTGATGTCAAGGTGAAATATCGTCATTGTTGCCCAAGTGAACAAAGGAAGGAGTCATTAATGAGGGTTGTGAAATATCTTTGTTGGCACCAGAAACAATGCAGAAGGTTGTGGAATATGTGGGCAAAATATCATCTTATGAGGGTCAGTGGTAAACCCATCATGGAAGATCAAATCAGTTTCATTAAGTCCTCCAAGAATTTAAAGGACCCATGTTGGTAGAAAGGCATCAAATGGAATGCAATATTAAAACCCATGGATGGCTTTAATAAGCCAAAGTTTATATTTATAAATATATTTTATAAATATAATTTATAAAGGTTAAATATTTAGATTTAACTTTATAAATAATAAATGATGGGCTTACATCATCACATCAAAGCCCCACTCATAAAGGTTTTAACTATTGCCAATGCCGAATAAATCGAAGCGTCGATGTTCGAAGTCAAATATGACTTCGTGTATAAAAGGAGGCCACAAAGACCTTTGAAAATAATATGCCTTAATCGATTTTAATTTGCGCTCTTGAGAACATTGCGAATTTTAGAGGGTTTGCATGGAAGAAGACGAAACACCCTTTTTCGTTTGAAGGCATAAGCAAAAAGTCGAGGGGATTGGAGGTTCCAAGAAAGGTGGACACGGTGGTCCATTGGTAGTGCATGTGGTGTTAAGGCGCTTGTGGGGAAGAGGACTCACGTTCGAATCTCGTTGAGGCATGCAAAG
This sequence comes from Wollemia nobilis, assembly GCA_028583015.1. Taxonomy (NCBI): domain Eukaryota; kingdom Viridiplantae; phylum Streptophyta; class Pinopsida; order Araucariales; family Araucariaceae; genus Wollemia; species Wollemia nobilis. The sequence continues at coordinate 1,124,958 of JAQPPZ010003263.1, read as the reverse complement.
GGTGAAAAGTTTTGGTTGTTCATTTTTCGAAAGGTACCATTCGAAGGTTGATAGGGCACAAAGCCCTTTCTTTGTTTCAAACGTGCATGGGGCGCACGTGGTCATGGAGCCCATGGCTAGGGCGTTCACGAAGGTGTTGGTGAGGGGTTCGAAACCCACCAAGTGCAAAGGTATTTTTTATTTATTTTTAATTAATTGCCTAAGGTTTGTTATTAATGCATGTTAGGAGTAATAAGGGTTTTTAAAAGTTTTAAAAGGCAATTAAATGAAATAAATGATAAGGAGGAATAAGGAGTGTTAGAAAATTATTATTAAAGGGGTTGGTTTTTATTAAGTGATATTATTTAAGTATTTTTTATTAGGAGTAATAAGTAAATTGTGTGGAGGCTTAATTTATATAGTGATATATTAAGCCTATTGAGCATTAATTTCTTTTAAAGGGTTTTTCTTTTAAAGAAGACTATGATGAATGTTATTTTTGAGTTGGAGTAATAAGGTGTATTATGGATCATCATTTTGCATAGTGTTATTATTAAAGTCTTCTAACCCTTATTGAGATTGAAAAGAGTAATTGTGAGTATGGCAGATTTGTGAGATCAACTCCTTGTCAAACAAAAAGGTATGGGCAAATTCTTCCTTGGTTGAGTTGGTTGATTGGCTTTCTTGAAAATTAAGTGTGGAGTGAAAAGGATTTGATTAGGGTTTCCTTTTCAAAAGTGTTTGAGTTAATGCTTCAAGGTTTTCTGGAACTAAGAGTTGTGATTAAAACCTTGTTTTATTAGCATTGTTGTTGAAGCCATTGGATTGTGCAAAGAACTTGAACTTGAGTTAGAAAAGAACATGAGTATCATTGTTATGTGAAGATTGATTTATGAGCATTGTTGTTGAAGTAAGTTGTTGTGCAAAGAACTTGAACTAGGATTTACAAAGAACATGAGTATCATTGTTATGTGAGATTTGTTGTTGAGCATTGTTGGAAATATTTTGAGTTGATGTTTACATACTTGGACTAGGGTTTGTAAGCAAGGGTTGTTTCTTGAGTGATTGGTTGAGTAAATTTGGTTGAGCCTAGTCAAGTGGGTGTATGAAGTGATTGTTCAAGTTCCATAAAACAAACTATTCTATATTCTGATTTGAGTAGAGAAAGTGTTTGAGCATTGAGTTGAAACATATTGGGTCTCTAACAATTCTCCTTATGTTTCTAAGAGAGTGATTGAAAGTGATTGAGCATAGTGATGAGTATAGAGAATATTGAGTCTCTCACAATTCTCTTTATGTTTCTATGAGATTGGACAAGTTCTGAGTGAGCTTGTTGAGCAGATTTGAATAAGTTCTGTGTGGACTTATTGAGTAGATTGGACAAGTTTTGTGTGGACTTGTTGAGCAGATTTGAGCAAGTTCTGAGTGAGCTTGTTGAGCATATTTGAATAAGTTCTATGTGGAATTATTGAGCATATTGGACAAGTTCTATGTGGACTTGTTGAGCATATTTGAGCAAGTTCTGTGTGGACTTGTTGAGTAGATTTGAGGATAGTTTGTACTAGACCTGAGATAGAGATTGAGCAGATTTGTGCTAGATCGACTGGACTGTGTTTAGTACAGATTTGAGTGATCTTGGTGAGAAAATTTGTGCTAGACCGACTGGACTATGTTTAGTGCAGATTTGAGTGAGCTTGTTGAGCAGATGTGTGCTAGATTGATTGGAATGTGTTTAGTGCAGAGTTGAGCAGATTTGTGCTAGACCAACTAGATTGTGTTTAGTGCAGATTTGAGTGAGCTTGATTGAGAAGATTTGTGCTAGACCAACTATACTATGTTTAGTGCAGATATTGAAAAGAATTGTGCTAGACCGATTGGACCGAGTTTAGTGTAGAGATTGAGAAGATTTGTGCTAGACCGATTGTACCAAGTTTAGTGTAGATATTGAGAAGAATTGTGCTAGACCGACTATACCGAGTTTAGTGCAATTTGAGACAGAGCTTTGGAGGTGATAGAGTAAAGAGGATAGAGTCTCCAATGGATAGAGATCCATCAACCAGGACATTGAGGATAGGTCTTCTGAGTGAGGACAAGAGTCTTCAAGTGGAGAGAGATCCACCAGTCATTTTAGTGGAGGCAGTGTCTTCTAGAGGATCACCAACTAGAGTAGAGGAGAAGGAGTTCAACTATGGATAGAGATCCAAAAACTAGATTTATGGGATCAACATCTCCTTTGGACAGAGGTCCATAAACATTGTAATCGGGAAAGGATTCCCAAGAGATTAACTGAGAAAGTTTTAGTAAAATATTTTCTTCGTGGAGTAGCTCGCATTGGGTGAACCACGTAAATTGTGGTGTCTCTATTGTGTGTGGTGTTGTGTACATTGCTTTGATTACTGTTGTTGATATTGCTATCTTTACATTGCATATATTGGTTTGAGAGAAAAAAGTAAAAATTGGTCTTATACTATTCACCCCCCTCTCAGTATAAGCTTGTGTTCTTCATTTAAAATTAGGGGTCTCTAATGTTGAGTCAAATTTGGCTCCAACATAGGCTCTGACTGGGACAATGTGCTAAAAACATGAGGCACTTGAGAATTCCAGAATCTCTTGGTTTCATTTCCAGCCTTGGACAGAATCATAATCCATCAAGCATGATTAGAAAATCAAAACATAAACAAAGAAAACTTTAAAACTAAAAAGATACAATAAAGCAACAAAAACATAACATCAAAGAAGTAGAGTATCCAAAAAATGTTATTCTCCTCAATCAAATTTAGATCAAAGGATCAGAATTTTAAGTTCAGATGAGCTTTTGGAATATTGTTATGATTGTTCTACAAAGCCTTAAGATATGATCACACATAATGTATCAAAGTCATTTGCCTCATCATGCCTTGGCCTGAGTGTGTGTTAGTGCATTCATTTTGATTCCTGGGTCTTCCAAAACTTCACCATGTTTGGAAAATGATCAAGCCTAATAAGTGATTTCACTCCTTAAGATTTTTACCATTTGTAGGGCTCCACTACTAGTCAAGCATCTATAGCCCCGGTGGAGATGCTATTGATCCCATATGGTTTTACTCTATTGCCAATCAAGCGTCTATAGCCTCGGTAGAGGTTTTCCAAGATATCTCAGATACAAACTCAATCTGCATTATTTAAATTTTCTTTCTCTTTTTGAGAAATATTTGGATATAAGCAAATTGTGCAATGAGTGTGCTTGAGTTGAGGATCAATTTTTGGCTAAAGGATAGAGTGTAATGATTTTTGGCTCAACCATCTTATCAAACACAATTTTATCCTTTGGATCCTAAAATTTCTTAGGATAGTATTTGCAATGTGAGGCTTTGGCATGATGTTGCAACAACTCTAATTTTACTCTATTTTATTTCATACCATATGACAATTGCATGAACATTCAATTTTGAAAATTGTAAGCATCATCAAAATCTAAAATAAATTTCCTCTTCTCTGCTTATCTTTTTAGAGAAATAAACATTTAAAGAATACTCTTTTTCCTATGATAGTCATGAAGGATAACTACACAAAGCAAAATAGGACACAACAGTAAGAAGAACACTGACTAAAACATAACATCCTGATAGGAACAACACTCTATTTTTGGGTTTTTATTATTTTTCCTTTTTATTATTTTATTATTTATTTTTATATTGTTTTTATTTTTCTTTTATTTTTAGGGCTTTTATCCCCTGTTGACCCCATGGCAGGGGTTATAAACTTTGAGATGTATACCATTGATAGGGATTTTCATCAGGTCTCCCTCTAATGTTTGCAACTTGTAAGTGTTTTGACCGACAACCTGAGCTATTTGATAGGGGCCAATCCACTTGGGTTCAAGCTTCCCTTTTTCACCATGTTTATCATTTTTGGGGTCCTAGTAGATCACTATATCACCTTCACAAAAAGGAGTACCTTTCACTCTTTTGTTAAATGATTTTATAGTTTTTTGAGTTTGATCAATTATTCTATTTAAGGTCTCCCTTCTTTGCTCTTGCAATTGGACAATCTTGTCTAATATTCTCTGTAAGGCATCAGGGTTCTCATGGTCATGTAACAATAGGGAAAGGGCTAATTTCTCTATTTTGGGAGGTAGCAATGCTTCTTCTCCATATACTAATTCGTAAGGAGTTTTCCCTGTATTTCTTTTAAGAGATAATCTATCTACCCATAGTGCAAATTTTAATTCACTGTCCCAACTCTTCTTATTTTTACCCAATGATCTCTTAATTCTGGTAATTAAATTCTTATTTGATGACTCGGCTAGACCATTCCCTTGTGGGTAATAATTTGCAGAGTGAGAGAGTTCTATTCCATACTTAGCACAAAATTCTACCATCTCAAATGATACAAAATATTGTCCATTATCTGTCACTATCTTTTGAGGAACCCCAAATCTGGTTAGAATACTTTCTTCTAAGAAGTTAATGATAGTTTGAGATGTAGAACTTCTTAGAGGTGCAACCTCTACCCATTTTGTGAAGTAATATGTTGCAGTTATGATCCACTTATGTCTTCCTGATGAGTTTGGATTAATTTCCCCAATTAGGTCAATGCCCCATTGTGTGAAAGGTGCTTCTATGACCACTGGTTTGAGAGGCATAGCAGCCAAGTGTTTCTTACCTACAAAAACCTGACAATTATGACAACTTCTAACATACTGATATACATATTTAAAAAGTGAAGGCCAATAATAACCTGCTCTCATGATTTTATTAGTTGTAGCTTTGGGAGAAAAATATCCTCCACAGAAACCATCATGAAATTCTTTCATTGTTTCTGGGACTTCACTTTCATATAAGCAGACTAATAACACACCATCATGGTGTCTCCAATATAGCACACCATCCTACACATGATATTTCTATGTTTGCAGTTTTACTGATCTCATTTGGTTAATTGGCATGTCCTTTGGGAAAGACAAAGTTTGTAGGTATGCTAATATTTCATCATACCATTTACATTCAACATTGTTAACTCTCCTGATGTCATGCATCTCATCTACTGTGATGATATTATTAGAGTCTTCTCCTTTATATGCCAAGTATTTTGCTAAGCCTTGCCCTCTTACAGTTTTGACTACTTTGAATTCTGCATCATACTGTAATAGTTTCACCATCCACCTTGCAGGCCTTCCTAGTGGTTCAGACTAGGTGAAGACATCCTTTATTGTTATGAAAGGGATACAACAGTAAACCTTATTTGAACCGAATATACCTTTGAAATGTTCTAAATATTGAATTACTGCATAAGCATATTTTTCTAAAAGGGTGTATTTAAGGTGTGCCCCTTTCAATCCTGAACTCATGAAGGCTATTGGTCTTTCATTATTTTCATCATCCTTCTGAGAAAGGACTGTAACAATGGAATGCTCAGATGCATATGAATAGATGTTGAAATCTTTTGAGTAATTGGGGCAGGTTAAGGCTGGAGCAGTAGAAATAGCTTCTTTAATCTTTTTAAAAGCTTCTATATTTTCTGTTGTCCATTTTATTTCTCCATATTTTTAACCATGTCATTTATAGGTTTGGTCATCTCTACAAAATGTGGAATAAATCTTCTAACAAAATTGATTTTTCCAAAGAATGACCTGACTCCTTTGATGTTTCTAGGAGGGAGAATTTTTGAGATAGCTTCTACCCTTTTTGGATCTATACTCACCCCTTTTTCTGATACTATGTGTCCTAGTAATTTCCCTTGTGTTGTTCCAAATATGCACTTTTTAGGATTTAGGGAAATTCTAAACTCTTTGCACCGAGCAAAGACTGCAGCAAGATGTTCTAAATGGTCCTCTGGATTTTTAGAAAATACTGTGATATCATCCAAATATACCACCACTATTTTGAACATCAATCCTTTGAAGGTAAAGTCCATTGCTCTCTGAAAGGTAGCACCTACATTCATTAGACCAAAAGGTATTCTCAAATATTCAAAGGTGCCCCATGGTGTGGTGAATGTTGTCTTATGTCTATCTTCTAGATTAATCTGTATCTGGTTATATCTAGAAAATCCATCTAACAGGGACATTCTAGATGAACCAACTACAACTTGCAATAGTTGTTCCATATTAGGCAATGGATAATTATCTTTTAAGGAGCTTTTATTTAAGTTTCTAAAATCTACACAGAGTCTAATATCCCCATTTTTCTTTCTAATTGGTACTAAATTGGATATCCAAGATGAAAATCTTACCTTTCTGATAATTTTGGAATCCAACAATTTTTGTACCTCTTTTTGCATTATGGGATGCAGAGTGGGGTTATACTTCCTCTGTTTCTCTGAATGGCTTGGAATCTTCCTTCAGAGGTATTATATGAGACATTACATCTATCTTGAAGGTTTTAAGATCTTCATAAGTCCAAGCAAAATGTTCTTTATTTTTCTTTAGAAAACTTATATACCCAAATTTTTCTTTTGTTGGTAAGGTTGTGTCTATTTTCACTATTTTAGGCTCTTTAACTGTACCAATATTAACATCTTCGGCTATAGTCTCTTTCAAGAGAGGTTTGAAATCTTTATCAAAATCATCAAATAAACTTTCTAGAGAAACTAATCCTTTTGGTATTCTATTTGTTTTTAGTTGGATTACTTCTACTGGTTCTCCTATTTGATCTTTTAATTTTTCTTCATCTTTTTCATCACAGATTATATCAACATACTGATTTTGTAAAGTCATGAAGTCCTTTATGTCCACATCATCTTGAAAGACTTGTAAGTAAACAATGTTATCTGGTACAGAAGGCTTATAGACTGAAATGGTTGGGAACCTATCCATATATTCTGTAGTAATTTTTGGATGATCTAGGCCTGATGCATTTACAGCTAAGAGGTCAGCAACATGATTCTGTTCTCTAGGAATGTATGAAATATTGAAAGCTAAAAATTTATCAATCTCTTCCAATACTGCAGTTTTATATTTTTTTAACCTAGGATGCTTAGTTTGATACTTTCCTCTTATCTATTGGATAATTAATTTTGCATCTCCTATTACATCCAGGTAATTTATTCCCAATTCTTTGGCTTTCCTCAATCCTAGCAACAAAGCTTCATACTCAGCTACATTATTGGTGCAAGGGAATTCTAGTCTGTAAGGAATACCAAGGTAGTTTCCTTTTATATCAGTCAAATTGACTCCTGCACCTACTCCAAATTGAGATTTGGCTCCATCAAAAGTCATGGTCCACATTTCTTGTGTTAATACTCTATCTGATTCAGCATCAACCATCTTCATGACTTTTGGATCCATGTTTTTGGCCTTTGGTACTTCTACCAGGAATGGGTTATGCCATATCGAATAAACTCCCATTCCTTTCTCTTCCATTGAGTTTACTAAGTTTATCATGGTTTCATCTATTTTTATTAACTCTACAGAATATTTATTGAAAGGTTCTCTTCGTAGAGTTACATTTTCTTTATCTATCATTGGGATGGTAGCATAAGACCAATCTAACTGAATTGATCCCCCTAGTTGTTCTGCCCAATGCCTGCTTAGTAGTAGTGAGAAGAAAGGGTCAACATCAACTACTACAACATCCATCACTATACATATCTTGGGATGTTGGTCTAGGAAAACTAATAATCTAGTTATCACTCCAACGCAAGGTACTTGCCTACTGTCCATTACCAAAATAGGGGTAGAATCTCTTGTACATATTAATCCCATTTGGTCAGCTATCATTTTGGGCATGATATTATGTGAAGCTCCACTATCTAGCATACAATTGTGAATCACATACCTCTCTCCTTCATATGAATTATATCTTAATGACACATAGAAGGGTCTGATTGAGGATGGTGACCTTGTATCTTGTTGATTTTGTCTAGCAGCATGGCAAGTTGGATCTTCTTTTTGTTCAATTAATCCAAATGCCCTACAAACCTATTCTCTGTACTGCTAAACTTTCATAAGCTCACCAAATGTGATATTAACTTTCTGTTTACTGAGTTCTAACCCAACATCAAATTCTATCTTTTTATATCAAGCAACTTATTGCATTCTTCTTTAGGTGTTTCCTCTTCTAGTTCTACTAGCTCAGGGATTATTTTCTTGGGGATTCTATCAGTTTTATCTTTACTAATATGTTTGTTTGTGAAGGATTATTTTCTTGTTTCACTAGTGGAAGCTTTCTCTGTTCTATCAGGAACTGCTCTGTTTCTTAAATTCAGAGTATTGGTAGCTTCTAATTCTTCTACTTCTTTAGCAGTGGGGATTAATTTTCCCTACTTCATTTTATCATATCTTGACTCATGTGGCTTTTGGAGGATTTTAGTACCTTCAGCTACTAAGATCTGAGGATGATGATTTGAAGCATACTTGTCCATGTTTTCTTCAAAGAGCCTTTCTCTGGACTCGTCTTCTAGAGACCAACAGACATTAATCCTTATGTCTTCTTCTGAATCATCATTAAGATCTATATTGTGTTGTTTACTTAAGTAAAAATCACATCCTTCTGGGTTATGGGGGGCCTCACAGGTTGAGCAAAAATAAGGAAAACTTTCTGCTATGTTAGCAGATGGCATGGGATTCGGAACACTATTTTGATCTCTGTCAGATTCTCTGTTCTTCCAATTATTGTTCCCATAATTCTTATTTCTATTTCCTTCTTCAGAGCTACTGTTGTTTCCCCAATTCCTATTGAAATTTTTCTTGAAAGGAGGGTGATTATCAACATGTGGTCTCTCTGGTTGTGATGGCTCACCATTGTTCCCATTGCTTCCATTGTTTCTTTCTATTCTTGCTAACCTATTGTTCATGGTGTTAAACATCTCAACCATCTGATTGGTTAATTTCTCCATTGGGTCTACCTCAGTTCTTCTTTGTAAATCGAAAGCTACTCTTTTGGGCTTTTTATCAGGTTGATTTGTCTCCAGAGAATAAGGTTTCATTTTACCACTATCTAGCATATTTCTTTCGATCTCAATCGCTTTATCCATGCATTCATCGATAGTGGTGGCTTGTTCTTGCCTTAATTCATAATTGAATTCCCCTTGGAAAGCATTTTTATAGAAACAAATTGATTGGATGTCACTAGGCCTGAGGTTAACAGGTATTTTGTTCCTAGTTTTGGAAAATCTTCTATTAAAATCACTGACAACTTCATTTTCCTTTTTCTTCATAGTGGCTAACTCGGTCAATAGGGATTGTTCATTTTTCCTCTCTCCGAATTTCTTCAAAAATATAGTTTCCATTTTAACAAAATCTAGAATGTCATTGGCTGGGAGAGAATTGAACCACTCTCTGGCATCCTTTTCTAAGGTTTGCAGGAATAGCCTTAGGACTACATCTTCATGTTCTACCTCTAAGTTATCCAAAGCATATAAGAAACTTTTAATATGATCTTCCCTAGTAACTGCATTATTTCCTTGGAATTTAGGGAGATACTTATGGGCTTTATTAGGTAAGGCATTCAAATTTACAGGTAAAGTAAAAGGTCTATACCTATTAGCTCTCCACTGTTGAATATTATTTTGATTTGGCTGAGCCATGGTGACTGTAGGTGTATTGGGATTTGGATTCACAGAAACACTACCTACAAGAATATGGGGTTGGGTAACCTTAATATAATCAACTGAATTATCTATTACAGTATTACTATTAGTTGGGCAATGAGAATAATCAAATGTATCATCAACAACAAAATTTAACCCACTATTATCAACTATTTCTGTAGCAGTAATATTTTGATCTCTATTTTTCTTCATGTACTTTCTAATTGTAGGACAAGATTTACTTTCATGCACAGTATTCTTAAGAAGTGGTACTCTTTGATTATAGGTAAGTACCTCAGGGTTCTCGAATTCTAGGAATAACTCCTTACCGCTTCTCCTGGTGTGCGCCAACACGTTCTGCTCCTTCTTCCTTGATTTTTGATTTTTGGGTTCATCCAGACAGAGTCACCAACATAGGTAGTGTAGAAAGAATAGAATGTATTATCAAGATTGCTTGATTTTTTAACTCTCAACCTCACAGGAGATGGTTCTTGGAGGAAATTTCAAGAAAATCAAGAAACATCAAGATTACTTCAAAAGATAATTGAAAAACATGGGCAAGAGAAAATAAAGAACATAAAAGACGTAAAAAATTAAATCGAAGGTTATTTATTTTAATTGGCCACCTGTTGATTATAATAGTATTTTAGGAAAAAAATTTAAAATATAAACAATCCAATTAAAAGGTTCTTCCCGACAACGACACCAAAAAATTGTTGGAACAATTTCTTGCATCCATAGGGTTGAGTTGTCACACTACAAGAAATCATTTGAAACCAACGAGCTATTACAGGCTTTGGTCAACCTGCCTCTTTATTTTGATAAAAGATATATTGCTAAAGAAAATAACCAGAATGGGTAAGGAAACCCTAGTGATAAACTTTAGATTTTACAAGTTTAAGCACTCCAAATTTTAGTTATATGCTACTTATATATAAAATGACCAAGCAAAGACAACAACAATTATTATGCCTTATGTAGACCGGTGCCTAGATTCATTGGGTTGTTATAGCAATTTAACAATGCTTTAAAATATGAACAGAAAGAATGGAGAAAAGAGAAATTGGTGCTATTAGACCTAGTCGAATATCGTAGTGAATCTAAAAGTTAACCAATGAGAGAAATGCTCATAACACATTCAAATAATGTAATCTACTATGAGGAAACACATAGAACTATAGATAAAAATGGTAGAACTAAACCCTAGAATTATATTAATTTTTCCAAATGAATTACATGCAGAGTGGGCAGAATGCCATTAAAATCTATTAAAAATCTCTTAATACAATGAGAAGTATTTGTTCAAATAATGTAACAAGACTTCATCAACTTTACCTACTCCAATTTGGTAATAGGAAAAATCTCTGAGTTTCAAGCTCAAAAATACTAGAAATATTCTCAGCTTCTCAAGCACAATTCTACCAAAACCTGCACAATAAAGGGAAGAATGAGGGATGACAGAGAAAAATAGACACAAAGGATACAACAACACAATTTATAGGGCACTCAAGTATACCTCTTAGCAAAAATGCTATCTCTAAATGCTTGATGCATATATTCTAACCACAGCTGGTGTATTTATAGCTCCAGGTTCTTGAATATATTATTTTTAGATCGATCTTGGCCTTACACTTATCACCTTTTGGTTTAATCTTCTTTTAAAACTTGTACAGTTGTCTTCCATTACCCCTCTTTGTTTACTTTGTATATTCTTCCAGGTCTCTTTTAGTCTTTACTTGTTTAACCAGTAATCTTAGCGCCTAAATCATTTTTTCTTTTGTATCTTCTTCATTTTATGACTGACTTCCTATTTTTGAAGTTTCTCCCTCTTGAGTAATTTTCATTTCGTCTTCTAGGGGTGAATCCATTTCTAGTTGTAAACTGCATATTTTAATTTCTTTATTTTTCTTGCCTTTCTACAACCCTTTAATTTGCTTCTATGCTGAGTTGGTGGCCTTTCGAGGCTTGAATTTGATGTTCCACTACATCTACTGTATTCACTATAACTTCCATTTGTTCAATACCTTGTTCTTCTATAATTTCTAGTATAGGGTCTTCTTAGCTTGCTCTAGTGGAAGGAGAGAAGATTGGGGTTGATGATTCAAAAGTGATTCTTCTGAATGAGTTTAGCTCTATTGGGTATTTTCCTGGTGGATGAATTTATGAATTTCCCCTTAGATATTGCGGGAATTCATTCCATACTCTTTGCAAATTTTTCCCTTTTTCTATCACTTCTAACAAAGCCTCTTCATATTTATCCTCTCTATGTTTGACCCAGGCATACTCACGTTTCATCATATCCTAGTATTTCTTTAGAGGATCATAGGGTCTCCAAGTCACTTCTTCGAAGTCTAGGCTTTCTAGATCATACATGCCTTTGAACAGAGCTTGATAGCCTATGAATATGTAATATTCAAACCTGCAAGGGACATTAAGCTAGGGGACCCGACCATGCTTTTTAGCCTATCTTATTTTGGCTTCTTCTACAACTTGTCTTACTAGTTCTAAGGTGGCTAGGGAGTAAGGGCAATACATAGGCAACACCTTAGGGGGAATTTAGACCCCATAGAGCTTGATGTATGTAAAGCCTTCTAAGAAGAAATAATCTCCAATTTCTTTTTCTTTGATAAATGCTTTTATCCCTGGGCCTAATCTCTCAGGCACTTTTCCAATTATAATCCAGTGGACTTCTACCATGAAGTTATCGTAGAACCAACCTAAATGGGAGCGTCCCTAGTGTATCCTCCAAAATCTAGTTTGAACATAGGGACTCTCAATATATTTTATTTTCTTTTTACTATCTTCTCTCATTTGGCCAGCTAACAGATGCATAATAATAGAGTAGTTGGATAAATGAGGTATCTATTTCCTTTGTTCCAATATTGCTCTTTGTAGTTTTGCCAACTTCCCATGCATTTATTTGCTCAATTATTCCTCCTAGGCATAGATGGATGGGTTTGTACTTCTATTACTTTGTGCTACTAAGTACAATATATCTTATCAAACCACATTGAGCTCTAATACTCCTAGGATGACGCTAATCATATCACTAAAATCTCAAACCTAGGACTTAAATACAATTTTCTAATAGGAAAATTATACTATACATCTTCATGTGCTTCGAAGAGCATTTTAAATAGTCCTAATTTGGTAAATCTAGTAGATTACCTTTGAATTACCTGGTGGATTAGCGATGTATTCGAAGGCATGAGATTGAGGACCTCTATGATGTGCCTGGGAGCAATACTTAACACTGGTTGATATTTGTTGTATCTGAAGATTTTGGTGTTTTTGTCATACGCTACTGTAAACCACCCCAAAAGGTCCATGAAGTAGTATACTCGGGGGCATATTAATTTCCCAACATTGCTAGTCCACCTATTGCTTCTAGGAGATCCTTTGTACTATAGCCTTTTTGCTTTGTGAAACAAATCTACCAACAACCAAGGGTAGTGCTGTAAATTCTCTTCAGTGGACTCAAAAATCTGAACATAGGTATTTTCTATTTCCTATTGGTAGACCAATGTGAGATTCTTGTCTTTTCCCAATTTTTTGGTGAAATCATATATCCCCATAGCAGCGACAACTTTTTTAGATAATTCAGCAAATGGGGTTTGATCTGTGATGAATTTCACAGCCTCCAAGGTGTCCTTTGGTGTGAAATATTTTCCCTAGGTGACCATTTTTCTCATAGGTAGTAACTCAACTATTAGTAACACACTTTTTCTAAGCTCGCTATTGTATATGGCAACTCTTCGACTCTCTGTTCACATGTAACTTTATGCTCTGATATAACCAGGGTGATAATGTGCTTGGGAGTGGGGGTTTTAAATAATCAATGAAGGAAAGGTCATTGCCTTCACACTAGGTGTCATTAATGTGGTGGCACCAACTGCCTCTTACGTTCGACCAATGGATGCTTGCCTTAGTGTTGTTTCCAAAACCAGGAAGTTATGACATGTGATCTTCCTTGGATTGGACCCTTGTAATGGAATTTAATTCATGTACCTTTAATCATTTAAAGTGTTTCTATTGGTCACTGAGATGCTTCCTCTTTTGATGTGGCATTATGAATGTGGCGGCGATGGTTTTTATAGGAATTTGTTTGAGGTATTCCACCACCTTGTCCTTTAACATGAGTCAATTTTTGAAAGAAGACGTACCGTTAAAAAATGGTCATTATTTTAGGGATCGGTTGTTAGATCTACTCATTGAAGCATGTGCCCATCAAAATCCTCTAATCATTAGACCTTGTTGGTTTTAATTTATCACCATTGATCTCGATGGCCCTGCATGATTGTTAGCCATTTGACATAATATATGCACAATAAGGTTGGCCACATATACTAAGTGAAAAATTATGATTTACAATAAATTGATCACGCATACTTAGCTTTAGATATAAATTTTTAACTTTATTTTACCTATGTATTAGTCATATAAACTCTTATTTTATTTTACTTAAGTTTAGATATAAATTTTTATAAATCTTGTTGTGTGTGCTCGTTCGATATTGTAGATATGAACCAAGATTAACCACGTAAAGGGGGCAATTACCAATGTATTAGACCCTTACTTAATATTGCTTAGGTGTAGAATTTAGTGGTACTTACATTAATTAATAATTCAATCGTGAAAACAAATCATATACCTTAACTTTTGGACACTTCGACTATGCATTGTTGTCAGATCTGCGCAAGGTCAAGTGCCACCATTAGATCAGATAAAGATGTGCACTTCTTATCTTACTCTATTGATAAAATTGTTTAGGCACAACCATTAGATCTAGGTACAAATGAGTGCAATCATCCAATCTTCTTTTAACTATAATTCTACTAATGATCACTTTTTCATCATCTGACAATTTTCAGTGAAGCACCATTTTTAGATCTTCATTGGGAATGAGCGCGACCGTTGGATTAGTCCACGATGTACATTTATATTTTTTAAGTGGTCTTGATTAAATCACAACCATCATATCAGTGCATGGTCAAGCACTATCGTTGATTTCCTTTAGCTTGTAATAGTTGCTGGGAGAACACTCTTGTTAGATCCATGCAGGAACGAGTGCAATCATCGATTTACTTGTGATGTGTGCTTTGACTTGTCAACATTCACTCATCTCATGGAAGAGCGCTACCATTGTATTGGCTTTGGAGTGTGCATGGCCATTGATTTCCTTTGGCCCATCTAATGTCCAGGATTTATTACGAATGACGTGGGGTCGTCAGATCGGCTTGTATTTGAATGCAACCATTGATTGCCTTATATCTACACAATGTTTGAATCGTGAGTGTTTATAAGACTTTCGGTTAATCTAGGTTACCTTTGGCAAACGCGTGTTCATCGTATTGGGAAGGAGTCATCGTTGTTAGATATTTCAGAGTTTCTCATGGACCTATAACTAAATTTAACTTTTCTAGATAGTGCGCATCCGTTAGATTGAGTCATGATGAAGCGCGACCGTTGATCTGCTCTACCATGCAAAAATGAATAAAACATAAGGCGCACATGATTTTTAATACTTGTTAATTTTAATTTAACTAAAGGGGAATAATAATTAACGTATAAAGACCCTTGTTAATCATATTTAGCAATTTAATTAATCCTAATGCATTTAGATCTTAACACTTTTATACTTTGATTGAGCGTGATCATCTGATTAATCGCAATGGAGTGCCACCCTTGGATATTTTTTGATTCACACAATATTTAATCAATGGGGGGCATTCCCTTAATTACTTAATAACCTTTAATTAAGTGAAGGGGGAAAGCTTACCAATGTATTAAGGCCTTCATTAATTTTGATTAGTAGGTTCATTAATATTTGGTGGTTTGACCTACTAAAAGCTAAATTTTGACATCTTGAGTGACGTGCGATCGTCTGATCTAGAAGGATCTGAGTGCTATCCTTGGGTTTTTTTAAAGTGTTTGATATTTAATCAATGGGGCTCGTACCCTCAATTCAATTTTATTAAATTTACGCTCAAGACCTTAGGTTAATACTTTTTTGACCATGGCACTTTATTGAATTTAAAGTATGAGCTGTTTATTCAAGCGTGTCCGTCTGATTTCAGAGGATGAAGAGCTATCGTCAAAAATTTTGGACTTGATCGGTATTTAAGTGCAAAGGGGGCGCATACCCCTATTTGCTCATGATAAAAATTTTAAACCTTAGGCTAAAATCGATTTTAGGTTCGAATGTTTTAATAATACCATTAAACACCCAAAGACTTAGGGGTTCATTCATTTGATTTAAGTTTGGAAGTTATGATCAATTTTATAATGAGGACTAAGATTATTTTTAGGAAGCTTTCACTTATTTTTCAAATTATAAACCCTTTTTAAAGAAATTGGAGGTATTTAACAGTTAAAACCTTTAGTGAACGTTTGATTAATTTGACCTCCGTAGACTCTTTTGATCATTGGATAAAACAACGGTTATAAAGAAAATTTTATTAACGGTCAAGCTTCTAACTTTAGACTTGATTAAGAAGAAATTTTTATAACTACTTTCAGGGACAATACCATTGAAAATCAATTTCTTATAGGAGAATGCAATAGATACCAGCAACATTTGTTAAATTAATTGAAGTCAAAAATTTAAAATTGGAGGTCTTTGATGTTGAGTCAAATTTAGCTCCAAGAATTCCATGTGAGATTGATGAGGCCACTCCACCCTCAAGTACTTAAACCCCCACTCTTGACCGATATTGCCACCCTGGTTATCTTGAGTAAGAATTGACAGAGCAAAACATTGGTGTTGGTGAGCAAAAATTAGGAGAAAATTTAGGAGTGTATTTCTACGAGTTGAAGCATTTTTTGAAGATAAAATCACTGCCTGAGGAGTTGCTTTCATGCCAAAGGATACTAAAGAGGTAGTGAGCTTTGTCACCGAACAGTCACCATATGTTGAGCTCACTAGACAAGCGGCTACTGGAACGGGGCTTTATGATTTCTCTAAAAAGTTTGGGCCAAACAATAAGCTCACATTGGCCCAAAAATATGAAATTAAAAATACTTGTATTCAGAGCTTTGTACCCACCATGGAGAATTTGCAATGTGCCCCGTGTTTGCTATTCGAATTGTTCTTCAAGACCTAGAGATCACAAAACCAGGGCATTCCTAGGAGTAATACATGGAAAAGCAACATAGGGAAGATAATATGTCCTAGGGCATACTATTCTTCATACCTGATGGCATGGATGGCGATGGCTTATGACAAGAACATCAAAACTATCCAAGACAACAAATATCGATGAGTATTTAGCATCACGACCAAGTGCATCCAAAATTTTTTCAACTTGACGCTTTCAAACATGCCACTAATTCTTTAGGTAAGTGAGAGACAATCTCACATGTTGCCTAAGTTAGAAGTTTTCAAAAAAAATTGAGCCGTATGAGCCTGTACAATTCAAATTCCCCATTAGGAAGACTACCTTCAAACCTTGGGTCAGGAATTTTTGTGATATGATTAACATCATTTTTGGAGTTGAATAACTTAGTGTAGTAGGAAGGAATATTTTGTACCTAGTAGCACAGAGTAATAGGAGAAAAAATCCCCCATATATGCCTAGCAAGAAGAATTGAGTAGGCAAATGCACTCACAACTAACAGAGTTAAAGAAAGAAGTTTTAGAGCAAATGATGCAGGAGCATCCAAAGAAATGCAAAATACAACAAAGTAGAAAAAGTGTCGCAATATCACGACATGTGGCATAATTGCGACCAAAAGCCGAGAGAAGGCTCAAGAGAGAAAAGTGTTGCGATATCGTGACATGTCGCAGAATTGCGACCAAAATCCAAGAGAAGGCTCAAGTAGAAAAAGTGTCACGATATCGTGACATGTCGCAGAATCACGACCAAAATTCGAGAGAAGGCTTAAGAGAGAAAAGTGTCGCGATATCGCGACATGTCGCAAAATCATGACCAAAAGCCGAGAGAGGGCGCAAGAGAGAGAAGTGTCGCGATATCGTGACATGTCGCATTTTCGCGACTCAGGAAGGAGAGAGAAAGTGCAGAGCAAAAAATGTCGCGATATCGCGACATGTCACATTTTTGTGACTCAGGAAGGAGAGAGAAAGTGTAGAGGAAAAATTTTGCGATATCGTGACATGTCGCATTTTCGTGACTCAGGAAGGAGAGAGAAAGCGCAGAGCAAAAATGTCGTGATATCGCGACATGTCGCATTTTTGTGACTCTGGAAGGAGAGAGAAAGCATGGAGGAAAAATGTCACGATATCGCGACATGTTGCATTTTCGTGACTCAAGAAGGAGAGAGAAAGCATGGAGCAAAAATGTCGCGATATCGTGACATGTCGCATTTTCGTGACTCAGGGAGGAAAGAGAAGACGTGGAGCAAAAAAATGTCGTGATTTCGCGACATGTTGCGAAATTGCGACCGAAAGAAGACCGGAAGGGCCAGAGAAGAAAATGTCACGATTTCGTGACATGTCACGAAATCGCGACCGATGGAGCAGAAAGAAGGCAAGGAAGGAAACTATCGCGATATCGCGACATGTCACGTTTTTGCGACCCGAAACAGAGAAAGAAGGCAGAGAGCAAAGTTGTCACGATTTCGTGACATGTCGTGATTTTGCGACATATCGCGATTTGCGACCCGAGAGGCAAGGAGGAGGCAGAAAGGAAAGATGTCGCGATATCGTGACATGTCACGATTTCATGACCCAAAAGGAGAAAGAGGAACCGAAAAGGAAAAAAATGTCATGATATCACGACATGTCGCATTATCGTGACCAAAGGACGAAGGAAAGCGCAAAGGAGAAAAAAATGTCGCGATATCGCAACATGTCGCATTTTTGCGACAAAAAGGTGAATGAAGGCATAGGAGAGAAAAATGTCGCGATATCGTGACATGTCACATTTTTGCGACCAAAAGGCAAAGGAAGGCGCAGCAGAGAAAAGTGTTGCGATATCGCGACATGTCACATTTTTGCAACTCAAACTAGACAGGAATGCAGAAGAGCTGAAAGTGTCATGATATCGTGACATGTCACGTTTTTGCGACCAAACAGAAGGAAAGAAAAGAAACGACAGGCGGTTACAGGAGCCGTTACAGAGGAAATTATCGAGCAGGGGGTATACCGAATGCCATCATTGGGTGACAGGCGGACAGAGTCTATAGTGGCAACACTGGACAAGCATGTGGCACCAAGGTGCAGTAAAAGCGGATGAAGACCAAGAGTCGAAACGTTTTGAAAGCCAAAAAAATGAAGAGGCACAGGAAATGAAACGAAGGGTCAAAAAAGGAAAATGGAGAGTCACGCGAAAGAGTTTAAAAGGGGAAGCGAAGGCATGCACAAGGGTCAGAAAATGGCACAAATAGAGTTGCAGTAGAGAAATTGCGGAGACAGAGTTGCAGCCGTGAAGGCAAGAGGGTCATATTGGACCTGTTAGGCTGTTTTTCTTCAAGAATTGGAATAGTGTAATGTAATGTAAAACATAATAAACTATATTTCTGATAAAGTAGTTTATTTGGCAGAGTCTGCCATTTTTGTAAATTCTTCCAAATTTAATGAATGAGAATTTTGAGAGTTTGGGGTTAGCAATTTTTGAGTCCCCATCAGGTGGTATCAAAGCAAGAGTTCTTGAGTGTGTAAAAAGATCACCGAAAGTGATGCAGTTTACACTAGGATCTATGGAAGAGCAGGAGTTCCTGAGCGTGTAAACATATCATCGAAAGTGAGGCAGTTTGCACCAGGATATGTGGAAGAGCGAAAGTGCCTGAGTGTGAAACAGATCGTCGAATATGAGGCAGTTTACATCAGGGTCTGTGGTTAAGATTTGTGAGAAGAGAGAGAGGAGAAGTTATGGTCACAAGGAGAGCCTTGTTGAATGAGGAGAAAGGATCAGACCAGAGGAAGAGCCTATTCTGCACAAGGTGCAAATGTTTAGGAAAGGTCTGTAATGTTATCATAGATAATGGTAGCACAGATAATTTGGTTTCAGGAGAAATGGTTACTAAGTTGAAATTGGAGAAGAGGGCGCATCTCGCATCCATATCGGATTGCGTGGTTGCGAAATATCACAGGGCATTAGTCGATGAGCGAGTGTTTAGTTAAATTTCATATTGGAACTTATCAAGATGAGGTTCTGTGTGATGTTTTGCCTATGGATGCTTGCCATTTGTTGTTGGGAAGGCCATGGCAATTTGATAGAAGTGCGGTGCATGATGGGCATGCGAATACTTACTCTCTGACGAAAGGTGGAGTGCGTCACAAGTTGAAGCCATTGAAGGAGATGGATGGAAAGAGTTTGCTGACAACAATGAGAGTGGAAGTTGTGGGATTTGAAGAATTTAAGGGTTTGTACCTTGCAGATCTAGGTTTTGCTGAAGCTGGGAAAAATTGTACAGCCCCAGTTAAACAACAGGTGACAGAATAGTACAGAAGTGAAGGGCACTTCTCCATCAACCTCGGTTGTCTGATGCGAGGAGCATCCAACGAAAGGCAAAATATAGCAAAGTAGAAAAAGTGTCGTGATATCGTGACATGTCGACAAAGAGAAAAGTGTCGCGATATCGCGACATGTCACAGAATCACGACTAAAAGCCGAGAGAAGGCTCAAGAGAGAAAAGTTTCACGATATCACGACATGTTGCAGAATCACGACCAAAATCCGAGAGAAGGCTCAAGTAGAAAAATTTTCACGATATCGCGACCAAAATCCTAGAGAAGGCTTAAGAGAGAAAAGTTTCACGATATCGTGACATGTCGTAGAATCATGACCAAAAGCCGAGAGAGGGCGCAAGGGAGAGAAGTGTTGCGATATCACGACATGTCGCATTTTCGCAACTTAGGAATGAGAGAGAAAGTGTGGAGCAAAAAATGTCGCGATATCGTGACATGTCACATTTTCACGACTCAGGAAGGAGAGAGAAAGCATGGAGGAAAAATGTCGCGATATCACGACATGTCACATTTTCGCAACTCAGGAAGGAAAGAGAAAGCGCGAAGCAAAAATGTTGCGATATCGCGACATGTCGCATTTTTGTGACTCAGGAAGGAGAGAGAAAGCGTGGAGGAAAAATGTCACGATATCACGACATGTCGCATTTTCATGACTTAGGAAGGAGAGAGAAAGCATGGAGCAAAAATGTCACGATATCGCGACATGTCACATTTTCATGGCTCAGGGAGGAAAGAGAAGACGCGGAGAAAAAAAAATGTCACGATTTCGTGACATGTCGTGAAATCATGACCGAAAGAAGACTAGAAGGGCCAGAGAAGAAAATGTTGCGATTTCACGACATGTCGTGAAATCGTGACCGACGGAGCAGAAAGAAGGCAAGGAAGGAAACTGTCGTGATATCATGACATGTCACGTTTTCATGACCCAAAACAGAGAAAGAAGGCAGAGAGCAAAGTTGTCGCGATATCGCGACATGTCACGATTTTGCGACCCGAGAGGCGAGGAGGAGGCAGAAAGGAAAGATGTCGCGATATTGCGACATGTCACGATTTCATGACTGAAAAGGAGAAAGAGAAACCGAAAAGGAAAAAAATGTCGCGATATCATGACATGTCGCATTATCATGACTAAAGGATGAAGGAAAGCGCAAAGTAGAAAAAAATGTCGCGATATCGCGACATGTCGCATTTTCGCGACCAAAAGGAGAATGAAGGCACAGGAGAGAAAAATTTCGCGATATCATGACATGTCGCATTTTCGCGACCAAAAGGCAAAGGAAGGCACGGGAGAGAAAAGTGTCACGATATCACGACATGTCGCATTTTCATGACTCAAATAGGACAAGAAGGTAGAAGAGCTGAAAGTGTCGCGATATCGCGACATGTCACGTTTTCATGACCAAACAGAAGGAAAGAAAAGAAATGACAGGTGGTTACAGGGGTCGTTATAGAGGAAATTATTGAGCAGGGGGTATACCAAATGCCATCATTGGGTGACAAGCGAACAGAGTCTACAGTGGCAGCACTGGACAAGCACGTGGCACCAAGGTGCAGTAAAAGCGGACGAAGACCAAGAGTCAGAACCTTTTGAAAGCCAGAACAATGAAGAGGCATAGAAATTGAAATGAAGGGTCAGAAAAGGAAAACAGAGAGTCACGTCAAAGAGTTTAAAATGGGAAGTGAAGGCATGCACAAGGGTCGAAAAACGACGCAGACAAAGTTGCAATCGAGAAACTGTGGAGACGAAGTTACAGCCGTGAAGGCAAGAGGGCCATATTGGACCTTTTAGGGCCATAGTAGCACAGAGTAATAGGAGAAAAAATCCCCCATATATGCCTAGCAAGAAGAATTGAGTAGGCAAATGCACTCACAACTAAAAGAGTTAAAGAAAGAAGTTTTAGAGCAAATGATGCAGGAGCATCCAAAGAAAGGCAAAATACAAAGAAAGTAGAAAAAGTGTCGCGATATCACGACATGTCGCATAATTGCGACCAAAAGCCGAGAGAAGGCTCAAGAGAGAAAAGTGTTGCGATATCGTGACATGTCGCAGAATTGCGACCAAAATCCAAGAGAAGGCTCAAGTAGAAAAAGTGTCACGATATCGTGACATGTCGCAAATCGCGACCAAAATTCGAGAGAAGGCTTAAGAGAGAAAAGTGTCGCGATATCGCGACATGTCGTAGAATCGTGACCAAAAGCCGAGAGAGGGCGCAAGAGAGAGAAGTGTCGCGATATCGTGACATGTCGCATTTTCGCGACTCAGGAAGGAGAGAGAAAGTGCAGAGCAAAAAATGTCGCGATATCGCGACATGTCACATTTTTGTGACTCAGGAAGGAGAGAGAAAGCGTAGAGGAAAAATGTCGCGATATCGTGACATGTCGCATTTTCGTGACTCAGGAAGGAGAGAGAAAGCACAGAGCAAAAATGTCGTGATATCGCGACATGTCGCATTTTCGTGACTCAGGAAGGAGAGAGAAAGCATGGAGGAAAAATGTCACGATATCGCGACATGTTGCATTTTCGTGACTCAAGAAGGAGAGAGAAAGCATGGAGCAAAAATGTCGTGATATCGTGACATGTCGCATTTTCGTGACTCAGGGAGGAAAGAGAAGACGCGGAGCAAAAAAATGTCGTGATTTCGCGACATGTTGCGAAATCGCGACCGAAAGAAGACCAGAAGGGCCAGAGAAGAAAATGTCGCGATTTCGTGACATGTCACGAAATCGCGATCGATGGAGCAGAAAGAAGGCAAGGAAGGAAACTATCGCGATATCGCGACATGTCACGTTTTCGCGACCCGAAACAGAGAAAGAAGGCAGAGAGCAAAGTTGTCACGATTTCGTGACATGTCGTGATTTTGCGACATATCGCGATTTGCGACCCGAGAGGCAAGGAGGAGGCAGAAAGGAAAGATGTCGCGATAACGTGACATGTCACGATTTCATGACCCAAAAGGAGAAAGAGGAACCGAAAAGGAAAAAAATGTCATGATATCACGACATGTCGCATTATCGTGACCAAAGGACGAAGGAAAGCGCAAAGGAGAAAAAAATGTCGCGATATCGCAACATGTCGCATTTTTGCGACAAAAAGGTGAATGAAGGCGTAGGAGAGAAAAATGTCGCGATATCGTGACATGTCACATTTTTGCGACCAAAAGGCGAAGGAAGGCGCAGCAGAGAAAAGTGTTGCGATATCGCGACATGTCACATTTTTGCAACTCAAACTAGACAGGAAGGCAGAAGAGCTGAAAGTGTCATGATATCGTGACATGTCACGTTTTCGCGACCAAACAGAAGGAAAGAAAAGAAACGACAGGCGGTTACAGGGGCCGTTACAGAGGAAATTATCGAGCAGGGGGTATACCGAATGCCATCATTGGGTGACAGGCGGACAGAGTCTACAGTGGCAACACTGGACAAGCATGTGGCACCAAGGTGCAGTAAAAGCGGATGAAGACCAAGAGTCGAAACGTTTTGAAAGCCAGAAAAATGAAGAGGCACAGGAAATGAAACGAAGGGTCAAAAAATGAAAATGGAGAGTCACGCGAAAGAGTTTAAAAGGGGAAGCGAAGGCATGCACAAGGGTCAGAAAATGGCACAAATAGAGTTGCAGTAGAGAAACTGCGGAGACAGAGTTGCAGCCGTGAAGGCAAGAGGGTCATATTGGACCTGTTAGGCTGTTTTTCTTCCAGAATTGGAATAGTGTAATGTAATGTAAAACATAATAAACTATATTTCTGATAAAGTAGTTTATTTGGCAGAGTTTGCCATTTTTGTAAATTTTTCCAGATTTAATGAATGAGAATTTTGAGAGTTTGGGGTTAGCAATTTTTGAGTCCCCATCAGGTGGTATCAAAGCAAGAGTTCTTGAGTGTGTAAAAAGATCACCGAAAGTGATGCATTTTACACTAGGATCTATGGAAGAGCAGGAGTTCCTGAGCGTGTAAACAGATCATCGAAAGTGAGGCAGTTTGCACCAGGATCTGTGGAAGAGCGAAAGTGCCTGAGTGTGAAACAGATCGCCGGACGTGAGGCAGTTTACATCAGGGTCTGTGGTTAAGATTTGTGAGAAGAGAGAGAGGAGAAGTTATGGTCACAAGGAGAACCTTGTTGAATGAGGAGAAAGGACCAGACCAGAGGAAGAGCCTGTTCTGCACAAGGTGCAAATGTTTAGGAAAGGTCTGTAATGTTATCATAGATAATGGTAGCACAGATAATTTGGTTTCAGGAGAAATGGTTACTAAGTTGAAATTGGAGAAGAGGGCGCATCCGCATCCATATCGGATTGCGTGGTTGCAGAAATATCACAGAGCATTAGTCAGTGAGCAGTGTTTAGTTAAATTTCATATTGGAACTTATCAAGATGAGGTTCTGTGTGATGTTTTGCCTATGGATGCTTACCATTTGTTGTTGGGAAGGCCATGGCAATTTGATAGAAGTGCGGTGCATGATGGGCATGCGAATACTTATTCTTTGATGAAATGTGGAGTGCGTCACAAGTTGAAGCCATTGAAGGAGATGGATGGAAAGAGTTTGCTGACAACAATGAGAGTGGAAGTTGTGGGATTTGAAGAATTTAAGGGTTTGTACCTTGCAGATCTAGGTTTTGCTGAAGCTGGGAAAAATTGTACAGCCCCAGTTAAACAACAGGTGACAGAATAGTACAGAAGTGAAGGGCACTTCTCCATCAACCTCGGTTGTCTGATGCAGGAGCATCCAACGAAAGGCAAAATATAGCAAAGTAGAAAAAGTGTCGTGATATCGTGACATGTCGACAAAGAGAAAAGTGTCGCGATATCGTGACATGTCACAGAATCACGACTAAAAGCCGAGAGAAGGCTCAAGAGAGAAAAGTGTCGCGATATCACGACATGTTGCAGAATCACGACCAAAATCCGAGAGAAGGCTCAAGTAGAAAAAGTTTCACGATATCGCGACCAAAATCCTAGAGAAGGCTTAAGAGAGAAAAGTTTCACGATATCGTGACATGTCGTAGAATCATGACCAAAAGCCGAGAGAGGGCGCAAGGGAGAGAAGTGTTGCGATATCACGACATGTCACATTTTCGCAACTTAGGAATGAGAGAGAAAGTGTGGAGCAAAAAATGTCACGATATCATGACATGTCACATTTTCACGACTCAGGAAGGAGAGAGAAAGCATGGAGGAAAAATGTCGCGATATCACGACATGTCACATTTTCGCAACTCAGGAAGGAAAGAGAAAGCGCGGAGCAAAAATGTTGCGATATCGCGACATGTCGCATTTTTGTGACTCAGGAAGGAGAGAGAAAGCGTGGAGGAAAAATGTCACGATATCATGACATGTCGCATTTTCATGACTTAGGAAGGAGAGAGAAAGCATGGAGCAAAAATGTCGCGATATCGCGACATGTCACATTTTCATGACTCAGGGAGGAAAGAGAAGACGCGGAGCAAAAATGTCACGATTTCGTGACATGTCGTGAAATCATGACTGAAAGAAGACTAGAAGGGCCAGAGAAGAAAATGTTGCGATTTCACGACATGTCGTGAAATCGTGACCGACGGAGCAGAAAGAAGGCAAGGAAGGAAACTGTCGTGATATCGTGACATGTCACGTTTTCATGACCCAAAACAGAGAAATAAGGCAGAGAGCAAAGTTGTCGCAATATCGTGACATGTCACGATTTTGCGACCCAAGAGGCGAGGAGGAGGCAGAAAGGAAAGATGTCGCGATATTGCGACATGTCGCGATTTCATGACCGAAAAGGAGAAAGAGGAACCGAAAAGGAAAAAAATGTCGCGATATCATGACATGTCGCATTATCGTGACTAAAGGATGAAGGAAAGCGTAAAGTACAAAAAAATGTCGCGATATCGCGACATGTCGCATTTTCACGACCAAAAGGAGAATGAAGGCGCAGGAGAGAAAAATTTCGTGATATCATGACATGTCGCATTTTCACGACCAAAAGGCAAAGGAAGGCATGGGAGAGAAAAGTGTCACGATATCACGACATGTCGCATTTTCATGACTCAAATAGGACAAGAAGGTAGAAGAGCCGAAAGTGTCGTGATATCGCGACATGTCACGTTTTCATGACCAAACAGAAGGAAAGAAAAGAAACGACAGGCGGTTACAGGGGTCGTTACAGAGGAAATTATTGAGCAGGGGGTATACCAAATGCCATCATTGGGTGACAGGCGAACAGAGTCTACAGTGGCAGCACTGGACAAGCACGTGGCACCAAGGTGCAGTAAAAGCGGACGAAGACCAAGAGTCGGAACGTTTTGAAAGCCAAAACAACGAAGAGGCACGAGAAATGAAATGAAGGGTCAGAAAAGGAAAACAGAGAGTCACGCCAAAGAGTTTAAAAGGGGAAGTGAAGGCATGCACAAGGGTCGGAAAATGATGCAGACAAAGTTGGAATCGAGAAACTGTGGAGACGAAGTTACAGCCGTGAAGGCAAGAGGGCCATATTGGACCTGTTAGGCTATTTTTCTTCTAGAATTGGAATAGTGTAATGTAATGTAAAACATAATAAACTATCTTTATGATAAAGTAGTTTATTTGGCAGAGTCTGCCATTTTTGTAAATTTTTCCAGATTTAATGAATGAGAATTTTGAGAGTTTGGGGTGAGAGATTTTTGAGTCCCCATCAGCAAAGGATGGAAATACCCCCATTATCCTATTACTCAATCCTCATGCACTTGATAGTAGGAAAGTTAGGTGACCAAAGTAAATAGAGGCTAGGAGCCACTGGGAGTCTCTATATTTAGAATAGGTTCCCAAAGATGCATGAAGTACGTTCTCACTTGGGGTGGTTTTGTGATAATTTCATGGTGGAGATTCACTGGATTCTAACGGAAGACCTCCCTGAAAGAATGGGACCTAAAGTCAAGGCTTTCCTTAAAAAAGAATAAATATGGGATTACTTCCTCTCTGAAGATTTCACATACATTAGACTTTACAAGGTAAAAATCCTCCCTAAGATGTTACCCATGTATTGCCCCCCATCTCTATCCCTGTCCTAGAACTTGTGAGACAGGTTGCAGAAGAGGCTAAAATAAGATCAGTAAAGAAGCATGGCAAGGTTCCTTGGCTCAATGTTCCATGTAATTTTGGGCATTACATATTTTTAGGATATCCAACCGTGTTCAAAGGTATGTATGATTTGGAGAACCTAGATTTTGAGGAAGTGACTTGGAGGCCCTATGATCCTACTGGAAAATACATGGAGATGATGAGAGCTCACTAATATGCCTATGTACACCACAAAAAAGACCAATACGAAGAATTATTGGAATCCATGAAGAAGGGGGAAGACTTACACAATGTATAGAAAAAATTTCCTTATGATAAAATAGGTAATTCACATGCTTAAAAGCCATATGAATACCCCCCAAAGTTACTCTTGATAAGAAGGATTTTTGTGGATACAACAATTCCCCTCTTCCCCGTAGCCCCAACAATTCATGAAGATGTTGTACTGGAAATAATAGAAGACCAAGGTATTGACAAAATGGAGATTTCAGTAAATATGGTAGATGTTGTAGATCATCAAATTCAGGTTCCTGAGAGTTCTCACCTCAGGATAAAGGCATCACCTAGCATTTCCCAGGAAATTCCTGTAGAATCTAGAACAGAGAAAGGGAAGGAGATTGCCATTGTATCCTCCCAAGGACTTGTACTTTTAGAGAAGCAAGCTATAGTTCCTATTTATGATAATTTTTTATCCCTTACTAGTGTGATGAAATTGGCCCCAAAATCCATTCCCAAGTCTTTGAAGATCAATAATAGAGAAGTTCAAATACCAACAGTGATACCGATGAACATGATGAAAGCAGGTGGTTTTGGAGATATATTCAGAGGACATCAGGTTAAGCTGTAAGAAGTTATACATACCCCTGAAACAAAGAAGCCCAAGCTATCTCTAACTTCAACAAATATCACATTAGAAAGAGTGGATGAAGAAATAATTTTCAGTTCTATTAGTGAGCAGGAATTATGGATGGTAGCAAAAATGGATGGCATGGAAGAAAGTTTTGCCATAGGAGCAGAAGAGGACATATCCAGGACATCCATGATAAAAATATCTATACCTGCTCCACAAAATACTTTTACCTTCCAAATTGATCAAAACATAGGGGAGATCTCAATACAGGGAGAAGATGATGACATGGTCAATTTAAACAAAGCCTTACAAGAGAAAAATGTTGAACATCTACTCAAAAAATATAAGGATTTGAGAAGCCAACTAGAGGTGAAAGATACTAAAATAATAAAAATTCAATCCATGATTGATAGCTTGTAAGAACAATTATCTCAAGCGACCATTACACAAGTGCAACATCCTAGAACTAATGAAGATATATATTATGCAGTCTACCTTTCTAAAATCAAGAGAGAAATCTCTTTTAAAATACAGGATAAAATTGATGGTATCACAATTTTTTTTTGACAGATCATATTGATCCAATTCACTGCCCAAGAGATGAGGAGCCTGCTATATAGAAAGAGCAAGAATTGGAAATCATTCATCCCACTCTCCTGCTAATGGCAATTTTTTTTGAAGAAATGCAAAATAAGGAGGTAATCCTGAAGGATGGCACTAAAGTAAAAGACAATTTTGAATTCATGAAGGCATCACTCTTTGAGGAGAACTTAGAAATGTGGTACAATGATGTAGCAGAGATAAACTCCATACTAAACAACATAAAAGAAAACACGATAGAGATTAGACTATCATTAGAGGAATTCCTAGAGGTGGCCAACATAGAATATCTGATCATGAACAAGATAGAGGAGTTTGACTGTGAACTTGATGATGAAAAAGAGATGGCCAGACATGCTACATTATTTATTAATATTGTATATTCCCTTACTGCTATGTATGAACATACAAAAGAGTAGAATCCTGCAACAGATGAATACAGTGAGGTTTCTTGTAACCTTTAATATAGAGGCATAGGGATTCATTGAAAAGCAAATCAGGAAACTTCAAAAAATCAAGTAAATGAAGGAAACCAAAGTATTTGGTCTGCATATGAAGCTAAATACACCCCAAAGGAAGAAAAAAATATTGCTGAAGCATGCCAAAGTTTGAGAACAAAAATACAACCAGAGGATGAGATTGGAACATAAGAAGATTTCTCATTAGAGACAGAGTCAACTGATTAGTAAGCTGGTAAACAAAAAGTCATAATATAGATAAGCATCACCTTTTTGAGAAAAGTCACAGCCAAATCCAGAATATAGATAAAAGAGGGTAGTGGGAGATAGTTTTACAGTATCTGGAAGATCAAAGGAGATGGTGACAAGTGTGAGGACTAGATGAGGTTAGAAATAAAAAATTCAAGAACCTAGAGCTATAAAGACACCAACTATGGTTAGAATCAGGATCAAGATTTAGAGATATAATTTTTTTGCTAAGAGGTATACTCGAGTGCCTTGTAAATTTGTTGTTGTATTCCCTTTGTGTCTATCTTCTTTTCATCCCTCATTCCTCACCTTTGGTGTGTAGGTTTTTGATAGAATAGTGCTCAAGAAGCTGAGATCATTTCCAGATCGATTGATATCGAGGTCCAAAGACTTTTCTATTACCAGATTGGAACGAGATAGTGGAAGAATTTTGTTACGTTATTTGAATAGAATTTATTCATTGTATTAATACATTTACAAAGTCAAATGGTATTCTGCCAACTCTACATGTAACTTTATTGAAAATTAATACAATTTTGGATTTCATTTCTTTCAATTTATTATCTTCAGTTCTGTGTGTAGCTTTATAATATCTGACATTATTTGAATGTGTTATGAAAGTTTCTTTCATTGGTTAACTATTAGGTTTATTACAATATTCGAATGAATTTAATAGCACCAATTTCTTCTTCTCTCCATTATTTTTGTTCATTTGAAGGTGTTATTAAAATTTCTATAAGAGGTAAGTCACCTAGGTGTTGTAGGTGAGTTGGAGAGGAGAGGGCAATCCTCCAAAGGAGGTCCCAGGTTCGAATCTCCACCCTACCAAAAATTTGAATTGGGTATCCAAAATCCAATTGATAATGTTGGTGCGGGCAGGGTCGAGTGCGACTCCCGGGTGACTTTGACTGTGTAGAACCCCTTGTTCGTGGTCTTGCAGACCAAGGCGACCTCGCAAGGGGTTTTTCGCTTTAAAAAAAAAAAAAAATTGCTATAATAGCCCAATGAATCTAGGCACTGGTCTACACATAAGGTATAATTAGAATTGTTATCCTTGCTTGGTCAATTTTATAAAAGTAGTTTAAACCTAAAATTTGGAAGTGCATAAACTTGTAAAATATTTAAGTTTACCATAGGGGTTTCCTTACCCATTTTGGTCCATTTAAATCTAATAATAAAATATTTTACCAAAATGAAGAGGTAGGTTGTCCAGAGCCTGTAATAGCTCTTTGGTTTCAAAAAATTCTTGTAGCATGATAGCCTGATCCTATGGATGCAAGAGATTGTTCCAACACACCCAAGAAAGGAGGAAGGTGACATATGTGCACAAATTCTTCAGTGATAAATAAGATCACAATAAAATATATGTTTTCTTTACCTCATATAGATAACTTTATGGATTGTTTCAATGGATTAGAATACTTCACAAATATTAATTTGAAGAGTAGTTATCATAAAATTTGAATCAAATAATGATATGAGTGGAATATTGTGTTTAAGACCAAATAAGGTTTTTATGAATGGTTGGTCATGCCATTTGGACTAGCAAATGCACCCAACACTTTTATGAGATTGATGAATGAGGTCTTGAAGCTTTTTATTGGTAATTTTGTGGTGGTTTACTTGGATGATAATTTGGTATTTAGTAAGACAGAGGAATACCACCTAATGCATCTGAGGTTAGTTCTATAAAAGTTAAAGGAGGAACAATTATTGGTCAATTTGAAGAAATGTAGTTTTTTGAAGAAAGAACTGGTATACTTGGGTTTTTTATATCAAAGGATCGTTTGTGGATAGATCCAAGAAAGGTGAAGGCTATTTTGGAGTGGTTGTCACCAAGGAGTATCTTTGAAGCCAAAAATTTTCATGGTTTGGCAAGTTTTTACAAATAGTTCATCAAAATTTTTAGTGAAATTTGTGCTCAAATCATAGAAACAATGAAGGGTAGTAGGCGTGAGTTCAAATTATGATGCATATAAAGGAAGTTCTAAAAACCTAAAATAAAAATTCATAGAGCAACTGGTTCTAGCATTGTAAGACTTTAATAAGGTTTCCAAGTGGATTGTGATGACAACAAAATTGCCATTGGAGGAGTTTTAATTCAAGAAGGTAGACCCATTGCTTACTTCAATGAGAAGTTAAATAAGGCTAAGAAAAAATATTTAATTTATGATTAGAAGTTCTATGCCATTGCACAAGCACTGAAGAAGTGGATACATTATCTATTATCGAAGAAATTTTTTGTTGTTTACAAATCACCATGCTTTGTAGTTCATTAACAGTCAAAGCAATTTGAACCAAAGACATGAAATGGGTGGAGTATCTTCAAAGTTGCTCATTTGTTTTTAAGTTTAGAAGTGGAATTTCAAATCAAGTAGTTGATGATTTGAGTAGAAGAAAATTTTTGATGAATGCAATGAATATTTAAGTAGTAGGTTTTGATGTTATGAAAGAGCTTTATGTTAAATATTTGGACTTCAAGGAAGCTTGGGTAGCTTGAAATGACCCTACTGTAGGAGATAAAATGCTATGGCTAGATTATTTTATCCAAGAGATGTTATTATTCAAGGGACAACAATTATGCATACCACAAACTTCAAAGAGAAAAAAATTGATTAAGGAGAAACATAGTGGAGGACTTGCTAAACATTTTGGGATAGATAAAACCCAAAGAAAACTTGGTGAAAGTTATTATTGGCAAAGGATAAATGTAGATGTAAGAAGATTTATATAGATTTTCAAATTTGTTGGCGTGCAAAGGAAAGAAGTCAAAACACCAAGTTGTATCAACCATTACTAGTACTAGAAAGACATTGGGAGGACATAAGCATGGAATTTTTCCTAGAATTGCCTTGATTACAAAAGAGGAATGATTCAATTTTTATTGTGGTTGGTAAATTCTCAAATATGGCACATTTCATACCTTGTAGGAAAACAAATGATGCTACTCATATTGCCACATTATTCTTCAATGAAGTGGTAAGATTGCATGGATTACCAAAAGATATTATTTTAGACAAAGACACTAAATTTATGGGTCATTTTTGGCTAACTTTGTGGAAGAAATTGGGTACTAAGCTAGGATTCAATTTGGCATATCATCCACAAATGGATGGACAAACCAAAGTTGTGAATAGGAGCCTTGGAAATTTGTTTAAATTCTTAGCTAACAAGAATGCAAAGTTATGGGATACTATTTTGGCATAGGTAAAATTTGCATACAACTCTGTAAATCAAAGTACAGGTAGAAGCCCATTTCAAATTGCATATGGAATACGCCCAAGAGGAGTAGATGAGTTGAAAAAGGTAGTTGATTTACAAAGACCAAGTGTTGTAGTAGAAGACTTTGTCAACTACATTCATGATTTACATCATGAGGTGAAAAATAAATTAGAAAAGAGTGCCATGAAATACAAACAACATGTTGATCTCAAACAAGAACCAGGGTGTTTTGTTGATTTTTTTTGTGAAGGAGCAATTTCAAAGGTGTTTATATAAATGCAGGAAGAAGATTGGACCTTGTAAGGCTTAGAAGTTTGAGAATTTATTTTTTTTTTTTTTTTTATATATATATATATATATATATATATATAAAATTAAACTTCCAAAGGGCATAGACATTTCTTTGATCTTTAATGTAGTTGACTTGTACCCATACTATGACCAAACTAAAGGTGATGATAATCTTAGAGTTGATCTTCTAGTAGAAAAATGGATAACACAATTGCAAGAGAAGGAACAAGATGAAATTGAAGCAATCATAGATTCTAGAGTGGTAAGAAGGACAATAGGTAAGGCATATTATGAGTATTTGGTTAAGTGGAAGAACCAGGAATTTGATGAAGCAACGTGGATGAATGCTTCTAAGATCACAAAATATGGAGTATTCATTGAAGATTTCTGGCAATGTTCATGAAATATTTCCACTACCCGATGAGTACCATGTAGGAGCATCTGCATGAGAAACTGGAAGGTCAATTTTTCGATGGTTGTTATGAAACTATTTGGTGGTATTTATAAAGTAACTATTTATTAAGCCTTTAAATTGAAAGGGGTCAAGAGATGAAGGGTTAGAGAAGAAGTGAAGGAAAAGCAAAAGAGAGAGGAAAGAAGATAAGGGAAGAGAAAGGAGAGTGAAAAATGGAGGAGAAATTATTTATGATGAGAAACCAAATTGATTTACACTAGAGCGCTTTTGTTGAGTGGATGTAAAGGAACATAGTTATGAGTTGTTATATTTATGAACCTAGAGTTGCCTAATCCAATGAATTTCAACTTGTTACTATCGTCATTTGATTACAAACATTAGGGTTATCATTCTATAGAAAATAGAAGTGGGTGTCAACCAAGTCAAGAGGGTCATCATGCCACCTTGTTGTCATCTAGACCACCATCCTTAACTTGTTGTCATGAATCAAGGCATTTAGGAGATTATCATCTAGCTAGATATCATCATGAAGCTTGTCGTATTGAGATATCATCCTAGAGTGTGTCGTATAAACCATATCATATTGAGATTATATGTTAGCTTTTAATGGTGTATTCCAAAGGAGAATGCAATCATAGGATATAAAATATGAAGAAATGTAAGATGCTAAAATATACTACTAATGGAAAGTGATAAAAATGATACAATGTAGTATGGAGAAAATGAGCAATCCATAATTGATGCTTAAAGAAATACATTGTACCCAATCACTAATCGATATGGTGATCTTACACGGTATATCTACTACTACCTACAATGATATATAATCACTCACTATGAGACCCTTTATATAGAAATATGGATTGCTTAGCCAACACTCTACCTAGTTGTACAAAGGTATACTTTGCACATTTACAACTTGCACATAGACACTTGTGCATTTATTATATTACTTGAAGTAACTAGCTAACTACCCCCTAAAGTAATCTACTACTCTAGTTATGTACCAAGGGTGGTACATTTACATGACCCAAATGATGTTATATACTCTAACACCCCCATGTATTACATTATATGTATATTGAAGACTTTAGTATTTCATAAGGATCTTTTTCTCTATTTCTTGTATCTTGTTCAAGCAAGTAGTTAGTGTCTTCATATCAAGTTACCCTTGTTGTAGATCATCTGTTGTATCTTCTAGTTCTTCAATTTCTTCAATATTTTGAGCTAGATGTTCTTTTTGATTCCTTTTTTGATATTCCAATTGTGGATAATAGTTCTGATGCTAAGATTTTTGTTTTCGGGGATTATTTTGATATTACCTTGGTTGGAATGCCCTATTTGGTTGGATTCCATAGTTCATATAATTTCCTTGATTCTGATTTCTTGGATTGAATATGTAATAAGTGGTGTTATATCCTTTTCTATTACATATATGATAATATCTATTATTCCATGGTCTTCGACCTTTTAAAGACGAAGCAATGTTTACTTGTGGATTATCTTTTAAGACCAATGCATTGTTAGTCATTTCATATTTCATTGTATTTTCTATCTCATATTATTAAAGAATGTTGATTAGTTCATCAAACTTTGTATCTTTACTTAGAACTTGTAAGGATGTAACTAGATACTTGTAGCTATCTGGAAGTGCTCTCAAGATTAATTGAATAAGAAATTTATCTTCAACCTTTTCTTTTAGGGTTAGTAATTTTATTTTGATATCTGCTATCTTCCTTAAGAATAATTCTATGCTTTCACCATTGTTCATTTTCAAGGAATGTAACTGAGTTTGAATATTTAAGATAGTGGATTTATTTTTCCCTTCAAATATTTTCTTTAATATTTTCCAAGCATAGGTATATGTCCTTGCTGAGCTATTGTAAGCTTGTATTTCATCTATGATGGCAAAGGTTATTATCATTAATGCCTTATCATCACTTTCTTCAAACTTTTGAATATTTGTTTCTCTCTAATTTGGTTTAGTTCTTGCTCCTTTGACAATATCCCAAAGTTTTTCAAATATTAGAATAGCTCTCACTTTATTTTTCCATGAGAAGTAATTTGAATATTTAAGTATTTGGGATTCTATAAGGATGAATTTGCTTGTGGTCATGATGACTCTCTAGGTAAAAACATTTCTTGGCTTTAGATTTTGTAGAATTCCTTATATTTCCCTAGTTGAGAGAACTAATTTGATAAAACCTTTCTTAGAATTAGGTTTTGTAGGCTTCCTTATATCTTCCTAAGAGTTAGAATATGCTTAGTTCACCTTCTAAGTTGATTTTGTAATTTTTGAGAATAATCAACTTTTTAATTTTGCCTTATATTTCCCATTGAAGTATGCTTTAATAGTTTGATTTTTTTTTGTCTCCTTATAATGAGTATGAGACAATTTTTACCAATTAATACCAACTCTATATGTAGGCAATTGATCTGCTTCTCTTTCCAATAGATTAATTTTCTAAATTATAGTTATTTGTATATAGTTTGAAGTAGTATGCCTTATATCTCCCTACTTTTTGGAATATTAGAAAATAATGTTATTTGCAATTCAATAATAGTTTAATCAGGGTTGACAACCTTATATCTCCTACTCTGAATATTACAAATATTATATTATGTGTATGCACCTCAATAATTAATTTTTTGAAATACAAACTTGATTTATTATCTACTAATACTTTTTTTTTTGGTGGGGTTCTTGCCTTTGGTGAGGGGGTTTTTTTTTTTTTTTGACGCGGGCAAGGAGGCCCAAGAGCTAAAGATATCTACTAATACTTTGGTTGAATATGTATTATCCAATGCAATAGTAAACCTTATAAAAATTACCTTATAGTTCCTTTTAGATTTTAATAAAAACAAGTAAATAAACTTAGTAATATGGGTGCACGATATACCTTAGTATGGGATTCCTTCAATATATCTTTTGTAGTGTTGTATTCATTGTCCAACGTTCCTTGAATGGGCATTGATATTGCTTGGTGTTGTTGAGCATTTAATGCTCCTTCATTAATGAATGCTTTATCTAAATTTTGCACCTCCTTGTATGGACTTTTGACCTCATTGGGTGTCTAATTATGGTGCTGAATATTCATTTATTGAATGCACTCTTACACAATGCTTGCTATGAACACGCTTCCACACCTTGTAGGCTTGACTATGTGCCTTGATTTTTCTTCATTGTTATTTAATATTCCTCCAAGTTGGGCATCTTAAATTGAATAGATTTATTCAAACTTTGGACAAGTGTCACATGGGAGTTATGATGAAGATAGGCATTGAGATTATTTCAACATTCGTTCCTTTGTGCAATGAAGACTTAGATAAGTAACCTCCCCAATAATTTTGTAACTCCTCAAGGTAGGTGTTGGATTATTCCTTGAGCATTGAGGAATGAGATGGTGCTTAGAGTGTTTGTGCCAAGTGGTACTCAAGGTCTTTGCATGTAAATATTTTCTCTAACACTCCAAGAATGAATGTTATAACCTTCCTTCCTTTGAATTATTTGATGGCTTGCTTCATTTCTTGGACAACAAGCAATATTTCTTTTTGCATGCTATTTTTATGAAGATGATGGGTGGCTCCAGCTGTGATACTTAAAGGTTCTATGGAGCTCTAAATGGCGGTCTTATGTTTTATTTGAGTGCTTCTTCTATGTGGACATTCTCTCCAAGCTATGGCATTGGGTATATCACCTTTTTCCTTGTTCTCTAATGCACTGATTGAGCATTACTATAGATAATACCTTTGTAATAGCTTCTTATACTTGGCTTAATAATGATGTCCTATCCACGTTGGTAGATATAAATAAATAATAGCCTAATTGTGTTGACCTTAATATTGCAGGTGAATGCTTATTTCTGAACACTTGATTTGATGTAAAGAAATGGTGTCTTTAGGCACCTTGAATCTTAAGCAATATGAGCTCTTCGATGGCTCTCTTCTCTTGCTCAAAATATGCACTTATACCTATTGGGATGATGTCCGTGCTTCTTATTGTAATATAATATCTTTTATCCTTCTTTAAGGAATAAAAGTGGTGCTTGCAATAAGTTGGATTATGCACCAATATAATGAACTGAATGTCTCCCTTTCTAAAATTCTCTTTGGATTTTTGACGAGGCAATTCGTTGAGCAAAGTATTGATACCTTCACTAATTATTATTAGATAACTAATTTCTAACTTTTCCACTTGGATAATTTAGTAATAATAAATCCAAGCTAATGCACATAATATGCCCCCTTTTTTAAGTAGAAATTTCTGAACTTGTACTTTTAATGAAACCCTTAGGGTACCTTGAATCTGAGACTCACCAAGTCTCGATTTGTAGCTTTCTTCAAGGATTTTAATGTTGGATTTATTATTCACTATTTTATTTGTATTGGTGGATTATTTTGACCATGAAATGATATAGATTTTGTGCATCAAATAGTGTCTCTAGACACTTTGATAATATGTTGGTTTTGTGCCCTCGATCTTAACAATAAAAAACATAAAATATTTCTCTGAGAGTAACTAGTTAATGAACAACTGGTATAGTGTAATGAATTAATAATAGCTTAAACTTAATAAACTTTAAAGATAACAATAATCTCACCTTATTGCTCCTATAAATAACCTCTCAAAGTAGTTTCAAATGCACTTAATAATCTTTGCAACTTTTAAGAGTAATTATAAAGAACCCTTAAAAATAATCTGCACTACAATCAATATTGTAGGATATAGTCTTCTTGCTTTCTAGATAGTGAAGATAGCAAAAAGGAGATTGTACACCTATGAAATGAAATGAAAAACCATATAGATAGCAA
Organism: Wollemia nobilis; assembly: GCA_028583015.1. Lineage (NCBI taxonomy): Eukaryota > Viridiplantae > Streptophyta > Pinopsida > Araucariales > Araucariaceae > Wollemia > Wollemia nobilis. The sequence goes on along the minus strand of JAQPPZ010003263.1, from coordinate 1,087,115 downwards.
ATTATGTAACCATGATGACAAAAAAAAGATTTGCAATAGTGATGCCCTTTTATTAATATCAATTCTTGTTCCTTCAAGAGAGGTTACAATGAATCCCGTTGAGGTATTTACTACCAATTTGATACAAATTTACAACAATATAATATATCCAAGATGTATCTCATAGGATCTACTTTGTATCTCACAAATTGATTTGAGAAGTCTTTTTCGTGACCTTCGTTATGTATGATGATGAGGAATGAATCTTTATGCCATCAACTCCATGTAAAGGATCTATAATATGCACACAAGAGAAATTAATAGGCATTAACAACATATGTAGAGCATTTCAAGATAAGGCCCATATCCATGATAAAGAGACTAAAATTCATAAAATAAATGCATGAAGATGAAATATAACTACGCTAGGAGGTAATTGAAATGCTACTAAAACTAATAAAAGTAAGAAAATAGGGAAAATATATCTCTATTGAGAGGTAGTCTCTAGGCAGAGTGATTTGGCATAGTGGTCATCTCGAGTGAGACGGTGGCACCTGCGGGCCATATCAGGGTGAGACGGTCATTGAACTACGAATGAATTTCTTTATGGCCAATGTGAGAGATGCAAAAATTGATCTATGGTATTGATGTTCAAGGGTTCACTCATGAAGAACAACCTGATGGTGGGATTTGAAATGAAGTAAGAGCATTGAATGATGCAAAGAGAGTGAATTTGATCCTCAACCTTTGAGATGGTGCCTTAGCATGCTTGAAGATTCCATGGTTGGATTTTGGTAGCACTTTGTTTCTTTGAAGATTGAGAGCTATTAAATTCATAGTTCAACAACACTTCGTTGTATGAAATTGCTATATATATTAATGAAGGCTATGCACCCTTAAATATAATTCCTCGAAGGGAGTCTTAGATTGTAGGAAAAGCCAAGAAGTGATTGGGATTAAGAAATGTAACTACTTCTTGATAACTATCATGCAACTTGACTTCATTGGACCATTTATCTTAGGTAGCATGTGTAAATATTTAAAATATGGTAAAAAAACTTGCTTCAGGCATGACCGTCTCAAGGTGGGATAATCATGACTGCGGGTCATCTTAGGGTGAGACGGTTATTGCTACAAAGGGAAATTCCTCCTTGTTTGAGTGGTGAAAACCACTATTAAACCCTAGGGCTATCCAAGGTGGGTCATATGGCTTGAAAAGGATCCATATAGGTAGTCTCCTCAATATGATGTGTTTTAGGTATATAAAAATATCCCTTTTTGGTATGATTGTGTGACAACACAACGTGAAGAAAAAATTTATGATCTAAAGTCAAATTGAGGGTTGATGGTGTTCAATGATATGATCAATGTTAGATGTCCCAATCATAGAAAGAGCATGTATCTTTGAATCATTGCTTCTAAAAAGTTGAAGAACTTGAGTCTCTGGTAAACTTTTCAGCCATGGGTAGACAATATTAGTCCACAGGAAATGGTAACACGATGCCATGAGAAGACCTTTGTATTCTATAGACAATGACTTTAAGCATACACAATAGTTTTATGTAAGTTGGTTTTTGCTTTTTTATCTATCCCAAGCAAGAAGGGCATGACTATTTTTGGCAATGATTCATGGACAAACACAATTTTCATGATTGAGTGTTTTATTATTGATTTTGATTATGAATTCTATTATGTATGACTATCCCCTCAAACGATGAGTTGATGAGGAGATGGAAAGTGATGAAAGTGATGAGTCACTTGACCATGATGACTTGTTTTGGGATTTATAGGAATTTAACAAATGTGGAAGGGGGAAATTCTATTTACAATTGTAATTTGATCTTTAATGGTAATTGTATACATCTACCCCTTGGAGCAATTCAGTTGCATGGATTTCTTGAGAAATTGAGATGATAACAATTCAATTTTGGCTAGAGGTAAATCATTGTATTCAATGATCTCTTGAGGTTAAATGGAATAAGGAAATGTACATATCTATCCCTTGGAGCAGTCCAACCACATGGGCTTCTTAGGGAGTTGGGATAATACCATTTAGATTCTAGTTGGAGCTATTTTTGGTTCAAGTGATCTTATGGTGATTCATCCAATTGATCAGATTGTATGGATAATTAGTTGATGCAATCACCAAGTGTATAGGGTAAATCACTAGGTACGAGGTGCACTCAAGATTTTTGATTTGATGGTTTTTAGGTATTTTTAAAGTTTTGTGATTAATATGGACCATTAGGGGCTATTGAGTGTCCCAATTGGTGTTAAAGATGTTTACGGGATGCTTGCAAATGTTGTGATCTTGAGGCCATCCCAAGGTAGGATGGTTTTATTTTATAAATTTTAGGGTCATCTTGAGGTAGGACGGTCTCAGAATTTGAAAAATATAAAAAAACATTCTCCAAATTTTTGATGTCATTTAAACTTGTTGCAGTTGGAGAAAAGGAGAGATGAGGGGGAGGAGAGAATTTTTTGATGTGAAGTGCTACTAAAAAACCAACCCACTACCACGATGGATCAACCTAAGGCATCGATGAGCGGAGGAGCCAAAGTGATAAAGGTATGCACTCAAGTTCTCTCCTTTGTTAATTTGTAATTTTAAAATTAACCTCATTAAGTAATGTGGAAAATGAACTGCCCTAAAATTTAAGGCAACAAACTCATTTTAGTTGTAGCATGTAGTGTAGGTTGCTTGATTTTTGCTTTTTGTTTGTTTATTTATTTGTTGTTTATTTAAGGCTATTTTTACCCCTATTTTGGGTCCATCTCGAGTAGAGACAATTCCCCTCTAGGTTTTGGGGGCCATCTTGGGGTGGGACGACTACAATTTGAAAAACAATGATCAAATTCAAACTGTTGTGGTAGTAATCCCAAGGTGAGACAACCTCACTTGTAGACCATCTTGTCCTAAGATAATGACATATTTTGATTATTTTTTATAGAAATTTTAATTGATTGAATGTTTGTGTTTAGATTTTGAAGGCCTATTATAGAGTTCCTACACTATTTGAGATGGTGTGAGGACTCTTTACCGATGATGAGTGGATATGACTTGAGGTAATTGGCCTCAAGCAAGTGGTTTAGCTAGAGGAGATGATGGCATATCAGGCCTATTTGAATACCTTAGCTGATCGATTGGATAACCAAATGAACACATTTCACCTCCCAACTGGAGAGATGATAGTCACCTTGGAGTATGTGTAACGGGTTCTCCGTGTTTCGATTGAGGGACATCCAATCACCTTGACTCCCATTCTTTAACAAGACATAATATTGTAGATATTATTTGGTGTAGAGGTAGGGGTTGTGAAGTAGTGCATAGATAGTGATGGAGTATTGGTCAAGGTATGGTATACTGCCCGAGTGTTCACTCAGAGGCATGTGGTATTGATGTCCATCATGTCAAGCATCTTACTACCTAACTCCTCAAGGGTAAGGTTCCCATGGAACCTCCTTGATTTGGTACAGGATTTGATAGAGTGAGATATTCAAGATTCACTAATCATGACATGGGGGAGCACTCTACTTGCTCATTTTTATGATGAGCTCTATGAGATCAGGCATCGATGTAGGCATGGAATAGATTGTAGCTTCCTAATCTAGGTTTGGGATTGGAAGCATATCTGAGTAGATCGATAAAAGGGTTTTTGTGGTCACCATGAGTAGATATGGAGGATGTTGACATAGGCTACATAATTTAATAGAGGTAATATTAGGAGATAGGTCAAAATCAACCTCATACAGGAAATCTTGCTCACTATGAAGGGTTCCTTGAGGGACTACGACTAGGGCAAGTGATTTGGAGGTCATATATGGATTGTCCACTTTGGTCAAAGGTGGTGGCACATCTAGGGTGCATGATGCATGGGTGATGGTTCATAGGGCAACACGATACATAGCAAGAGTACTTCTAGTACTATCGCATGGCTCATCTGTTTAGGATATATCAAGGTGTTCCTAAGGAGCCCATTGTTTACCATCATCGAAGGGTAGAGATCCAGTTGGAGCCACCTCAAGTAGAGCCATTGGAGGATGAGGAGGATGCACCACTAGTCTTTCTAGGTTTTGAGGATCCAAGTATGATAGTATAGTATGATACATGGTGGATTAATCTACTATGGTAGGGAGGTGGACCTACGGGTATGTTGATTGGGACTAAGGTAGGTGAGTGCTCAGGGGATGAGGTGGTTGATGGAGGGTGATGAGTGCATCGCTAAATGGAGGGAGAGTGGGGTCAAATTTTAGAGGTGGTAGAGGAGCCACAAGATGAGGGTGGTTATGTTGAGGATTCTATGGATGAGGCTACTAATATTAGGGTATAGGTGCAATCCTTATAGGCATTGCTGGCAGAGTGAGATACTATTATGGCAGTACTAAAAGTTAGCTAGGTAGGGGGTAGTAGCAGTGGAGGGTATTCTCTAAGGAGTGAGAATTGTTCAAGGTCCAAGTGGATAGTGCCCAGGAAGAGATAAATAGGGTGATAGTAGAGCAAAATAATCTAAAAATACAAATGGCTACTAGGATAGTAGAGCATGATGCTTTTCAGGCATAGGTAGTGACTAGGATAGTAGAGCGTGATAATTTGTAGGCTCAGTTGATAGTTGTGACTGCATCTCAGGGATAAACAAGAGTAGGTAGCTAGGCTATAGGGAATATTGTAAGATTACAGGCCAAGGTAGCCAGACTACATACTCTACTGAGTGACTATGATGCTCAACATTGATATGATGGAGCATATATCATGGATTTGGAGGGATAGGTGGGGTTGATTTGTGGTCATCTATTAGTGCGCTCATCAGTAGAAGGACCCCATCAAAGATGGTGTAGTGAGTCAGGGTAGCCATGCATAAGGTACAATCATAGGTCACCGGCTAGGCTAGAGAGATTAGTGGCTAGTGGATCAGGGCATCCTTGTAGGGATGAGGTAGAAGGTGAGGGTGACTCTAGAGGTGTAGGTCCCACATGAATTGTGCTTGTATATTGGTTTTATTTTTGGGTGTGAGGTCTAAGGACCTACACGATTTTAGCCTATGGGTATTTTGTTGTACCATGATGTATCAAACATTATTCATGTTATATATATGATACATATTTGATTCATTATGTGTTTATGTTATTATTTTTTTTTAATTTAATTTAATTTATGGATGTAATGATGGATGTGATTATGAATGATGGATGTATACCTAGATATAGATGCATGTATGTATGCTTAGATATGTGTATGTAAAAATGTGATGCCTAATGTTAGATATATGTTTTAGATTTATTTATTTGATTATGAATTTAATTCATGTTATATGATATGAAAAATATAATGTGTATGAGATGCATTGATTTCTATATGGATGTTCTAATGCAAATTGTGGATGCATGTTTTTATCTACTTAAAACATAATGGATGAATCTGAATATGTTTAACAAACTAATGGTAGACACCACAAAATGTATAAAAAGTCATAAAGTAAAATTTTAACCTTATCACAAAAGTTATACATTTGGATGTGAATTTGTGAGATGAGATATGTGTAATGTGGGGGCTTTTCCTATAAGATTTTGCAAACTAAAAGGTGTGCATAAAATATCTAGTGGTCATATAAACATCAATACTAATATTTATCCAGTATCTAACCTATCTTATGAGGACCCCTTAAAAAGAAAATCCCATAAGGAAAAACTACAAATGATAGAGAGATAATTAGGTGTTATAAGGGAATTTTAAGGTTTTTCACGAGACTCAAACATCCTGGTTTGACTAGTCATTTTTGTATATTGGCTACACAAGACTATGAAAGTTATAAGCTTATTATGAAGACCTAGATATGCAATATACCTATGTGTGCAAAGTTAATAGATTAGATGATGGATAAGACTACCTTGTTTCCAGGTGAGTTTCATGCAACCCATTGTTGTAATGAGGATCACCTTGTGGTCATCTTATTCTGAGTGTGGACATAGTTGGACTAGACTACTAGGCAATACAAGCCACCAAAATCTAACTCAACCGTAACCTGACATTGGTATGTACAAAATATCAATAATGTGACAGACATATCACTGTGTGTAAGGCTACTTCCATTGCCAAACAAGTTTCATTCAACCCATTATTGTAATGGATATTGTCCCATGGCTTTTTAATGATTGTTTTTTGGGATACTTACTCTTTTTTTTTTTCTTAGTAGTGAGAACCATTATTTTTTGGATCAAGGGATTTTATTAGTGGTGAGGAACTTGCTAATTTTATGGAAGAGTAAGGGGATTGATTGGGTAGGGTGGAGCTTGTCCTTTTGTCATTTCTTAACATCCTAGACCATTCAAAAAATAGGATGAGCAAAGGAAAATTTTCACTTAAGGGAGCAAGGACTACGTTGTAGTGGTCATCCTTCCTTGTTCAAACTTTTATTTTAATGTGTGAAATTGTGTTGGGAGTTTGACATATGCAAGGTACTATAAAAAAGACCTTACTTTATAAAATCCAAGATAGATTTCTACAAAATATGAAAAGACAACTAGGGATGATTGAATAACCAAAAAATCCTAGTGAACACCCTATAGAAACCTGTTAGTTGTGTTGAAAACACAGTTACTCACAAAGAGGAATATAAATGGTACTAATATGTGATATGTGAGGGTTTTTCCTATGCTCTTTTGCAAACTAAAAAGTGTGCGTAAAATATTCAGTGGCCATCTAAACATAATTTTTGATATTCATCTAGTATCTAACCTATCTTACGATGACCCCTTAATAAGCAAAATCTCATAAGAAAAATTATAAATGATGATGATGGATAAGGTTGATTGAAGGTTCATGATTGGTATACAAACATGGTGTCATTTGTAAGAATGCAAACACAACTTGTCCTAATGCAAGTGCAATGGATGAATATGCCTAATACAACTAATAATAAATGCAATGAAATGCATGATGACATAAAGCAAATTTTTTTGTGTTTTTATGTTTGGTATTGTTTTTGTGTTTTTATGTTTTTTGATTTTTTTAAATTTTTGGATGATTTTTGTTGTTTTTATAAAAATGTTTTTAATTTTTTTTATGTATTATGTGTTATGCATGGAATTCCCGTAAATGGAGAATGTTGAGAGGTTCAAGTTCATCAACACCCCTAAGAGAGGCAAGACGATAAGTCCATGGCCCTATCTTTTGTGTGATAATATAGGGGCCTAACCAATTTACCATGAACTTGCCTCGCAAGTGTGGCAGTAAGTTGGAGTTTTGTTGATTTTCTTTGAGCACAAGGTCTCCAACTTTGAACTCTCTTAGATGGACCTTTATATTGTAAGTTCGTGTTGTGGCTGATCCACAACACACCCCAAACTTTGGGGACCCACCTTTTTTGTAGGCTTTAAGAGAAAATCTCAATAACCCAGATGCTAAGAATGAAGAAAAGGGGCAAAAAAATGCACAAGTGTAGAAAGTGTCGCAAAATTGTGACATCGCGAAATCCCGACATGTCGCGAAATCGTGACCTGTCGTGCCATCGCTGTCGAAAAACAGAAAAGTGTCGCGAAATCGCGACATTTTGCTCCGTCGTGGCTGAAACCAGAAAAGTGTCACGAAATCGTGACATGTTGTGCGGTCGCTGCCAAAATAGAAAAGTGTAGCGAAATCGTGACATGTTGCCCCGTCGCGGCTGAAAGAGGAGAGAGAAAATGAAATGAAAAAGTGTAGTGAAATCGCGACATGTTGCTCCATCGCGGCCTAGAGAGGAGAGAGAAGATAAGGTGCCAGAATTGTCGCGATATCGCGACATGTCACAAAATCATGAGTCAAACCAATCAAGCAGAGCAGGGCACTAAATGCGTAGTGATTTCACGATAGAAAGTAGCAAAGAGGCATGAAGCGAAAAGATGTCGCGATATCGCGACAGGTTGCAGCCCAAGTGTACGAAATGAAAAATCATCGTGATTTCACGACAGGTTGGGGCCAACATGCCAAAGCAAAAAAATCATCGCGATTTCACGATAGGGAGCAGCAGAATGCCTCAGGAAAGGAAATCATCGCGATATCGCGACATGTCGCATTTTCATGACTCCAAGCAGCCAAAAGGTGTACAGAACAAAAATGGAAGTGATTTCACGACAGAAAGCAGGAAGGTAGTGCAAAGCAGAAAAGGGTCACGAAATCACGACAGAATCGATCGAAAAGCATGAAGCGCAGAAATGGTCGCGAAATCGCAACAGAATCGACCGAAAGGCATGAAACGCAAAAGTGGTCATGAAATCGTGACAAAAAGCAACGAAGGGGGGATGAAGTGAAAAACGTCATGAAATCGCGACAGGTTGCAGCCAAAGCAGCGCCGAGTGAAAAGCGTCGCGAAATCGCGACAGATTGCAGGTGCAAGGCATGAAGTAGAAAATGGTCACGAAATCGCGACAGCATTGAGAAAAAAGATGTGAAGTGGAAAAGTGGTAGCGAAATCATGATAAAAAAACTGACACAAGGCTCATAATCCAAAAATGGTAGTGAAATCACACAACTTTTGAGAAAGCATGCCCGCAAGACAAAAGCATCGCGAAATCATGACAGGTTGAAGACCAAGCAGTACGAATAAAAAAAAACGTCATGAAATCGTGACAGAATCGAGCGAAAGTGTCCGAGGCATAAAAACGTCATGAAATCGCGACAGCATGCAGCGAAGGAGCAAGAAGCGAGAAGCGTAGCGATTTCGCTACAGGTTGCGGCCGAGAATGTACGGAAGCGAAAATGGTCGCGAAATCATGACAGAAACGAGTGAAAGGGTCCGAAAGTGAAAAGCGTCGTGAAAGCACGACATGTTGCAGCAAAGCAGTCCGAAAGTGAAAATTGTCGCAATTTCGTGACGAAAAGTTGACAAAGCGTACGAAATAGAAAAGGGTAGCGATTTCGCGACATGTCGCGTTTTCAATGGGTAAGAATGCAAAGAGGTTGTTGGCCGAAAAACGTCATGATATCATGACATGTCTTATTTTCGTTGCGCAAGAGGAGAAAGAAAGTTGTTGGTCGAAAACGTCGTGATATCGTGACATGTCACGTTTTCGCGATGACAGTAAGGGGTAGCATTGCATGCTATTTTTGGTCATGATTTTCATGGAGCCGTTACAGAATGTGCTAGAAATGCAAAACACGTGGCATACAGGTGTCAGAGTTGTAGAAGTGTTACATGCAGCGACAGATTTCGAATGTTTCAAAATCGATCATGAAGTAAAAGCATCAAAAAGGCAAGAATTTGAAAAGACGCATTCTAGGAGGTGAAACGAAGAGACGTAGGGAGAATCGAAGAGCCGCGCCAGAAAGTATAAAACCAGAAGTGCAGATTGAAGAAAGGGTTGGAAATTGCTGCTTGCAGAGTTGCAGAGACAAGGGCTTCATGCCATTCTGGGCCTGCACTTGGGCAATTTCCTTCATGTGTCCTAGATTTGTAAAACCTGGAACATTCTGTAATTGTAATTGATACATCTTTCTAATACAGAAATACAGAGAGTTGACATCTTATTGATGAGAAAGGAGTCATTATGCATGCAAGATTTAATGTGTTATTTTCCCTTTCATGCGAATGCCTAAAATCTGAAATTGCAGTAAAAACCCCAGAAACCCGCACCTAGCTTATCTGGATTGTGCAAATTTGCAAGTTCAATAGGTTAGGTTGCATGCAGAAAACCTCATTATCTTTGATTTTGTCAATTAGAGATGGCAGCATTCTGGATGTAATCTAGTTTTATTTCTCTTTATTTGCATTTCTTTTATTTCAATCCTTTATTTCATTCATGTATTTTTATTACAGTCATTTAAATAAATAGCTGAAAAGCCCATCAAAATCCAAGATCAAAATAGATTTATTCATTTTGAGTCCACTGTAAATTCAAATTAAAGTAAACTACAGTGCCCCTTGTTAACATCCACTTGCAATCCTAAGGTGTTCCCAGCATTTTCATTGAACAACATCATTGGTGTTAAAGAACCAATATAACAAGAACCATGGAGAAATTACTTTCTTTGCAAGCAGAGGATTTTGGGACTCAGATCCTATCGGAGAGTGTGCTTTCACAATTGGGTGAAAACACCACTCAATAGATTGGCGCTAGAAGGAGGGCCCAAATCGGTTTACTTTATTTTGATTTTCATACATGAATAATATCTTTTGATTTAACTTTGAAATCTTTTCTTAAAACTCACAAAAAACTAAACTGTAGCTTTTGTTTTCTTGTTTCGCAGGTTTTCTTTGAAATAATCGAGGTTTTCATCAGGCAGGCTGGACCCACCGTGTTGTATTGCGACCAGGTCCCAAACAACTAGAGAAACCATTTTTCATGACCTTACTGGTACTCCCAAGAATAAGACCAAGCAAGTCGTAAGTTCACCAGTCACAAAAGACCTATTTTCTCCAGGAACATCGAGTGGACTTACGCCAGTAATATCAGTTGCCCCTAGTGTGCCTATAGTCAGTAATATTTCTACTGCTATTGTAGGGTTGTCTTCATAAATTTTGAGTCAAATGGCTCAAGCTCTAGCAACTCCTTGGTATGGAGCTGACAATACTCCTTTAAACATTGCTGGGGATATCCATGGAATCCCTAAGAACATTGAAATATTTTTGCCTAAATACAAACTAGATGGCCCAAGAACAGTAGAAGAACATATCCAAGCCTATAGGGATGTTTTAATTAGGCTACAAGTTCAATATGAAGATGTGGCCTGTAGACTTTTCCCCATGAGCTTAGATCCAATAGCATATGAATGGTATATATGCTTGCCTACTGGTTCAATCACTTCTTGGACACAAATGGAAAACACCTTTGTTAATCAATTTAGGTCACCCTTGGATCCCGCAACTATTTACAATCAGTTTATTACATGCAAAAGGGGCCAAGGGGAACCGATCAGAATGTTTAATCAGAGATTACAAAAGTGCTATAATAGAGCAATTAGGCATTTTGCCATCGATCCCGCAGTGGCTTTGCAAATATATTTTGGGGCATTGGATCCCATGATAGCCATGTTTGCAAGACGCAATCTTCAAGTCACCACGCTGGCTTTGGCCTATAATGAAGCCATGACTATCGAGCAACAAATGACACCACAAGGCTACGGGTTTACCTAGATGCCTATGATGGGACAATATGCTCCATATGGTAAAGCTTCTTTGGCAAATTAGATCATGGCACCTCAAGTGCCAAGCATGAATGCCTTCCCATACCAACAGTCGTATCCACCAGCACCTACGTATGCACCCATTCCAGTCCAACCAATTACATCCATTCCACCTGTCCTCACTTTTTTACAAAATAGTCAATCGACTATCCAAGGAACTAGCCAAGTCAATCCTCAGGCCATAGTTCCTTTTCCAAATCCAACCCCAATTCAAAGTGTCAATCCATATGGGAATCAAATTCCTCAGAACCTGACCCAAATGTGGAATCAAGACCCCATCAATTATGCGAATCCAACGAGGGTTAACAACAATGTGATTCCACCGAAGGAGATTTATTCAGAAGTCGAAGAGCTCAAGAAATTAGTTCATAAACTAAGCAATGACAGGGTTTAACAACAGAAGTATGAGTCTCATGACCCTCCCTCAAATCAAAATTTTAACAATAGATGGAGACACTAAAACACCAAGCCAAACAATGGGGGAGTTCCCACCCCCATTGCTAATCAACTAGATACTTCTGCAGGACCTAGCCAATCCAATTCTCCTTTGAATCTTTCAGATTTGGCGTGGGAAAGGGGGTGCAGGTTGCACAACACAAAAGAACACAATGAGAGGAATTGTCCTGAAATTTATAGGTACACTCATTGTCTTCAGGCACAAGTTGATGATTTGGAACTGGTATCAAATGAGGGTCCATCGCAACATCAAGATGATAATATTATGGTGATGGAAACTGTATATCATCAAGAAGGTGAGAGTGAGGAAGAAGAAGATGAAATTTTGGAACATGAGGTGCAAGCTTTTCAAGATTTCAGAAAGGGGAATCATGGATACCATTTGAGAAGTAAATCTAAAGCCCCTAAAACCTCATCAACACCTCCAAACAATTATATTCTTCCTCCAGATACTAAGGCAAATAATAATCCTCCCCCTCCACTCATAAGAGAAATGTCTAATGACATGCAGAAGATAGTCAAATTCAAAAAACCAAATTATGACATAGTGGAGTATCTGATGAAGTCCAAATCTAGCCTTTCGTTCTTGGACGCGGCTAGATTACCTGGCCAAAAGGAGGCGTTGATAAAAGATTTGAACTCACCTGATCAAATGTGGAAGGGAAAAGGAGCTGAATCCCATCTGATTTTATGGAAGGAGAGAAGGGATGTCCCGCCATTCTTACTGACTCTACAAATTGCGAGTAAGAATTTGCATAACTGTTTGGTGGACACAGGTGCCACGAGCAACCTCATGCCTTCTGAGATATGCCAAATGCTGGGTCTGCAACCTGTTTCATCCAAATGCAAAGTCCTGCAACTGGACAGATCAGAGGTAAATGTGGTAGGGACTCTATATGATGTCAAGATTCAATTGAATTTTGAACCTAGGGTCCAGCAGGTTGTAGACATTCTGGTGGTTAATATCCCAAGTAGGTATGGAATGTTACTTGCGAGGGATTGGATGAAAACTCTGAATGGCTATTTTTCAACAGACTGCTCACATATGTGGCTACCATGGAAGGGAATTGCAAACCAAATCAGAGTGGAAAATGAACCGAGGCTTAAGGAGATTATAACAGATTTTAACAAGCCAAATGAAGTTCAATTTTTTGAGCCAGAACTAGGAGTTTATGCACTTGATATTGAGGGAGCTGCTGAAGATACTAAAGAGGAAACATGTCATGGTGGATCTTCTGAGGAAAATGATTACACGTGGTTGCTCAGGTTCGATGGATCAAAATCTAGACAGGGAGCAGGAGCTGGAGTCGAGCTCACTGGTCCAGGAGGTAAACCATTATTGGCTGCCTACAGACTGCAATTTCCTTGCACGAACAATGTGGCAGAATACAAAGCATTGATCTTTGGTTTACGTCTAGCATTGAGCAAGCATGTTAAATGCTTGAAGGTTTTGGGAGATTTTGAGTTGGTAGTCAAGCAAATCAAAGGACAGTATACATGTCGTGACAGGAGACTAAGCCTTTATAGAACTAGGGTTATGGACCTCATGGAGGAGTTCGATGCATTCAATATAGCCCTTATTTCTAGGAAAGGAAATCGAATAGCAGACTCTCTTGCAGTCGCCATGGGCATGTTAAACCCAATTGATGTAAAAAGGTGTAAAAATTTTTCCATTGAATTAGTTCCTTGTCCATCAATACCCGATAATGTCAAGAATTTCCAAGTATTTGAAAGTGACAGACACATTTTTAAATTTGTCACGAACTCGAGTATTTTTGAAAATCAGGTGATTGATGAGGAACAAAGGTGGCAAGATGAAACAGAGAATGAAATTGAAACTAAGTATCAATCCAACAAGATACCTAAAGACGTGGTTTCATTGGAAAAAATGTTCGACATGGGATGCAAGCCCAAGAAAGGAGAAAGAGTCCCACTCCCCAAAGATGCATGTGATTCAATTAATCTAGGGAGTGCAGACAATCCAAAGGAGGTGTACATTGCGAAGGCATGTACAGATGAAGAAAGGAGCAACATAATGCAGGCATTGAAGCATTACATAGATTGCATTGCTTGGAATTACAATGAGCTGAAGACATACAACCAAGACATTATCACACATACCATCCCTTTGAAGCCAAACTCCAAGCCTTTTAGGCAAAGACAACGAGTTGTTAACCCGCTATTGGAGCCTTTAATCGAAAGGGAGGTTAAAAGATTATTGGAAGCGAAAATCATTTTTCTTGTTAGGCACTCAACATGGGTTGCTAACCTCGTTCCAGTGAGGAAAAAGAGTGGAGAGATTAGGCTATGCATAGATTTTTGAAATCTTAATAAAGCCTCTCAAAAATATAATTATCCATTTCCATCAATCGATGAAATTCTACAAATGGTAAATGGATCCGAAATGATGTCCTTTCTTGATGGGTATTCTGGATACAACCAAATTCTTATACATCCAAATGATAGGATGAAAACAACCTTCACCACCAAGTGGGGGACATTTGCATATAAGAGAATGTCATTCGAACTATTAAATGCTGGTGCAACTTTTCAACGTGCCATGGATTATGCATTCAAAGGGCTCATAGGCAAATGTATCATCGTGTATGTGGATGATATCCCAGTTTTCTTGAAAAAGAGAGAGGACCATGTCAAAGATTTAAAGAAAGTGCTTCAAAGATGTAGAGAACATGGAATTTCCTTAAATCCCAAAAAGTGCATTTTCGGAGTTACAGAAGGAAAATTGCTTGGTCACATCATTTCAAAAGAGGGCATATCAATCGACCCAGAAAGGATACAAGCTATCCAAAACTTACCTCTCCCAAGTAGTAAAAAAGAATTGAGATCTTTCTTTGGGCAGGTTAATTTTGTGAGGAAGTTTATCTCTAGCTTTGTCTGAGATAGCCAAACCTCTGAACAAGATTCTCAAGAAAGATGTGGATGTAAAATGGAACGAGGAAAGTAAAGTGGCCTTTCAGAACATCAAAGATGCCATTTCTAGGGCCCCGGTCCTCATAAGTCTAGACTATTCCAAACCTTTCTACATTTATGCTTTTGCATCAGAACACTCTTTTGTGAGTGTCTTAACCCAAAAAGGCAAGGATAGTGCAGAAAAACCCATAGCATTTTTAAGTGCCCCCTTAAAAGATGCTCAATTAAGGTATTCAATCCTTGATAAGCAAATGTACGCACTTTTTAAAATGGTGAAAAAATTTAGGCATTACATTGTGCACAGCAGAGTTATTGCCATCGTGCCTGACTCTGCTGTTAAGACCATGTTTTTACAAAACGAACTAGGTGAGAAAAGAGGGAAATGGATTTCCACCATCCAAGAATTTGATCTCAAAATCTAGCCTATGAAACTAGTTTGAGGACAGGGACTGGCGAAGGCGATCGCAGAAAATAATCCGCAAATAACATGCCAATACTCGAACATAGAATACATTGCTAAGGATGACTGGTATGTTGATATTGTGCAATTTTTATTGAATGGTAAGTGTCCTTCTAATCTGAATTCAACCCAGAGAAGAGCTTTAAGGCTTAAGTCTGCTAATTATCTGATAAAATCTGGTGTTCTTTATAGGAAGAATCATGAAGGAATCTACCTAAGGTGCCTGAACAAAGAAGAAGCTGCTAGGGTGTTGCAGGAATTTCATTAAAAACATGGAACTGGTCATGGTGCAGCAAATGCTATAGCACATCAGATCCTGAGAGTTGGATACTACTAGCCCCACATTTTCAAAGATGCACATGCCCATGTACGATCTTGTCATATCTGTCAAGTGGCTGCCAATAGAGAGAGAAATGCAGCCATGCCCCTACAACCTGTAGTTGAAATGAGACCATTTGCACAGTGGGGACTAGATTTCATTGGGGTTATTAACCCAAATTCTTCTGAGTCCCATAAATTCATATTGATAGCTACAGATTACTGTACAAGGTGGACAGAAGCGATTCCTACTAAACATGCCACCACAAACATTGTAATTAAATTCCTTGAAGACCATATTATAACAAGATTTGGAATGCCCGATTCTATTGTCAGTGACAATGATAAAGCGTTTATTTCTATGCAATTTGTAGAATGGGCATATGACAACAAAGTGAGCTTAAAGTTTGCATCTAATTATTATCCTCAAGGAAATGGGTTGGCCGAATCTTCAAATAAAAATTTGTTGAATACCATTAAGAAGTTGCTGGAAAAGAACCCTCGGGCTTGGCATAGCCAATTGAAGTTTGCCCTTTGGGCAGATAGGACCAGAGTGAAAGAATCTATAGGGAATACTCCCTATCATTTGGTCTATGGGCAGGACCCGATATTTCTTGTAAATTTGAAGTTGCAGACCTTGCATTTCATACAAGAGTATTTGGGGACAGATGATCAAGTTGAAGCCAGGTTGAGTCAATTGTTGCACCTTGATGAAAAAAGAGAAGAAGCCATGAATCACATGAATAAACACCAGGAAGTTATCAAAAGATGGTTTGATAGAAGGGCCAAAGTTAAGTCATTCAAAATTTCAGATTTGGTATTACTATGGGACAAAAGACATGAGGAAAAAGGAAATCATCAAAAGTTTGATTGTCTTTGGTTAGGCCCATATCAGATTTTAGAGATTCTTGGGAAGAATACCTTCAGGCTAAAAAATTTAGAAGGGAGAGATTTTATGCTACCGGTTAATGGGCAGATTTTAAAGCATTACTTTAGCCCTTAGGTTGTGAGATTTTGATATTATTCTTTTGGTTTTGGTGGGGATTTTCAATTTTTGTTTTTATTGTTTAGGATTGTTAGTCTAGGTAGGATTTTGGTTGTGGATTTGATTTCAATTGACATGTTTTGTTTATTTTAATGAAAAAAAAAAAAAAAGTATATAAAAAAAAAAAAAATTTGAGATGTCAACTTATGCTTGAGATTAGGAGAATATGAAATATTGGAATTGTCTTGTAAAAGCTCCACAAGTCACACAAACATCTTAAGTTATATTGTTTGATTTTGTGATGCATGAAAGAGTCAGTTTTGCATGACAAATTTTTCATTTGCAATTCAAGAGATAATGCATTCATGGTACATCTCACTTTACATATACATTCCATCTTAGTTGCATATGCATCTTAGGTACAAATCATTAAAGTATGTCCAATCCTCTTAGGGTTATGTTATAACATAAATGTAAGAAAAATCCTAAGGTTGGAAACTGAGTCTTGAGATATCTTGAACCAAGCACGTCTCATACATTAAAAAGGATCTGGAGCAAAATGATCAAAACCTAACTTGGAAGAAAAGGTTGGACGAAAGAGGTTTTTCATGTCTATCCTATTGTGCAACATGATCCTTAAATTAGTGGTTTTGACCACTTCCATAGAGGTTAAAGCCTAAAATCAAAGTAGTAAGGATAGGATTAAATCCTCATCGAACTTAGGTTGAGGATCCAATTCCCAAAAGCTTTGATTTGACCTACATGGAGTAGTAAGGATAGGGCATAAATTCTCATCTCGCTTAGGTTGAGAATCTGATTCCCCAAAGCTCTTATGTCTCATTTCATAATAAGTCTTGGATTGTAAGGATCGTACTACTTGTCCTCTGCAAAGGATGGGTAGTCATCCCCAAGGTCTAAGCAACAAAATTAATATTTTCCATTTACATCTAAAGTTTGGATTGGAAGGATCGTACTACATGTCCCTAGCAAGGATGGGTAGTCATCCCTAAGGTCCAAGAAGTAAAAAAATAAAATTTTCCCACCTCATCTTTATATTGGATTGGAAGGATCATACTATTTGTCCTCTGCAAAGGATGGGTAGTCATCTCCAAGGTCTAAGAAATGAAGATAAGTTTTGGATTGTGGGGTTAAGTGTGCCCATGCATGGCAACATGTCTTGTCTAAAAAACAAGACCACTAATTGTCCAAAGGGTTAGACTAGCATGACCATTTCTTCCATAATTGGTTTAATTATTTTGCTCAAAGTGAGGTAATGAACTCTAAATCAGAATAGTAAGGATAGGGTTAAACTCTCATCTCGGTTGGTTGGGAGTTTGATTCCCCAAGATTCTGATTTCACATTCACTCGCACATGGGTTCAAGATAGTAGGGACTCATAACCAACTTTGGGATACAATAAGGTAATTAATTAGTGGATCCTAAGAGGGTTTGGCAATCTTGAATGTTTGTACATAATACTAGAAGAATGACTATGCCTTTTATAAAAGCAAAATCTCCTAGCATATTCATTAGGGTACACAAATCATTCACAATCTCACATATGCATTCATGCAAAACTGACAATGGAATGTTGATCAAGTTCAAACGATAGGGAATGAAATCCATTGCACACATCGAGCTAATACTTGATGATTATAATGATTCATGTACTTCGATCTTTGGGCATTTGTTTTTATTGCTTATGTGCTAACACATATCTTTGAGTTTGTGATATGTTTCGGTTGGGTTCTCACTAAAATGCTCAAGAGCATTTGACAGCAGAGTCGCCATTTGTTGTGGCTGATCCACAACACACCCCAAACTTTGGGGACCCACATTTTTTGCAGGCTTTCAAAGAAAATCTCAGTAACCCAGATGCTAAGAATGAAGAAAAGGGGCAAAAAAATGCACAAGTGTAGAAAGTGTCACGAAATCACAACATATCATGAAATCGCAACATGTCGCGAAATCGCGACCTGTCGCGCCATCGCTGTCGAAAAATGAAAAGTGTCGCGAAATCGCGACATGTTGCTCCGTCGCGGCCGAAAATAGAAAAGTGTCACGAAATCGTGACATGTTGTGCAATCGCTGCCAAAATAGAAAAGTGTAGCGAAATCGTGACATGTTGCCCCGTCGAAGCCGAAAGAGGAGAGAGAAAATGAAATGAAAAAGTGTAGCGAAATCGTGACATGTTGCTCCGTCGCGGCCCAGATAGGAGAGAGAAGATAGGGTGCCAGAATTGTCGCGATATCGCGACATGTCACAAAATCGTGGGTCAAACCAGTCAAACAGAGCAGGGCACTAAATGCGTAGCGATTTCGCGACAAAAAGCAGCAAAGAGGCATGAAGCGGAAAGATGTCACGATATCACGACAGGTTGCAGCCCAAGTGTACGGAATGAAAAATCGTCGCGATTTCGCGACAGGTTGGGGCCAACATGCCGAAGCGGAAAAATCGTCGCGATTTCACGATAGGGAGAAGTAGAATGCCTCAGGAAAGGAAATCGTCGCGATATCGTGACATGTCGCATTTTTGCGACTCCAAGCAGCCAAAAGGTGTACAAAACAAAAATGGTAGCGATTTCGTGACAGAAAGCAGGAAGGTAGTGCAAAGCAGAAAAGGGTCACGAAATCGCGACAGAATCGACCGAAAGGCATGAAGCGCAGAAATGGTCACAAAATCGCAACAGAATCTATCGGAAGGCATGAAACGCAAAAGTGGTCGCGAAATCACGACAGAAAGCAGCGAAGGGGGGATGAAGTGAAAAACGTCGCGAAATCGCGACAGGTTGCAGCCAAAGCAGCGTCAAGTGAAAAGCATCGCGAAATCACGACAGATTGCGGGTGCAAGGCATGAAGTGGAAAATGGTCACGAAATCACGACAGCATTGAGCGAAAAGACGTGAAGTGGAAAAGTGGTAGCGAAATCGCGACAAAAAATTGACACAAGGCTCATAATCCAAAAATGGTAGCGAAATCGTGCAACTTTTGAGAAAGCATGCCTGCCAGACAAAAGCGTCGCGAAATCGCGACAGGTTGAAGACCAAGCAGTACGGATCAAAAAACGTCGCGAAATCGTGACAGAATCGAGCGAAAGTGTCCGAGGCATAAAAATGTCGTGAAATCATGACAGCATGCAGCAAAGGAGCAAGAAGCGAGAAGCGTAGCGATTTCGCTACAGGTTGCGACCGAGAATGTACGAAAGTGAAAATGGTCGCGAAATCATGACAGAAACGAGTGAAAGGGTCCGAAAGTGAAAGGCGTCGCGAAATCGCGACAGGTTGCAGCAAAGCAGTCCGAAAGTGAAAATTGTCACGATTTCACGATGGAAGGTTGACAAAGCGTACGGAACAAAAAAGCGTAGCGATTTCGCGACATGTCGCGATTTCGCGACATGTCGCGTTTTTGCTGGGCAAGAAGGCAAAGAGGCTGTTGGCCGAAAAACGTCGCGATATCGCGACATGTCTTATTTTCGCTACGCAAGAGGAGAAAGAAAGCTGTTGGTCAAAAACATCGCGATATCGCGACATGTCGCGTTTTCGCGATGACAGTAAGGGGCAGCATTGCATGCTATTTTTGGTCACGATTTTCATGGAGCCATTACAGAATGTGCTGGAAACGCAGAACACGTGGCATACGAGTGTCGGAGTTGCAGAAGCGTTACATGCAATGGCAGATTTTGAACGTTTCGAATCGAGCATGAAGTAAAAGCATCGAAAAGGCGAGAATTTGAAAAGACGCATTTCGGGAGGTGAAACGAAGAGACGCAGGGAGAATCGAAGAGCCGCGCCAGACAGTATAAAACCAGAAGTGCAGATTGAAGAAAGGGTTGGAAATTGCTGCTTGCAGAGTTGCAGAGACAAGGGCTTCATGCCATTCTGGGCCTGCACTTGGGCAATTTCCTTCATTTGTTCTAGATTTGTAAAACCTGGAACATCCTGTAAATGTAATTGATACATCATTCTAATACAAAAATACAGAGAGTTGACATCTTATTGATGAGAAAGAAGGAGTCACTTTTGCATGCATGATTTAATGTCTTATTTTTCCCTTTCGGATTTCTAGGCTTCTAGGTGGAGTTAAATGCAAGTGTTCTTGGTTGCTTCATGCGAATGTCTAAATCTAAAATTACAATAAAAACCCCGAAACCCGCACCTAGCTTATCTGGATTGTGCGAATTTGCAGGTTCAATAGGTTAGGTTGCATGCGAAAAACCTCATTATCTTCGGTTTTGTCAATCGGAATGATAGCACTCTAGATGTAGTTTAGTTTCATTTTCATTTGCTTTTCTTTATTTTTCAAACCCTTACTTTATTTTCTGCATTTTAATTACTGTGATTCAAGTAAATAACTGAAAATCCATCAAAATCCAAGATCAAAATAGATTTATTCATTTTGAGTCCACTGTAAATTCAAATTAAAGTAAACTACAGTGCCCCTTGTTAACATCCACTTGCAACCCTAAGGTGTTCCCAGCATTTACATTGAACAGCATCATTGGTGTTAAAGAACCAACATAACAGGAACCTTGGAGAAATTACTTTCTTTGCAAGCAGAGGATTTTGGGACTCAGATCCTATCGGAGAGTGTGCTTTCACAATTGGGTGAAAACACCACTCAACAGATTGGCGCTAGAAGGAGGGCCCGAATTGGTTTACTTTATTTTGATTTTCATACATGAATAATATCTTTTTGATCTAATTTTGAAATCATTTCTTAAATCTCACAAACGGCTAAACTACAGCTTTTGTTTTCTTTTGGCACGGGTTTGCTTTGAAATAATCGAGGGTTTCATCAGGCAGGCTGGACCCACCACGTCGTATTGCGACCAGGTCCCAAACAACCGGAGAAACCATTTTTCATGACCTTACTGGTACTCCCAAGAATAAAACCAAGCAAGTCGTAAGTTCACCAGTCACAAAAGACCTGTTTTCTCCAGGAACATCGGGTGGACTTATGCCAGTAATATCAGTTGCCCCTAGTGTGCCTATAGTCAATAATATTTCTACTGCTATTGTAGGTTTGTCTTCATCAATTTTGAGTCAAATGGCTCAAGCTCCAGAAGCTCCTTGGTATGGAGCTAACAATACTCCTTTGAATATTGCTGGGGATATCCATGAAATCCCCAAGAACATTGAAATATTTTTGCCTAAATACAAACCAGATGGCCCAAGAACAATAGAAGAACATATCCAAGCCTATAGGGATGTTTTAATTAGGCTGCAAGTTCAATATGAAGATGTGGCCTGCAGACTTTTCCCCATGAGCTTAGATCCAATAGCATATGAATGGTATATATGCTTGCCAACTGGTTCAATCACTTCTTGGACACAAATGGAAAATGCCTTTGTTAATCAATTTAGGTCACCCTTGGATCCCGCAACTATTTACAATCAGTTTATTACATGCAAAAGGGGCCAAGGGGAACCGATCAGAATGTTTAATCAGAGATTCCAAAAGTGCTATAATAGAGCAATTAGGCATTTTGCCATCGATCTCGCGAGTGGCTTTGCAGATATATTTTGGGGCATTGGACCCCATGACAGCCATGTTTGCAAGACGCAATCCTCAAGTCACCACGCCGGCTTTGGCCTATAATGAAGCCATGACTATCGAGCAACAAATGACACCACAAGGCTACGGGTTTACCCAGATGCCTATGATGGGAAAGTATGCTCCATATGGTCAAGCTCCCTTGGCAAATCAGATCATGGCACCTCAAGTGCCAAGCATGAACGCCTTCCCATATCAGCGACTCGTATCCACCAGCACCTGCGTATGCACCCATTCCAATCCAACCAATCACATCCATTCCACCTGTCCCCGCATTTTTGCAGAATAGTCAATCGACTATGCAAGGAACTAGCCAAGTCAATCCTCAGGCCATAGTTCCTTTTCCAAATCCAACCCCGATTCAAAGTGTCAATCCATACGGGAATCAAATTCCTCAGAACCCGACCCAAGTGTTGAATCAAGACCCCATCAATTATGCGAATCCAACGGGGGTTAACAACAATGTGATTCCACCAAAGGAGATTTATTCAAAAGTCGAAGAGCTCAAGAAATTAGTTCATAAACTGAGCAATGACAGGGTTCAACAAGCGAAGTATGAGTCCCATGCCCCTCACCCAAATCAAAATTTTAACAATAGAGGGAGACATTGGAACACCAAGCCAAACAATGGGGGAGTTCCCGCTCCCATTGCTAATCAACTAGATACTTCTGCAGGACCTAGCCAATCCAATTCTCTTTTGAATCTTTCAGATTTGGCGTGGGAAAGGGGGTGCAGGTTGCACAACACAAAAGAACACAATGAGAGGAATTGTCCTGAAATTGCTAGATACACTCATTGTCTTCAAGCACAAGTTGATGATTTGGAACTGGTATCAAATGAGGGTCCATCGCAACATCAAGATGATAATATTATGGTGATGGAAACTGTATACCATCAAGAAGGTGAGAGTGAGGAAGAAGAAGACGAAATTTTGGAACAGGAGGTGCAAGCTTTTCAAGATTTCAGAAAGGGGAATCATGGATACCATTTGAGAAGTAAATCTAAAGCCCCTAAAACCTCATCAACACCTCCAAACAATTCTATTCTTCCTCCGGATACTAAGGCAAATAATAATCCTCCCCCTCCACTCAGAAGAGAAATGTCTAATGACGTGCAGAAGATAGTCAAATTCGAAAAACCAAACTATGACATAGTGGAGGATCTAAAGAAGTCCAAATCTAGCCTTTCATTCTTGGACGCGGCTAGATTGCCTGGCCAAAAGGAGGCGTTGATAAAAGCTTTGAACTCACCTGATCAAATGTGGAAGGGAAAAGGAGTTGAATCCCATCTGATTTTGCGAAAGGAGAGAAGGGATGTCCCGCCATTCTTATTGACTCTGAGAATTGCGGGTAAGAATTTGCATAACTGTTTGGTGGACACGAGTGCCACGAGCAACCTCATGCCTTCGGAGATATGCCAAATGCTGGGTCTGCAACTCTGTTTCATCCAAATGCAAAGTCCTGCAATCTGGACAGATCGAGGTAAATGTGGTAGGGACTCTATATGATGTCAAGATTCAATTGAATTCTGAACCCGGGGTCCAACGAAGTTGTAGACATTCCGGTGGTTAATATCCCAAGTAGGTATGGAATGTTACTTGCGAGGGATTGGATGAAAACTCCGAATGGCTATTTTTCAACAGACTGCTCACATATGTGGCTACCATGGAAGGGAATTGCAAACCAAATCAGAGTGGAAAATGAACCGAGGCTTAAGGAGATTATAACAGATTTTAACAAGCCGAATGAAGTTCAGTTTTTTGAGCCAAAACTAGGAGTTTATGCACTTGATGTTGAGGAAGCTGCTGAAGAGCCTAAAGAGGAGGCGTGTCATGGTGGCTCTTCCGAGGAAAATGATTACACGTGGTTGCTCAGGTTCGATGGATCAAAATCTAGACAGGGAGCAGGAGGCTGGAGTCGAGCTCACTCGGTCCAGGAGGTAAACCATTATTAGCCGCTTACGGATTGCAATTTCCTTGCACGAACAATGTGGCAGAATACGAAGCATTGATCTTTGGTTTACGTCTAGCATTGAGCAAGCATGTTAAATGCTTGAAGGTTTTGGGAGATTCTGAGTTGGTAGTCAAGCAAATCAAAGGACAGTATACATGCCGCGACAGGAGACTAAGCCTTTATAGAACTAGGGTTATGGACCTCATGGAGGAGTTCGATGCATTCAATATAGCCCTTATTTCTAGGAAAGGAAATCGAATAGCAGACTCTCTTGCAATCGTCGCGGGCATGTTAAACCCGGTTGATATAAAAAGATGTAAAAATTTTTCCATTGAATTGGTTCCTTGTCCATCAATACCCGATAATGTCAAGAATTTCCAGGTTTTTGAAAGTGACAGACACATTTTCAAATTTGTCACGAACTCGGGTATTTTTGAAAATCAGGTGATTGATGAGGAGCAAAGGTGGCAAGATGAAACAGAGAATGAAATTGAAACTGCGTATCAATCCAACAAAATTCCTAAAGACGTGGTTTCATTGGAAAAAATGTTCGACATGGGATGCAAGACCAAGAAAGGAGAAAGAGTCCCACTCCCCAAAGATGCATGTGATTCAATTAATCTAGGGAGTGCAGACAATCCAAAGGAGGTGTACATTGCAAAGGCATGTACGAGATGAAGAAAGGAGAAACATAATGCGAGCATTGAAGCATTACATAGATTGCATTGCTTGGAATTACAATGAGTTGAAGACATACAACCAAGACATTATCACACATACCATCCCTTTGAAGCCAGACTCCAAGCCTTTTAGGCAAAGACAGCGAGTTGTTAACCCGCTATTGGAGCCTTTAATCGAAAGGGAGGTTAAAAGATTATTGGAAGCGAAAATCATTTTTCTTGTTAGGCACTCAACATGGGTTGCTAACCTCGTTCCAGTGAGGAAAAAGAGTGGAGAGATTAGGCTGTGCATAGATTTTCGAAATCTTAATAAAGCCTCTCAAAAAGATAATTATCCATTGCCATCAATCGATGAAATTCTACAAATGGTAAATGGATCCGAAATGATGTCCTTTCTCGATGGGTATTCTGGATACAACCAAATTCTTATACATCCAGATGACAGGATGAAAACAGCCTTCACTACCAAGTGGGGGACATTTGCATATAAGAGAATGTCGTTCGGACTGTTAAATTCTGGTGCAACTTTTCAACGCGCCATGGATTATGCATTCAAAGGGCTCATAGGCAAATGTATCATCGTGTATGTGGATGATATCCCGGTTTTCTCGAAGAAGAGAGAGGACCATGTCAAAGATTTAAAGAAAGTGCTTCAAAGATGCAGAGAACATGGAATTTCCTTAAATCCCAAAAAG
This sequence comes from Wollemia nobilis, assembly GCA_028583015.1. Classification (NCBI taxonomy): domain Eukaryota; kingdom Viridiplantae; phylum Streptophyta; class Pinopsida; order Araucariales; family Araucariaceae; genus Wollemia; species Wollemia nobilis. Next base: position 1,061,951 of record JAQPPZ010003263.1, on the reverse strand, counting down.
TGCATTTTCGAAGTTACAGAAGGAAAATTGCTTGGTCACATCATTTCAAAAGAGGGCATATCCATCGACCCAGAAAGGATACAAGCTATCCAAAACTTACCTCTCCCGAGTAGTAAAAAAGAATTGAGATCTTTCTTTGGGCAGGTTAATTTTGTGAGGAAGTTTATCTCTAGCTTTGTTGAGATAGCCAAACCTCCGAACAAGATGCTCAAGAAAGATGTGGATGTAAAATGGAACGAGGAAAGTAGAGTGGCCTTTCAGAACATCAAAGATGCCATTTCCAGGGCCCCGGTCCTCATAAGTCCAGACTACTCCAAGCCTTTCTATATTTATGCTTTTGCATCAGAACACTCTTTTGCGAGTGTCTTAACCCAAAAAGGCGAGGATAGTGCCGAAAAACCCATAGCATTTTTAAGTGCCCCCTTAAAAGATGCTCAATTAAGGTATTCAATCCTTGATAAGCAAATGTACGCACTTTTTAAAACGGTGAAAAAATTTAGGCATTACATTGTGCACAGCAGAGTTATTGCCATCGTGCCTGACTCTGCTGTTAAGACCATGTTTTTACAAAATGAACTAGGTGAGAAAAGAGGGAAATGGATTTCCACCATCCAAGAATTTGATCTCGAAATCCAACCTATGAAACTAGTTCGAGGACAGGGACTAGCGAAGGCGATCGCAAAAAATAATCCGCAAATAACATGCCAATACTCGAATACAGAATACATTGCTAAGGATGATTGGTATGTTGATATTGTGCAATTTTTATTGAATGGTAAGTGTCCTTCTAATTTGAATTCAACCCAGAGAAGAGCTTTAAGGCTTAAGTCTGCTAATTATCTGATGAAATCTGGTGTTCTTTACAGGAAGAATCATGAAGGAATCTACCTGAGGTGCCTGAACAAAGAAGAAGCTGCCAGGGTGTTGCAAGAATTTCACGGAAAACATGGAACTGGTCATGGTGCAGCAAATGCTACAACACATCAGATCCTGAGAGCAGGATACTACTGGCCCCACATTTTCAAAGATGCACATGCCCATGTACGATCTTGTCATATCTGTCAAGTGGCTGCCAATAGAGAGAGAAATGCAGCCATGCCCCTACAACCTGTAGTTGAAATGAGACCATTTGCACAGTGGGGACTAGATTTCATTGGGGTTATTAACCCAAATTCATCTGATTCCCATAAATTCATATTGACAGCTACAGATTATTGTACAAGGTGGACAGAAGCGATTCCTACTAAACATGCCACCACAGACGTTGTGATTAAATTCCTTGAGGACCAAATTATAACAAGATTTGGAATGCCCGATTCTATTGTCAGTGACAATGGTAAAGCGTTTATTTCTACACAATTTGCGAGATTGGGCATATGATAACAAAGTGAGCTTAAAGTTTGCATCTAATTATTATCCTCAAGGAAATGGGTTGGCCGAATCTTCAAATAAGAATTTGTTGAATACCATTAAGAAGTTGTTGGAAAAGAACCCTCGGGACTGGCACAACCAATTGAAGTTTGCCCTTTGGGCGAGATAGGACTCGAGTGAAAGAATCCATAGGGAATACTCCCTATCATTTGGTCTATGGGCAAGACCCGATATTTCCTGCAAATTTGAAGTTGCAGACCTTACATTTCATACAAGAGTACTTGGGGAGAGATGATCAAGTTGAAGCCAGAGTTAAGTCATTTGTTGCACCTTGATGAAAAGAGAGAAGAAGCCATGAATCACATGAATAAACACCAGGAAGTTATCAAAAGATGGTTTGATAGAAGGGCCAAAGTTAAGTCATTCAGAATTTCAGATTTGGTATTACTATGGGACAAAAGACATGAGGAAAAAGGGAATCATCAAAAGTTTGATTGTCTTTGGTTAGGCCCATATCAGATTTCAGAGATTCTTGGGAAGAATACCTTCAGGCTAAAAACTTTAGAAGGGAGAGATTTTATGCTACCGGTTAATGGGCAGATTTTAAAGCATTATTTTAGCCCTTAGGTTGTGAGATTTTGATATTATTCTTTCGGTTTTGGTGGGGATTTTCAGTTTTTGTTTTTATTGTTTAGGATTGTTAGTCTAGCTAGGATTTTGGTTGTGGATTTGATTTCAATTGACATGTTTTGTTTATTTTAGAAAAAAATAAAAAAAAAAAAAAAATTATATATTGAGATGTCAACTTATGCTTAAGGTTAGGAGAATATGAAATATTGGAATTGTCTTGTAAAAGCTCCACAAGTAACACAAACATCTTAAGTTATATTGTTTGATTTTGTGATGCATGAAAGAGTCAGTTTTGCATGACAAATCATTTCATTTGCAATTCAAGAGATAATGCATTCATGGTACATCTCACTTTACATATACATTCCATCTTAGTTGCATATGCATCTTAGGTACAAATCATTAAAGTATGTCAAATCCTCTTAGGGTTGTGTTATAACATAAATGTAAGAAGAATCCTAAGGTTGGAAACTGAGTCTTGAGATATCTAGAACCAAGCACGTCTCATACATTAAAAAGGATCTTGAGCAAAATGATCAAAACCTAACTTGGAAGAAAAGGTTGGGCGAAAGAAGTTTTTCATGTCTATCCTATTATGCAACATGATCCTTAAAACAATGGTTTTGACCACTTCCATAGAGCTTAAAGCCTAAAATCAAGGATAGGGTTAAATCCTCATCGAACTTAGGTTGAGGATCCAATTCCCCAAAGCTTTGATTTGACCCACATGGAGTAGTAAGGATAGGGCATAAATTCTCATCTCGCTTAGGTTGAGAATCCGATTCCCCAAAGCTCTTATGTCTCATTTCATAATAAATCTTGGATTGGAAGGATCGTACTACTTGTCCTCTCGCAAAGGATGGGTAGTCATCCCCAAGGTCTAAGCAACAAAATTAATATTTTCCATTTACATCTAAAGTTTGGATTGGAAGGATCGTACTACATGTCCCTAGCAAGGATGGGTAGTCATCCCCAAGGTCCAAGAAGTAAAAAAATAAATTTTTCCCATCTCATCTTTATATTGGATTGGAAGGATCGTACTACTTGTCCTCTGCAAAGGATGGGTAGTCATCCCCAAGGTCCAAAGAAATGAAGATAAGTTTTGGATTGTGGGGTTAGATATGCCCATGCATGGCAACATGTCTTGTCTAAAAAACAAGACCACTGATTGTCCAAAGGGTTAGACTAGCATGACCATTTCTTCCATAATTGGTTTAATTATTTTGCTCAAAGTGAGGTAATGAACTCTAAATCAGAATAGTAAGGATAGGGTTAAACTCTCATCTCGGTTGGTTGGGAGTCTGATTCCCCAAGGTTCTGATTTCACATTCACTCGCACATGGGTTCAAGATAGTAGGGACTCATAACCAACTTTGGGATACAATAAGGTAATTAATTAGTGGATCCTAAGAGGGTTTGGCAATCTTGAATGTTTGTACATGATACTAGAAGAATGACTATGCATTTTATAAAAGCAAAATCTCCTAGCATATTCATTAGGGTACACAAATCATTCACAATCTCACATATGCATTCATGCAAAACTGACAATGGAGTGTGGATCAATTTCAAACGATAGGGAAAGAAATTCATTGCACACACTGAGCTAATACTTGATGATTCTAATGATTCATGTACTTCTGATCTTTGGGCATTTGTTTTTATTGCTTATGTGTTAACACATATTTTTGAGTTTGTATATGTTTCAGGTTGGGTTCTCACTAAAATGCTCAAGAGCATTTGACAGCAGAGTCGCCATTTGTTGTGGCTGATCCACAACACACCCCAAAATTTGGGGACCCACCTTTTTTGCAGGCTTTCAGAGAAAATCTCAGTGACCCAGATGCTAAAAATGAAGAAAAGGGGCAAAAAAATGCACAAGTGTAGAAAGTGTCGCGAAATCGCGACATGTCGCGCCATCGCTGCCGAAAAATAGAAAAGTGTCACGAAATCGCGACATGTCGCTCCATCACGGCCAAAACCAAAAAAGTGTCACGAAATCGCGACATGTCGCGCGAGTCGTTGCCAAAATGAAAAAGTGTCGCGAAATCGCGACATGTCGCTCCATCGCGGCCGAAAGAGGAGAGAGAAAATGAAATGAAAAAGTGTCGCGAAATCGCGACATGTTGCTCCGTCGCGGCCCAGACAGGAGAGAGAAAGACAAAATGAAAATTGTCGCGATATCGCGACATGTCACAAAATCATGGGTCAAACCAGTCAAACAGAGGGACAAATGGTAGGATTGAGAAAGGAAAAGAGGAGAAAGGAAAGTGTTGCGATATCGGACGGTTGCGAAGTGTACGGAATGAAAAATCGTCGCGATTTCGTGACAGGTTGAGGCCAACATGCCGAAGCGGAAAAATCGTCGCGATTTCGCGACAGGGAGCAGCAGAATGCCTCAGGAAAGGAAATCGTCGCGATATCGCGACATGTCGCATTTTCGCGACTCCAAGCAGCCAAAAGGTGTACGGAACAAAAATGGTAGCGATTTCGCGACAGAAAGTAGGAAGGTAGTGCAAAGCAGAAATGGTCGCGAAATCGCGAAGAACGACGGAGGATGAAGGAGAAATGGTCGAAACTGAGATGGTGAAAAGTGGTCGTGAAATCGTGACGAGAAGTAGCGAAGGGGGGATGAAGTGAAAAACATCACGAAATCGCGACAGGTTGCAGCCAAAGTAGCACCGAGTGAAAAGCGTCACGAAATCGCGACAGATTGCGGATGCAAGGCATGAAGTGGAAAATGGTCGTGAAATCGCGACAGCATTAAGCGAAAATACGTGAAGTGGAAAAGTGGTAGCGAAATCGCGACAAAAAGCAAAGGTCATAAAAAAATGGTCGCGAAATCGTGCAACTTTTGGGAAAGCATGAACGAGACAAAAGCGTCGTGAAATCATGACAGGTTGAAGACCAAGCAGTACGGATCAAAAAATGTCATGAAATCGTGACAGAATCGAGCGAAAGGGTTTGAGGCATAAAAATGTCGTGAAATCATGACAGCATGCAGCGAAGGAGCAAGAAGCGAGAAGCGTCGCGATTTTGCTACAAGTTGCGGCCGAGAATGTACGGAAGTGAAAATGGTCATGAAATCATGACAAAAATGAGTGAAAGGGTCCGAAAGTGAAAGGCGTCGCGAAATCGCGACAGGTTGCAGCAAAGCAGTCCAAAAGTGAAAATTGTCACGATTTCGCGACGAAAAGTTGACAAAGCGTACGGAACAGAAAAGCGTAGCGATTTCGCGACATGTCGCGATTTCGCGACATGTCGCGTTTTCACTGGGCAAGAAGGCAAAGAGGCTGTTGGCCGAAAAACGTCGCGATATCGCGACATGTCTTATTTTCGCTGCGCAAGAGGAGAAAGAAAGTTGTTGGTCAAAAACGTCGCGATATCGCGACATGTCGCGTTTTCGCGGTGACAGTAAGGGGCAGCATTGCATGCTATTTTTGGTCGTGATTTTCATGGAGCCATTACAGAATGTGCTGGAAACGCAGAACACGTGGCATACAGGTGTCGGAGTTGCAGAAGCGTTACATGCAGCGGCAGATTTCGAACGTTTCAGAATCGAGCATGAAGTAAAAGCATCGAAAAGGCGAGAATTTGAAAAGACGCATTCTGGGAGGTGAAACGAAGAGACGCAGGGAGAATCGAAGAGCCGCGCCAGACAGTATAAAACCAGAAGTGCAGATTGAAGAAAGGGTTGGAAATTGCTGCTTGCAGAGTTGCAGAGACAAGGGCTTCATGCCATTCTGGGCCTGCACTTGGGCAATTTCCTTCATTTGTTCTGGATTTGTAAAACCTGGAACATTCTGTAACTGTAATTGATACATCATTCTAATACAGAAATACAGAGAGTTGACATCTTATTGATGAGAAAGAAGGAGTCACTTTTGCATGCATGATTTAATGTCTTATTTTTCCCTTTCAGATTTCTAGGCTTCTAGGTGGAGTTAAATGCAAGTGTTCTTGGTTGCTTCATGCGAATGTCTAAGTCTGAAATTTCAATAAAAACCCCAGAAACCCGCACCTAGCTTATCTGGATTGTGCGAATTTGCAGGTTCAATAGGTTAGGTTGCATGCAGAAACCTCATTATCTTCGGTTTTGTCAATCGGAATGATAGCACTCTGGATGTAGTTTAGTTTCATTTTCATTTGCTTTTCTTTATTTTTCAAACCCTTACTTTATTTTCTGCATTTTAATTACTGTAATTCAAGTAAATAACTGAAAATCCATCAAAATCCAAGATCAAAATAGATTTATTCATTTTGAGTCCACTGTAAATTCAAATTAAAGCAAACTACAGTGCCCCTTGTTAACATCCACTTGCAACCCTAAGGTGTTCCCAGCATTTACATTGAACAACATCATTGGTGTTAAAGAACCAACATAACAGGAACCTTGGAGAAATTACTTTCTTTGCAAGCAGAGGATTTTGGGACTCAGATCCTACCGGAGAGTGTGCTTTCACAATTGGGTGAAAACACCACTCAACAGTTCGTTTAAGGTTATCTTGATAAATGTGAAGGTGTTTGAGAGAATTCACTTATCATTCATCAAGAAGGTTCAATTAGTCAAGGTGAGCTTACCGTGCAATGTCATCATCGATGAACTCTTGCAATGATATGGGTAACGAAGGGATATCCAATTCTAAGGGCATGATGGCCTCAAAACCATAGACTAGAAAAAATAGGGTTGTTCCAGTGGGCATTCAAATGCTAGTGCGATAAGACCATAATGCTAGAGGCAATTGAAGATGCCAATCTTTGTGGTTTTTCTTGATGGTTTTGTTAAGGATGACAACTATAGTTTTATTGGATGCCTCTGCTTTTTTGTTTTCCTATGGATAATAGGGTATAGCAAAGCTATTCTTAATGTTGTATTTGTAAGTTAACACACACATATTTGTTTTTAAACAGAGTCCCATTATCTAAAATAATTTTATATGGAATACCAAAATGACATGATATTATGGAGTATGAATTCTGTAATATGAGCGCCAGTTGTAGTGATAAGAGAGATAGCTTCCACCCTCTTGGTGAAGTACTCAATAGCCATTAATATAAATGTGTGATAGACGAAGAAGAGGGTGAAATATTCCCAATTAAATCAAAACCCCACTACAAAAAATACCATACCGATTGAATCGTTTGTAATCCCTGAGAAGGTAAGTGCAAAATATTGGCATGATGCTAACATTTTATGCACTTCCTTATGTAAGTGCAACAATACTTATACATAGTGGTCTAATAATAACCCATTTTAAGGATGTGCTTAGCGATGGCCATGCCACTAAAATGGTCATTGCAAGTACCATCATGAGCTTGTGAGATTGCCCAAGCAAATTCTTGGTGTTTATACAATGAAGGAGAAGACCCTCATAGCTTCAACGATAAAGGATATCTCCTAGCAAGACATATTTGGTCACATTTTGCTTGAATGTTCATTTGGTAGCATGCAACAATCCCAAAGGGATACCACCAAGTTTCAATAATTTTTTTAGCTGCGCTAGTTAATCTTGATAAGCTTAGGTTTTGATTGAGTGAATAGCTTGCTTTCGTTAAGACTCATCACGCATGAATGCAGATTGAGAGATAAAATTAATATGAATGATCATGTCATTATTAGAAGGACCTTGTGGGATAAAGGACCCTAGGATGCTTGTTTCAAAAATTCATGTAATTAAAAGAATCAATCTTGGTTTGGTTTAATCTGGATCATGCAGACAAGTTCTTCATTATTTGAAGCTTCACATGAAATCATAGATTACGAAAGCATTTTAACATGGATGGTTGTAATATTGTCAAAAGGGTTCTATAGAATTAAAGACCCCAAAGAGGCCATTATGTCCGTAAAATGATTAGACGATCGAGGGATTGCCTCGATACTATACCATTCTAGTTTTGCCAATAGCTTATCCACAAGTTCCTTGTATGATTTCAATATTGGACATCGACATTGATAGATTTCCTTTACTTGGTTTACTATGAGAAAGGAACCACGAAAGATATTAATTATTGATATTCATGATGATAGTTGTTTGGAGATCTAAGAGGAGAGCCTTGTATTCAACATTATTATTAGTGCATGGAAAGTCAAGTGTTTAATACAAGAGCATAGGAGCTCCTGACGGTATGAAAAACATGACTCTTGCACCACCCCCTTGCTTGCATTTAGAACCATCGAAGAACAAAGTCATGTCAGCTTTATTTTTAGGTTCTTCAGGTTATGGTGAGTCGGATAATACAAAGACAACATCATCAGGAAACTCGAGAGTGAGAGGCTTATCATCTTGGAGAGGAGCCTCTGCTAGCTGATCTACAATAACTTGATCTTTAAAAAATTTGACTTATGAATTCCAAGTCAAATTCAATCAATAGCATAATCCATTTTGTGGTACAACTATCGTGGTATGTGCGACTCATCATGTATTGTAAAGGATTATATTTAGAAATAACATACATTGTGTGATTTAGCTTGTAATATCAAAGTTTCTTGGTGTTAAATACTACTTATGGGCAAAGCTTCTCAATGTATGCATATTTGAGCTCATAGCTGACCAAGGTGTGACTAATGTAATATATAGCTTGTTCCTTATTTGACTCATTATTTTGGTCCAACATGGTCCCTAAGGCAAAGTTGATGGTTTAAATGTATAGTAAAAATGGCACACCTGGTTGAGGTGGGTCTAAAATTGGTGGTGATACCAGGTATTGCTTTATCTCAAAAGGCCTTTTGGAACTCTTTGTCCCAATAGAATGGGACCCCCTTTTTTAGCAGTTGATTCATGGATCAATATTTATTTGAGAGTTGTGCTATGAAGCATCAAATAGATGCTACTTTTCCTTGTAAGCTTCATAGCTACTTAAGGTTGGTAGGAGGGATTATTTCAAGTATTAATTTGACCTTGGTGGGGTCAATTTTGATCCCTCGCTTAGAGACTATAAAACCCAAAATTTTTCCAGATGTAATTTGAAAGACACACTTTTTGGGATTAAGTCTAACATTATGTTAAATGAGGTGATCAAAGACCTTCCTTAGAACATCGACATGCTCGTGACACAATAGATATTTGGCTAGAAAATCATCTATGTAATCCTCAAGGATTTTATGCATGTAGTCATGAAATATATATGTCATGGCTTATTGATATGTCACACCAACATTCTTAAGGTCAAATGGAATTACTTTGTATCAGAAGGTCCCCTAAGAGGTGGTAAAGGCTATCTTTGGTTGATCTTAGGGTTTGACCCAGATTTGATTATAGCCTGAAAAACCATCCATGAGGGACAACATATCATGACCTACGATGGCGTCAATTAGTGCATCGATGCTAGGAAGAGGGAATTCATCCTTGGGAGTCGCTTTGTTGAGATTTTGAAAGTATGTTCATATGTGAATCCTCCCATAATATTTTCCTATGGGTACCATATTGGAGATCCATTCAGGATAATCGATGGGTTGGATGAATCTAGAATCCAACAACTTTTGTAATTCATATTTCACCATTAAGGAAATTTTTGGATATATATTTCAAATTTTTGCTTGATCAATTTTATATTTGGATCGAGTGCAAGATTGTGCGTGACCAATTTAGGGTCCAGACTTGACATGTCTCTATATGACCAAGAAAAAATTTGTACCTTTTCTATCAATAGAGATGTGTATATGGCTTACTCTTCAAGAGAGAGTCTTTCTCCTAATCTTACAATTTTAGGAGCATCAAGATTATCGCCAATGTTAACATCAATTGTATTTTCTATTGACATGTAAGATCCTTCCTCAAGCTGATGAGATGTAGGGATCAAATGGATGTCGTCACCTAGGTTTGGAGAATTGATCATATCTATTTTGATTTTATCTTGATAGACATATACGGAGGACTCTTGTGAGAAATGAAATAGCTATAGCATTTCCTCACAAGGGAAGAACTCTTTTGGCAATGGTGGTGATGCGACATGATCAAAATCGATGGCATCGTGGTTGAGGTGCAAAGGTTTTGAAGGGTTTCTAGGATTGTGAAGTGGTGCACTCAAATCAATGGAGACCATATGGATGGATGGATAATCTCCATTTGTGGATGGGAGGGACACGTCAATGATGTGAGATATTAGATATGCCAGATGTGGCTTATGTGGAAATGAAATAAATGGATCAGACCTATGAGGAGTTATAATGATGGGATATATTGAGGGTGTAAGGTCTCTCCAAGTTAGCTAGCATGGAGGAAAAGCCCTATGATAGAATTTTTTGATGTTTCTAGGGGCGAATTCTATTATTTTGATGTGATTTTGCCAAAGGTGGTGACGACTTACATATGCTAGTTTAATTTCATCATTTGATTCTTCTAATAGATTATTGATGAAGTTAGGGGATTGTCTACGGTGGTGAGGACTGAGGTATGCCAGCTCTGTCTCATACTTAGATTCTTCTTCCACCTAATAGAGGAATTCAAGAGGTAAATGGAGGTAGTGAGGACTGAGGTATGCAAATTCTATTTCATCCTTGTATTCTGATTCCTTGCTAACAGGGTCAGGAGGATGTCTGAGATGACAAGGACTAAGATAGACCAACTATATATCATATTCGTACTCTTTTTATGTCTCACTCAGAGAGTTAGAAGGATTGACTAAAATCATCGCAATAGGGAGATGGTATCCTAATAGATGGAAATAGCCAAGATTGGCATAGTCATTATCATCAATTTCTTATCCAAAGCCTATGGCTAGGCACTAATGGGAGTCTATGAGGAGCTCATATGGTATGCGTATGGAATACCCTAAGCCAAATGTATCCATAGAAAGCTAATACTGTGGCTGATAGGGTGTTCAAAAACTTTGCTCGTATTGACCAAGGTCGTTTCCATGACAATGGAAACGGTAAAAATATCGTAAGGCAAAATTTGGATTCGATATATAATATATTTCCTGAAAAGGGTTCATTATAATATTTTATCATAGGAAGTTGTTTTTTGAATCATAAAAACCCCCATAGATAAAATTCATTTGGTTTGGGTTATTCCCAAGGGTACGATAGTACCAATAGGTAATAATGGTACACGAGGTCTACCCATGTCTTAGATAGAATCAATGAGTGATGTGAATGTAATGTTCTATACCAGGTACTTAGTGAGGCTAGGGTTAGCCAAGTGCACTGTGACTTAGGGTGGGATGATGAGGATGATGGTGATAATGGAGATGTGATGTGAGGTGTTTGATTCATCGTAGTAGACAATTACTCTTCCTCCATGGATATCAAAACTTATGTTGTGGATACAATAGGAATTGATGGTGGTATTTCCTCCATTGGTGCTTTCAACTTCTCTTCGCTCAGAGGACTTGATGACAAAGAAGGAATATCAAAGGATTCCAATGGTGAGGATTGATATGAAATTAGTGACTTGGATGGATCGATGGATGAACGTGATGGTTTTGATAATGTTTTTGGATGCTTAATGGGGCCATTAGGTTGGATGTTCAGATGTGTGGAGGGGAGGATAAAATCCTACAGATTATTGACCAAGTGCACATATTTTAAGGGCTCATCGTCTGAAGGGACTACATGAAATTTCCCTTCATGGATGTATTTGATACATTGGTGTAATATGTATGGGACACATTTCATATCTCTGATCCAAGGTCGACCAAGCAGGATGTTGTGCTGCATCACACCTTCTAAAATATGTCACAATACATAGATTATTTTTAGTCCAAATTGTATAGGAAGGACTATCGTGCGAACAATGGAGCATAAAGCATAATTAAATGCTTGGAAGGTGAAGTTGGATGCTACGATGTGTGATGTTGGGAGACTAAGGTGTTCCAATGTAGAAGTAGTAATTATATTAATGGAAGAACCTGTGTTGATGAGTGCCTATTTGTAGGGGATCTAATTTATACAAGTGATGATATGCAATGGAGGATTAGCTACATTGGTAGGTATTAGTTTGATCTCATGATCATAAAAGGTAAAAATAGGTTCTTTGTATTTTTGGACATGCCCCACGAAGTTGGTGAGAGCATCAAGAATCTGAGGCTACAATTTGATAGATTTTAAGATATCCATCAAGGCTTCCCTATGTCGAGGCGATTGTTGGATTAACTCATAAATGGACATCTTGGTTGATGTCATACGTAGGCTTTGAGTAATCCTACTTTTGATTGATATCATTGATTGATGTGATGGACCTCAGATATGATTTTGTGATGATAAGAGCTACGATGTGGAAGGAACATTAATGGTGACTGTAGGTGGTGGTACTTGATCGTACCTTTTATTTCTTGTCACAATATTAATCATTTCTATGAACCCCTCATTGGGTGGGGCCATATCAATGTCGTTCACCTGCCTAATTTGATCATCCTTTACCTCATGAGTAGGCAAGGGATATTTGAAGATACCCATTATTTGGTTGTCAGGGGCAAGAGGATTATCAATTTGTAATTGATTTCTATACAACATATTTTGTACTAAATTCTTGAATAAATAGCATGAATCAATGTCATGGCCATTCAGTCGATGATATAGACAATAATGCCCTCTTTATATCCCTTTGGATTTGGGCAAGTTGGGTCTACAGGATGAATCTTAGGTAATGTAATAGCCTTTGCCTCACATAATTAGTTAAAGAGCGATGCCAAGGATTCGAGCAATATTTGCTGGGTGGAGGGTGTAGTTGATTTTGTACTTGATTTCATCGAGGTTGATTATTGTATTGCATAGGGGGAGGTTGAGGCTAATAATTAGGCTATTATGGCATTGCTTATTTTTCAGGATTCAAAAAATTTAAGACAACTTGATTAACTATAGGTGATTTCTATTGAGTGTAGTTGCCTCTAGATTTTTTGTTCCACTCCTTTTTATGAAGTTTAATATCTCCCTCTTGGACCTTAATGTCCTCTATGACTTTGGCTTGCACCAAAGCCTCCTCGAATGTTTGATATTATTGTAATTGTAAGAGAAGTAAGATTTACTTTGAACAGCTTCTTGTGAACATTCGGGTTAACTCTGTTACAAGAAGAGTGAAAGGCAATTTGGACATCACCTTTCTCCACCTATTATAGTAGTCCATGACTAGCTCATCATAAAATTTTCTAAGGTTATACAAATCAGTCAAGTTGAATTTCTTCCTCGTTCCAATGAAGAGCATTCTAAGAAAGCATTGGTGAGATACTCAAAGCTATGAATATTGTGCCTCGGTAGATGATTGAACCACTCAAGGATTGGGCCTACAAGAATTATTACAAAAGTTATGAGCAATAGGGTATCATAATCTTGAATTTCAAAGCATAGGTTCATGAAACCAGTGACATGCTCCTGTGCATCCTCATCCCATTTAAACTTATCAAGTTTGGGCATTTCAAAATAATCTAGATATGGGGGACATGGGACAAAAGGGTGTAACGTTTGGTTGTAAAGTTGATTTTGCATGGGCTTCTTGTGATCCATTCTTGAAGCTTGTGCTTTTTCTAGTGATCGAATGCACTCAGTGAGAACTTTGTAAGCTTCAAAGCATATGATATCATCTCTTCATATTTTGCCTCGAGGAGGGAGAGGTGGAAGCTACCTAATGGGGTTAGGTGGTTGGTCATAGTCATCAACTATGTCCTCATAAAGGGATTTGGGGTACCCTTGGTCTTGATATTCTGGTTCTAGGTCTTCATAGACCTCATACTCGGGTTGACGATTTTAATGTTGTTGAGTCCTATGAGTATGTGTGGGCACCCGAGGAGGGCGATTGGGCCTATGAGGTAGGTCATAGTTTTGTAAAATGCACCTTTGGTATATTTCCTACCTAAAGATACTAGGTGTGAGAATTTCCTCATGTGTTTCCCTTTGTGATATTCCTGGTGTAAATCTTGTTGATGAACCGTATGATGTTCTAATTTGGCATGATCTAGGCGTTCTTGGCTCTTTTTCAACATATCCAACCATGGTTATTTTTGTTTGGCCTAGGTAGGGGATCGGTCGTGTGAGGCCTACGAGTCCTCACCTTAATGCAAAGTGACTTTGCTTGTCTAATGGACCCAGCAGGGTTGGCTACCCATTTTCCTTAGTTGAGAGAGATCGTGTTAAGTTGGTGTTTAGGTTTGAAAGTCAAGTCTTCATATTGAGATGGCATGAATGCACAAAACGCTTACATGGAATAATCTCCATAGTGAAAAGTAGGATGGCTTGGGCCTTTCTCTTCCTCATATTCAAGATAAAGGTGAGTGGATGAAGACATGTTATTATCTTGATGATGAGGGTCATAGCACTGGTGTATATTCTTGCTCATACTCATAATAATGTAAAAATCGAGTCAGGATGCGAATCCACGACACTCCCCTATTGAACCCCTCAATGGGTAAGTTATGCCTAGTGCTTGCATGGGATTGACTTCGACCAAGAAAATCATCTTCTTGATTTTCTCGAGGGTCTAAAGATACCTCCTAGATTGGGACATCCTGAAGGTCTGATTCCCTATAGGTGGTGTTGACATTGCAACGAATTCCAAGACACTATTTGGAAATGACCAAGTCCTCAAGACTAAATCAAAGGTATTTTTTAACTCCTTGTACATTTTTTGCATCGTTGGCTCGCAATTAAGCTCAGCTACATGTGGTTACCATGATCTTGATTACATGAAAAAAATGGAAATAAACAAAGTATACAATATGATTATCTCTTTTAATTTTTTTTTTATGAATTCTATACAATTTTGTTTGTCTTAATGTTGAAACCCCTAATCCTATGAGACTAAAGGTAAAAAAATAGAAAAACCACTAAAAGGTAGTTTGAGCACACCCCCCTATCGGAGAATGCAACCCAAATGACAAGAAAATAGTTTCCTATTGGATTTTGGATCAAGGTAACCTAAGGAATTAAAATCACCCCACTAGGGAGGTCGTGCTATCTAAATCCTGCTACTAGCCCAACAAGACGTTCGCTTCAACACTTAAGCGTGTCTTGGATAAAAATGATAGCTATGTTCCATTGATTATTCTACCCCATGGTAAAAGGGCACTACTAATCATTCTTACTCCAAGTGTACCCAAGAGTAGGGAACCTTCTGCTGATGAAATTAAGAAAAGCTACTTGCTTTGGCCAACTAGGTTTCTAGGGTGTGAGCCAATGGATGTAGATGAAGCCCACCATCGTTGGTCTCGATTAATGGTTGGGGATGAAGTCCAAATCGTTAATGTTAAAGTAGTATGTGGTGTGTGGGGTTCTTTTTATTTCATGAAAGAGAAAATAAAACCATATAATATTCGATGTTATTTCACTAATGCATAGAAAATAACGTTTCAAATTTCTAAAATAAATGAACATTTTAATTTTAGAAATATATCAAAAACATAACCCTACATGAATAACCTGTAGTCATGCAACAAGCAATTAGGCACAACAACAATCAAAACAGAGGCCATCTCTATGAGGGATGGTCTATAGAAGAGGTTGTTTGACATAGGGATGATAAAAAATAGGGCCTGTATGTGGTAGGGATGGCCACATATAGAGGACATCTGACCTAGGGACGATTACAAATAGATTATATTAAAGCTGAAAGATATTTAGTATTTCTCTATTTAAGCATATAAAGTTTTAACTTTCTTTACTAAAAGCAGAAAAGGAAGGACATAATAAAATCACAGGTGTAGCCTAAGTCTATTGTAGATGTTTTTTTTGAGTTTTCTGACTTCTTCTTTGAGGCCATCTTTGGGAGGGATGGTGGTGACTGCTAGTTGTATTGGGGTGAGATGGTTGTGCCTGCTGACCATATTTATTAGGGACGATGATACCTACAAATCAAAAACAAGAAAAATAGTAGTTAGTAATACAATTACCAAAAATGGACAAGGTCCAGCCGTGATAACCACTGAAGATACCAAAAAGGATATCGTACACCTATGCAATGAAATGAAAAACCATCTAGATAGAAAATTATGTAACCATGATGACAAAAACAAGATTTATAATAATGGTGCCCTGCTATTAATATCAATTCTTATTCCTAGAGAGGTTAAAATGAATCCCATTGAGGAATTTACTACCAATTTTATAACAAGAAAATATATCCAATATGTATCTTGTAGGATCTTCTTTGTATCTCACAAACTAATTTGAGAAGGGTTTCTCATGACCTTTGTGATGTATGATGATGAGGAATGAATCTTTATGCTATCATATCCATGTAAAGGATCTGTAATCTACACACAAGAGAACTTAAAAGACATTAACAACATATGTAGAGCCTTTCAAGATAAGACCCATATCCATGATAAAGAGACTGAAATTCAAAAAATAAATGCATGGAGATGAAATCTAACTACGCTAGGAGGCAATTGAAATGCTGCTAAAACTAATAAAAGCAAGAAAATAAGGAAAACAAATCTCTATGGAGAGGTTGTCTCTGGGTAGGGTGTTCTAGCATACTGGCCATATTGGGGTGAGATGATGGCACTTGTGGGCCATATTGGGGTGAGACAACTACTGAAATATGAATAAATTTCTTTGTGATCGATGCGAGATATGCCAGTATTGATCCATGGAATTGATGGTCATGGGCACGCTCATGAAGAACAACCTAATAGCAGGATTTAACACAAAGAAAGACCATTTCATGATGCAAGGAGTGTGAATTTTATCTTAAACCTTTGAGATGGTGCATTAGCATGTTTGAAGGCTCCATGGTTGAATTTTGGCAACACTTCATTGCTTTGAAGGTTGAGAGCTCTTCAATTCACAATTAGATAGCACTTTGTTATATGAAATTGCTAGATATATTAATGAAGGCTATGCACCATTAAATAGACTTCCCCCAAGGGAGTATTATATTGTAGGAGAAGCCAAGAAGTGGTTGGGATCAAGAAACATAATTGCTTCTTGATAACTGTCATCCAACTTGACTTCGTTGGACCGTTGCTCTTAGCTAGCACGTGTAACTATTTGAACTGTGGTGGGTAAACTTGCTTCAGGTGTGACCATCTCAGGGTGGGATATTCATGATTGTGGACCATATTGGGATGAGAAAATTGCGGTTAGGGGCCATATTGGGGTGAGACGGTTGCTGCTAGAAAGGGCAATTCCTCCCTGTTTGAGTGGTGAAAACCATTGTTAAACCCTAGGGCTATCCAAGGTGGGTCATATGGATTGCAAAGGGTCCCTATAGGTAGTCTCCTCAATATGATGTGTTTTAGGTATCTATAGATAGATAATAGGTAGATGATATATTTTATTTTTTTGAAATACATCCAACTCCTATTTTAATGAGAAAATAAATATCTTAAAAGAACTATCTTTTGCACCCTCTTGAAGACTGTAATATGAGCCCTTTTATTTACAACTTTAATCCAAATATGGTGCTTTAATGAAGCTTGATAATAATCCTAATTTAAACTTCAATTAATGAACCTAATTGCATCCAAGTTGCTTACCTTTAATGGCTTTTGTAGATGATGTAGATCTTGGTGTTTAGACTCACCAAGTTTCTTGTATGGAATGGTGGTTGCTCGCAACTGTGAATGCTTTTATTTTGTTGCTCTAAGATTTATTTTGAATTCTCCTTTAGGATTTGTCTTGGAACTCCAAATTCTTGTAGCTAGTAATGCTATCTTGATTACTGCCCTTTAGCAGTCAATCTATTCACTAAAATGTTGTCCTTCAGGAACCCTTTCAGTATTTTGTCGTGAATCCAAAAAATCTCTATTTGAAATGTGTCTTATTTAGCTATGAAGGGCAATATCCAAATATTATTGGATTTGATAGGTTTATTTTTTCTGAGTTCTAACTTCAAACAAGACTTTCTTCTAAATAATCTGGAGGTCTTGAGGTTTTCACAAATATTCTCTCTAAAGTTTGACAAACTATTAACCAAATATTTCTCCTTTGGGTTTGTTGTCATATGGCGAAAATTGTCCCAAATTATTTCAATATATTTGTAGTGAATTTCTCCAATGAGTTCTCTTAGGAACTTATTTGATTGCTTTTTTAATTTCTGCAATGAGGCTCTCCAAGACTTTTTCTTTAGACCTCTCTAAGGTCTTCAGTCTTGTAGCTTCTTTGGTCTTCTTGATGAGACATTTCATTCAAACTTCAACTACAAAAGTTTTGACAATGAGATATTCTTCATGGATATCTAAAACATGACTTTTGATAGTGCTTCTCTATCTCTTCCAAGGATGGAAGTTCTTCAATGAGACCTTTTATGGGTCTCTTCAGCTTATTCTAGAGGAAGTATTCAATCAGTAGAGGAGATCACCAATCTCCTATATTTCATGGACTCTTCTCTTGAGTCTTCTTTAGGTTCAAGAACTCTTCTATAGAGTCTTCTTCAAGTTCAAGTCTTCTATGGCATTTTCTTTTGGATCAAGGCTTCTATGGCCTTTTCTTCTGTAATAAGTCTTTTGTGGATTTTTCTTCTGCAATAAGGCTTTTGTGGTATTTTCTTCTGGATCAATGCTTTTGTGGCCTTTTCTTTTGTAATGACTTATGTGGCATTCTCTTCTACAATGTATAGGTCTGCAATAGGGCTTCCTTCAGTTTCATTTTTCTGCAACAAGATATTAGTAAGATGATTCTAAATCTTGTCACTAACGAATCTTCACTAGTTGATTTATCAATCTAGTGGAATGAATGCTGAGTTCTAGTCTTCATAAGTTTTCCTACACTCTATGGAAAGACTCTATCCAAATGTAATCTCAAAAATTTTGGAATTGATATTTGCTTCTCCTATCAATCTCTCTTGTGGCTTTCCCTATTCCTATATAGATCTACTGTGGCTTTGATACCACTGTTATATTTTGATGGTGTATGCCAAGGGAGAATGCAATAACATAATATAAAATATGCAAAAATGTAAGATGCTAAAATATGCTATAAATGAAAAGTGATGAAAATGATACAATGTAGTATGAAGAAAATGAGCACTCCAAAACTGATGTTTAAAGAACTACATTGTACCCCATCACCAATCTATATGGTGATTTTACACAATATACCTACTAATACATAGAACGATATATAATCACTCAATGTAAGGTCCTTTATATAGAAATATGGATTGCTTGGCCAACACTCTACCTAGTTGTATAAGGAGACACCTTGCACACTTACAACTTGCACATAAACACTTGTGCATTTATTATATTACTTGAAGTAACTAGCTAACTACCTCCTAAAGTAATCTACTACTCTAGTTATGTACCAAGGGTGGTACATTTACATGACCCAAATGATGTTATATACTCTAACATTACACCTTGTCATCATATTGACTAAATAATTTGTCATTTGGGAGAACTTTTTGTCGACTAAGATATTTTTCGTTTAAAAGAAAACCACCCCTTCTGCTGCATTATTAAATTAAGATCTTGGAACCACATAGACTAAAATTGAAATAATTTTAGATGACCATTATTGAGTAGATCACATCTCAAGAATATGACACTTATGATATAATCATTATCACAATGAAATATTTGAAAAGATTGTGTACTTTGTTTACAGACATATATTAGATGATAAAAAATTGTCTAATATTTTTGGTATATGAGTTTTTCCAATGCATCTATTATCCCATGTATATTGAAATATTTAAGAAATAACATCCAAAATGGTATTTGAATTAAAAATTGAACCAAAATCCTCCACTGATTTAGACTATCCATGACTACCACACTTATTTTATAAAGAAACAAAACTATGTTGAAGTCTCCTCCAATAATTCATATATCAAAATTATGAACATCATTGAATTTCACATAAATAAACTAAGGTCCTTCCAACATCTTTCATAAGGATAAACTAGAGTTGAAGCATATGTACATTTATAACCCCACCTTTGATGTTTTCCTCTTTCCTACAAGTATAGACCAACAACCCAATTAAGTTTTGCTTCAAGCAATTATTGATCCCATGTATGTTTGTTCCATATTGTTGTAATACCTCCTAAAGCTTCTATACTATAAATTAATAGAGAATCCTTGATATTCCAAATATTTTTGCATGCATCCTTACATTCCTCACTACTTATTTCTATTTCTTATATTAAAATAAACTTAATACTATAACAACTTATTTATTCCATAATAAATCTTTTTTCCTAGGGTCTTATTCATACCTCTATTATTCTAAGATATCATTTATATTATCTCCTTTTTATTTTTAATTGTGGGTTTATCCCCACTTCTTGTTAACACTTGTGATATTTACTTTTATTTATTTTTTAAATCAATATCCCTATGAGTTTTCTTTTCTCTTTATTATTTCTTTAAGGTTCTTCTTCTTCTTCTTATTCCCATCAACACTTTCATCTTCATTAATCTCTTTTGTTTTCCATACTATTAATGATTAGACTTACCATATATGTGTGTGTGTGTGTGTGTGTTTCCATGAACTATCTAAAGTGTAAGGAATAATCACAAAAGCATTGTCTTCTTTATGTTTCCTTAGAAACCCTAAAGTGTAAGGAGATCCTGCATATTAATTACTTTCTTATGCTATCTTGAAAACCCTAAACTACCATGGATATCCTCCATACTCATTTCTTTATTATGTTGCTCTTGAACCCTAAAGTGTAAGGGATATATTTGATATTGCTTTCATTTCTATTGCAAGGAGAGGATTGCATATTACTTGAGGAAAATAAAGATAATTTACTTGGAACAAACTTGATCTCTTCTACCTCCTTTATTTGAAAGTTTACCTTCATATCTTCCTCTACACCTTTAATTCCTTTTGATTTTGAACTTGCACATCGTATTTCCTCATGCCTTATATGTTTCTTTGTTTCTTTTAATGGTTGATCCAAGTGAACCATGATGGCCTTCACTATCTGGTGATACAAAGGGGATTTCTTTACCACTTTTCTAGGAGTGGAAATTCCAAATGTAATTCATCTTCTCTTATAGTACATTTATCTTCTTGCTTCATCACGAAGTTTGTTTTATGACCAAAAACTTATCTCTTTCTTCATCGTTTCACTTTGTAATCTCTTGCCACATTCCAATCTTATAACATTTACAACATTAGAAAATAATATTTTCATAATACAATTGTTGATCCCATTTTCTTGATTCAAATTTAATATTGGATTGTGGCAAAAGTTTTGAAATACCCATGGCAACACGTATTTGCGTATATACAACATGTTCTACTCCTTAACAATTGGTCCCTCCTAGATGAACTCCCGTAGAGTATTACTAATATTCTTCAAAACATCCTTATTGATAAGCCTTTTAATTGTTTCTATCTCTAGATGAGGATTCTCACTCCATGGTCTTAAGTCTATGGTATCTCTCCCCATGAACTATAGGCCATGACCCGCTATTTTATCCCTAATTTTTCAACTGGGGAAGTTGATGAGGAAAGAATTCTTAGAATAAAATTCATGGAGTAATTTGAATTCAATCCCCACTTCCACTTGATCCAATTTTGAATCTCCAACAAACATGACCAATATATATATATAGAACTTACATATTAATCATATGCTTTTAAGAACAATTATGTCATGCTTGATCATCTCATCCTTGGTAATTACTTTTAGTGTAGCATATGCTTCGTGGATAAGACTTGTCATAGATTCAATATTTTTCTTGTCTCTAGTGGAGCATCCATACTTTTAGCTAGGGCATCCTTACTTCTAACTAGGGCATTTATTCCATGATACATAACTTTTCCTCATTAAAATCCGTATTTTTTGAAAATTTTCAAAGATTTGTTGTAAGAAAAGATGAGGCTTACTCCTTTGGTTGTATTGCTTCCTCCTATTTGTACTCACTTCCTTATATTTTCTAAGGATCTATAATAAGAAAAGGCAACGCCCACTCCTTACTTGTACTTCCTGGCGTGACATGAGTCAAAGTGGTTAAAATAGAAAATTTTCAACTAAATATTAAAGTTTAAATTTTGTAAGGCTATATATACACACAAAATAAAGTAATTGTTAACATCCACTAGGCCATACATCATATGAGATGACCCTAGTGAAAAATAGTGCTTATTTAATATATGGTTATTCAATCATACTTTAGTTAGCAAAACATAATATATAACCCTACTCTCTTATAAAATTTAAACCTTAAATTTTCTCTTTAAAATTTTAAAATCTACAATATTAATTCCATTAATGTTGTATAATATTATTTAATACTATTATATAATTTATTAAAACACCATAATGTTTTGATCTCATTGAAAAAGACAATATTAAAAACAACATTCTCCTATACATGCGTTTTGAACTTGGTTGCACAACAACATTATACAATATCATATTTTTTAATTTTATCCATCCCTGCCGAACGCTAGGAGTATCTAGGTAAGTTCCATGCACAATTTTGGAGAAAAAAAAACAAAAGAAAAGCACAAGTGGAGACAATTCCCAGTAAACAACTTATTAGATAGCAAACATAATAACATCATTAATTACTAACAGTAATAAAATAATATATTTAATTTATCTATTATTTAAAATAAAATAAAATAAAATAAAAGTATAAAGTCAAGAAATAAACAAACACAGCCATATTAAACTAAATAAATGACATGCGTGGTTATGGCGGTTGCTTCTTGGCAATGGATCTGGGTTGGTTAGATCTTTTTGTCATTGATTGTATTGCTATGAATTTTTTAATAATTAAATTATTATTATATATTTTAATTAAATAAATAACAGTATTATAATAAAATGTATTTATATAAATTTAATTTAATTTTTTAAAGTAGGATATAGGGTTATTTTTTTGTTTGCATCATTACCCTGAAAGGCGTCCTACAATGGCTGACATCCAGGAATGTCAGTCACGCTGTAAATAATATTAATATTTTATTAAAAAATTTAGTATTACGGTCGATTTAAAATATTTAAAATTTAAACTAAAATGGTGCTCAAACTTTCTAATATTATTTGCTTTTCTCCTCGAACTTTTCTCTATATATGGATAGGTGCCTATCTATCACACCCCCCAAGAAATGAGATAGGCTTCTCAAGATTGATAACTCTCGGAGTTTATAGATATATATATTTAATATATCTAAGCTAGTTTTAATTATGTTAGTGAGGTTTGGTTCTGGCTACATCATCTCTATCTCAATAATTAAAGTAAAAATTAATAAAATATAATAATATATTAAAGTGAAAACTAATATATATATTTTAGTTTAGCATTTGTTTTTTTATATAAAGGGGAGTTGGTTACGCGCACACTATTTTTAGGCACACTATTTTTAGTAATTGCTAAGCGCAGGGTTCAAACCACATCCCAACAAGCCTATACCACCTTGTTGTTGACTTGACGTGAGGGGAACCATCGATTGCTTGGGATTCGTATCGTCATCATTAATCTGGCATGCACTCAAAGGAAGAATTTAGATCAGACTACTACCTTTGCAACAGGTATGCCTCTAAAGTTTGAACCTGGGTCTCTTCTTGGTAAGTGCCTGACCAGAAAAACAACTATCAATCCACCTAGTCCTTGGAGGTTCTATAAGCTTATACAAGTTTTTATAAGGGGTCTTGGGTAAAATTAAATGGTAATGTGATAAACCCCTACGACTGATGCATAGGGTTGAGCAATCTCCTCCCAACCATGACCCCTTATAAAACTAAGAGTTACACTTATCAATAGAGAATTAACACCACCAAACACCGCGGTT
Source organism: Wollemia nobilis (assembly GCA_028583015.1). Taxonomy (NCBI): domain Eukaryota; kingdom Viridiplantae; phylum Streptophyta; class Pinopsida; order Araucariales; family Araucariaceae; genus Wollemia; species Wollemia nobilis. The sequence continues at coordinate 1,038,319 of JAQPPZ010003263.1, read as the reverse complement.
TGAACCTTGAACCTCCTAAAGGAGCCAAACCCCAAATCGTTGCGTTGTTCCTTTAGTTTAACATTTGTTATTTAAGGAGATATTATAGCACAATCATCTTCCTCACTATTACGCCTAGGAGTTTAACATGTTTCAACATGTTTAATATTTTTAGATCTTAAAAATGTACTTGTAATTTTTTTTTTTTCAAATTGTTTATATAAGATTGAAAGAGGTCTCATTTGTATTATATCATTGACCATATAATAGTATTACAATAGTTTGACAATTATACTTATATCATTTGTCAAGATTTGAACAAGCTCTCCTTCTTAAAAGTTGAGGAATATAATCTATTGAGCTAATGCCATTTTATATATTTTAACTTGATAGACTATAATCTTTAAAGGTTTTTTAAAATTTTAAATTATTGGTTGCATAAAAAACCTCTATAAACCGTGACCCAGGGTAAAGACAAAGTCAATAGGACTCAACCTTCAAAGAATATATTTTTTTATTTTTTAATTAATACAATAAAAAATCAATTATGTTTTTTAACAAAACATTTTTTTAAAAAAGATATATGTGCTTTTGGTCTCCGACAAACAACGCAATGGTTTTGGCTTTGGCTCTTCTTCGAGAGGTTCAAGGTTCAAACTATGGGGTGGGCGAGTGTGTGAGGGGTGGGTGTGTGATGGTTGTGTGTTTGGCCCCTATTGATAAGTTTAGCTCTCGCCCTTATGAGAGTTAATGGTAGGGATGGGGATGCCTTGCCCTGAGCGTCGGTCATAAGGGTTTTTTCACACTAACCAAAATTAAAAAAGAAGAAGATATATGTGGTCCACTTCCATAAAAACCAAAAGATTACATTTGTTGTCAATTAAACCATATTTAAGATATCTTTTTATTATAAATATTTTTCATTTTTCTTATAAGTATATTTGTCAACTTCTTCGAAGTGTTATGTTTTTACAATCATTTTATTGACATCATTTTAATTAAGAGATAAAATCTCACCTAGCTAATTGCCTCTTAAAATTTAAATTCCACTAGGATAAAGATCAATACCACAATTGGATAAGTTATCTCCAAAACGATTTCCTTCTCTATAAATATGCTCACATTTCCAAAATATTGCCTTCAATAATACATGATGAACATCAACAATAATATTGTTTTTATCCAATTTCTATGTCATTTGTTTGTATATTGTTAATGACAATTTGTGAATCACCTTTAATTAAAATTGTTTCCATTTTTTTCTATTGTAATTTTAATCCTTGTAAGTAGTGCCCTAGCTTTTCAATAGTTGTTAGTTGAAGTTCCATATGATTATGAGTAAACAAAATTTTGTCTTCATTGTTTTGAAAAACACTACCTCCATTAGTTTTTTTAATGTCATTAGCGTAAATGATTTTTCCATGTTTGTTTCAAATCCTATTAACCAATTTGTTATCACCTTTTTTTCCTCAAGACTTAACATGATAAACACCATATATGTAAATATTATGATTTCAAACTTGGGCATGATTTTGAGATTTATTATTCCTTTCAAACCATAAATTCTAACAAATAATGACATGCCCAATCCTTCATAGAATATATATATATATATATATATATATATATATATATATATATATATATATATATATATATATATATATTTGACTGGTCAAAAGTCCCTATGATTGATACTTAGGATCGAGCATTCCCATCCTAGCCATGATCCCTCATAAGACCAAGAGCTAAGATTATCAATAAGGGATACACATGTCGTGGTTTGAACCTTGGACCTATCAAAGAACAACCAAAGCCCGAATCGTTGTGTTGTCCCCCTAGGACTCCTTCATAAAATATATAATGCTTTAGCTTTGAAATAATTAATCAACATTTCATTCCCTCTTTCAATGTTGATGGAGCTATCCAATATATTTTCATATTTAAAAAAAAAGTAAACCCCAAATGATGTGAGCAAAGGCACAATACAACGAAGAAGTAAATGATTTGATGTTTCTAAGTCTTTCTTACATAAGGTCCATCTTAAAGGTCCATGGTATCTTCTTTTTTGTAGATTCTTCCTGGTAAAAATCTTGCATTGAACTTATAAAAGGTTAAAATATGTCTATTCAAATAAATTATTTTATTATGTTATTATGGTATTGCATATTTTTAATAAACCATAAACTCTATTATTATTATGCTACTATAATAGAGTGTATTATCATATATTTTCATTTGTGAAAAACACCCCTTTCAAGTAAGACCCAAGGAGGTAGGGGTATCTATTCCATTAAAATATGCCCAAGGCCTGCACCTAGCCTACCCCCTTCAACACACTCAAAGAGCATGCCTAAACCAACAAAAACACAAACAAAAACAACAACAAAACATAAAAACACACAAAAACAACACAAAAAAAAAAAAAAAACATAAAAACAACAAAAATACAAAAACAAAACACAACAAAAATAACACAAAAACACACACACACCAAAAAATTAAATGAAGAAAAAAACACATTACATCTATGGCCAAACTAGTGCAACAGACCTTTTAGAAAAGATTCAACAGAGGAAACATAAGAAAGATCTTTTTGAGCTAGGAACTAAAAAATCTAACTAAACCAAAGATAAGCTAATACAAAGAAAAGAGGAAGTGTGTATCTTTAGAATTGGAACCATCCAGAGAAAGGATAGAGCATCCCTGATTTGCAAAGATCACCATCTGAGAGGGTGGCCATAGCAAGTAAGATCAACTTATTCCAATGCCCAATTAGCTAAAGCATCAACAATCTTGTTATGATAGACTCTCTTTGAGTCCTATAATATTCCAAGTGATGATATTCATTAATAATAGGGCTAAATATGTTGGTAAGGGCATTCATCTTACCATCCTCTACTGGATTTTCACCTTCTTTTACCATATGATGTTGATTAGTCTTATGGCCTACCTTTTGGTTAGTGTTCATCTTCATTTTTTTTGGCTTGTTTCTTGTCTTACCCCAAGTGAATCTGGGATAACTTCTAACCCTAAAGTATGCATATACGAAACAAAAACATTATTGGAAGGTTCAAAAAAGTCTATCTTAGGGTTTGAATTGTTTGAAGTTCTAGCATTTAGAAGATTGTTCTTCTTGTCTATGTTTTCTCCCTTGTTTCTTTGTTGAAAACCTTTGATTTCCTGGTTTATCTTTAAGTCCTTCCCCACAACTTTAAATTGTGTTTCTAATATTTTCTATCTCCATTATGTCCTCTTCCTCACCTAGGATGTTATTTGTGGAAATAATTCCAAACATATTAGTTGACAACATCACTTGATCCTTCATAACTAATTTTTTTTGTGTTTTTCTTTTTAGGCATTTGGAAACCTGCTAAGTTTGTGTCCTCTTTCTTTTGATCTGGAATCTTATTTGGACAGACACTAGCCAAATGACCATATTCATGGTATATTATGTAATGGAAAGGAATGTTCTCATAGGCCACCACTTGCTCCCAAGTATCATCCCCAAATTATAATGAGTTCTTTACTAGAAGGGGTTTGTTAAAATCCATTAAGACAAATTCAAGCATAAATAATGTGTTCAAATTTGTGTGTATAGTCAGCAGTCATTATGAAAGTTCCAAAGGAGTTTTCGATTGTAGGAAACACAACCAAATTATAGAATTCAACTGGGAGGTCAAAGAGTCTAACCCACACAGGTCCTATAGAAGCCATATCTTCTTCAACTTTAAATTTAGTGTACTGATGCTTCATTAAAAGCCCTACCCTTCCAAAGAACGAAGGATCCCATTGAAATATTTTCTTTGTCTTAATCATTAGAAAAAATAACAAGATAATAACCATTGGGATAAACAGATATTTGTAACTCACCTTGTATATTCCAATATTTTGTAGCCCACATTTTGAAAGTACATAGGGTCGGATAATAACCCAAGAAACTGTAAATCAATCCTCTTCTTTCTAGATCTTCTATGACATCCTGAACCTATTTTTATCTTAATTACTGGGGTTCCATTAGTTTCTCTTAGGCATGTTGACTCAATTTTTTTGGGATCAATCTTAGGCATTTTTAGAGGTCTACGAGAAACCTTAAGATTAATGTTATCATTATTCTAAAACTATCAACCACGGAGGACATCCCTAAAATTTATTTTTGGGACCGAATCCTCAAAATAATTACCCTTGAAAGAAGTTTACATAATGGATTTATTTTGGGGGCGTTCCTTAGCATCGGGATTGCTTGAGTTCTAACCCATTTTTTCTTTTCCTAAGGAGGCTTCTTTTATTTGATCTACAACTTGACTTGTTTTTGGGTCTCTCTAATCAATGCCTTAGATGCCGAGAAAAGGTATGATTTTTAATTTTTTCTTGGATAGCAAATTGGAAGCAGTTTTTAAAATGATAGATTCCTAACCCATTTCGGATCTCCTGCAATATATACCGTGATTATCTTTCATAGAAAAAATAATAAAAAAAGAAACTAGCTGCTAGGACCTGTAGGTCCTAAAAAAACAATCTTTGTTGCTGCATACGCTCAAACCACAAATGAAACCCTCACACAGTCATATTTGAAACCCTCATATCCCAAAATAGCTATTTATCATATTATTACATATTATATACCATTTTTACATATAAAATAATTTTATTAAAAAAATAAAAACAAATTTTTTTTATTAGGTAATATGGGATTGAAATGGATCCCCCTATCCATATAAAGTATTTCAACAAACTATAGTACTATAATATTTCATTTTTTAATAAACCATAAACTATATTATCATGGTATTACAATAAATTGTATTGTATCATAGCCACGTAACAAAGATTCAAATTATATAAGATTCCACCTACATTGCAACATGACCAAGACTCAAACCTAGATCTATTTTTTAAAGTCTAGAAACTTAAACAATTGAACTAATATCATTTTATAAATAAAAAATAAAATGTGAATGTTTTGTTTCTATTATATGACTTCTTTGAACATTATAGTCAATAATTTTTATTTATTTATTTTATACATGTTTATCTTGGTAGGCATGGCTCGAATCCGAAAAGCTATCACTATAACTACTTGTCCCTCTTTGGTAAAATTTTACTCCAAGTGAGGGGACCTTAAAGGAGATCAGGAATAACTAATTATATTTTTCAATGACTTTACACATGTTTTTACGAGGGTTCTTGGTCCCCTTGTATTGGCTCAGGAATAACTAAATATATTTTTCAATGAGTTTACACATGTTTTTGTGAGGGTTCTTGGTCTCCTTGTACTGGTTCGGGTTTGAACTTTTATAATCAACTATTTAAACCAAATAAATATAATAATTAATATAAGTTTGGTACAATTTTATTTTGTGAATTCTTAAAAATAAATTTAGTTTTAATAGGCCTTTATATCATTATTTTATTTCATTTAATGTAAGAGACAAATAACTAAAACCAAATAAATGCCATTATTGATAGATATCCTCATGTTGCTTTAACATAAGTGAAATTTGATGATGTCATATATTTTTTATATTTTTTTAGATCATAATTTATTATTAATAAAAATGTTTTAATTATTAGTTTATATTATATTAATAATTAAAACAATATATATTTTTGGTTAGGGTAGTGTGAGAAATTCTTGCGATCGACGCTTAGGGCTAGGCATTCCCATCTCAACCATGATCCCTTGTAAGGTCGAGATCTAAGCTTATCAATAGAGGTTAAACACATAGCCATACACACATCCATCCCCTCACATACTTGCCCATGTCGTGGTTTGAACCTTGGACCTCCGGAATAATTTTAACAATATGAGTGCTAGTGCAAGATTAAGCAAGAGTCAACCTCACTTTTAGAGGTGTTATTTCAAACCTTAAAAAAGGAAAAATGTAGGATTTTAATGGGGAAATTTTAGTTATCAAAGAATGAAAGTCATAAAACGAAACCCTAAGTGAAAATAAGGATGCCCTAAATAAGGACAAAAGGGGAATGATTCTATAACAATTCTTATCTAGAGTCGTGTGAGGGATATCGTAATGGTATATCTTTAGGTCTTCATCCAAGAGACCTAGGTTTAAACCACAATACAAGGGGATTGGAATCCCTTTGGAAAAACTTGTGCTTTATCGTAATATTTTCTAGGAGGGATACTTTAGTGGTAAATTCTTGGGTTTTCATCCAGGAGATCTAAGTTCAAACCTTGGTATGAGGGGATTGGGACCCCACATAAAAACCCATGATTTTTCTTAACATTTTTTCCACGAGGATAACATAGTGGTAAGGGCTTTGATATCTTTTTTGGAAGACCCAAGTTCAAACCACAATGTACCCAGAAGGGGATAGGTTGGATGGTAGTGCCAAAGTGTTTACCAGTTGGCTACCCTAGTTTCATTCCCTGGAGGGTCAGTGTCCCATTGACTTCATCTTACCCAACGAGCTAGGGTTTATAGTGGTGACATCCAAGTTTGATCTGATTTCCTATCCCGTATTGGGCAAAGGTGTTATCGATTGCCCTATGTAACAAAAAAATCTCTATCTAGCTAGCAAAAGATACACTAGAAGTATAATCAAGGAAAATTTTCTTGAGTATGATATATAATTGTTCTTAACAGTAGGGGTTAATATGCAAGTTAAAGTGATTCTAGTCATAATTTTTAGATTCAAAAGTGTATTAAATGGAAGCAAGGACTAAGTACAAATTATTCAACAACCTTCCAAAACGATTTTTCTCATCTTATTTCTATTTTTCAAGTTAGGGATAAAATAATGGGTAGTAGCCCATGGTTTATGAGGAGAGTTGGCTTGTATTTAAGACTATGAAGTGATAAATTTTCTATGAAGATAAACTATTGAAATGATTTTACTATGGGTTAGGATTTTTGGACTTCCATATCAACTTATCAATAAAGACATTGTAAATAATATCATTAATAATTCAAGGGATTTCATTCAAGAAGTCCCAATTAAGGAGAAGCAAAGTCATGTTGTGTATACTCAAATATTGGATATTTCAAAACCTTTTTCAAAATCCATTAATATTAATTTTGCATCAAGAAAATAGAATCACCTACGCACGTTATAAAAATGGTATATTCCAATGTCACAAATGTTATGAGGCTAGACACAAGGAGAGAGATTACGAAATAAAATTAATTGAGAAAATATGGAAAGTTGAAAATGGTATAATCCAATGTTACAAATGTCATGAGAGTAGATACATGGAAATATATTATGAAATTAAAATGATTGAGAAAGAGATAGAATATTTTGGTCATGAGACACTTCAAGAAATAAAGGAGATCATATTATAGGAGAAGTTGAGTGAGATCAAGGATCTTCCACTTCCAAAAAAGAAAAAAAAAATTCCCATTGTCTCATCATATGAGAAAGGGATTCATGGTTTCATTTAGATCAAACAATAGAAGAAATTAAAAAAGAAATTTCAAGATGAGAAATTATAATGTGTAAGTTCAAATTAGAAGGAATTAAATATTCAAAGAAAGATATAGAGATAAACTATAAAATGAAGATAGTAGAAGAAGTCACATTTAATCCACTTAAATAATCTCCACTTACTCAAATACTAGAAAATAATCTCCTTGTAATAAAAATGAAAGTAGTTTAGAGTTTATCCTTTGTACTTTAGGAATTCAAGGGAAGCATAATAAAGAATACAATATGGAGGTTTTCCATTACAATTTATGGTTTCCATAGTAGTGGAGGATGACTCTTTCACTTTATGGTTTCTAGCATATTATAAAAAATAAAGTATTTTTGGGGTTGTCCCTTACATTTTAAGTTTTTAGGGTAGCATAAACCTATATATGATAAGTCACATTAGCAACAATCTAAAAAAATAGATTTATAAGGATTAAAAAATTGGTAGGAGTCATATTCAATTGATTCTTGGACCAACTTGTCCAAAATTTGAATGGCTTTAAAATGAGTGGTCATATAAAGGAATATGAGAAATATTGAGGGAGATACAACCTTGTGAAGTCAACCATTCAAAACAAGGGCAGTGATAATTTTCAAATCACAAAAAACAAAATTACAAATATTTGTTAGCTAGGGTTTGATCGATGGGAAGAGTAATGAAGGGCTAGGACTTCAATTAGGCAAGACATTCTATTTGGAAAAATAAATTTTCAGCTAAGTTTTTTTTTCCCTTTCTTTATCTTAGAAATGTGCATGAAAAATTTATAAAGTTTTTATCAAATATTATATTTGCTATAGGATATTGAAATAAATTTCCATAGATTTTGAGTTTTACTTTCCTTCCATGGAATAATTTATAGTTAAATCATTTGAATCATCTCTATTTGTAGATGTTAGTGAACACACCTTAGAGAGATCCTTGTTGCTCCAAGATAGGGTAGTTTTTGGTAAATTTAATGGGTATTGGCCAGGGGCTTTAGTCTTGAGAAAATGGATTGATAGGAGTTGGAAGTCTCCAGGAGTGATTCTATCATTTCTTCCCAAAGGTTTTTTCTTAGCCATTTTTTGTTCTAGGGAAGAAAGAGAAAATATCCTAAAAGGGGTTCTTGGTTTATGGGAAGAGCATGACTCTTTCTTACTTGCTAGTATGAAGGCTTTTCACCTAAAAATATAAATATATCCCTAGTACCAGTTTGGATTAGGATGTTTGGGTTACCCATTAAATTTTGGAAAATAGATACCTTCAAGACAATAGAAAACACTCTAGGAATATTTCTTGAGATTTCAGATACGACAAAAGATGGATTCTTGGCTATTTATGCTCGAATATTGGTCATGATTGATATAAGTAAAGCTTCACCAGAATTAATAATTCTTAAGTATGGGGATAAGATGTGGATCCAAACTATAGATTATGAAAATATATATTTTAGATGTAGAATATGTCATGAGGTAGGGTATATTTAGAGATCATGCCCTAAGAAGATCCCAACATAGTCATATGTAAAAAATTGCAAGAGGAACTTACAAATGGTTATGGATGAAGATGGTTTTCAATTTCTAAAAAATAGATCTAGAAAAATTATAGAAAATAAATAATGGAGACCAATAAGGAAGGATATTGGAAGAAATACCAACTCTTTTGAGGCTTTAGCCTATGAAGAAAAAGTAGATCAAAACTTAAAGGACACAATACAACAATTTCAATATATTAACAAGGAACCATCTATTCAGTATGATCCTAATTTTATAAAGAATATTCTTGATGAACCTAAGTAATGTGTCTCATCATATTTTGAAGACTCTCTTGAAGTACCATGCACCATTTAGGAGGAAAAAATTGGTAAATAAAATGTAGTTTTATAAGTTAATTCCTCTGCCATTAAGAGGGAAATACCAGAAAATGAGTAGGACAAGTCAAAGGCTTCTATAATAGAACCAGGAGAGGAAAAATATAATGAAAAATAAATTTGTCAAAGAATATTGAGGAATAGAATAATAAGACCTACTCCTGATATAGGCAAGAAAAAAAGAGGAAAATCCTCAAATTATCAAGCAAGATCTAGGGAAACAAGAGCAAACATAGAGAAAGGAACACAAACTAAGATGGTTGAGCTTATTTTTACCAAACACTAAAATGATATTGGTAATTTGCAGGCGGGACCAAGAGCCCCTAATGAGACATGATTATCATCTCATGGAATATAAGGGGTTATAATACTCCCTCAAAGCAGATGTGTATTAGGACCTATGTTTAAGTAATAAACTTGATATTCTTTGTATCCAAGAAACTAAAATAATTAAAGAAGTTTAAAAAACTATGAAAGCGGTATGGGAAAGATGTGAATGGGTTGCTATGGATTCTAAAGGAGCATCATGGGGAATTATAACTTGTTGGAATCCTTATAGAACATCTTGTGTAACCATTCATAAAACTAGGTATTGGATAGCCTCTTTAATCACTTGCTTCTTTGCAGATATCCATTTCATCACTATCAATGTTTATGGACCCAACTCAGTTGGGTAGATTAGAATTTTAGAGTGGGATCGAAGCCTTTATGAGAAGTAAAGACCAAGAAACCCGATTCATAATAATTGGAGATTTTAATGCCATAACCAAGCTAGATAAATAATTTAGGGGAATTAGAAAATTGATCCAAAGTATGAAATATTTCTCAGCTTTTATTCAAAATAATAATCTATAGGAAGTTGAGTTTGAAGAAGACAACTATACTTGGACCAAAAATAGGAGAACCCATAACCTAATAGCAGAAAAATTAGGTAGATGCATTCTCTCATATCATTGGCTAGATGAAGGAACTTGTGCTAAAATTAATACCTTAACAAGAATTGGTTCATATCACTGGCAAATAAGAGTAATAATGGTGGTAAATGAATTTAAAAAAAGGTCATATTTAAAATATGAGAAAATGTGGGAAGACCATCCTCAATTTGTTGATATGATAGCTCCAACGTGGAATCATTTAGGTAATGGTGGGTTGTATTATCTTCCAAATCAAATTAAATCTAAGACATCTAGATTAAAATAATGGAACAAGAACACATTTGGCCATTTGGAAATAATTTTGAGAAGAAAGAAGTAAAAGATAAACTTTCAAAACTCCAAAAAGGTGATCTTAATAATCCAAGCTCAGAGGAAAGGGAATTGCTTAGTGAATATCATAATATTTTGAGTATGGAAGAGAAATTTTGGAGATTAAAATCAAGATAAACTTGGTTAAAATAAAGAGATAAAAATACAAAGTTTTTTCATAGGATGGCTATAGTCCAGAGATCAAATTCCACAATTAGTAGAATTAAATCAATAGAAGGGGTTTGGATTGAAGATAAGAGTGATATTAGAAAAGAGACAAAAGTTTTTTTATCAAAATATTCTAGGTTCATAGGAGACCGAAGTTAATTATAAAATTCTTCAAGATGTTCCTTTAGTTATAACAAATGAAGACAATGGGAAACTGATGGAGCCTATTACTCTAGAAGAATTTTTTTTTAGCTATTTTATCTTTTAATTAGGATAAATTCCTAGGTCTAGATGTGCTCTCTACATATTTTTACCAATATAATTGGGATATAGTGAAGGATTCTTCATTGGTGGTAGTGGAACAGTCTAGGGTAAAATAATACATACCTTATAAAATAAATGCAACATATCTTAAATTCCAAAAGAGAAAGATGTTGGATTGTTTAATTCTTTTAGACCCATAAGCATGTGTAATAGGGCATATACTATTATTTCCAAAGTGATGGCGAATATATTAAGACCATTATTAGACAAAATCATTTCAGAGGAGCAAGGAGGATTTGTAAAAGGGATACAAATTTTGGATGGGATCATAGTAGCTCATGAAGTTATACATTCAGTAGCTTCAAGAAAAGAGAAAGCAATGATATTAAAACTTGATATGAGTAAAGCCTATGATAGGGTTAAATGGGATTTTATTTTGTAGTTTTAGATAAGTTTAGTTTCAGGAAGAAATGGGTTAGATGGATTAAAGATTTAAGATGGGTGGTGGAAACTGGAGAAAATTTTCTATTTGGATGGAAACTTAGTGTGATAAAAACCACTCAATTTAGATCCAAATTTGAAACCTTGGATGAAATTGCTTCAAGAAAAATATGGTGATAGGGTTTCAAACAATTTTTACAAGGATTGAGAAGGAAGATACAAATGGAAAGAAGATTTTTTACAAGTGTACAAGATATTGATGCTAAGAGGCCATTGAGTAGAAATATTACAACCATGATTATTTCGAGGGGAGCCAAGGATAAATTGATTTTGGAGTTGAATAGCTCAAGAGAATACACAACAAGAAGGGGATATAATGTACAACATCAATAAAATAATAATTTCACTAGAATATGAAGAGATATTTAAGATAGCCCAAGCATTCCTAAAGTCAAAATGTTTTTTTGGCTAGTAGGTCATAGAAGAATTTTATCTTGGGATAACCTTATGAAAAGGGGTTTTCATGGCCCCTCTCAATGTGTTTTTTGTAAAAATGAGGAGAGTATATACCATCTCTTAGGACATTACTCAATAGTCTGGAATCTTTAGCAATGGATTCTTAATATGTCTGGTAAATGCATGGTGATGAATAACATAATTGAAGATTGGTTAAATCAATGGTAGAGCACTTATAAAAGTGAGGCTTTAAAGACAATATAAGATATATCAAAATATACAATACTTTGGACTATATGGCTAGAAAGGAATAGAAGAATATTTAAAGGAAAGGAAAGCAATTTAGAGGTAATGAAAATGAAGATATGTTTAGCCATAGAGGATTCTAAACCAACCCTATCAACTCACCCAATCCCTAATTTGGAAGCAAAGAGCCTTGATAGATGGATTCGAGTCATTAAATGGAATTGTGATGTTGGGTACAACAAAAGCAAAAAGAAGATAAAGAATATAAAGTGGAAACCACCAGATGTGGATTGGGTTAAATTAAATTTTTATGGAGCATCTAAAGAAAATCCAAGACCAGTAGGAGGAGGAATAATTAGAAATAATAGAGGAGAGATTTTTCTCATTATGATTTCAATAGTGGATTTAAGACAAATAATTAAACTGAAGCTTGGGTGGATTTAGAAGGGTTAAAAATATGTAAACAAATGAAATGGAATAGAGTATGGATGGAAGATGATTCTCTCATAGTATTAAATGCAATTTTGAGGAAAGCAAAAGCTCCATGGAACATACAAGAGATAATTATGGAAATTCAAGATCTTGCTAAAGAGTTTGAAAAAATTAGGTTTACACATATATTAAGAGAAGGAAACAAATGTGTAGATAAGATTACCAATAGAGAGGTTTTGATTGAGGATTGTGAAGTTAAATTCTCCTTTCCATGGTTAGAGGAAGTAGAAAATTTAGTTGAAGATGAAAAAAAAATTGATTACCTGAATCAATTAATGATTAAGATTTCATTTAATGTTTTCCATCGGTAATATCTACTTTATTTTGTAACATTAATGTGTTTTTATTTAGACTATTTATTATAATTTTTGTGGTTGCACTTGTGTTTTAGGAAGGAAACTAGCAATCTAGATGTGGTAAAGCATACTATGATAGTACGATATTTTGGAAATATTACTCTACTAAGATGCAATGCATAGATAGTAGAGGTGAAATTCTAGAATTTTGAAGGATGCTAAAGGAAAATGTTAAGAAAGATGCTAAATTTTGGATTAATTGTATTCATACAAAAAAAATGATAAGATCCAAAAAAAAATCAAGAATTCAAATATTTTATGTAAAATAATGTAGGTTTCTAGCTATAGGATCTCAATTGAGATGAGAAGTGTATATATGTGTAAACTATCAAAGAAGAGAGATGTAATTTATCAAGGGTGGGGGACCCGAGTACAACCCCTTATTATCTAACAAAAAATAATGTTGGTAGGAATGAAAAAATGAGAAGAAGACCTCAAAGAAAGAACAAAGAGAGAAAAAACATAAAAGAATATGAGAAACCAAAAATAAATATCACAAGCGTTAACAAGAAATGAGGCTAATCCCATAGATAAGAATATAGAAGTGACAAACATGGTATCTTGGAATAGTAGAGGTATGAATAAGGCCCCTAAAAAAGTAATTATCAAGGAATGAATAGGTTATCATAGTCTCAAATTTATTTTAATCCAGGAAATTAAAGAAAGTAGCAAATAATTTAAGGATATAATCATAAGGATTTGGAGGAGGAATATTCTCTAGCAATTTCTATTGTGGGAATTTCAAATGTTATTGTAACAATATAAAATAACTACAAGTGGGATGGCCAATTGCTATAAACAAGAATTAATTTGATTTCTATGCTTTTACAAGAGAGAACACAATATTAAAGTTGGAGTCATAAATGCATAAGTTCTAACTACAATTACTCTTCATGATAAAGGTTACAAGTTTCTCAATTTATTTTTGTCAAGTTCAACAACAATTCATAATAATGATCTTTGGATTCTTTGAAGGTAGTTAAACATAGTTGTCCCTCCATCATAAAAGAATGGTGGTAGCCTTAGATGATCTATATTAGTGTAAGATTGTACTTCCTTTTTCAATTCAAATGGTCTTTGGGATGTTATTAAGATTTTAAGCTTTCAAAATACACAAGATAATATATGCATTGAAGAACTTTATGTAACAAAAAGATTGGACAAGATTTTGTTATCTAATATGTAGTTGCAAATAGATTATATAATATCTTTAGATATTTTATTGCAGGTGGGATAAAATCACAAATTCATTCTCTTGATTTGTGATGTACTCAATAATTATTATCCTAAGAAATTTTGATTTTATCAATTTTGATTATCCTAAGCAAGGTTTGGAGGATCATGTATTATGGGTTTGTTCAAAATATGAAATATATAAAGGGGAAAATGAAGATATAAAATGCAAAATATTTTGATAATGTATTTAAAATAAAGGAGGAAATTAAATTCAAGCTCATAAATCTACACAAGAATATAAAAATCAATAGAATGGACCAAGATACTTATGTGCAAAAAAATAATTACTTTCTCATTGTCATAATGTACTACACAAGGAGAAGTCATATTGGACCTAAAAATCTAGGGATATATCACTTAGAAAAGGGGAAAGAACTACCAATATATTTAATGTTATTTCCAAAGCAATATTTTTGGTATCAAACCAAAAATATTTGAAGTCTATTTGGAACAAATATTGAGGAAGACAAAGATATTAGGAAAGAAGAAATAAATTGTTCAAGATATTCTATCAAAATTTGGACAAATTAAAGAATCTCAGGGCATGCATCTACAAAATATTCTATTGATTATCATACAATAACAAAATTAAATTTCAATAAGGAAGATTTGTATTGAGGATCCACATGAGGAATTTTTTCTCTTTGTACGTTGATAAGGTAGTTGGCCCAAATGGATTTTTTGCAACTTTCTTTCAAAACTTTTGGGATTTGTTGAAGAGTGAAATGTTGGCTATGGTTGAAGAGGCTAGAGAAAATAAGGATATAATAAGTGACATAAATAACACATTATTCCATTGGTTCCCAAGAAAAGTGAGATAAATAATTTTGATACTTTTGTCCACTGCGATAATTTAAAAGTTATGACAAAGAGCTTGAAAAACATTATAGATTGTGTTATTATGGATGATTTTTTTTTTGTCCATGTTAAATAAATACTTGATAGTATAATCATTATATAAGAGTTTATGCATTCTCTTCATTTAATAAAAATCTAAGGATGCTTTTAAAACTAGATATACACAAAGCATATGATAGAGTTTGCTAGATTTTTCTACATGGTATTCTTGAAAAAATGATTTTGATCAAAGTTGATGTGAATGGATTAGACATTGTTATAGCATTCTAAAATATTATATTTTGATTAATGGATAATTTATCAAATACTTTGAATTACCCCATGGAATCTACCAAAGTGACACACTATATCCTTATCTCTTTTCTTATTATGGAATCAGGGAGAGATTTTTGAAAGGCAAATATGGAAGGAAAAACCAAAGGTATTAAAATCACAAAAAATATTTCCTTAAAATATCATCTTCTATTTGTTGATGATACTTTTCCTTTAGGTCATACCTCAGTAAATAAGGCCATGGAATTTAAATCAATATTGTCATTCTACTAGAAGGTTGTTGGATAAATGGTTAATATTATAAAATTAAGGATCATTTTCATTAACAATATCCTAGATTTACAATAGATTATTGTGGAGATTTTCATTCATACTTTTCAATAGAAATAATATATAAAACTTGACAAAATTCAACAAAATTTTCTTTGGAAAGTATGTGAGAAAATTTTAGGTTTTCTCTTCATAAGTATGATAAAGCCTATAAAATAAATCATATTGAGGGACTAGACTTATGAAATTATAGACTTATGAGTTTTAGACCATGGGAAAAATTGGTTGGATATTATTCAAATATCAAATAAATATTTGATTAAAATAATATTATATAGGTAGTATGGATGCAATAAAATTATTAAGGAAACAAACCTTACCCAGGTGTTCAACAACATGGAAATTTATATCTGACAGTTTGTAATTTCAAAAAATATATTAAGTGGTCAACTAATAAGAGGGATTCTACAAATTTTGGTCAGATGCTTGGTTGAAGCCTTATCCTCTAATTTTTGATCTAAAACAGTAACCACTTACTCATGCTTGTTTAGCTCATAAAGTTTCAAAGGTAAATTTTTTTATTGTTGTGAGCAAAAATTCTTAGATCATGGGATTTTATTGTTAACATATTTGAGGGAAAGGATCTTAGATAAATATCAAATGAGCTTAAAAAAATGTTTCAAGGGTTTATTTTTCCCAATTTTATAGAAAATGTAAGTTGGTTTAGAAACTATAAAAAGATGGTGGATACTTGGTCAAATTGGGATATAAGGCTTTGGAGATATCACAATTTCTATTTCTTAATGATCTTCTAGGGAAAAATATTTAGTATTTTATGACCTCCCTATAGCCTCAACATTCCTTTGGATAGCAATTCAAAACAAAATTCTTATAGGTGAGAGTTTACAAAGAATAGAATATCATGGACCTTTTAGGTGTGCCTTATGCAATAAGTATCTATAAAAATCATATTATTTGATTCCTAATTGTACCTTTGCTTACACCAAATGGGGATACGTTTTCAAAATAATAAGAATATATTAGGTAGCTCCATCAATATTGAAAGGACTAATAAAGTGTTGGATTAATTACTTTAAGTCTATATCATTGTGCATTCTATGGAGGATTGGTCCTATCATTATTTGTTGAAATTTATGCATTATAAGGAAAATATAATCTTTAAAAACAAATACCATAGTTATTCCCAAGTTTAGAATTGTATTATTGACTCTCTTAAAATGTTTATAGGAATATTATTCATCATGAGGAGTATTGCATGTGGAAAAAGAGGCACTAGCATCTTGGTTATAAGATTTGAATATACATCCAAGGGCCATATGCAACAATTGGTTTAACACAAAGGATATATCTTGATCTATGGATAGAAATACTCAAAATTTGGGTTCATTGTAATCTTGACGATGACTCCAAAGGAAATCTAGGAAAAGCTCATGGAGGTGGTGCTTTTGAAATAATAAAGGAACTTATTGGAATTCATGCCTATTTACAAAAAAATAAAAGAAATCCATCTATTATAAACTTATACAAAGAGCATAAAAGAGAAAAAAAGAGATAAAATATAGTGGGCACCCATAGGAAACACAAATAGTCACTATATTATCCATAGATAAGAAACAACACTCTCATAAAATGGATGGAGCAGTGGTGGGTATTTATACCAATACCTAATCCTTAATTACATCAATAAGTTTAAATAGGTTGATAAAGCAAGAGGGATTAAAGGTTATTACAAGTTATAAGGTGGGTTTATCCATAACAAGGTTAACCACACCATGGGACTTACATAATAAAATATTACTATAAATTGATTTCATTGTATAATGATTGCCCTTAGGCTTATACATTATTACATTATATAGTGTCAACCTTGGACATAAGTCAGGTTACACTTTCAACACCCCATCACAATCTAAATTGAAGGTCTAAAAAGAGAATATATTAGTGATAATAATATCTACACCCATAATGGATCTTCTAGTAGGACTTTCTAGTTGGGATAGAAGCATTTTAATCCTTCTCATCATTTGAAATTCAATGCTACAGAAATACATCTTGTACAAGAATCTCCTTAGGCTAGACCATAGTTATCACTACAACTATTAGATACTCCCACAAACGTCTAATGAACACTTATGCCAAGGATTCAAATGAGAAAGAGAAGTCAAGATAACCACCACCTCTAAATAAAAGTTGATTCAATCTTCTATAGTCATATGAGGTATGTATTGAGCATATATCACCTTGTTTAAACACTTTAACTTGCCCTTGGACCACTTGATTTTTATCATAAAAAAAGGCTTTACATAAACTTGCTTAAAATAAGAGCTATTACAAACTTACAAGAGCACTTAAACAAGGAATAAAATAAGGACAAGATCATGAATTACTATATATTCATGAATTAGCTAAATAAAAGCCCAAAGGAGGAAGCAGAATTAACTACAACACATCTTGATTTATTTTGTATACCTTAAAAAATACAAAAAATTGCTACAGCTATCACAAATCCAATTCTCTCTCAAAAATTAGACCAAATATTTTGATTGCATAGTGTTGTGGAAAATTTTTATATCCTTAAAATATGGTTGCCACCCTACCAAAAATTTCTAATAACAACAATATGCAAGCTCTGATGGACTTTCCACTTCAACCTGTAAGGGAATTTAAAGTAAATTCATGAAACAACAGGTCAGGTCTAGACACCCTAATAAGAGCCTAACTAGCCATGGATGCTCTATCCTTTTAGCTCTTCTAGATTATATGGGTTTAAATTAGGTTTGGATTGTGACCAAGCTAATATAAAACTTTGAGAATGTAGACCGGTGCATTGTCCATTGGATAATTGTAGTAAGAATTAAGATCATAATGAAAATACTGAAACAAGAAAGAGATAACTAGTTTGTTTACATACATTCGAATTACGTAATGGATATAAACATTTACCAATGAAAGAAGGTGTTATTCATATGTTCAAATCATGTAACACATAAACAAACAACACATACATTTGCACAACAAATTTGCAAGAAGGAAGAGATCAAGATTTGTATTAAATTTCATATAAAATATTACAATAAAGATTCGACAGAGTGCGAATATCCTGATGAAACCCAATACAATGGTTATTTCTATTCAAATTATGTAAAAAAAGAACACAACTCTCAATTATCATGAAGTAATCAAGATCCTTCGATCTATGATCCAATCATTGGAAATGATCTCAGTTGGCTGGATACACCTTCAAAAATTCTTGCATAAATGGGAAGAATAAGAATGGAATAGAGGAATAGTAACACAGGGAAATACAACAACCTAAATATAGGATACATAGTATACCTCATTTGCAAAGTTTTACAATAGATGCTTGATGATGCCTCTTGGCCGCTTCGATTCCTTATGTAGCTTGGTTGCCCAAAATATGTTATATTTGCTTGGTACTAGTTCTACCATGTGTATCCTCTTTGGCTCCATGTCTCTTCATATTATCAGGTGTATTACAACCAAATATCAGTTGGTGCAAGATGTATGTAAAACTATCATCTGTTCAAAACTCTGTTTCATCAATTTAGCTTTTTTGACTCTAACTACTTTTGATTTAAAGGAAGTTCTTGGACTATATTGGGCAAGTGATCGTCTGGCCTTTGTTTTTGGTACTGTGGTGGGCCAAACATCTGATTGTGCAAAATTATAATATTGTATATATATTTTTATTCATGTTTGTCCTAGTCATTCATTTTTTTTTGTCTTTATCTGGACTTGGACTAATTTTGATGCAATTATATTTTTGATGTGAAATAGAGGGGGGACCCGATGTGACGATGAAGAGAGAAAAGAGAAAATACGACATAATGAAATAGAATGGGAAAAAATATGGATGGGTGTGGGGATAGTTGAATACAATGGATGTAGCACTGTACATGGAATGGTGGTGAGATGGTACTTTGGGAAACAATACGAGACAACATTTAAGCGAGAATACCCAAAAATGAAAGGATAGCGATGTACTTACAGGTAGGAGGGTGGAAGCAACACTAAGGTTCTATGAATAGGAAGTAAAATAAAATGAAAAACAAGATCTAAAGGTACAAAAATAGATGCAAATACAAAAAAAACTATACCTCCATAACTATATTTTGTCAGGGTGTTTCCTCTGTAACTATATTCTATCGAGGTGCTTGTATCTTTTCAAAGTAGGTAAATTGTTGAAGTCTCGGCATCTACTTTATTTTTCTTCACCTTTTGCATCTATTAGTGCTGATATACATGAACTTTTTATGTTATTCATGCTCTTCTTGTTGCACACTTTGGCCCATATTTGTCACTACAATATTTATTTGGACACTCACCTTCAAGATGCATTTTTCTAGTTGATGATAATATCATCATTATATATATATATATATATATATATATATATATATATATATATATATATTATATATATATAAATATAAATATATAATATATATATATATATATATATATATATATATATATATATATATATGGTAGGATTTGACTTGCTCGAACTAGCATCAAATTCATTATTGACATTTATTGCTCTATGAATATATTTTTCTTGGTATAGTTTGTGAAATCTCATTTTGTGTGGCTTAATAATTTCTCTCTTGATCATCTTCCCTGATAGCCTCTATGTTCGGATTGTCTTTGCCAGTATTTTCGTGTTGTAAATATATGATGGTGTGGATGTACTTAAGGACAAAAATTTATTTTATGTGCTAGAGAATTTTTGAGAACTAACTCCTTTCTATTTTCGGTGATCATGGTGAATTTTCAGCATCAATGTTTACTTATTGAGTAATAGTGATCGTTCACCTATTTTAAATTTTTACTAAGGCAGGGTGACATTGGCATTGAGTGGACCAATAAGAAGCTTTCTAAGGTGCTCTTTTGAAATATTTAATTTCTTTTTATTTTATCATTTTTTTCTCCATCACTTGCTGGCCTGAGTCATAAATAAGATTGCTAGCTAGTATTGGTCTAGTCACTAGCTTGCCTTATTATTTATCACCATGAATTAACCCTATCAAATGATTTATACGCTTGGGATGGTGAGAATGTTGATAAAATATATTATCTCGGGCATTACAACTGATGACGCGACTTAAATGATGACTTTGGTAAACATGCCAATTCACGTTTGGTTAATGAGATGTTGGTGGATAAAGGGGTAGACCAAAGAATTTACAACAGGTAACATGATCGACAAAAGGGGCAAAAGTCAAAATACTTAGGTGAAGTGACTTGATTTTTAGTCTATTGGATGTCATCGAACAAGTCATCCACCTAAGGCACAAAGTGAGGTGACTATCGAATGAAGAGGCCGATCAATGGGAGATTATCGATTGACTTATCAGAGCTTATCCACATTGTCGATTCTTCCAAATGATCAAAGGATATTAGTTGAGACATTTGACCAATGAGATGGCATTGAGAGAGCAGACCGACCAATCATTCTCTGTGAAATACTTTAGAGGGGATGATTTACCATAGTATCAAAATGGGGATGCATTAATTACATAAATGAGACCCTTAAAGATCTAGGAGTGGACAACATAATTTTAAATTAAATTTTCCACAAATAAGATATCACCGAGCAAGATATCTGCCTAAGGTGCATAAAAATATGACCATCAGCTAAGGTATTCGATGGAGTTTAAATTGTTGGATGAATGAGGAGGGCTATCATCTAGGATAGGTGATGAGAAAGGTAGCTTTAAATGACGTAGTCACTGCCTATGATGGGTGTGCATGATAGCCAAAGGTCATATGGGCTATTGGGTGAAAATGGAGGGGAATCAATTATAATAACTGTTGGATTTTTTAGGGCAGAAGTAATAGGTGATGACTCTTTATACTACATGCGATGGCTAATGGACATATGGGCAGTCGAGTGGGATGAAAGGGGTATCAACTGGGACAATCACAACCTTTCATTTAATTGGGTAAGATGGTTGATGGGACTTTTATTGAGCACGATAACTAAGGCATGGAGACTTTGGGAATTTTAGGATTTTTGATGATTCAAAAAGGGGGAAAATGATTCGATGTATACAACACACTTCACACCTTAGGGATCATGAATACATAGGGGTGGGTTCATGCGTAATATAGATCATCGCTAGGACTTAGGGAAAATGTAGACTTAGGAAAATATTTTGTGAGTTAAAATTACAACACATAGCTTGAGGCGGTGGACTTTATATTCATCGGGTGATCTGGGCATGAATTGAAACATGAATGGATGATGATGGATGACTAACAAATGGAATTATGAAGTGTAACCTTAGATGGATGGAGCAAAGGCTTTAATAAATATGGATGGTAAAATGATAATATTATGGTAAAATGGATATGATAGGAATGAATTTATGAAGGATGCTTTTGAATGAATTAAGCATAAGATGACTTGGAGCCATACCTTCATGACCATGGAGACTCTTTTGGACCTTCATAACTTTCATGAAACTTCTCACTTTGACATTGACTATCGCAACCTACAATCACCTAATACTTTTATTTTAACCTCTGTTGGCAATTTTGGGTACCTTGAGTACATTGCTTTTGCCTAAGTTTAGTTGTTGTCATTGATGTCAAGGAGCTATTGGTAGATGTTGTTTTTGATGTCAAGGAACTTTTGGAGCAACTTGTTTTTATGTCCAAGGATGTGTTTTTGTTGAAGGTTTCAGTTGGTCAGTAAGTCTCCAAGAAGATCAAAGTAGCCCAGTTGCCAAAAATCCAGAAAAATATTAAGTAGAATAAGTTTGCAGGCTGCTGGAAAAACTGTCACGATTTCGTGACATGTTTGAGGAGAGAGAAAGTCACGATTTCGCGACATGCAGGAAGGTAGAGGCAAAGCGGGAAAAAGTGTCACGATTTCGTGACATGTTTGAGGAGAGAGAAAGTTTGGCCAAAGCGTCATGATTTCGTGACATGCAGGAAGGCAGAAGCGCAACAGGCAGAAAGTGTCACGATTTTGTGACAAGTTTCGAAGAAGTCGTACGGATGCAGGAAGTGTCACGATTTCGTGACATGTTCCAGTTTCGCGAGCAGTTGGCAAGAAAAATCCTAAGGAAGAAAGCGTCACGATTTCGTGACATGTTTCATTTTTGCTAGTGCAAATCAAGAAAAGGATGAAGGAGCAAGAGGTGTCGCGATTTCACGATAGAGTTGCTGATGACGTCAGCAAAAGGCAAAGGTGTCACGATTTCATGATAGTTGTGGAGAAGAAGGCGTTGAGGTCCAGAGCGTCGCGATTTCGTGACCAAAATCATGATGACGTCAACAAAGATGTGCGATTTCATGAAACAACATGAGAAGAAGGCAGTGAAGTCTAGAGCGTCATGATTTGCGACAAGGTTCATGATGACATCAAAGGTTGAAGAAGGGAAGTAGAGTTGGTAGAAGGGAGTGTAGGCGATTTTGTGACAACAAACCCAAGAAGGTGTTCGACGGACCAAGGCGTAGCGATATCGTGACAAGATACATGGTGACGTCAGCAAAGGTTGTAGTGTCACGATTTCATGATAGCAAATCAAAGAAGGCGCTCGACAGGAGTAGTGTCACGATTTCGCGATAGCGTGTAATGCAAGGTGTACGACAGACCAAGGCGTAGCGATATCGTGACATGTTTGAGTGTCGCATGAGAAAAGCCATAGAATTGCAGAAGCGTTTGAAGTCGACGAAGTTAACCTTTGTCGACAAAGTATAAAGTCTTACAGCCGACGTGGTAGAAGATTGAACAGCCGACTAAAGATCAAAGATTTCATCTTGAGATTGTGAGTATTAAAGGAAGACTATTTGAGCATTTTTGTGTGTGATCGAAGTGTGCGTTCGTAATGCGATCTGCGCAAGTAAAGTGCGGGAGATAAGTTTGATCGTCAAGAAGTTGAGTGTGCAAAGTCTTGCTACTGTGGTTGCATAGAGAGTGAAGACAGTACTACGGTGGATGCGCAAAGGGATAGAAAGTGTTGGTGTTGTGACATTCGAAGACAACATGCAAAAGTGAAGGGTTCGATAGTCGAAGTGCTGTGTACTGTTGTGTGTTGTTGTGGTTGCATAGAGAGGGAAGACAGTTCTACGGTGGATGCGCAAAGGAGCAAAAGGTGTTGTTGTTGCAACATTCAAAGACAACACGTAGAAGTGAAGGGTTCAACAATCGAAGTGCTGTGTACTGCTGTGTACTGCTGTAACTACGTAGAACTATGCGAGAGTTGGTTTCGACCAAACATGATTGTAACAGAATAGTAAAGACTTGGAGGTAGCTTTGAGCAAGCATTTGAAGAGCTTGTGAACCGTTCTTCTTTCACCAATTTGAGGACCAGATTGAGGATAGAATTTGAGGCAAAAAGAGGACATTTGTGCTAGACCGAAGGACTACGTAATTCGAGGATCAGTTTTGAAGTGATAGAGTTGAGGACAGAGATCTCCAGCTAGAGCAGGGAAGACAGGTGTCTTCTGTGGAAGGAGTTCCACTTGCTAAGGGTAAAAGAGATAGAGGTCCTCTAGAGGATCACTAGCAAAGTTGAATTAGGGGAAGGTGTCTCCTTTGAGCTGAGGCTCATAAACATTGTAATCGGGAAGGATTCCCAGAGGTTTTGATATAACTTTTAGAAGAAAAGTTTTATCCGTGGAGTAGCCCACCTTGGGTGAACCACGTTAAATGGGTCTTTTATGTGTGATGCTTTCTGTCTTGTTTAATGTTATGTTGATGCCATTGCTATCTGAATTTAAAATTATTAAATGGTTTTATCTTATACTGTTCACCCCCCTCTCAGTATAAGTTCATGTTCTTCAATTGGTATCAGAGCGGGTCTCTCCAGAAAAAGCCTAACAACTTGGAGAAGGATCTAACAGAGGAACATATAAATTCAGAAAAGGTTGAATTCGATCTCAAGAGTGAATTCTTCTTGGCCTTGAGAAAGCTTGAAAAACTCAGGGAAGAGAATTTTGTTCTTAAGCAGCATTGTCAGGAAAAAGAGATAGCAAGATCAGAATTGGCTCAACATATTATAGATTTCAAACTTCTAGCTGAAGAAGGGAAGAAGATTGAACAAGTTCTAACAGAGGTTCTAAAAAGAAAGGTAGCTGATTGTGAGAAACTAGAAGGAGAGATTATGTCTCTTAGAGTGAAGTTAGAACAGTCAACTCTCAGACAGAATTTTCCATGTGAAAAGAAGGATGGCATCACCATGTATGAAACAGGGTCTTCAAGCAAGAACAATCTTCACTCTGAAGAGAAATGGATTCCAGTTGATCGCAAGAAGAACAAACTTCCAAGGCATCAAAACAGGTTACATAACACCTTCCATGGATATTGTTTTTCTTGTAAAAAATTTGGTCACATAGCTATGCATTGCAATAAATCTCTGAAGAATCATAGTAAGGAAAATGTTAACTCATTTGCACCACTTATGAATAAAAATATTATGTGTTACAAGTGCAAGAATTTTGGGCATATAGCAAGGATGTGCAGCTTGGATAAATTTAGTTTTGAGTTCTCAAAAAGGAGGAATGAGATAAAATCTAAATCAATGATAGTTCAAACTGCTTTTCATGCTCAAGACAAAGTAGAAAAATGGTATCTTGATAGTGGCTGTTCAAAACATATGACTGGTGAAAAAGAAAAATTTCTATCTTTAAAAGAAGCAAACAGAGGAACAGTCAGTTTTGGAGATAACAGGTCCGCAAAGATCTGTGGTAAAGGAACTCTTAGTCTGGATGGGAAATCCAAAACAGAAAACGTGCTTTATGTAGAAGGGTTAAGACATAATCTGCTTAGTGTGAGTCAACTTTGTGATCAAGGGCACATAGTATCTTTTTTTTCTGATAGATGTGAGATAAGTAAAGAATTAAATGGAAAACTCATTGCTAGAGCTACAAGGACTCCAAACAATCTTTACATGCTGAGTGAGATAAAAAGAGAAAAATGCCTTCTAACTCAAGAAGATGAAAGTTGGTTGTGGCATAAAAGGTTGGGACATTTGAGCTTTGATAATCTGGTCAGTATTAGTAACAAGGAAGCAGTTAGAGACTTGCCCAAAATAAAAAGGCCCCAAAACATCATTTGCGGTCCTTGTCAACATGGTAAACAGACCAGAACCAGTTTCAAATCGAAAGGGTATACTTCGGCAAATCCTTTGGATCTTATTCATACTGATTTGTGTGGTCCTACCAGAACTCAGAGCATTCAGGGAGATAGCTATTTCATGTTGTTTGTAGATGATTACTCGAGAATGACTTGGGTTACTTTTCTCAAAGAAAAATCTGAAGCTTTTGGAAAATTTAAAATTTTTAAAGAAATGATTGAAAATGAGACTGACAAGAAAATAAAATGTTTAAGATCAGATAGAGGAGGAGAGTTCACTTCAAATGAATTTGTGGAATACTGTGAACAACATGGAATCAAAAGAGAATATTCAGCAGCAAGAACTCCTCAACAAAATGGAGTAGTTGAAAGAAAAAATAGAACTGTTGAAAATATGGCTAGAGCTATGTTAGATGAGTCAAAACTTTCAGATGGTTTTTGGAGAGAAGCAGTGAATACAACAGTCCACATCATTACCAGGGCTCAACTCAGAGTCAATCATCATAAAACTCCCTATGACCTGTGGAAAGGAAGACCAGCTAGAGTTAAACACTTCAAAGTGTTCGGGAGTAAGTGCTTCATCGAAGGGAAGATCAAAATCCGGGTAAGTTTGATCCCGGGTGTGATGAGGGAATTTTTCTTGGATATTCCAGCAAAAGTAAGGCCTACAGATGCTTCAACAAAAGAACTCATACAGTTGTAGAAAGCATAAATGTAACGGTAGATGAAAAGACAGGAATAAGAGAACCGATCAAGGAATTCAGTGATGGAATCTGTCAAGAAGAATTCAGAGAAGTGTCGGATGAAGAAGAGGAAAGACAACTGTTGCTTCCCAAAACTCCTTCACGGTATGTTCGAAACATCATCCCAAAGACTTGATCATTGGTGATCCAAATAGCAGAGCAAACAAGAAGAAGAGTCATTTCTTCACATGAATCTGCAAATGTTTCATTGTTGTCTCAGATTGAGCCAAAAAATTTTAGTGAAGCATGTACAGATGATTTTTGGGTACAAGCAATGGATGAAGAGCTAAATCAAATAGAGAAAAGTGAAACCTGGGATTTGGTTCCAAGACCTAAGAATAAGAATGTCATTGGCACAAAATGGGTCTTCAAAAATAAACTTAATGAGGATGGAAAGGTTGTCAGGAACAAAGCCAGGTTAGTCTGTAAAGGGTATGCTCAAGTCGAAGGTGTTGATTTCGAAGAGACGTTTGCGCCTGTTGCTCGTCTTGAAGCGATCAGAATGTTTTTGGCCTTGTCTAGTTTCAAATCTTTCAAAGTGTTTCAAATGGATGTAAAGTCTGCTTTTCTAAATGGAGTGTTGGATGAAGAAGTCTATATAGAACAGCCAGAAGGTGTGTCTCTTTCAGAACAGCCAGACTATGTGTGTAAACTAAAAAAGGCACTATACGGGTTAAAGCAAGCACCCAGGGCTTGGTACTCAAGGCTTGATGGGTATCTTCATGCACAAGGATTCAGGAAAGGCGTGGCAGATTGCAACCTGTACATTAAGAATAAAGGTGATGATATGATTATCATAGTTGTTTATGTCGATGATATTATTTTTGGAGGGAATAATACTCGGATGTGCAAAGTTTTTGCTAACACCATGCAAAAAGAATTCGAGATGTCTATGATTGGAGAACTGTCATTCTTTTTAGGACTGCAGATTGCGCAATCAAAAAATGGTATATTTCTCTCTCAAGAAAAGTATATCAAAGAGATGTTAAAAAAATTTGGGATGATGGACAGCAAACCTGTATGTACTCCAATGATTACAGGGTGCAATCTGAGTAAGGATGATGAATCTCCAGCAGCAGATCAAAAATTGTATAGATCTATGATTGGCAGTTTACTATATAGTACAGCTACCAGACCGGATATCATGCAGGCCGTTGGATTAGTAGCAAGATTTCAGGCAGCTCCAAAAGAATCTCATGTTATGGCAGTCAAGAGGATATTCAGATATTTGAAGGGCACTATGGATTTTGGGCTTTGGTATCCCAAAGGCAATGATTTCACCCTCACAGCCTATACAGATGCAGATTGGGCAGGCAGTATTGATGATAGAAAGAGCACTAGTGGTGGAGCATTCTTTCTAGGAAAGAGTCTGGTTTCTTGGCTAAGTAAGAAACAACCTTCAGTTTCCTTATCTACAGCAAAAGCTGAATATATTGCAGCAGTGGCTGGGTGCACTCAGGTTTTATGGATGAAAACTACCTTGGAGGATTTCAAAGTCAAGCATGAACAACCTATCCCTATTCTTTGTGATAATTCAAGTGCCATAAGTATTTCTAAAAATCCGGTAATGCATTCAAGGACGAAACACATTTCTATAAAATATCATTTTCTAAGGGAAAAAGTGCAAGAGAAGCAGGTTAAGTTAGAATATGTTCCCACTAAAGAGCAAATTGCAGATATCTTCACCAAACCCCTTCCAAAAGATACGTTTGAGTATCTAAGGGAGAAGTTGGGAGTTGTACTCTCACCTCGAGATTAATCACCTCATCAGGAGGTGGGGGAGGGACTAAGCTAAGAGGCTCATTCTTAGTCCCAAGCCCCAAAGGTGACCCTTTGCCATTGATGACAAAGGGGGAGAGATTTAAGTAAGGGGGAGAGTTTTCAAGAGAAGAGGAAAGCTTCAATTCAGGGGGAGCAAAACTTGAAGAGATTGAATTCAGTTTTGGCTCTTGAAAGATGTGTTTTAGTTAAGGGTTGCCATCAATGACAAAGGGGGAGATTGTTGGCAATTTTGGGTACCTTGAGTACATTGCTTTTGCCTAAGTTTAGTTGTTGTCATTGATGTCAAGGAGCTATTGGTAGATGTTGTTTTTGATGTCAAGGAACTTTTGGAGCAACTTGTTTTTATGTCCAAGGATGTGTTTTTGTTGAAGGTTTCAGTTGGTCAATAAGTCTCCAAGAAGATCAGAGTAGCCCAGTTGTCAAAAATCCAGAAAAAGATTAAGTAGAATAAGTTTGCAGGCTGCTGGAAAAACTGTCACGATTTCGTGACATGTTTGAGGAGAGAGAAAGTCACGATTTCATGACATGCAGGAAGGCAGAGGCAAAGCGGGAAAAAGTGTCACGATTTTGCGACATGTTTGAGGAGAGAGAAAGTTTGGCCAAAACTGTCACGATTTCGTGACATGCAGGAAGGCAGAAGCACAGCGGGCAAAAAGTGTCACGATTTCATGACAAGTTTCGAAGAAGTCGTACGGATGCAGGAAGTGTCACGATTTCGTGACATGTTCCATTAGCGTTGAGCTAAGTGATTTGAATGTTTATTTCTAGAAAAAAAAAGGATGAAGGAGAAGAGGTGTCACGATTTCGAGAGTTGTCGATGACGTCAGCAAAAGGCAAAGGTGTCACGATTTCATGACAATTGCGGAGAAGAAAGCGTTGAGGTCCAGAGCGTCATGATTTCATGACCAAAATCATGATGACGTCGAAAGCAGTGATTTGGAAGAGAAGCTAAATAAAATGAGGAAAGGAGGTGCGATTTTGCGACAACATTAGAAGAAGGCAGTGAAGTCTAGAGCGTCACGATTTCATGACAAGGTTTACAATGACGTCAGCAAAGGCTGTAGTGTAGCGATTTCATGACAACAAACCCAAGAAGGTGTTCGACGGACCAAGGCGTAGCGATATCGCGACAAGATACATGGTGACGTCAGCAAAGGTTGTAGTGTCATGATTTTGCGATAGCAAATCAAAGAAGGCGCTCGACAGGAGTAGTGTCACGATTTCGCGACAGCGTGTAATGCAAGGTGTACGGTAGACCAAGGCGTAGCGATATCGCGACATGTTTGAGTGTCACGCGAGAAAAGCCACTTTGAAGTTGACGAAGTTAACCTTTGCCGACAAAGTAAAGTCTTACAGCCGACGTGGTAGAAGATTGAACAGCTGACTAAAGATCAAAGATTTCATCTTGAGATTGTGAGTATTAAAGGAAGACTATTTGAGCATTTTTTGTGTGATCGAAGTGTGCGTTCGTAATGCGATCTGCGCAAGTAAAGTGTGGGAGATAAGTTTGATCGTCAAGAAGTTGAGTGTGCAAAGTCTTGCTATTGTGGTTGCACAGAGAGTGAAGATAGTACTACGGTGGATGCGCAAAGGGATAGAAAGTGTTGGTGTTGTGACATTCGAAGACAGCGTGCAAAAGTGAAGGGTTCGACAGTCGAAGTGTTGTGTACTGTTGTGTGCTGTTGTGGTTGCACAGAGAGGGAAGACAGTTCTACGGTGGATGCGCAAAGGAGCAGAAGGTGTTGTTGTTGCAACATTCAAAGACAGCATGTAGAAGTGAAGGGTTCAACAGTCGAAGTGCTGTGTACTGCTGTAACTACGTAGAACTGTGCGAGAGTTGGTTTCGACCAAACACGATTGTAACAGAACAGTAAAGACTTGGAGGTAGCTTTGAGCAAGCATTTGAAGAGCTTGTGAACCGTTCTTCTTTCACCAGTTTGAGGACCAGATTGAGGACAGAATTTGAGGCAAGAAGAGGACAGAATTGTGCTAGACCGAAGGACTATGTTCAGTGCAAGTTCGAGGACCGGTTTTGCGGTGACGAGTTGAGGACGAGAGATCTCCGACCGAGAGCAGGGAAGACAGGTGTCTTTTGTGGAAGGAGTTCCACTTGCTAAGGGTAAAAGAGATAGAGGTCCTCTAGAGGATCACTAGCAAAGTTGAATTAGGGGAAGGTGTCTCCTTTGAGCTGAGGCTCATAAACATTGTAATCGGGAAGGATTCCCAGAGGTTTTGATATAACTTTTAGAGGAAAAGTTTTATCCGTGGAGTAGCCCACCTTGGGTGAACCACGTTAAATGGGTCTTTTATGTGTGATGCTTTCTGTCTTGTTTAATGTTATGTTGATGCCATTGCTATCTGAATTTAAAATGATTAAATTGTTTTATCTTATACTGTTCACCCCCCCCTCTCAGTATAAGTTCATGTTCTTCAACCTCGTTTAAAAATTAGGGGTACAATATAAGTTGGGATTTTTAAGCCCAACACAGGATCTATCTGGGACAAGAGAAGTGTTTGATATTTGAGGATTAAAAGTTCTCTTGAGGACCCTAGAATATTCAATTGACCTGACCATGACCACATGTCCTTTGAATTTTTGGTATGGTCTAATACAAAATACTATTTCCACATATGTGACCTTTATGTTGACCATCATAGACTCTGGAGACTAAATTTTTTCAATACTTGCTTGGATGATACAAATATAATTTTTCTTAATTACTTAAAATTACAAACGGAATCCTAAATGCCTGTAAGCAAAAATAAAAATCTTAATCACCTAAAGGACCAAAAAAAAATTGAGATAGGCTGAAATATGACAAGGACATGGTCCCCCAAAGATTAAGTCAATATGGTTGAAACAAATAATTGATGTAGCCCACACCAAGGGTCAAATCTCTCCAACATCAAATAATTCAATGTGACTAAGTCAATGTAAGGTTCAAATCTCTCCAACATCATATAGTTCAATGTGACTAAGTCAATATAAGGTTCAAATCTCTCCAACATCA
The DNA here is from genome assembly GCA_028583015.1 of Wollemia nobilis. NCBI lineage: Eukaryota > Viridiplantae > Streptophyta > Pinopsida > Araucariales > Araucariaceae > Wollemia > Wollemia nobilis. The sequence continues at coordinate 1,007,087 of JAQPPZ010003263.1, read as the reverse complement.
TATAGTTCAATGTGACTAAGTCAATATAAAATGGAAAGGATAACCCTTTCAAAACCCTTCTTTATATATAAAAAATTATTAGCTCAACTTATGATATTCTTCAATACTGACTAAGTCAATATGGTTGAGACAAATAGTTGATGTAGCCCACACCAGGTTCAAATCTCTCCAACATCAAATAGTTCAATGTGATTAGGTCAATATAAAAGGGAAAGAGAAACCCTTTCAAAATCCTTATATATATATATTGTTAGGACCCTCCTAACATGTCCTAATTACTTATATTATTTATTCATTATATTCTAGGGTCACAACCCTTCACTCTTACAACTATTAGACTAGGTATTTAAATGCAATCCACATATGATAATAAGGCATCATAGAACAAATATATAAATTAAGTCTATTGTGTGTTTTCTACCTTACAATAAAAAAGCGATTCAATATAAAAAATGATCTTGCTTCCTGCACCATTTAGTTTCATACCATCTGGATCAGAGCTAGATCAAGGAGCAAATTCACCATTAAATTTTTTTCCCACCGCACATTTCATCCAGTCCACATTCGCGAGGACGCAAACAACATTCACGCTTCACGGATCCATGTCAAAATCCTCACAAAAAATTAAACCTTCTCCTAAGGTATGAATTAAGTTGTCTTACACCCAAATTGCTCGACCTTTCATGTGGTGACCAGTGGCTATTTTGAAAAATCTAAAATCTTCAATGCAGCATCAAGGTTTTCGACGTCCGAAACGCAAAGGAAAAAAATTAAAATTAATTTTTTATTTTTTATTTTTTGCTCACCTGTACCAAGTAATATTGATCGTTACCTACACCAACCGCAATGGCTAAAGGACAACGATCACTGGATTCCATTCATGAGAAACATGAAAGGCTCGCTGAAGAAGTTCAATAGGAAAGAGAGGAGAATACCCATACAACAAGATAACTCTTCGAGAAAATATTTGCAATGGATATTAAACTTGATGCCATCAGTCAAAATTAGGCAACAACACATGCAAATTCACCCAACCACGGGTCATCAAACCGAGCAATATTAGGAGGTCCACAAAATTCCATTCTACCACGGACGACCAAATTAGACTTCCCAAAATTTGAAGGAGGAGACCCTACAAACTGGATCTACTGAGCAGATCAATATTTCTCACTAAATCAAATTCTGTAAATGCAAAAAGTGCATATCGCCTCCTTCCACTTGGAAAATGACGCCATCCAATGGTACCAATGGTTTGAGAAAACTAATGGCACTCCAACGTGGTCAACCTTTACACAGAATATATTATTGCAATTCAGCCCTAGCAAGTTTCAAAGCTTTACAAGGGCCCTCACTAAATTATGCCAGACCACAACGGTAAGCGAATACCAAGCAGAATTTGAAATGCTAGCTAATCGAACATCCGGATTAGACACTTCCTTCTTTCAAGAATGTTTTGTCAGCGGATTAAAAGAATAAATTCGAATAGAGGTGCAAATGTATAACCCTACAAACATGTTAGAGACCTTGGCTTGGCGAAATTAACGGAGGACAAAATTAAGGCACGAAATCGGTTCACAAAACCAACTTGGGGGAAACCATCAAACACTTATACCAATCCCAAACCAATGATAAATGGACGAACCCAAGACTCCTACATAGCCCCCAAAATTAACCCCGCTCTACCAATTAAGCATCTGAGTTTCGAGGAAATGAAGAAAAGACAAGCTAAGGGTCTTTGCTACCATTGCGATGAGAAATTTGACATAAATCATAAATGTGCCTCATGAAAATTTTATATTCTAGATGCCACAGAGGAAGGTAATTCTACTGAAGAGGAACCTGAACTCGAAGTAGAGGTATTATCCAACACACTTAAAAGTGACGAAGAAAATGCACCAAAGGTTTCCTTCAATGCCCTTGCCAGATTTTTTTCCCCTCAAAAAATGCGAGTTAAAGGGTATTTTAAGAAACAAAACCTTACCGTGCTCCTAGATTCTGGTAGCACACACAATTTTATCAATCCAAAGGTGTCTAAACAAGCAAATTGTTTTATATACCCTTGCAATAACTTCGAAGTGATGATTGGAAATGACATAAAAATTGCATGCAAAGGAAAATACAGAAATATAAAACTAACTATGGGGGTTTATAACATGAAAGGTGACATGTGCGTCCTACCCCTAGGTGGATGCGACATTGTACTAGGTGTACAATGGTTACAAACCTTGGGCGTATTCCAATGGGAATTTGATGAACTATGGATGGAATTCGCAGCAAATAACCAAACCTATATTATCCAAGGCCTGAAATCAAGACCTTCCCAAATCGTCAGCTTGCATTGAATGGAGAAAATTATCCGAAGAGGAAACAAAGGAATGGTTGCCTAATTATTTTCAATTCAACCTAGTCACAAAGAAGACAAGACACCAGAGTTACAAAAGATTTTAGACCACCATAAGGCGGTATTCAATGAACCAAAAGGACTACCTCCACAACGAAGTCACGATCACACTATTCCACTATTTTTAGGGCATCACCCTCCTAATATTAGACCTTATTGTTATCCATACCTCCAAAATACTGAAATAGAGAAATTAGTACAAGAGCTTCTTAAGGCAGGAGTCATTAGACCTAGCAAAAGCCCTTACTCCTCTCCAATTATTTTAGTTAGAAAAAAGGATGGCTTGTGGTGTTTATGTGTCGATTTTTGAGCGCTTAATAAAATGACCATCAAAGATAAATTTCCTATTTCGGTCATAGATGAGCTATTAGATGAAATCCACGAGGCAACTTATTTTTCCAAGTTAGACTTACGGTCAAGCTACCACAAAATACGAGTCAATGAAAAGGATATTCCTAAGACAGCCTTTCGCACTCACGAAGGGCACTACGAATTCTTGGTGATGCCATTTGGCCTGACCAACGCTCCTTCTACCTTTCAAAGTCTAATGAATAAGGTATTTCACCCTTTTCTTCGTAAATTTATATTAGTTTTCTTTGATGACATTTTGATTTATAGCAAAACATGGGAAGAACATTTGAACCATGTTAGACAAGCGTTCCAAATCTTGGAGGAAAATAAACTTTATGCAAAAAGATCAAAGTGTTCCTTTGGAAAACAAGAAATTGAATACTTAGGGCATATTGTCTCAAAGGAAGGAGTTATGGTAGATCCTTCCAAAATTGAGGAGGTGAAAAATTGGCCTATTCCAAAAACCTTAAAAGCTTTACATGGGTTTCTTGGACTAATGGGATATTATAGAAAAGTTGTCCAAAATTATGGTAAAATCGCTGCTCCTCTAACAACATTACTTAAGAAAAATGCTTTCAAATGGTCGTCTAAAGCGGATGAGGCCTTTATCACCTTGAAAACTGCAATGTGTACCACCCTTGTTCTAGCCATGCCCAAATTTTCTAAATCGTTCGTCATTGAAAGTGACGCTTCAGGAATAGGAATGGGAGCCGTACTCATGCAGGATGAAATACCTCTAGCTTTTATAAGCAAAGCATTTTCTCCTAAGAATTTAGCTTGCTCTATGTATGAAAAAGAGATGTTGGCGATTGTCCATGCTATTCAACATTGGAGGCCTTACCTTATTGGCCAACATTTCATTATACGCACTGACCATCATAGCTTGAAGTATTTTTTGGAACAAAGTACTAATACCCCGGAACAAAAAAAATGGGTTACTAAAATTCTTGGCTATGATTATGAAATTACATATAAAAAGGGAAAGGACAACATGGCAGCCGATGTACTTTCTAGAAAATTTGAAGATATGCCTCAAGTCCATGCTCTTTCCTCCCTTATTCCTAAATGGGTAGATGAGATACATGAAGAATGGATAAATGATCCTACTATCCACGCCTTAATTCAAAAACTTCAACATAATCCTAGTAGCAAAACTCCATACACTTGGAAGGACAATATATTAAGATACAAAGGGAGGATGGTACTCACCCCCAATTCAACTTATCATGAAAAACTTCTTCATGAGTTATATAGCTCACCCACTGTAGGCCACTCAGGGTTCTTAAAAACCTATAAAAGAGCCACTACCTCCTTCTATTGGGTAGGAATGAAAAATTACATCAAAAACTTTGTAAAAGAATGTGAAGTTTTCCAAAGACAAAAGGGGGAGACCCTCGCTATTCCAGGATTACTTCAACCTCTTCCTATACCCACCAAAACATGGGCAAATATTTCTATGGAATTTATTGAAGGATTACCAAAATCAGGAGGAAAAACAACCATTTTTGTAGTCGTTGATCGTTTATCTAAATATGCCCATTTTTGTTTCGTGGCTCATCCTTATACCACTAGTACTATAGCCCACCTCTTCCTAGATAACATCTTTAAATTACATGGTATGCCCTCCAAAATTTTTAGTGACTGCGACCCAAATTTCACTAGCACCTTTTGGAAGGAATTATTCAAATTACAAGGTACTCAACTTCGTATGAGCTCCGCTTACCATCCTCAAACCGATGGCCAAACATAAGTTTTAAATAAATGCTTGGAAATATACCTTCGATGTTTTGTTTCTACTCAACCACTCCATTGGGTAAAGTGGATTTCACTAGCGAAATGGTGGTATAACACTTCATACCATATGTCCATCAAAATGACTCCTTATGAAGCACTATATGGTCAAACACCATCATCCATCACTTCCTATATTCCAGGGACTACAAAATTCCATGCAGTGGAAACAGAACTTGCTAATAGAGATGATATACTACGGATCCTAAAAGAGAACCTACACACCACCCAACATCGCATGAAGGAGCAAGCCGATCAACATAGAAGTGAATGTAGTTTCCACGAGGGTGATGGTTTTCTTATGTATCCAACCTTACCGTCAATCCTCTCTTAAACAAAAAGGTTCTTAAAAGTTAGCACCCAAAATTTACGGGTTGTATAAAGTTCTCCAACGTATTGGGACCTTTGCTTACAAACTAGAGCTTCCTCCCTCTTCCAAACTTCACCTCGTATTTCATGTATCTTGCCTTAAGCTCACAGTGTGAGCCCATATCACGACACAATCCACTCTCCCTAAATTCTTCGATGATGGAGTACTTCTAGTCAAGCTAGAAGCTATCTTGGATCGCCACTCTCGTCACCTTCGTACTCGTGATATCACGGAAGTTTTAATCCATTGGAAAGGTCTACCTTTAGAAGACGCAACGTGGGAAAATTTTCAAGATATCCAGCAGCAATTTCCAAATTTCCATCTTTGAGGACAAAGCTCATTTAAGGGGGGTGGCATGTTAGGACCCTCCTAACATGTCCTAATTACTTATATTATTTATTCATTATATTCTAGGGTCACAACCCTTCACTCTTACAACTATTAGACTAGGTATTTAAATGCAATCCACATATGATAATAAGGCATCATCGAACAAATATATAAATTAAGTCTATTGTGGGTTTTCTACCTTACAATCAAAAAGCGATTCAATATAAAAAATGATCCTGCTTCCCGCACCATTTAGTTTCATACCATATATATATATAACATTTTATCAACCCGTTAGATTCTTCAATATTGAAAGATGCAACTTAAGTTCAAATATTGTCAAACAATAAATAAATATAAAACAATAAATAGATAATGTCTAGGTTGTTGTAATACCACTACATGATGATGTAATGTAAAGGAAGCCTATTTATTTATTTGGTTATTGTGAGAAACCTCTATGACCGATGCACATGGTTGAGCAGTCTCCTTCCAACCATAATCCCTCATAAAGTCGAGAGCTACACTTATAAATAGAGAATTTAACACAAAACCACCACACACCCATCCCCTCACACACTCCCTCACACCACAGTTTGAAAGAGAGAAGCCTATTTCAAGTATATAGAACCAATTAAATGTTTTATCCAAAAGCTAAAACAATAAAGTTTTTTTTTTTTAATTTAATTGAAATGAAATGAAAGATTTTAATTACATCCACGAGACCCAAATATGGTCTATGGGACCTCAAATATGGAAGTACAACTGCTCAAATCATATCATATGATCTTTAAGGCTATAAATTATCTCTATTTCAAATGTTATTCTATACTTTACATTTATAATGTATTTTTATTACTTCTTCAAGATACCAATAAAGTATTTTTATTAATTTTTAAAAGTATTTTTCTTAGTTCTTGTGTTGTAATCAAATTTAGGATGTTCTCTTAACTATTGTGTTGTCTCCTCAGCGAAAATAAGATCATCTGCATTTAAAGGGAGCTTAAGTATACACTATCACCTGCTCTTAAGATTAGTTATTATTTTATTTTATCAATATATAAATGACTTAAATTAGGGATAGTATACACCATTATTTGACTCCTATCTCACTTTTGAAGTAATTAAAAGGTTTCCTTATAATTCTATCAATTCTTGCTCTATTTTTTTTATGCCAAGCTCCAACATCCTGCTGCATAGGTAACTTCTAAATATTATTCTTGACGAATTTCCATTTTTATTTTATATTTTTGAATGACATGTTCAAATTGATTTCATGATTTATTACAAAGTGTTTTTATGTAAAACTTTCTTGCCTTTTGCTCTTTTTACTTTCTCTTCTATGTAATTATACCACTTAGGATTTTAAATGGTATCTTGACCATTTTCGATGTTTTAGTCTCAACCATTGATGTTGAAGAAATAATGCATTAAAACAAAAGACAAAGATAATTTATCAAACATATCAAGATCCCTAAATGACCTAGGAATATTGTCCACCATTAATTAGTATAAATATTATACTAAATAAGAGGAGGATAGTTATCAATATTTATGTAGTCAAAATGAGGGATTTCATTAAAAAATACCTCTTTTAACAACAAACTTCTTGATTTCACTTTCAAATCTAAAAATAATTATTTCATTTATTAATATCCTTCATTGGAACAACATGATGGTGCTTGAACGATAATTTTTTGCTCACATTTGAATGGTAAATTTCTCCCATTTGAACGCCAACTAATTTGAATGACAGGTTGATTGGTCTTCTTTTGAATGACAGTGACTTCTTGAACGAACCTTGCTCACTACCTAATGGGATATGTTTATATCTCAAATAACACTCCTTCAAACAACAATGACTCTCACGCTTTCAATTGAACTACAAGTGTACTCAAATGATGGTGTTTGATAGCTTTTGAAGCCTAACACTTAATTTAAATCTTATAAGAAAGTAATCACAGGAACGAAATAAAGTTGCAATATAATGAATTCAATAAATATGATAATAACACTAGAATAACTCAGAAATACTCACAGAATAATCACATGGAAATGCTCACAAAAATATTGAAAATGCTATTGAATAAAGGTCTACTAATGCATGCTATAAGCTATGCATTTTCTATACCAATTACAATGCTTTGTCACAAATATATAATAGTATGTGACTCTTCATATGAAGCACTCTTGACCTTCACTCTTCTTTGTAATTCTTCACTTTCCTATTCTAAGGACACATGTCACTCTTACATAATGGACACTTGTGCATATTTACACTCACAATGCTTGCACACTTAAATACATGACACTTTTGCATTTCTTACACATTATTACATTACATAAAATATAAACTCACACTCTAGTATAATACATACACTTAATCTAATATTGTACCAAGGTGGTACATTGGCATGTACCAAATAATGTAATATTCTCGAACATATTACATTATTTGGGTATTGAAGACTTTAGTCTTTAACACAATATTCGTCCTAATATGACTTTATAATGGACTATGTCTTGATCTGGTTCACCTTCCTATTGAAAGTATTCAACCTTTTATTCTTTGATTTGTAGATGGCTTTGATGTGCAACTTGTTGTTGATCTCTCATCTTTTCATCATATTGAATTTCAGATTGACCCAACGTTTACGTTGGTAGATAGATCCTTGATTCTCATTTCCTATAATCTATCTTTTAGAATATTCAATAATGTTATTTTGAACTAAAAAAAGATCTTGAGAGAAACTAATTGATTCTAAAGCATATATTCCATTCTTGATTGATCCTATAGCTTCTATCTCATTTTGATTTTTAATGAGATACTTATTAACTCCATTTATATATTTGAACTCAATCATCCTTTTACTTTCTACTAGCTTGGTCATTGAAATGAGATTAGATGTCAATCCAAGAACATACATCACATCATGTAACACAAAATTCAAAAATGATATACTAGGTGTTACACATTCACATCCTTGAACAAGATAGTATTTACCATCTAAATTTTTTAAACTAAAGTTGTCTTTGAATTCTAGACAATCAAACCACTGTAAATTGTCTGTCATATGATGAATGCCACTAGAATCTATGTAACAAAGGTCTTTATCCTTTTGAGCCACATGATTATCTCTACTTGATGTTATCTTGCAATGTTGGTAAGAAATATGAAGAGTGTTAAATGAATTGTGATCTTGTATCCTTCCATAATATTTTTTATGTTGATAAGTCCTTTTTGATAATTGCTCCATTAATTTCCTTTGGTGTAGTATTTCTTATATCTCCCTAAGTTTTTGAATGAAAAATATTTCACTTTTCTATATTTCAATAAACGTTGTTGTTGAATGAAATGATTCTATTTCGAATGCAATATGAAGTAATAACATGTGAAATGATATTTGTAGTTAATGCATGTAATGTAAATACAATGTTGTGGTGTGAGATAGTATATGCATAATGAATGCCTTGATTTAGTAATTTATGTGAAGCATGTAATATAACGACAATAATGTAATCCTTAATATGAGGCATGTAATGGAAATGCAATGGTGTGATCCTTGATAAATCTATGTAACATATATGTGTGTATACATGTATGGGAATGTTAAAATGCATAGATGAAGCACTTGTATCATTACATGTACCTATGTGGATGTTATCCATTCTGTTATCTCAGATATGTAGGATGGTATAGGAGGCATGTAATGGCTTTGATCAATATATTTTTGATAATCAAAATTTAGACTCAAAATTGTGTGAGTTTATATGGCAACTCATAACTAATCGGACTAGTTCAAAGTCTATCATGGACTTGTGTGTGTAAATGAGTGAGGTTAATTTATCCATTTTGAGGTAGGTAGGATTAACCCATTGTAGACGTGGTTGAAATATCTAGCTAATCCATACGCGAATAATGATCTGTACAAAAGCAGGTAGCTAATGCAATAAATATATCGCTACTTGTAAGACTATTCCACTAGTAGGCAAGCTCTTGGAGCCTATTGCTAGCGATGGAAATCATCCCATGGTGTTATGTTAAACCTAAGGACCAAAGACGATGAAGCATAACATGGATGATATCAAGAGGCTTTTCCTTTTGTTTTATGCCCCTCATCTATTGTTGCCCTATTTATTGTGGTGCTCTTTTTGTATTTTTCTTTTCTTTTTCTTTTTCTCTTTTTTTTTTTGTTTTTCTCTATTCCCTTTTTCTCAATCTTTCTATTCTACGAGCATTGGATTTTGTTTTCTACCCTAATTTTTTTACTTTTGCATATGCTTATCCCGTTGTTTATCCCCAGGTCGTATGTTGACCATGCAAGTGATAGGACAAGCAGGGAAAACGTTTTTCTAGATGGTGACATCTACTCTAGGTGTCATATTTCCTAGGCTCAAAATGTGTTTAATGTGTGACCTATTGTGAATGGTCCGTGAGAGAATTTAAACCAACCTAAAGAACCATAAGAAGAATGTAAAACTTGTAAGCTAGGGGTGAAATTTGATTGAATGAACTAGTAAGTAGTCAAAGCTTAACACGACACCTATGTAAACCCTACTCCTGAAAAGGTGAAATGGACATCCAGGCGATGATGCTAACAAGTGCATGTATTACCCCTATTGAAGGTGCATTTTATTTTTTGTTTTTATTTTTGGGAGGAAGAATGTACAAAATTAAAATTGAAATTAACATGTAAAACATATGGATATGTGCAATGGGTGTAATGTAAATGATGCAAGTGGAGAAATGCAATATCTACAAGAGGAAATTTACAATGTTTAGAAAGAGAAATTTAGAAAACTTATTTACAGATGACTATGGTGTATCATGATGACCAAAAAGTGTGATGTTGTAATAATGGTTGCCCCAACGTGTGGGGTGTGTGTGTAGTAGGTGTATAGATTGTAGTATGTTAGATGCATGTGGTACTATTGAAAGGAGGAAATAGATGGAGGTGGAATGTACAACTAGAAGAACTTTAGAAGAAGTAATATTTGGAAACCAACAAGAAAAAGGGATTTCCAAAATCAGAAAGATAATAGAAGAAAAAAATGGGGGTAGATCAGCATAGGTATGTAGCCGATCGAAGCATGAACATACAACTATGTGAGGAAATCATAAGAAGGGGAAGAAAGAATGAGGAAGAAAAAACAAGAACTAATTTTTTTTTCTTTGTGATATGTAATCATTTTGTTTTTCTATCAAACATATTTTCAACCTCCAGATGCATCTTCTCTATACCTGGTTTTTTTCATCTTGATACCCAAATGGTCTGGTTGTCCAATTCCTGTAAAGTTATCAATGATACATTCCTATTTTTCATCATATTGAATATTAGAGAATTCATTTTGGAAATAAATGAACAAAATCACATAATTTGAGACTATCGTCTTGTCAACATATATAATTGGGAAGTCCTTTGAAACCAAGCATTATTTTCTAGATTAATGGATATTCTAAATTTGTCAATTTTATCTAATAAAGTTTTTTTATATTATTTTAATCTGAGATGCTTAACCTGCTATAATATATACTCTTCATGGTCACTAATTTCTAAGTATTTGAAGCCTAAACTTCTTGTTCTCTTGAGCCCTAACAATAAAGCCTCATATTCAGTAGCATAAGAAGATTCACATTCAGGTAGTATTTTAAGATGATTACCTCCTAAGCTAGTCCAACTCATTTTAACTCTTGTTTCTATCTGTGATTTTGTTGAATTAAAAATTTTAGCCCATATATCTATCTCATCCGTATTTTTTATATTAGATGTTTCAAAATAAGGTATTTTCCAGATGGAGTATGCTTCTAATCTTCTTTATTTTGTAGATTTCATGATCCTGTCCATGTGAACATATGGCCGCCTAAATTAAATTGAATATTTATTGCAAGTTTTTCCTTTTAAAATATTATTTTTTGTGCCTTGCTCAGTAATAGTAGCAAATGGCTGATCTGGTTGAATAGAACCTTCTAGTTTCTTATCCCACTACCCAAATAATAGAACAAAAAAAAATGGATCCTAATTTACTACTACAACATCCATAACTATTTTTTTTGGGAATATTTGTCTATGAGGTAAGATAGTTCTTCTAAGATGCTGAAACATGAATCTTTCCTTTTAACCCTCATATGAATGGGAGGATAATTATTTGTACAATTTAGACCAAACATATTAGCTACTTGCTTAGTCATGATTCTATGTGAGGCTTCACTATCAAGTATGCAATTATGAATGACATGTTCATCTCTTAAATCTGATATGTATCTTAGAGAAACATAGAAGGACATTACTACAAATGGGGTTATGTATATAAGATCTTTTAGAATTGGGGACCTATTTGACAGTTTTCTTGACTGATCATCATTTATGCATTCAGGAGTTATTATCTTTTTTTTTTGTATTGTAATTTGTTGGTCAACTCCATATTCGAACTTAATTATATTTTTGAGCTCATGGTTAGGCAATTATTATTCATGTTCTTTCTCTACATCAAATTCTTCGTAAATGATCTCATTTTTTGTCTTATTATTCTCGGTTTTTGGATTTTTATCAACTTTTATTTGTTAGACTTTACTATTTCACTAGGCAATGCCTCTTCTTCTGATTGTTGTTCTTGCATATTTTTTGTATCAGAATCACTAGTCTTATTTGTTGCACTCTTAAAGTTGATAGCATGAGTTCTTATGAATAGTCATGTTACTATAGACTGCTATTTTTGTATTTTATCAAATCTGATATCAAAAATTTGTGGCAACGTTCTTCTTATCCCAAGAATAATCTATGTTAATAAATATCTTCTTCAGAGTTAATTTTACCATTTTTATTAGACTGCTCATTAAAGTCTATATCAGGATGCAAAGCTAAATAGATACCATAATAAGAAGGATTATGAGGTGCATGATAGACATAAATAGAATGGAAATATGATCACTATCTTTGTATTTTTTGAATTGGTTTTCCTTTCCACTCATCAGATTTTTATCCAAATTTTTATTGGAATCCCTTTTAGATGCAGGCGTGTTCTCTTGAGATGTCATAGGAATAGTTTATTTTTCTTTTCTAAAACTAGTGCATTTATTTATTGTATGCAATTTTTTCTATCCTTGTTTTGAAATATGGAAATTTTGATTTAATTCTTCCATAGTCACTCATATTATTCCCTACATGAACAATCGTATTCATGCATTTCTCAATTGTGTTCATTTGCTCTTTTCTTAATTCATAATTGGATTTCATAGGGAAAACACTCTTATAGGAGCAAATGGATTTTTGATCATCAAGTGTTGACCCAACAAATATTTTATTCTTATTCTCAATAAAACTCTTGTTGAAGTCACAAAATTGATTCATCTTCTCTCTTTAACAATGATTGTCTATTTTTCCTCTTACCATACTTTTTTAGAAACACTTTTTCCATTGTCTAGAAATCAGAAATGTGGCTTGTCTAAAGATTATTGAACCAATCCTTAGCATCTTCCTCTAAATTTTGGAGAAACAAACTAAGAGATACATCTTCTTCCTCAACTTCAAGGCTGTTTAGGGCATGTATACAACTTTTGATATGATCTTCTCTTGTGACTGTACTATTTCCTTGAAAATTTGGTAGGTATTTATGGGCCTTACTAGAGAGATCATATAATATTTTTAATAGTTGAAAAGGCCTATACCTATTAGCTCTCTAGGCTTGAAGAATCTGGTTATTTTGATTGATATTTGGAAAGGATTTGGCCATATTGATTATGGGAATAGCCACAATAGGATTGACAAAAGTGTTAACCGCAGGAGTGGAGGGTGACGGTTTGCACTTTGATGACAAGTGTCTTTTACACCTATTGCACATTACAACTTCCTACCTCCTAGGTAATGTTATGGTTATCACTACACTTGTCTTGTTTATTCCCTCTACAACTATTGTTTCACTTCCTTCGTACTCAAACTATCCTCATGGTGGTTGGTGCTCAGTGCCAAATGGAAAATGGTAGCCTTATCTATTATCCCTACGTACCATAATATTCCTAACACCTTTCCTTCCTATGTAATGCTCTTTAATGAATAATTTCAACTAACTCTATCGTTCTTCCTTCTATATACATTATGCTAGTTGCAACTCAAGTGTCTTATCTTATTTTTATGTTATGTAGAAAGAGTTATATTCAATGATGATAGTCTCTTCGATATCCTCCTTTCAATGGCCTATTATTGAGTTTTGTGCAACCTTAAATGTGTTCACTCTTTAGTGTCCTTAACTATGCTCTTGGTTGAATGATGATGGTGCTCTAGCTAACATTATTTGAATATGGTAGTGACTCCTCTACATTGGTCTAGTGGCTCTTCCTCTTCTTTATTTTTTGTTAAATAATGGTGGCACTATAGATAACATTCTTTGAAGATGGTGGCAACTCCTCCATTTTGGCATGGTGGTTCTTTCACTTGTTTAATGGTTGCTCAAATTGACACTAATTTATATCTTTTAATTAGTGGTGATATTACCTCTTTGTTTTGTATTTGACTCGCTTGGCACTTTTCTAGGTAACCAACACTACTTATGGGTGCTTAACTTCAATAGAAATTTTTGCTCCTTTGCTATAATGTATTGCCAACTATTGTACGTAGCTTTAGATAGACAATAACTATTGCTTGCCCCTTGTATTTCAAACCTTCTTAAGCTGTTATACTAGCTTTCTTGAAATGATGGCTTTCTTATCCAATATGGTGGTGCCTCTTCTCTTTGCCAAGGCTTGGTAATGGTGGTTTTCCTTCCACTGCAACTTCTCCTTGTTGGCTACTCTTCTAAAATAACTCCTCGTCTCTATGCTTGGCAACTTATTTGATGAACCCAAGCTTATAATTTGTGCCTTTCAAGTAGAATGATACTTCTATTTTTTGTTGTAACTTATTTACTTTTCAAGGGATAGTAAGGATATGATTTCTTTCCTTATATTATTTCTAACTTCTCCTTTATTTATTGCAATTTTTAATCCCTCGAGTATGCTATCTTCTCTAACATTGAAGATATAAACTTGCGAACTTTCCTTTTGTAGCTTTAAAACCTTAAATGTGGTTATTTTAAAGACTTAACAATAAGCTAATATGAACATTCAAATAATAAAATTTTTTGCACCAATATTGCATACATTTTGGTCTCCTTTTATAGCTCGATTTCTTGGTGATTTGGTTCACCTATTTGCTGCCTTGATTTTGTGAAACTTGTTTGCTTCAATTCCTATTACTTTTCTTCCCTAAAATTTTTAATATTATATATCTTCTTGCTTTCCAAATCAGATTTATTTTGCAGCTTATAATGCAGTCAATTTATTCTCTTAATTCTACTCTACGAACTAATTTCTTTACGTTTATCTTGCTGTCCAAAAATAACAATCAATTTCTTCAAATAATTACCTTCTTTTGCTGCTAATTTCTCCTTCAATTTTTTGTTTAATGATCTTTCAACTTCTACCCTTATTTATTCCAAAACAAAACTTTGTCACCTCCAATTTGTTGTCTTGTGACTATTCAACTTTTGCTTGAAAAATCAATGATCTTCTCCTTCACAAATTAGCCTTTAAACTTTTAATGGCAATCTTTAAATTTCTTTAATCTGATGGCCTCTTCTAGCTCCTTTATCCTCCATTATCCTTGTTTAATTATAACTTCAAACTTGGCCTATTTTCTAACCTCCTTCTCAAGAATCTGAATGTCTTGAGGTCTTTTAAACTCCTTTCCAAAATTTGGGAAAAATCCTGCCCAATCCTTTTTTCTTTTGGGCTTATTGTCGAATGGCAACAATTGTCCCAAATTCTTCATTTCAGGAGCTACTATTTCTTTCAATATTCTATCTTGAGCTATATTCAAATCTTCTCCAATGGCCACTTATTCAAGAGGGCTTCTCTAGCCTTATTCTTCTTTCTCCTTTCAAATTTTCTTGAGACTTCTTCTCTTGGGTCTTCAAATTCTACAATTTACCAAATGTTCAATAGGACTTTTCTTAGTCCTCTTCTATCTTCAATCTTGTAACTTCCAAACTTTAAAGTTCTTCAATGGGAACTTTTTCTTGGATCTCCTTCTTCTAGAGTTGCTTTCTTTAATATGCAATCTGTAATATTCAATATTCTAAGGGAACCTTCTTCTTAAGTCTCATAAATATTCAATATTAAATAGGGATCCTTTGGCCTCTTTCTTCTCTTCTCAATATTCAATCTGAAATATTTTATGGAGACTTTCTTCTTAGTTCTCCTCAATATTCAATGTCTATTTTTTTGTAATAAATAACTAATCCTTACACGAGGAAAGCACATAGACTTTCAGGCAATAAAAGATGAAATTATTCTCTATCCATTGTAGGAAGCTTCTCAACTTTTGAGAACTAATTTTTTGCAATAAAAAACTTAGATAGTAGCAAGCAAATCCATGCAAATATCTAGATCTCTATAAATCAATAAACATCACTAGTTATCCTTCAATATAGTAAAAAAGTGATCTATGTTGAGTCCTAGTCTTCACGAGTTTTCCTACAACTCTATGGAACGACTCTAGCCAAAAAGCAATATTGAAAATTCTAAAAACGAAATCTCTGTATCTCCTCTCAATCTTCTTGTGGCTCTCTTTATTTCCTATGAATCTACCTTGTGCTCTAATACCGCTATTAGCTTTTGATACCATATACTTTAGAAAATGCAACCACAAAGCATAAAATGAGAATGCAATATTAACTATATGATAATGAAAATATCTTAAGCATGTAAATAGAATGAGAAACTTTTGAAAACACTCATAAAACAACCATTAATAAAAGCTCACAAAAATGACATCTTCAAAAAAAATATGGAGATCTCAAATGCTCCATTCTTCATTAATGCTCTACATTATGACTAACTTGAGCACTACTCTACTCAATTGTGCTCATGTACTCTCTCTAACTTACTCAAATCCTTCTATCTACTACAAAATACCAATATATAATGGAGTATGAATCTTGGTCTTCCATCTTCCTATGACTCACTATATTCCTATTCTAGACTCATGTACACATGGACAACATGCACATTTACATCATTGCACATTCTAATAATACTTGTGCATTTATTACATTGTATTAAGTAAATACTCAAACCCTAATCTAAGACACTCTCCTAATATAGAGATGTACCCAAGATGGTACATTAGCATGTACCAAATAAGATAATATATTTCAAATAAATCTTGGATCCCACCCTAAGGGGAAGAGATATAATACCACAGGCTTCTTGGGACTCATTATTAAAAGTATTTATGATGGTATATGATTTGGTTACATATTTATCCTTTAGTCCAAAATTTTGGAAGAATTTATAAGTGCATATATTAATGGAGGAACCATTGTCCACCAAGATACTCTTGATTAACTTTTCTCCAATATATCTAGTAATGTAAAGGGAAGAATCCCCTTGTAAGCTTGAGGAAGGAAGATCAACATCATAAAAAGATATATGATTTATCCCAAGTGTACCTATAGACACCAAAAATTAGGCATTCACAAAATCATATCTTCTATCCCATCACATATTCCTGCATAATAAAGTTATATACCTAAGTCTAAACTTAGGTGTATAAAATCCTGTACATTATCCTATTTTTTAGATTTTAATAAATCTGGAAAATCCCCCTAGGATACCCTACCTAATCACTAGACATGTGTCCTAGCCACCACTACCCCATCCCTTGCCACATCTCACACACTCATGTCCCTTTGTCCCTTCACATGGGATATCCCTTACACCTCACTCCACTTGCATCCATATCACCCTAGTTAAGTAAGACGCCCAAGTGACTCACTCTAGCTGTCCCTTCCATTTGGTAGCACTAGATTTCCACTTGGAAATTCTGGCTTGCCACCTCCCTTTCCCTCCAAAACTCCAAAATGGCCTATTAAAGCAACCCAACCCCAATAAACCAATAGAGGCTAAGAATATAAACTGTTAGGATGACAAAATCACACTAGGAGGTCACATGTATCTTGAGGAAAATAAAGATTTGATGCCTCAGAGTCATATTTTGGAGACTTCTACCATTCAGCCTAAACCACCCGTTCGTTATTACATAGTAGAAACCCCTTTGGCATAGTTTCCTAACCGTCCATCCATGGTTACACAATCGAAACCACTCTTGCACAGTTGCCTAATCGCCCATCCATAGTTTCTTAGTCATTAATACACATCTATGGTTCCTCAAAACCAAGAAAAATCATGACAAGCACAAATTAGTAAGTTGATTTTCAATCAAACATCTTGAGTTTTATTTCTCTATTTCTTGCATCATATTTCATATTTTTGCATCTAGGGTTTACAATAATATTTTATATCTTGATCAACAGGTGCTATTAACACTTGTTTGTTTTTTCATGTGTGCAGGATATATGTACTTGGATAGTTGTTGAAGGTGGAGTGGTCCCATTGCTGGATATTGAAAGCCCACTCACCCTTAGTGTTGTAGCAAAGCAAAGAACACACGATACCTTTTTGGAGAGTTGGAAGACTTCCCCCTATCAAATCATTGTATTCAGAAGAGAGATCATTGTAACATTACCCCCAAGACATTGGGGTAAATCAAAAGCATTGTAAAATCGGGAGATTCAAGCTCCCTTGTATTAATATAAAAAGATCAATTTTGCAAGTTCATTGATGGTATTTGATTTTGGTAAACCTTTTAGCCTTAGGTAGATGTAGAGGGAGAGGTCTCAACTTTAGGATTTAGGTGTACTTGCACTTGATAAATTTCATTCGTAGGTAGACGTATAGAAAGAGGTATACACTTTAGGTTTTAGGTATACCAAGTGTTTGTTTGATTGAAATTTTTGCTTATGATATACCCCAGCAAAAAGGGCATATGATATCATTTGGTAATGATTCTTGAATGAATGCTATTTGCATGATTGAGTGTTTTAAGTTTTGACTTTTATTTATGACCATCTTACACAACTCCCCTTAAAATGTACATGGATTAAAAAAACCCCTCAAATCAACAAAAATGCATTCAAATCATCATCTTGCATCATCATCATCATCATCTCAAGTGAACCTTGTATCTAGTTATTTACTCTAGATACTTTATGGTTGTAGTGATTGGCAATACATGCAATCTGGTAGGATGTAGCTCACCATAAGAACACTTACAATCATCCAACATCATCACACCAACATTAAATAAGCTGAATTCCTCAATTTTTGAGTTTGGACCTATTCAAGATAATTTGCACAAGGTTATCCTTAGCCCTTTCCATTGGGTTACAAAAGCGGAAGCAATCAATCATAATTTGGTAATAATCATAGAAAAAACTATGAGTATCAAATTTCTAGAGTGCCTGGTTCCTAAAAATAAGGAATTTCTAATAGTCGCATGGGCACTTGAACTCCCAATGTGGTTAGTGATTTTACCATAATATTTTGAGCATCAACAAAACCAAAGGTAAACTTGCAACAACAACCATCCCAAACTTGGGGTATCAAGTTGATTTTCAATATCATACATTTACATACATCACATCCACCTCCTTTCATCATCCACATTTGATCAATTGGATTGTGGGCTTCATTCTTTACCCATTCACCAATTGAGTGGGTAATCAAAAAAATCAAATTTTCATCAAATTTTCAAAAAAAATTCATTCTTGAGCGTCGATAAGATTTGAGTCCATCTTTCCATCCAACAAAGATAGGTGTCTTTTTTTTTTGCACCACATTATATTTTACACAATACGGTACAAAAAGGGGCATCTGTATACACCAAAACTTAGGCATTCATAAAATCACATCTTGCATCCCACAACATAATTTTGCATAGTAAAGTTATATACCTAAGTCTAAACATAGGTGTATAAAACCATGTACATTATTCTATTTTCCATATTTTAATAAATCTAGAAAATCCCCCTAGGATACCCTATCTAATCACTAGACATGTGTCCTAGCCACCACTACCCCATCCCTTGCCACATCTCACACACTCATGTCCCTTTCCTTCACATGGGATATATCTTAAACCTCACTCCACTTGCAACCATATCACCTCAATTAAGTGAGACACCCTAGGTGACTCACTCTAACTGCCCCTTCCATTTGGTAGCCCTGGATTACCACTTGGTAATTATAGCTTGCCACCTCCATTTCCCTCCAAAACCCCAAAATGGCCTATAAAAGAAACCCAACCCCATCAACTAAAAGATATTGAGAATATACACCATCAAGATGCCAAAATCACACCAAGAAGTCACACACATCTCAAGGAAAACATATATCTAACACTTCAGAGTCATATTTTGGAGCCTTCTACCATTCATACTAAATCATCTATTCATGATTACACAATTGAAACCACTATTGCACGGTTGTCTAACCACCCATTTGTGGTTACATAGTCGAAAATAATCTCACGTGGTTGCCTAATCACCCATCCATGGTTTCTTAGTTAGGATCATGCATCTATGGTTTCTCAAAACCAAGAAAAATTACAAGCAGCATAGATCAGTAAGTTGATTTTAGTTGGGCATCTTGAGTTTTATTTCTCTGCTTCCTGTGTCATATTTCATGTTTCTGTAGTTAGGATTTATAGTAGTATTTTACATCTTGATCGATAGGTGCTACTAACCCTTGTTTAATTTATCATGTGTGCAGGAGATATGTACTTGAATAGTTGTTGAATCTCGAGTGGTCCCATTGCTGGACATCGAAATCCCATAAACCCTTGAATCTATAATAGAGGATCAAATAACACACCATACCTTGCTAGAGAGTTGGAAGACTTCATCCCCTATCAAATAATTGTAGTTTGAAGAGAGATCATTGTAAGATTACCCCCAAGACATTGGGGCAAATAAAAAGTATTGTAAAATCAAGAGATTTAGGCTCTCTTGTATTAAGATAAAAATATCAATTTTACAAGTTCTCTTTCTTGTTTCGCATACATTATTTATGTTTAGTTTTTTTGGCTACAGTACCTACGACATTGGCTAAGTTACTAGGGGAAAGGTATTGCAGGATAGTTTGTTGACTTAGAAGCTTCAACAAGGTTTCCTTATGGGTAGGAGAAGCTTGCAAAAGCTCTAAGAGGGAAATCGTGTTAGTTATGTTACTTAATTATTGTTGGAGGCCGAAGGAGACTTTTGGTTTTGGAATCAACACTAAGGGTAGGTTTTATACATTTGTGCTCATTTTTTGGGTAATCTTAAGAACTATGGGTGGTCTAGAGGGTTGGTTGGAGGTTGAAATTATCTATTATTATGATTGTTGAGTCAATTGAGCTTGATCTTATTGTATTGTGGTAGTTGCTATCATACCAACCATATTTTTGTAGGGATGTGGCACATTATGGTATGAAACTTGATTTATTATCTATTTCTTATTGGGTAGGGTATTTGGAAGATCCCCATATCTTTATTAGTTGTGGGTGTTCATTGCATAGGAGGTTGATCAGTTGGAGGTTTATGATTAGTATTGGGTTGGAAGTCATCCACACCAAGTGACCCTCATCTATTAGGTCCTAAATCATGTGCTTCAACCTATTATATTGAATTGTTATGTGCCAATCCATCCTATGATACTCATAATATTTATTACGCTTATACCAAACTACCATGGTATTGATTTGTCTTATGAGAGGCAATTCAATCATTTTAGATTACAAGAGTTGCTTGAGGATTGATGAAAGAGGTTGGTTGAGTCTTGTGAAGTTTCTTGGTGAGGTTTTTGAGGTTTTCCAAGTACCAAATTTTGTAAAGCACTAATAACATTGACATTGTCTGTTGGTCTACTATTTATTATCCCATCACAAATTACATGCTTGTTGTTATATTGGGTTTTTGTGGCCTTTTATTCTTTTTTCCTTGGTTTAAGTTGGTCTCTTTGAAGAAGAACCTTCTCTACTCTTCTTGACAAATATATTGCTTGTTAAAAAGAGGTAATGATTGTTGTTTCCAATTCATATGAGATTTATTCTTGTAGATTTCCAATAGAGATATCTAGCATGTCTTGAGGAGGTAAGGTGTATCTTAACCATCCAACTAAACTTCTCCATCGAGATAAAAAATTTGAGAAAATTTCATCCTTACCTTGATATAGAAGATACAAATATTGGACGGTTACTCCTTTCTCCACATAATCTCCAAATTGTTGAACAAATAACTTAGTTGTTTCTTTAAATTTTATCAAAGAATGGTGGGGTATTTGATAATACCATTACAATTCCATACCACCAAGGCTTTTAGGGAACATCTTTAGTAACAACATGTCATCATATATAATATAATGGCATGTTGTTCTAAACGTACTTAAATTTTCTATTGGGTCCTCTATTCCCTTATTAATGGGTACGATTGGCATTGGAAAATGCTTGGGATATGGACTAGAGGCTACTATAGGATCTAGAGGTTGATTGCACATTTTATTATAGTTATAAGTGAAACTTGGAGCTTGAAGTGCATCCATTCTCAATGGAAATTTTTTCACTATAGTTGTTAAAATCTGTATTTCTCGATTATTATTGTGCAATACCCCTAGATTCTCTAGGGGTGTGTTATAGGTAGATTGTTGAAATAGGACTTAGTTAATATTGGGAGTATTAACACTATTAGGATATGGGATTTTTTGTGGGAATTAATTCATTTTTGGTGGAACAGAAGAAGAAGTGTTAAGAGAAGGAATATTATTAGGAGGAGGAATAACATGAGATGAGAATTCAACATTATTTTTGGATGCACTACTAATTGAAGGAGGTTACAAAATTTCCCCAATTTTGGTGGTGATTATAATATCGTATGTAGGTTTGTGAAACATATTAACATTATGAAAAATTTCAAGCAAAGGATTGATGTAAATATTTTGAGGAGGTTTGATTTGATGATGAGACGTCCTGACTTCTCTGAAGTGGGTATCTTTTCCCAAGGCTTCAATTAAGGATTGCCTATTTTACCTAAATAAATTCATGAAATAATCATGTGTTTGGAAGGTGATTTGACTGTGAGGTCCTTCAATAGGATCAAATTCCTCACAATTTTCCATATCCTCTTCTTCCTCTACATTTGGATTTTTCCTATCAACCTGATCATCTTCAAGAGGATTCTCACTAGATTTTGAAAGAGTTTGCTAACACCTAAGGTTTGGATCAATAGGATTAAAGGAAAGTGAGGAGGAAAAGGAAAAAATAACACAAAAGACAATTATTAAATGTTTTTATATTTTCTAACTCTATGCAAATAAATTTAATGATCTTGTTTATAGTCTTTAAAAATAAAAATAAAAAGGTTAAATGAAGAGACTTCCTATATGGTCACTAAGGATGTGTTCACATTGGGTTTATTAAATATGTAGAGGGGGGAAATGACCCATCACATATGATTCTCGACTCGATTTACTAAAATCCAAGGTGATCATGAGGTTGTTGATTTCTCTACACTTGAGGGATTAGGGATTGAAGGGTTCACCAAGAGTATTTTAAGAACTCGCTCCGAGTTTGATATGGAGTTTTTGATGTGTTTATTGAACAAGCACCTAAGTTTGGCTTTTCTAGAATCTAAGCTACAATGAATTAAAGAAAATTTTAAGGCAAAAAACTATGCAAGAAAACAAAGAACTATTTCTAGAATTATTATTTTAATGAAGAGTAAACCTAATTTGCAAGAAAGATAAATATTTTTCTTTTCAACAAGGGTTCAATAGAATGCACAAACACAATTAACCTAAGATGCAAAAACTATATGCTTTTTTTATTGATGCCTAGAAATAAAATGAAATACTTTCCCTTTATTATGATCTAAATCTGGAATAGAAATGAACAAAGACACTTAGAAAATAGCCTAAAATATCCATTAGAACACTTACTTAATTTGATGGGGTATCCTAGCTAAATTTGTACCACATATAGTCCAACAGCTTCCTAAACCTACAAAACAACTTCAAAACTTTGGAAAATTTGATCAGTGCTTAGGGGCCTACTTAGGTTGCTATGTGAATGAGCTTGGAGGTGTAGCAGTCAAGCCCCCTTGGTATTGTTAGCTAACTATAAGAGAAAAATAATGTTTGACCTTTTGGAATTACATTCAAAGCCAATGTGAATATAGAATATGCATATGAGTGTGTGTATTTAAATAAAATAATACCAAGTAGAGATTTAAAATGTGAGAGAATGTAAAGAAGATATTAGAATGTAAATAAGACAATTCTAAAAACCAAGATGTTTTGGAAGAACTTACAACAAAATATGAATGAGTATGTAGTCAAGATGCTTGAAAATTTAGAAATGCACAACAAATATTTTTGATTAGAAAAGCATGAACAATAAGAGGATAAGTTAGCCAAAAAGCTATTATGCCTATAATAAAAGAGAGTGAACATAAGATAGATATAAGTTCCTTTTATATCCAAATAATGTAAGGTTAAATGGTCTTAAAATGCATGGATAAGAGAAATGACCAAATTTAGTAATATGACAAGCCAAAAAACCCTTTAATAAAGTGATTAAAAGAAATTAAATAAGAATGTGATGCATGAGAGAGGTATGTGACCAAAAGTATGATTTTAAATAATCCAAAAGTGGGAGTGAAAAAATTTAATGAAAGTAAATAGAAATGATATGCAAAGTTGTGAAATAGAAAATACTTAAAGATGATAAGTAAAATGAATGCAAATGAATAAGATTATTGTTGAAATGAAGAGATTAAAAGAAACTAACTATGAAATAAAAATTTTATTCAAGTTAGTAGGGAGATAGAAAATAAATAAACAAGATAGATGAAGAGAGAGGGTGAAAGACCACAATCCTTGAAGAAGAATTACCCATGGGGGGTCACTCTGAGGAAATGGTAAATACCACGTGAGTGCATATAGGGGGTATTTTTAATATCAAGTTGAACCATTGGTAAATTGGTAAGTATCTTATAGGGGATGGGTGTTTAAAATTCATGCATACCTAAATATAGATTCTATCGGTAAAAAAGGGGGCTGGAGAAGAGGGGGTGGGGGTTATATTTAAGTTACATATCAAATATTTATATCATTTATAACATGAAATAGTTTTAAAATAGTAAAATATTTAACAAAACAAACCATGTAAAATTTGAAACTAAAATTACATAAAGAAGAAAATTTTATTTATTTTTTTAAAACCAAATATTTAACCTTGAATTTAAATAATAATAAATGAAGTGGACACCATTTCTCAAGAATAAGAATGTATCATAAAAGCTGCCAAGTTGTATCTAATAAAATTCTGAAGCCATCATAGTCATCAAATCTTGTGCATCAACTTGTGCCACATTAGTTAGGGGCCATTCTCCCTCAAAACACCTTGAGTGCATGTGCATGTGCATGCATGCATGGTCTTCAATAATCCCCACAATAAAAAAATCCTTCCTTTAATTTTGAATTGTGTTGCGTAAAGGAGACAACCATTTCAAAAACATCACTGACATTAATAAGAGTTTACTCAGTCAAGGGAAGATACTCAAAACAAAAAAAATATTATAGAAAGAGGAAAAAATTAAAACAAAACTAGTTAATATATGTGGAAAAGGAAACACAGTCGGTAGTGAGGAAGAAAGAAAGAGAGGGTTTCAGTTTTATAAGCCACACCCCCAAGCATTTCATTTTTCCTCTTATATTTGTCAATGGGTAGTTGTGTTCTCACGTGGATTTAAGGAAAGTCCTTGCTTTTCTTTCCTTCTGGTTCCTCGTTGCTGCTATTCGAACCTGAAATACACTTCGCTGGCCACAACCATAGTTTAAGTTGATGTAAAATGGAGGCCAAAATGGTGGAGTGCATGAACTCCAGCTTCCTCCTGTACCTCTAATGCAATGTGACCTTCATGTGCGAGTGGCTCTACGTTGAATATCCTTCTGAGGCAAGTAGCATAAAATCCTTTCACTCCTAGGGTAAAATTTTTTAATCTAAAATATTTTTAAAATAGTAACTATACTACTATAAATCAAGTAGCATAAAATCCTTTCACTCCTAGGGTAATTTTATATTAAGCATTTAATTTATTGAAAGTTGACTAAGTTTTATAGTAAAAATTAGGGTTTTATGGGATGGGTGATGCATGATTGTGACTTTTTGGAAAAATATCTTGCTAGGGTTTCTTTAGAAGGCTTCCCCCCAAGCATTTCATTTTTCCTCTTATATTTGTCAATGGGCAGTTGTGTTCTCACATGGATTTAAGGAAAGTCCTTGCTTTTCTTTCCTTTTGGTTCCTTGTTGCTGCTATTCGAACCTGAAATGCACTTTGCTGGCCACAACCATGGTTTAAGTTGATGTAAAATGGAGGTCAAAATGGTGGAGTGCATGAACTCCAACTTCCTCTTGTACCTCTAATGCAATGTGACCTTCATGTGCGAGTGGCTCTGCGTTGAATATCCTTCTGAGGCAAGTAGCATAAAATCCTTTCACTCCTAGGGTAATGTTATATTAAGCGTTTAATTTATTGAAAGTTGACTAAGTTTTATAGTAAAAATTAGGGTTTGATGGGATGGGTGATGCATGATTGTGACTTTTTGGAAAAATATCTTGCTAGGGTTTATTCAGAAGGCTTCAAATCTTAATCTATTGCCTGAGTTAGATAAAAAATGGTAGGGTGCCCAACCAAAGATTGTTGATCTAGTGATATTGTAGAGAATTTGACCAACTGTTACCAACAAGTAAGGCTTTAGTTTGGGTTGATGCTTACACCACTTGTTGCATTTGGTTTGCATTAAGAACTAGGAAAAGTTTATGACTGCTTAATGATTGAACCTAAAGTCGATGCCTCAGTTGTGACCTCGACCTCATGGCTAGTTTTGCATGACCAACTTCCTTTCTACCTCTAGAGACTTGACCTTGCATGTTTGGAGAGGATTTTGGAGTAGCTCCCTAACCCTGAGCAACCTTTGGGCTATCCATTTGATTATGTATGGGGATTTTTTGTTTGGTGGACTCATCAGCATGAAATGTTGTTCTGGATTTTTAACTTTGGTACTCTTTTGTTGAGTGCTCTCTTTATTTTATTTGTAGAGCATGAGAGTTTCCCCTTCTACATGGTCTATATATTGTTGTGTTTAGAGATATTTTAGGGTTTACCCTATTTTGGGTTATTCTTGTGTTATTTTTTTGCCTCCCAGTATGTATTTATGTAGTTATTCTCACAAGGATTTTACTCCACTCGTATTTCATTTTGTTACAATGGTGTATCCTCTTACTTTCTATTGTTAGAACTTAGAATGGTGTATGTCCATTAATTTCACTGACCTAATTTGGTCGTTTGCAGACATTAATATGATTTCATTTCCTATGCTTTCTTGATGTGAAAACCAGCTTGTAGAATGACATTGTTGAAGTTTGGAATTGTTGTCCCTATGCAAAGTGTATGTGGATAAATAAATGTTAGAGTATGTCTTTAAACATTTTTACTTAATTTCTATGGTGGCATCTAATGATCAACATCTTTCTTATCTCTGAAATTAAGAAATATGGAGGACCTTTCATATCTAAACTCTAACAAATACAGGTTGTTAGTGGTGCATGATTGCTTAAAATAGTGAAATTACTTTGAATGAACATGTACAGTAGGACACAAAAGAAGCCCATATTCTATTTAGTAGTAGCCCTCTAAATGGACAAGATTAGTGTTAATAGTTGTGAAAAAAAGAACATAGGTGAATTGTGTGATGAATGGAGGCAGGTGTGGTAGGATATGAAATAGTGGCTTGCATGTGAATAGAGTAAGAGCTTATTTTAATATTATAAGTTTCTTTTAAATGGAGTAAGTCTCTTCTAATATAATAGTGTTTGTGTTGGACACTAGTTGTGAATACTGGACATAGTTTTGATGACAATGTTCTTATAATTGAACTTTATCATTTTCTCTTCCTATTTTGAAAAATTCCCATAAAGGGAGTAATTGTTTTTTCAACTTGTGCTTGTGGCTAGATTTAAAGTCATTTTGATCCTTATGGGTGTTCATATCCCATGGCATTTACCATGAACCTTTGGCAAAAACTGCTTTTGAGCAGCTCTACAACTGATGATGTCCACCAAGACCATTACAGGTTCAATTTTTTTTTGGTATTTGCAAAGCCATAGCACATCTGTAGAAATCCATAGCACAAAGGTTCTTTACAATTGAGGTTGTCTATATTTCCAATGCCTTCTATTTGTCTCTGAGAAGCATAGTAGTCTGGTACCAATTTTAGTAAGCATCAAGAAAGTCATCAACAATCTCCATAACCACTTGGGCAATCTCTATTTTGGACATATGAGGTGGTCTGTCATGGGTCATCTGGATAGGAAAAACATTGAAATTCAAATTAATGTGAAATACATGACTATCTATAAACTTTAGAATGATGAACAATATTGTTAATTTGATAGTGCAGACCTAATGATTAATGTAAAATACATATCTATAAATTTTATAATGATAAACAGGATTGTTAATTTGATAGTGCAGACCTATGTAAATTCTATGACAAGTGTAGTGAGCAAGGAATGTTTGAAATTCTGTAATTTGAACACTATCACAAGGGTGTGTTTTCTGTCATCAAATAGTTCCTTTGTGTTTTCTTTAATTTCTTGTATACTTTATTCTTTCATGCTCATTTTAAATATGGATGGGTAGTCTCTCCTTTGACAGACAATAATAACCACAGCTATGGAACTTGGTTGAGTCTGTGCTTGAGTTGCACTTATCTCTATTTTCTGAAGCAACTTGGTGAGTTCTTTTTTTTGACATGTCAATTTTTTTTAGAACTTGTGGTACTTGAGAGTCTGCTAAAAAACTTGGTATTGAAAAAATTCAGAATACAGATTTTTTTTTCAAAGAAAATTTGCGTTTTCTTAGCTTTTGAGATTTTTGTTGAGTCTGAGTTCTGAGTCAAAAAGTGGCCTTGTGGAGTCTGCATCGAGTCCAAGTTTTTCTATTATGGTTGGAACAAAGGTTTTCAAAGAAAATTTACGTTTTCTTAGCTTTTGAGATTTTTGTTGAGTCTGAGTTCTGAGTCAAAAAGTGGCCTTGTGGAGTCTGCATCGAGTCCAAGTTTTTCTATTATGGTTGGAACAAAGGTGCAAGTTTTAAAGTGGAATGCAGTTAATATATTGGCCTTGTGGAGTCTGCATCGAGTCCAAGTTTTTCTATTATGGTTGGAACAAAGGTGCAAGTTTTAAAGTGGAATGCAGTTAATATATTTGTTTTGGTATGTTGTTGCAATTATCTTTAAGGCATAAAACCATGTGTTGAATTAGAGGTGTTATTTAGGGTGTTTATCTATATTGCCCTTCTTAATGCAAATGCAATTATGCCATGGTAACTTGGTAAGTTTGAGGTTTTTTGTTATTTAGGGTGTTTATCTATATTGCCCTTCTTAATGCAAATGCAATTATGCCATGGTAACTTGGTAAGTTTGAGGTTTTGTGTTATTTAGGGTGTTTATCTATATTGCCCTCCTTAATGCAAATGCAATTATGCCATGGTAACTTGGTAAGTTTGAGGTTTTGTATTATGATATCTTTGTTGCCATTGATATTTGGTTTGTGAACGTTCGGAAAGTTTTCATATTTTTGTTGGTTGTTGAATTTTATTATAGTGGAGGAATTCCTTCTAGTGGGCCTTAAACTTGGGTAAGACCCTAAAGGTCAAAGCCACTCTTTTTAACTAAATGATGAAATATATATATATATATATATATATATATATAATGAGTTTTTATAAGGGATCCTGGTCTTCTCATATTGAGTAGGGTTTGAATCTTGGACCTCTTAATTAAAAATCAAAATCTTACTACTGCAATAAATTTTCAGTTATAAATAATGAAAATATAATGTTTTATTTTTAGGATTTGTCAAGGAAAGCACGCACACACAGTTATTAAGAAGCGGATGAGTTATTTTTAAATTTTTTTAAATTATGTAGCTCTTACTGTGGGTTACTTTCATCTAAATATATTTAAAAAATCCTTACATTTCACTATACAGTTACAAAGAAGTTGACTGATTTTTTTTGTTTTTAAGAGTTGTGTAAGCTTCTATCGTGGGTGCCTTCAATCTTAATATTAAAAAGACCACCTTACATTTTCTATATGGGAAATTAAACATATTTAGCTTATCATTTGTTAAATATATATTTATGTGTTATTATTAGTTGCTCCATTTGATGCACATACAACATTAGATTGGTAGTATTGCAGGTTATACAAATAGTCTTCTATTTATTTGTGATAGATCAGAGAAACAATGATTCCATCAAGGGGCTAACTGGGCTCTAGAGAGTTAAATTGCTACACTACAACAAATTTCTATTTTTTGGATAGTTTGTGGCTTTGTTATGGCATATGTGGTTGGTCTGAGACTGATTGATGCATGTTGATCATGATTATGAATGATTGTCAATCTGGTTAGTGGCTTTGTAATGGTATGTGTGATAGGTCCAAGAATGATTGATGCATATAATCATGATCTTGAATGGCTATCAATTGCTCCTTAATTTTATTTCTATTTAGGATTAAGGAGCTTGTATTATATCATATAATTATGTAACCCTCTTATTTCAAAAATCCATAGAACTAATTGATTGTGGGTTGTTTATGGATTTTTTCAGGTTTATTCTCTTCATACAATAGCTATTCTATTTTGGAAGCATAGCTAGTTATGGGTGACAAAAAAGTGTATTCTCTAAAAGATACAAATGGTGAGATTGTGGTTGTAATTAAGCATAAGAGTGTATGCACACTTGCTGATCTTCGAACAGAAGTTGACAGATATAATATTTTAGAATATCCATTTGAGTTTATTAGTGAAGTGGGACATCCTGTCAATCCAAGGCAAGAGTACACATGGGATGTGGAAGAAACAGTCATTGGGGTTAAAAGGAAATTTACAGAGCTTACTGGAGAACAAATGAATCGTGAAATAAAACAAAATATTGGATCAACAGAAAATGATAAAAATAAACTTCCACATACATCCATTCAAGAGACTATAAGTTCATAAGGATCAACAGTACATGCAAATATTAATGATCATCCAGACTCAATCAAAGTACAAAGTTTGATTGACTCTAAAATTATGGATTTATGGAACTCCAAATTGTTTGAATTGCAAAAAACACTTCCAACTGAGAGTACAAGTCTTCGATTCTCCTTAGAAGGTGATAAACCCATGATAAAAGTTCATTGTGATGTTTGTAATGTTGATTACGGATCAGGTAACATACTTAATGCAGTTGATACTATACGTAACTTTAGACGGAGCCATATCACATCATCACGCCACTTGAAAAGGAATTCTCATAGTTCAGGTCAAAACATAGCAGGTGAGAAAGATGTACAAGATGTTCAAGAAATATATGAACCATCAGATCATCATGACATATTGAATGCAATCAATATTTTTGATGAGTTCATCAAGAAAGATATTGATTCTCCATTTAAAGTTGTAGAATCCACAATTGGAGATTATACAGATAGGACAACTGTAAAAGTGGAATGTACAAAATGTAATAAATGGTTTGCATTGATCCCCAAGATAGGAAATATTGTAGCTTCTCTCTCTGAACATATAAAATCAAAGTCACATAACCAAAATTCAACAAGTCAAGCAATGATAAGGACTGGTTTAGTGGGACGACCAAAGAAGGCTTCAAATGATGGGAAACAACAAAGTCTGTCCAAGTTTTTGGTTCCTAGATCAAGTAGTGTAGGAGAAGGATCCACAAGCACAAGAACTTCAACTCCAGGTATTATTTGTATATTATGAGATCAACATTTCATTTTTTATAACACCATTCTTGAATAGTTCTTTAGTTATTTATTATTTTACCAATATTTTATTTCTTGTATTAATAGCATGTAATTTCTTGTATAGGTTTGATTTCTTTATCACTATTATGTTGGGGTTATTGGAAACCAAAGGCTACATATAATGGAACAGAAATAGATGTAAAAATTTTAATGGATGATCAAAGAGGTGGAAAAAATGGAGCATTGAATCTCACACAATAGGCATAGTGGAATACCTAGGTTGTAAGATTACTATTGATGGAACTTATAGGCACAATGAATGTGAAAGGATATCTAAAACATCAATACCATTTGAGTCATTTTCATGCCATTTTTGTTCAAATATACCAAATTGCCATGATTTTAGAATGCGTTTATATCGAGAGCAACTTAGTACAGTGAAAAGAGACCATAGAAATACAGGAAAAGGAAGACGGTTGGACTATTTAATACAATATGAATTGCAAAAGTCTGCAAGGATTTCTTCAGCATGCTACAAAGCTGCATTAAGAACCATTTGGTGGGAAAAAACCAAGGTTGCAAGCTTATCAATAATAAATAGATCATTGAAGGAAAAATTGTTTGAATCAGCTCAAAGGAAGGATGTTTATAAATTTTGTAAAGATGTATTTGAAGCACATAGGTTGGGAAAATTAAGAGGAAAGCAAGCACTATGGGATTTTGTTCAAGATTTAATTCAGAATATGCTACGTTGTAAACAAGGTAGAAGATTTAAAAAATCTTCAACAAAAATATATGAATTGATCAAGCTATGGGGGGTCCTCGTTTACACAACTTTCTCAGTGTAAATTTAGATGGACCATCAACTACTACAACTAGAAGGTAAACTAGAAAGGCTCTATCTTATATTCTAGGAGAGCATGGATATATATTTGATGCCATTGGTAAAATATATGCAAGATATAAAGCAAGCCTTGGTATTGAAGGTCATGTTCCAGTGATTCTTGCAGAAGATGAAACCAAAGTTAAAAAATATGTTAGGTATTTTATGAATTTCAGTTCTAATCATGTTGATAGCTAATATTATAATATTATTTATTATATGAATACTAACAATTTTTTTTGGTAGATGGATTGCAAGCAAAGACATATTGGTTGGATTTTGTGGGAATATTGAACAACATCAATGTCAATCAAAGTTTTCCATCATAGTAGGAAAAGATACAGATGGTTACAACACAATTGTCAATGCTTTTTAGGACAATGAAATTGGTCATTATGCAAGGGTTATTATTGCCAATCCTTTGCATGAAAAACTTCCTAGTTTGGTTTTGGTAGTGCACCCAAATGCAATATGTTCAAGCTCAATGGATCAATATTGAGAATCTATGGAAGCAATATGTTGAAGATTCATTGGGCCCAATTATTGGTCATGCCTCAGATGGAGATAGTAGGCGTAGACAATTAATGTTGAAAAGTTATACTTCCAACAATGGAAACAGATTTGGAATTCCTTGGGAAGGATGGAAATTAACTGCATCTATATTGAATGATGGTAGTGTAACTGGGCTTCATGATCAAGACTTCATCCATAATGGGAAAAAACTAATTAACCCACTATTTAGTGGTAGACATAATTTGATTTTAGGAAGTGATTTGATAATGTTTAATCATATAATTGTTCTTTATGATTCATTCACAATGGAGGAGCACCAACTAATAGAGGAAGATATAAAAATAAATGATCGACAAAATTGGGGATCAGCACAATGCATTGCATCAAGGAATGTGCAAAGATGTCTAAGACAGATGAGAAGTCCTTCCAGGGGTAAGATATAAAGAACCTTAGGTACTGAAATGTACTTATCAATGGTTGCTGACTACATCGACATATTCTTATCTAATAATTTAAGCCTTTGGGAAAGAGTAAGAAATGCATCCAGAGTATATCATTTCTTGACACTATGGATTTCTTGGGTGTGAAATAATGCAACTACAAATGCCCAACTAAACTTTATCAGGAAAGAAGCATATCAAGATGTGAATATTTCTTATCATTTTGTTGTACTTTTTATTAAGATCTTTCGTGATAGGTATCCTTCTTCACTGTGCATACTACATTCAACAGGATCAGATGTGGGGGGGGGGGGGGGGGGGGGGGGGGGGGGGGGGGGGGGGGGGGGGGGGGGGGTGCGGGGGGGGGGGGCGCGGGGGGCGGGGGGGGGGGCGCGGTGGGTGCTCGTCGTCTGGGTGTGTGTGTGTGGGGTGTTGGTCTTATTTGTTTAGTGTTTGGGGGGGGGGGGGGGGGGGGGGGGGGGGGGGGTGGGGGGTGTGGTGGTGTTGGGGTTGGGGGGGGGGGGGGGGGGGGGGGGGGGGGGGGGGGGGGGGGGGGGGGGGGGGGGGGGGGGGGGGGGGGGGGGTGGGGGGGGGGGGGGGGGGGGGGGGGGGGGGGGGGGGCGGGGGGGGGGGGGGGGGGGGGGGGGGGGGGGGGGGGGGGGGGGGGGGGGGGGGGGGGGGGTGGGGGGGGGGGGGGGGGGGGGGGGGGGGGGGCGGGGGGCGCGGGGGGGGGGGGGGGGGGGGGGGGGGGGGGGGGGGGGGGGGGGGGGGGGGGGGGGGGGGGGGGGGGGGGGGGGGGGGGGGGGGGGGGGGGGGGGGGGGGGGGGGGGGGGGGGGGGGCGGGGGGGGGGGGGGGGGGGGGGGGGGGGGGGGGGGGGGGGGGGGGGGGGGGGGGGGGGGGGGGGGGGGGGGGGGGGGGGGGGGGGGGGGGGGGGGGGGGGGGGGGGGGTGGGGGGGGGGGGTGTGTGGGGGGGTGTGTGGGAGGGTGGGTGTGGGTGGGGGAGTGTGGGGCGTGCGTGTGGGGGGGGGTGGGGGTGGGGGGGGGGGGGGGGGGGGGGGGGGGGGGGGGGGGCGGGGGGGGCCGGCCCCGGGGGGGCGGCCCCGGGGCGGGGGCGGGCGGGCGGGCGGGGGGGGGGGGGGGGGGGGGGGGGGGGGGGGGGGGGGGGGGGGGGGGGGGGGGGGGGGGGGGGGGGGGGGGGGGCGCGGGGGGGGGGGGGGGGGGGGCCGCGCGGGGGGGGGGGGGGGGGGGGGGGGGCGCGGGCCCCGGCGCCGCGCGCGCCCCCCGCCGGCGCGCGCGCCCGCCCCCCCCCGCCCCCCCGCGCGCCCCCCCCCCCCCGCGCGCCCCGCCCCCGCCCCCCGGGGCCGCCCGCCCGCGCGCGGGCGGGGGGGGCCGGGCCCGCGTGGGGGCGCGGGGCCGGGCCCCGCGGGGGTGTGCGTGTGTGCCTCGCCTTGCGCGCGGCCCTCCGTGCCTGTGCGTTTGCTTGTCTCTCTGCGCGGGTGGGTGTGGCGTGTGCCTTTCGGTGTTCGGGTGGGGTTGTGTGTGTGTGTGGGGGTGGGGGGGGGGGGGGTGGGGGTGGGGGGTGGGTGGGGAGGGGGGGGGTGGGGGGGGGGCGTGGGGGGGGGTGGGGGGTGCCCGGGTGTGCCCCGCCCCCGCCCCCCGCGCCCGCGCGCCGCCCCGCGCGCGCGGGGGCGCGGCGCGGGGGCCGCGGGGGGGGCGGGGGGCGGGGGGCGGGGGCGGGGGGGGGGGGGGGGGGGGGGGGGGGGGGGGGGGGGGGCGCGGGGGGGGCGCGGGGCGCGGGGGGGGGGGGGGGGCCGGGGGGGGGGGGGCGGGGGGGGGGGGGGGGGGGGGGGGGGGGGGGGGGGGGGGGGGGGGGGGGGGGGCGCGGGGCGGGGCGGGCCGCGGGCGCCCGCCGGGCCGGCCCGCCGCGCCCCGCGCTCGCGCGCCCCCCCGCGCCCCCCGCGGGGGCGCGCGGCGCGCGCGCGCGCCGCCGGCGCCCGCGCCCCCGCCGCGCGCCCGGCCGTCTGCGCCCCCCGCCCCCCCTCCTCCCTGCCCGTTTCCCCCTCCCCCCGCCCCGCGCCCTGGCCTGTGCGGCGCGGGGGGGGGCGCCGCGCGCCGCGCCCCCCCCCCCCCCCCCCCCCCCCCCCCCCCCCCCCCCCCCCCCCCCCCCCCCGCCCCCGCCCGCCGCCGCCCCCCCGCGCGGCGCGGGGGCCCCGCCGCGCGCGGCGCGGCGCGCGCGCCGGCGCCCCGGCGCGCCGCCCCCCCGCCCCCCCCCCCCCCCCCCCCCCGCCCCCGCCGCCGGCGCGCCGGCGCGCGCGCCCGCGCCGGCCGCCGCGCGCGCGCGCGCCGGGGCGCGCGCGGGCGCGGCGCGCGCGCGCGGGCGCGCGCGGGGCGCGGGGCGCGCGGGGGTGGCGGGGGGGGGTGGGGGGGCGCGGGGGGGCGTGGGGGGGCGGCCGCCGCCGCCGCGGCCGGGCGCGCGCGCCGGGCGGGGGTGGGTGGGTGGGGGGGGGGGGGGGGGGGGGGGGGGGGGGGGGGGGGGGGGGGGGGGGGGCGGGGCGCGGGGGCGGCGCCGCCGCCCGCCCCGGCGGCGCGCGGGGGGGCCTGTGGGTGGGTGAGGGGGGGGGGGGTGGGGGGGGGCGGGGGCGGGGGGGCGGGCGGGGGTGGGTGGGGGGGGTGCGTGCCCCCGCCCCCCCCCCCCCCTCCCCCCCCCCCCCCCGCCCGCGCGGGGCGCGCGGGGGGGGGCGGGGGGGGGGGGGGGGGGGGGGGGGGGGGTGGGGGGGCGGGGGGGGGGGGGGGGGGGGGGGGGGGGGGGGGGGGGGCGGCGCGCGCGCCGGCGGGGGGGCGGGGCGGGGCGGGCGGGGGGGGGGGGGGGGGGGGGGGGGGGGGGGGGGGGGGGGGGGGGGGGGGGGGGGGGGGGGGGGGGGGGGGGGGGGGGGGGGGTGGGGGGGGGGGGGGGGGGGGGGGGGGGGGGGGGGGGGGGGGGGGGGGGGGGGGGGGGGGGGGGGGGGGGGGGCGCGCGGGCGCCGGCGGCCACGCACGGGGCGGGTGCCCGCGCTGCCTCCCCTGTTTGCTTCCTCTCGCCTGTGCGCGGGGCGGGGGAGTGGGGCGCTGGGCGCCGCCGCGCCGTCGCCGCGGCCGCCGGGCGCGGGGCCCCCCCCCCCCCCCCCGGGGCCGCCCCCCCCCCCCCCCCCCGCCGCCGGCCCGCCGCCCCCCCCCCCCGGGCGGGGGGGGGGGGGGGGGGGGGGGGGGGGGGGGGGGGGGGGGTTTTTTTTTTTTTTTTTTTTGGGGGGGGGGGGGGGGGGCGCTCACAGGGGGCGGCCCCTTCCCCCGGGGGGGGGGGGGGCGGTGGGGGGGGGGGGGGGGGGGGGGGGGGGTGGGGGGGGGGGGCCCCCCGCCCCCCCCGGGGGGGGGGGGGGGGGGGGGGGGGGGGGGTGGTTTGGGGGGGGGGGGGGGGGGCATACTCTGGAGGAAGATGTTGTTTTAGTTTATATAGTTGGATTCATATTGCTCTGAGAGTGCAGGAAATGAGTGTTTTTTTTGTGTTGAGTGATACGTAGTATATACATGTTGTGATAGTTGGTCTACAGTTGCCTGGAGAAGAGCGACAGTCTAATAAGGATTTGAATCTCAGGATGCACCGAATGAAAGTGGTGCATGAGTCTTGATCAGAGTTGCATATGCATTTTGTGCAGAGCATAGTCGTTTAGACTAAGCACGGGTGTATGCATACAACAGGTGTAACGGTAAATAGAGTTGTGAAAGTGTTTGTTGAAATGTCTTGCATCTTAATACAAGGATCCCTTTTTTTGGTCACTTTCTTCAGGAAAGAGCAATTATGGCCAGAATTGGATAGTTTTCTTATAGGTGAAGATGATGAACCACTCAACACAACTCCATACATGGTTGTTATTCCAGAGTATCACCTTGTCATTCATGACCAAGATACAATAGTGGAGAAATCATATGTTGCTAAAACAAATGGGGAAGCTCTTCATGATGTTCACAATCCCTATAGGTATGAATATTTTACACATATCTCTTTAATATTTGAATATTTTACACATATCTCTCTATTTATAAAGATTTATAAGTAAATAGTAACATGGTTTCCATTGTTTACCTCCAGAGCCACTGTTGCCATGGAAAGAACTTCACATGCCACTATCAGACCACTCATGCACTCATCTTGAATTTGACATTACTGAATCAGGCTTAATGTGAGCATAGTTAATACTTTGACATTTTGATTTTTTAATAAATTTTCATTAATTTGAATAAAAAAGTAGTATAATTAACGATTTTGAGTAATACGTCTCATTCTTTCATAAATGTTAGAAGTAGTGTCAAAACACTTGAAAATGATCAGCTCCTAATCCTTTTTAGATGTTTCTCATGTAGGTCTTATAATAAGACTCTAAAACAAGAGGAATCCTTGTTAAATGACAAAGGCTTCAGTTTATTTTTTTATTAATAAATTTATAGAGAAGGAAGGCCAAATGAGGAATGACATGGGAGAGGGAGAGCTAAAACACTTGTATGCTATTGTTTTTTTATCTTTTGTAGTTACGAGGCTGGCAATCATGTTGGAGTATATGCAGAGAACACCCTAGAAATGATTGAAATAGTGGCCAGGCTTCTTGGACATCCTCTTGATATGATAATATCTCTACATAGAGAAACTAAAACTGGAGATCTTGTAGCTGGAGCTAGTTCTCTACCTACTCCCTTCCTAGGCCCCTGCACTTTGTAGACAACATTAGCACGATATGCAGACATGCTCAATCCACCTTGTAAAGTAAGTAGGTAGGCATTTTCTTGTTTTTGAAACTTTCATAAGTTCGAGTTTGAGGGGTTAAAGAAAAGTGAAACATTATATTTAGAATAGTTGTAAAGTACTGTAATTCTTGTCATTGGCAGTGGCATCCTTCCAAATTTTTTATTGCTTATTGAAAAATTCTTAGAGTTACCATGTAAATCAGCAACAAGATGATATCGTCCCTCTTATTTGATTGAGCCCATTATGAAAAGGGAAAAATAGTTACACCGTTAGATTCTTCAGTTGTTTAGAAACTTGATTCTTTTGACTTGATCATTAGCAAATATTTTCCAGTGTAAAATTATCATCAAGAAGTTGCCCATTAAATATCACATCCCTCTTTCCAAACATCTTCTCTTCAACCTGATTATGTAACCTGTATCCTTTCTTATCCGAACTATAAGCAACTAATGTTATTCATGTGCTTTTAAAATCTAATATGTCTCTTTTTGTAGTCAGAATGTAAGGTAGGCTGGATGACCTAATATATTTAAATGTGTAGCACTACAACATAAGGTTTCTTAGAGTTTTCTAGGTGTCCTTGCCTTAACTTCTTGTGGGAACCCTATTTCAAACATAAACTATTGTTGCCACTATCTCAGTCCAAGAACTCTAGTGCAGATTGCTATAAGCAAGGACACTTCTTATACATTCCATCAATGTCCTGTTCTTTTGTTCTGATACACCATTATATTGAGGAGGATAAGGTAGTTTAAGCTGCCTAACCCTTCCTCTATCCCCTAGAATCTGATTAAATTCTTCAAAAAAATACTCACCTCTATTTTAAAGTTAATGTTAAAATGACATTCAGGAGGATTACTCTTGTTATAAGTTGGTTTGTTCTATGTCATATGCCACTCTCAGCATGGTGGCTCCTAAATTGAGGGAAAAACCAACACGTCTATCTTAAAAAAAGTTTGCATGGCTGTTCTCCTCTTTTATTTTGTCATTTTAAATCATCTTTATGGCAAGGCTTTATGTATTGACTTGCTCTCACACAATAAAAATCAAACAACTTTATCTTTGGATGTCATACCTTGTGGCCATTAAGGTTGCACCTGCTAGGTCTATGACTTCCTCCATTGTATATAACCTCCTCTTTCCCTTTATGATTAATAGACCTTCTATTGTGTCACTCAGAACATTATTGTTCTTCCTCATTTCTTCTTTTAACAGACTGGCCACCACTTAATCAAGTGACAACTTCCCATCTTGGTAACAAATAGTTACACCAGATTCTCATATAAACCATGTAAACTTGTTCAAAACTTTAAAGTATAGCCACACCATCTTCTTCTGATACATCAACATCTTCCAGCTGAGTCATCAATGACTTTAACTAGAGTCTAGTTACTTGAGAATACAGGCTGCCCCCTTCTAACATTTATCAATCTAACAAACTTACTTCTCAAGAGCAAAGTTGCAGTTTTGTCTGGCCTCAAAAATCTGACTTAGCTTATCCCAGGCTTGTTTGGAATTTTTTATTTTTTATTTTACCCAAGGTTACTGTGTGTAAGATGGCATGTTTTAGAATAAGCACTATAGTTTCTAGGGTCTCGGTATACTTCCAATCCCATATTAGAGCCACAACAGGTCTGCTGATCTAAGGCTTGGACCATCTACTAGTTGTACCAGATCCTTCTCCAAAAGAGTCATGTCTATCTTGTGCTTCCAAATATGGAAGCCTTTACCCTAGGCTTCTCTCTCACATAGAACTTATTGCCATTCACTTTGTTCTTAGAACCCCTTAACTTATAAGTTCTATTTTATTTTTAGTTTGACTTGAAGTTCATCAAACACTTTGTATGCATAGGCCTGTGTTGGAACTTGGCTTTCCTATCTATTTTCTTTGATATTTTTCTTTTGGAAACCTATTTATTAAAACAAGGAAAAGTAAAAAGTGAAAGTAGAAACTTTCAACAAAATAGGGCTATCGACGACCTTGCAAACCTCATTCACTCTCCCAACACTGACCAACAGTAGTATAACTTTACCTGCATACCTCCAAGAATTTTAAAAATCCTTGGACAATGTTCCCTCATGAGCACTTCAGGTGATTTATGCCTTCAATATTTAACTATTGTGCTTCTTCCTCTCAATGAGTCTATGTTGCATCTCCTAGGCTCCTTCACATGGGTGCTCATCCCATGCAAAGATATAGAATAAACAAATATGGAAAAATGTTAGTGTAAATCAGCAAACAATATAGTATATGTCAAAAAATATTAAGGCTAGATAGCCTAAACCATCATCATCCCTCCTATTTGATTGAGTCCATAAATATAAGGACAAACAAATCTACTAGTTATCGATAGCAATACTAGCTATTTCCATATTGGCACTACATATGGGTTCTATAGAAATACCTCTATGGATGTAGGCTATCCTCCTAACAAGTAGGTTTTAATAACAATAAGTAGATTTTACAAGGCTACTTTTAATTACTAGTGGTCCACATGCATGTTAATCATGAATTTCAAGCTGTGAAACTATGAACTTTAAGTGATAAACTATGTAAGAACTTAAAATTCACTACTTGAATGAACAAGACCTTAATATGCATTTGGTTTTCATTTACAGGGGTCTCTTTTAGCATTAGCAGCATATGCATCTGATTTGAAAGAAGCAAAATGGTTAAAATATCTATCTTCACCAGCAGGAAAGGTATGTGCCAAGAATTTTTGTTCCTTGCAAGGTCGCCATAATTTACAACGCTGCTAGATTTTACTGCTAGCTTTTGTGAAGTTGTCTCAAGTTAGAAAAGAGATATTTTTGTAAATTGAGTTCCAAGATTTCTCTTTTCAATGTGATTGCTTTAAATCATTAGTTCATATGTTTCTTTGTGGATTGAAATGTCATATTGCTTCCACCATCAGGACAAGTATTCTGAATGGATCTTATCATGTCAAAGGTTCCTTTGGGAGTATTTTTTGGTGTCATTGCTCCATGCTTGCAGCCTCGATTCTACTCCACCTCATCAGCTCCAAGGTAATGATCAGAAACTATAGATTTAATCTTATTCTGTCATAGAATCCAACATACTGAAATGAGGTTGTTGTGTTGTGACTTGACAGCTTTGCACCAAACAGAGTCCATGTTACATGTGCTCTAGTCCATGGCCCTAGCCCTACAGGACATATACACTAGGGTGTCTACTCTACATGGATGAAGGTAATATCATAGAGTCCAAATTTACAACTACTACAAATTAACTAGTATTAGGACTTAATCAGATTGAGATGAAGTCTAACTTGTGTTTGTTGCTTGTCTTGAAGAATTCCATCCCTTGCATTGAATCTAATGATGACTGTAGCTGGGCACAAGTTTTTATTAGGAAGTTAAATTTTAAGCTTCCCTCAGATCCCATGATTCCCATTATCATGGTAGGACCTAGCACAGGCATTGCACCATTTAGAGGTTTCCTCCAGGAAAGAGCTACCCTTCAAAGATTTGGATTGCAGCTTGGGATAGCTCTCCTCTTCTTTGGATGTAGAAATAGGAAAATGGTAACAATACTCATTGTCACCATAGATCCTCATTGATAAAGTTGATACTAATTCGATGAGAATAGTGTGCCTGATCACTTTTTGAACAAGATAAATTGATTACGAGTGCACATGAACATGCAGGACTTCATCTATGAGGAGGAGCTTAACCAATATGTTGAACAAGGAGTGTTATCTAGATTGGATGTAGCCTTCTCCAGAGAAGGTCCTCAAAAGGAATATGTGCAGCACAAAATTTTGAAGGAGGTGAATATCTTCAAAGATACACATTTTCCTTCACAAGGAAGAATTAGACTTTTCCACAAGTTCCACTGAAGGTTTTATTGGATTGATACTAAGCATCTCATGGGAAATGCTTTATAGCCCAAAAAAAGAGATTTGAGATGCCTTTGTTTGATAGGTTACTAATTTTATCAATAGTAGATCACATCTACCTACATTAAACTATTCTTTACAAGCTAGCTATGTATGGTGGCTCATTTTGCAAGGTGGCTATTTCTATGTATGTGGTGATGCAAAGGGGATGACAAGAGATGTGCATCAGGTATTGTTGAACATCATTCAAGAACAGGTAAGTATTCTTATGAATGGATTAGCACAAAGAATTAAAAGGACTATATGCAACTATGATTAGGAAATACCCACCGTGTTATGTGACGGTGATTGTATTTTGTTTGTGGTAGGATTCTGTGGATGCCAGAGAAGCAGAGTTGATGTTGAAAAGCTTCAAACGAAAGGTAAATATCTCAGAGATGTATGGTAAAGGGAAAAGGGCATGCAAAAAAAATTTAACTGCTATCATGTATGCTGCTTGATTTGTGAACCTAAAAGTGATCAACAAATTTGATTCTAATGCTGAGAAAAAATGGCTCCTTTTATATGTGAAATAAAATGCACCAGAGCGGTTGGTTTTGTTCACTTGATTGACAACCTCTATATGGACTTAATTATTTGGCTTATAAGAATAAAATTTCTACCATTCACTTGATAATTTGCCTCAAATTCCTAAGCAAATTTTTAAATCACAAAAGTGATATGGAACAATTTGGGTAGTTTTTATCATCGTTGTCATCTTCATCTTCAAAACATACTAGTTTAAGGCAGACAACAATCTGCATTTTATTCTAGACATTTGTTTTTTATCTTTTCAATTTTTTGAAAACTTAGGTCCAAAATATTTTAGAGTCAGTCTTAATGTCAAAGGTGCTTTGGCACTTGCTCTAGGTCTGGTCTTTGTCAGGCATATTCAATTAAAAAGATAATAATTATTTTCTAATTAATGAAGGGATTTCATTATCTTCATTATGTCAAAGATGTACAAATTTTTGGAAATGGTAAAATTTTGCGTAAATTTTGAAGATCAAAGAATTATTGTACTTGAACACTACCTCACACATCCCACCATGATTTCAGGGACCAAATATACTCATTTTTTTAATATTTTGTTGATGATTCAAAATTACAAGGCTTATAAAAAGCTTACATAAAGGCAGATGTGAGAGACTAGTTTATTTGGCCATGAAAATAACCCAATTTTTAAAAGTCAAATTTGTCATTCAATATAAGAAAGGAAAATTTGGTTTCAACCAAAATTTTTTGTACGTCAACCTCTAAATTGGATGTTGCAACAATATTTGACACATGCCAAAAGTCGAGTAAACCAATATCCCCCTTAAGAATTACTTGGGAGGAAGAAGAAATTACATAGCATGGAATTGAAATAAGAATCACACATCATCCCCCCTTAATAGTAGTATGTTCAAAATAAAAAAAAAATGTATAGCTTTTTTGAAGGTTGCCATGGAAAGAATCTTCAGGTCAATCCAACCAAACCATCGCAGTCACGTCAAAAATGGGATGACACATCCTGATAAGCATAGGAGGATCCATGGAGGTCTTGGAAATGCAATAGGAGATCCCAGGAAGATCTACCCAACTAGAGATCAGCAAGACAGGAGCAGGGGGAAGTAAGGAATTTGAAATGG
This sequence comes from Wollemia nobilis, assembly GCA_028583015.1. Taxonomy (NCBI): domain Eukaryota; kingdom Viridiplantae; phylum Streptophyta; class Pinopsida; order Araucariales; family Araucariaceae; genus Wollemia; species Wollemia nobilis. The sequence continues at coordinate 963,977 of JAQPPZ010003263.1, read as the reverse complement.
GGTCCTCCCTCCGAGAGTGAGAGACCTAGAATATAATCAAAACTTGCTCTTGTATATTATTGGTTAAATGAAATGTGTGAAGACTAAGAATATACATATTTTTACTTCAAGTTAGAGCTCAAACCACTAATTTTTGTTATGCTCATAAATACTTGATATTTTGATGGATTCAAACATGCTCAATGGATATACATTGATAAAATGGTAAACCTACCAAGGGATATTAAAAATTGATTCAAATATTTTTGGTAAAATGGTAACTTTTGAGAAGGGGTTATTATTTATTAGATAGGGGTTTACCACTAGGGGTTTAATAAATTAGAAGGGGAGGTGGTAAATTTTAAAAATAGGGGATTTTTTAAGAATCCCATGAATGCACGTGTTTTGAAGGCTTTCAACTAAGTGACCCCCTATGGAATTACCTCACTCTTGGTGAGAACTTGATGATGGCCTCCTCCCTATGATTGAATGCTTGAATGATGATAACAATGGTGCCTCTTTGACCTTTGATTGAAAATATACTAGTGAAGTAACATTCCGCTTTGAAAATGGATAATAAAAAAATACACCACTTTGAAAATGACCATCAAGATAACATGTCATTTTGAAAGTGGACTAGAAAAGTAACATGCCTATAGACATGGAAAATTGACCCATTAAGATAAGTCATTTTCCTTATTTTTACTCATAAAAAAGTAAGGTCATATTTGAGCTTAATTTTACCCAACTAAATCCCCTCCAAAAATTAAAAACCTATACTATTGGATCGAGATCAAAAAGAGCTTTCCAACGGTATATGATATGACCCATTTTGACTCTGTTTGACCCTCCAAAGTACCAAAAATTTGCACGTGGATCTAGCTATCATGAATTTTCTATGATTTCATGTCCTAGTGGCTAGGATGCGTATTTACCGAATCCGGAGTGCACTTCCTACCAAAGATGACCATTCGGATTCCATCCTAAAATTGGCCAATGGTCCAATTTCGATGATTTTGCATCCTAGTAGCTAGGATGCAAATTCATCAAATTTGAAGAAACTTCAAATTGGCTCGATCCAATCTACTTTAGCCTCCCAAATGTCATTACTACCAATCTATTTTGTGACCCACAAAGCCATTAAATCTAGGGCTCAACCTCCATAAATTTTTTGTATATATGGATAGTGGAGGAGTGAGTTGATAAGCAAAAATAATTCAAAAGTTTTAGGGGTGAAATCAGGATAATCTTATTTTTTGACTTGGAGAGTAGAGATATAACATTTTTATTGCAGGTTGAATGTTGGAGCAAGTTTGTTGTAGGTTGGAGAACACTTTGAAGACTTCTACTTACTACTTGGATCCATTTTGCTACTATCATTTTTGTAGCACCAGAAGATTAGATCTGGTATACCATCATTTCATCTATTCTAGTATCTTATATATCATTTTTGCATTAACAAGTTCTTGTTTTTATGCATCTATAAGAAAGGTAATCTTTGAGATAAATTTTTCCTAATCAAATAATATCTATTCCTCTTGAATCCTATATCATTGGATCATGCTTGAAAAGATATTTCCAATGTTATATAATATGTCCTATTCTGACACTATTTGGTTCTCAAAAATACTAAAAAACTACACATGGGTCTAGCTATCACAATTTCATGGGCTAGATGTCAGGTCGTAAATTCACTTTATAGGCCATGAATTTGTATTATCACAAGCCTGAGGGAAAATTCTTGGTTTCAGATCCATATTTGCATCTTGTATATTATATATTGTTCATCCTACATTTGATAATATACTATTTACTACATTATTTTGTCACATCATTTTAGTTTTCATCTATTTGCAAGTAAGATCTACGATTTCATTTCTTTTATGTATGGTTGTTTAAAATACCAAGGGGATATGACTGCTAAACCATCAAGAATCAGATCTACAGTGGCTTAAGAAATATCCCCAAACCCTAATTTCCAAATTTTAAGGGTCTTGTGCAGAGAATTCCTTATAGATATTCTGAAGGCACGAATTCACGGGCTAGCCGATAGAACATGTATTCACTTCAGGATGAGTATTCACTCTGTAGGATGCATATTCATTATGTAGGATACGTATTCACCTACATCAAATATCCAGATTAGATAAGTATCTGATTTCTGTAATTTCTAATTTGGTTTTCAGTTCTCTATCAATTTTAGACATTTTATTTATAGATCATCTTAATAACATAAGAAAAATACAAAAAGAAAGAAAAAATACATATGCATATGATAACATAGAGTTTATATTTTTTCTTTCAACATTCATAAATATCATTTCATTATAGTTAAATTTAAAAGGCTTTCTAGTTAATTGTGTACTGCTTTCATGAAATTTAAAGTGCATATAACATAAGTATAGTTGCATTTTACCAAAAACTTAGGTGTATGCTAAATAAAAAGAACTCATAAAACCCTCAAATAGGTGTGGAAACCACCATAAAGTGTTTCCTGGGGAACACACAAAAAATTCTTTGATAAACACCAAAGAGAGCACGATACAAGTGCTTCTCGTCTGAGGTGTAGATCCCCAATTTTTCCATCCCCCTTATAGGAATGGATCCATTAGCATGAAGGAAAGGGGTGTAAAAATTTCAAGTCTATATTCTTTGGTGAAAGCGACATGAACACACCACCACTTTATATTTTTTGTTTTTCTTTGATTTAAAAAAAACTAAAAAAACCATTAAAAAATTGTTTGCTTAGATTAAAAAAACATAAAAATATAATTTTTAATTCAGTGTGATTCACAATTTTCATTTTCTTTGACCATTGTATTAAAAAAATTGCATCTGATGTACTTTTTCATAGCTTCATTTGGTATGGAATTAATGGGAACACACAGTGAAGGGGATACAAACCTTTGAAAAGGGATTATCCTTTTGCCTGTACCTAGAAAACTTAAAACTCTAATCAAGATTTAAAATCTGGCCAATCTAATAATTGTCATAGCCATGGAAAATAGCACGCATCTCTTCAAGGTGTATCACTAACCACAGTAAACTATATGAGGACTAGTAGAACTTGGGCTTCATCATGGCTTGGACTTCATCACCAAGCGTCTACATGTCGGCATCCAGGTGAAATCTTAATTTCAGCCAAGACAACTATACCTCAAACTTCTTCCCTAGTTTCAAAAGGTCTTTTATATTGCTTATTTATAGATATGATCAATGGAATAGGAAAGATATTTCTTATGTGTGTTATTTATTTCAGAACACACATTCTAATCCTAAATAGAATGCATTAATTAATTATGTTCACTTTCTAGAATGATAAACAAATCACGAGTCTTGTAAATATCCCAATTCAATACAAACCTGTTCATGTCACTACCCTGATCGGTGATTTTGGGGTAATTCCACCAAATGCATTAATTAATTATGTCCAACCTCATTCGTAAATTCCTTCGTATTCAACATTACTCTTATCACAATATCGTCTCATTTCATCTCCTCTCTCTCAACCAATCCCTTCACAATTTTCCTTTCCATAATCTTTCCTATCACAATTTCTTCCACAGTCACTACCATATTCTTCTTTTCAAATCACATATTCACCTCAACATTTTCATAATAATGGTATTATTCCTACCACACATCCATGTCATTTTTTTCAATCTACATACAATCCTTCTCCACCATTATTGCAATTACAACCATTTCAACATTTTTATTTCAACACAACACATTTATTTCAATAAGGAAATAATTTTTCTTCTAATCCTACCATGCACTCACATAATACTTCATGATATACCTATCCTCATTCTACTTAAAATCATGAAAAAATAGAGAATCAACCGTTACATCCTGCTATTGCTAATACCTTGAGAAAAATATTCAAGGTTCCTCAAAAACCTTCACCACGTAAGTTTACAAAACTTAAACAACCATTAACCATAATCCTCAAGAATTTTCTAGATACATACATGATTGAGTTACCACCCATAAGACAACTTGATATCACAATAGACTGGTATAAGCCTGAGCTACATTATAAATATCATAGATTGTATGGACACATGACACAAACATGTAATATGTTAAAACATACGGTTCAATATTTGATGGATGAGGGTCTTTTTGCTATAAAGGATTTTCCACTCACCATTGGTTATAATTCTTCAAAAAATAATAATCCCTTACACAACAAATAACTACAATTGTTCAATATATGGGAAGCTTCCAAAATTCCCAATTTAATCGTCAACAACAAGAAACTAATAAAGTTTCATATCCTAATATATCTCATGATAATGATATCATTGGTATCATAGCTCAGACTACAAGAAAGCAAGTTAAATCTCAACCTACTCAATTTTATAATAAATATATAAATTATTTATCCAACCAACCTTCAAGACCTCTCTTAATTTTCAAGAATAATCAGAAATAGGATACAATCATAGAAAAAACACCTTTAATGTTGAAATCTCAATTGAAAGTCTCCCTTTTGGAACTTTTACAAACCTCTCCTCTTCATAGGGAATTTGTGTTCTTCATTCTCTCCTTATTTATCATCATTGCATCAAGTTTTCTATTCTTTTCCTCTTTATCATCATCGTCGCATTCTATCCATCAACTTTTTTTCTTCATTCTCTCTTTCTTTATCATCATCACTACCTTATGTCCATACCTTTATTCATCTACATCTGATAACTTTTCTTCATCTACATTTGATCACCTTTCTTCATCTATATTTGATCATCATTCTTCATCACAACAATCTCAACCATCAACAAATCAGCTTCAATCACCTTCACCACAACCAAGTTGTCCTTCAAAACCTCCTTTGAATTTGAAATCGCGTTAGAAATGTTATGCATGAATCACATTGTATAATGTATATATATCTTGTATATACCACCAATTACATCATAAAAAAAATTCAAAAATCAAATAAATCAAATAAATGAAGCAAAATTTATACATAAGTGTTGCATTCTCATCTAGTTTGCATTTCAATAATTGCATTTCCATCATTATATTCACTCATGCCATTTTATATCCCTTGACTTTGAAAACAAAATCATTGCTTATATCTCCCCAAGGTGAGGGATATAGTTCTTGTTTTGCTTCATTGGCCTTGATTAATGCATTTTAATGTACAACCCTATTAAGTAGTACTTGCTTTAGCAATATTATTCCCATCATCCTAGCACCCCATAGTGGATAGCTTCATGGTCATGAGAGAGGGACAACCTCCACTCGATCATTTGCAAGCACACATCCTAGTGGGTATATTTTCTCTATTTTAGCTATTAGAAAATGCTACACTCATAGTGGGTTTAGCACCTCTTATCATTTTTCTTTGGCCTTTGGAGTTTTTGTTTTCATTCGCCTATGCATTTTATTTAGGTTTGCATATAGCTCATTTGCGCAAACTATCATCTCCACATTGCATTACGTAAAACATAAATAATCTATCATGTATTTGCACTTTGCACCTCATAATATTGATTAGTCCAATTGCATATTAAATATGGTCACATCCAATCATTATGTTATTTAAAATATTAGATAGATTATATTCATATTCATAAGAAATATTGGTCTTTTTTGAAGCAAAAATCAATTATGGTAGGGGAACACGTTAAGAACAAATAGAGGAATCAAAATCTAAGTCTACAATTGAGGTAGTAGAAGATTACAAGGAAGAAGTAATAGCAAAGGCCAAGGAAGCTTTTTTAGAAAATCATAAGTACACATTAAACAAAAGGTACATGAGCAAAGAGCATGAGGAAGAATTTAAACTGAGGAATAAAATATTAAATAATCAAAGAAAGTAGAACATTAAGTTAAGGTTGTAGTATATCAACACCCACACCACCATGAGAAATAATAATCATGGAGGCATGATATAGGGCATCAATATTATTATAGACCTACAAGGTGTAATAAAGGCATCAAGTATAGCAGTGTATGGTAGAAAAGGGTATAAATTCTAAATTTTAGGGTGGTGTAACAATATCATGGAATCATAAGAGAAATTATTTTGGATAAAAAAATTAGAGTAGCAGAAGCATGAAGCTGATGGAGTTTTTATGGATATTCAAGTGGTACAATGTTAGCTTGGCATCATCAAAGACCACCACCAATCATATTTTACTTGGATGGATGGATGATCAAGATTTGTACTAGTTGTTAGCATTAATTAAGATCATATTATTTAGTTTCTCCTCATGTTTCAAGGGTGAAATATTAATAAAGAGTGTGGAATACTATGGTACTTAGATATAGGTATATAGATATTAGATAATATATTATATATTTGTATTATGGATAGTTGGCATGCCCACACATAACCCAAGGTTGTTTATATTATAATAATTAGTGGGTGTTAGGAACCTAGTTCCTAGCAGTTGGATATCAATGGAAAACAAGTGTAAAATGAATGCAACAAATGAATTAATCAATCACATTTGTTAGAATCATTGTTTCAAATGGAGGTTACCCAACGAAGTGTTCTCAAAGATATGTATTTATTTATGTTCTTCAATGCCTAATAACACATTCTATGAATGCATATATAAATCTATCTAGTAGTCATAATGTGAAAAGACACAATGGTCCATAATCAAATGAGTGATATTAATTATATAATATAAGTTAGGATTAGGATCCTAACAAGCCACCCCTATTAAAAAGAGCTTTGTCCTCAAAGCGAAAATTTAGGATTTTCTTCAAACTTTCGTGAAAGGGCATCAATAGCCATGTTATATTTCCTTTTTCTATATATGATTTCATAGTCATATCTGAGTAATTTGGTAACCCACTTTTATTATTCTGGAGTGGTTATGCGCTACTCAAGAAAGTACTTTAAACTATGGTGGTCAGTGTGAATGATGAAATTTTGGCCTATAAGGTAAGGTCTCCAATGTTTAATAGCATGAGTAATAGCTAACATATCTTTTTCATATGTGGAACGATCCTAATTCTTTTGAGAAAAATCCTTGCTAGTAAAGGCCAAGGGTATTTCATTTTGTATGAGCACTCCTTCAATCCCACTCTTGAGGGTTCACTTTCTATAATAAATGTTCTGGAAAAATTTGGCATGGCTAAGATCGGGGTGGTATACATTGTATTTTTAAAAGTAATGAAGGCATCATCAAACCTTGAAGACCAAAGGAAAGCATTCTTCTTGAGTAGTGTTGTTAAGGGGGCTATGATTTTGCCATAATTTTTGAGAAATTTGCAATAATACCCTGTCAATCCTAAAAATGCATGCAATCCTTTTACATTTTTTTGTATAGACCAATTATTTACATCTTCAATCTTACAGGGATCCACTTTAATGCCTTTTTTATATATAATATGTCTGAGATATTCAATTTCTTATTTTCCAAAGGAACATTTTGGTATTTTGGCATATAATTGATTTTCTTCCAAGGTTTTTAATGTTTGGTCTATATGGTGTAAGTGTTCTTACCATGTTTTACTTTAAATCAAAATTTCATGAAATAAAACTAAAATAAACTTGCGGAGGAAAGGGTGGAATACCTTGTTCATTAGACTTTGAAATGTAGAAGGGGCGTTGGTAAGGCCAAATAGCATAACCATGAATTCATTATGCCCTTATTGAGTGCGAAAGGTAGTTTTTGGAATATCACTCTCCTTAATTCGAATTTGGTGATAGCTCGATCGTAAATATAATTTGGAGAAGTATGTTTCCCCATGAAGTTCATCTAATAACTCATCTATGATGGGGATATGGAATTTATCTTTGATGGTTAGTTTGTTAAGGGCATGGAAATCAATACATAGGCATTGTGATCCATCCTTTTTTTGAACTAATATAATAGGATAAGAGTAAGGACTCACACTAGGTCTAATAACTCCTGCTTTTAGTAGTTCTTGTACGAGTTTTTCTATTTCTATCTTTTGTAGATATGGATATCGATAAGGTCGAATATTGGGAGGTTGGTACCCTAGAAGAAGTTGAATGGTATGATCATGGCTTTGTTGAGGAGGTAATCCTTTTGGTTTGTTAAATACTTTGTCATGGCATACTAGGAGTTGTAATTTAGGTGTTATTTTTTGTTCTTCATTTATTGGTTGGATGGAGAACAATTGTGCCATCATAATTTTACCTCCTTTTCTAATAAGCTTCTCCATTATATGAGAACTTACTACTTGAGAAGGGTCTAATTTTAACCCCTTAATAGTATATGTTTGACCTTTTTATGTGAATTTCATCCATAGATCTTCAAAATCCCATTGGATGGTGCCTAGTGTTCTCAACCATTGTACTCCTAGGACTATATCACATCCTCCTAGTGGCAGTGCATACATATCAGACTTCATATTATAAGCACCCATAGTGAGTGTAATATTTTGAAATTTTCCTTTGCATGTAATTCGTCCTTTGTTTCCAATCATAACTTCAAAATTATTGCAGGGGTGTATAAAATAGTCAACTTGTTTTACCACCTTTGGGTCGATGAAATTGTGTGTGCTTCCAAAGTCTAGTGTAGACACCTAAAATGTGTTATGTGTAGGGTAATACTAAGCCTTAGTCATGGATAATAGAGCTAGTCACACCTCAGATCTGTGGTTAGCACTGAAATTGTTTTGAATCCTGGGCTGAGCCAAATTCGGTTGCAACGGTCTGGGCAATGAAATTCAAACAGTTTTGGGTGGGGAAGCTTCGAGAGTTTTCCTCCCAACTGATCCAAACTCCTTGATATTGATCTTGGCTTCCAAAGAAAGCCAATATTAGATATTAGAAGTGCTATAAGACCCCCATCCAAATTTGGGAGAAGTCTGGGGAAATCTTGAGTTGGAATGCAACGAATCTCTCCCAAAATAGATAGTGAATTGATAACCCCTTGAGGAGAGATGAAATGCTACCCAATTGTGGAATGACAAGCATGAATCTATCAATGAATCTTCCAAAGGACTAAGAAGCACCAATTTTAAAATCAAGCCATTCAAACATGAATCTTACCAAATTCAATCGCAAATTCATCTTGGGACATAAAGGTAGCCATTGAACATCAATTCAATGGAGGGAATCAGAGATCCAAGCCCTGATTACAAGAGCAAGAATACTTTTAGATTATTCATGGTTGTCAGACATGGCTAATAGTGCCAGTTGCACCTCAGACCCATGGTGAGGGTTTGATCTTAAATTTCTCTTGTTTTAGTAGTATATTTCCATTTTTAGTTATGCAATTAGCTTAATCTAGCCTAGGTTAACATTGTAGAAGACATTTGACAGGTTAATTTGGAATTTAGAGGTAGATTTGCTTCAATTTCTTTGTAATTATTAATTTATACTAGTTTCATGCTTTCCAAGTTCAAATGGCTAATTAGGCTTCCTAATTGTTAGATTTCATACTTTCTTTATATTCTTTACAATAATTTGGTGATTTATTGCATATCTTCATAGATTTACTTGCTTTCTTTCTTTCTTTATCATCAATGTATGTAATTGTCTCAAAAGCCTCATCAAGAGAGGTCTCCTTTATCATTAACCTCTTTCATGTTGTTTCTTGAATGTAGGGTTTATAGGACCTAATCATTTTCAAGGCATTCAAGGCAGCATATGCCTCCAATCGCATGAGAATAAGGCTATATTTGGCCTTGAGCAGTTCATGTACCTTCTAAAAAGTTTGCGGATTACACCACCCCCTCGTTTAGAGGGTCTTCAAAATTGTATCAATTGTATCAAATATTGAGTATCCCTAAGAGGGACGTATATGTAATAAAAATTTGGTAAATTTTTAATAAAAGGAATATGAATTTCTTGTTAAATTCATTGTTGTCCAATATTTATTGCTTTGATACTCGATATCAATTGTTGCATTAGTTAGGTGTATGCTTTTTAGATTGTTACAAATGGCGATCATGGTGGGGACCTGCAAAAATCATGAGAACTAATGTATTTCTAATTTTCCTTGGTTGCAGGTGTCAGCCGCACTTGATAGCCATGGCGTAAAGTCTCCTCCATGCTTGATAGTTGCAGCTAGAAACATAGCAAAAAAGCAGATAATAATCGACTTGTCTCTCCATTAGATGAGAAATCCATGTAAATCTTATCCTGTAAATTTTTCATTTTTGTTGCTTTTATTGTATTAGGTAACTAGAAAACCTAGAAAAATAGTAAGGGTGAATGAATTTCAATGGAATTTTCATACAGTCTATTAGCTGCACTTGATAGACACACCTAGTACTATTAGCTACACCTATCAAATACGGCTAGTTTCTTGGCTTGCAACTCGTTCTCGCAGCTAGCACTATTACCTGTGATTTTGTCTCATAGCTAATAGTTAGAGTCTATTTGTAGAGATTTCCTATGGTGGCCCAATCAGAGGCTAATTAGATCATTTTACCTGCATCCTCTGAAGCTCATTCAAATAAATTAGATGCATATTTCTAAATATTAAAATTCTTTTATCATTAGGCATATAGGAAAGAGCATTGTATGCTTGGTGATGCATTTTTCCTTTTTACAAAGTATAAAATGAACACACACACACCAAGTAACACTTAAATGCTAGTGATTTGGAAGTCATATCCAACCACTAGTAGGGTTCAATGATGGTGGCATTAATTTCCATTTGTTGGCCCAAATCTCTCAAACCTTGTACCATTGGCCAATACCTACTCCAAGATCTATCCTAACTGTGTAAAATAGCACACATTCATCTTTATAGGGGTGTATCATTGTGAACGGGGTGGTGGGTGAGGATCAGCAGGACCTGTGCTCCTTGATCGAGTGTGGATTTCATCTCCACATTTTGGGGTGTTTACATGACTAAAAAACTTTCATTTCAATTGTCGAGCTATGAGCATACAGGTAAAAACCTTAAACTATTTGAGGATTGCATCAACAATTTCAAACACAATGAGAGTAGTTTAAGTTTTCAATAAATTTCAAACACATTAAACTTGTGTAGGGCTCACAAATAAAATTTAAAAGAGATAATCATTCTTTTTTCTTTATTTGCTTTAAAATCTACATATAAGATAATATATATCATGGTTAGAACACAAATAGGATGATATCGATGCAAAAATAAGGTTAAATCCGAAGCTCCACCCAATGCACAACACAACACGTCAAACCCTCAATCACAAGATCCTCCCAGATGATGTTCGGTAAGAATTAGAGGGGATAACTCTACATGCGAGGGTTCTCATCAGAATACCCCACTTAGAGGAGGCAATATACATGCCTTGCAATATCAATCTGAGTATGAAATATCCCAACATGGGACCTTCAAGCATGGGATCATTTATTACGATCCTACACCTCATGGATCCACTAGATCTACTAAAGAGTACATCGTGGATGAAGGAACTATAACCAAGTTGTTTCCCATGAATACTTGAGCTAAGGATGGCTTAAGGACCCCACCATTTCAAGATAGAAAAGTAGAAAATCCACTCATTCAGGGGTAGGAAGATAGGGTTTCTTTAAAGCATAGTCTCACAAAGACTCTAAACAACAATGAACCTGGTAAGTTCACATTTGATATGTCTAAGGTTGGATTCAATGGTATGCCACCACATGAGTCATGGTGCATTAGACAATTGGATGGTCTTGATAGATTCTTAGGGCAACTAGGGTACAAACTATCATTTGTGCACTCTCATTCTATGAGTTCTCATAGTGAGAGCACACATAGGACCATCAGAGAACTAGAAGAATACTCTAAGAATTCTTGTAGTATACTTGCCCCGTAGACCCATGTGGGCATAGATTACAGACAACACCAGAATAAAAATTCCATCTATAGAGAAAAAGGCAAGAGCACGAAAAACAAGTCTATTGGAGGTCACATTGATAAATCTTCTCGAATATAATGAATACACCAAAGACCACATACAACCGATATTATAGATCAATTGCAAATACTTGTGTTGGAATAGTTGTAGTAGATCCTCCAAGATCAATTGTAGGATATCCACAAAGAGTGTGAGAACCTCAAAAATAAGTATACTAAGATATAGAGGTTGCTAAGGTAGAATATTTTTGAGCAACACATCTTTAATAAAAATGAGCATGCTGATAAAGAGGATTTATTGGCTTGTGCCAATCTACCCCCTCGGAGTAAATACAGGGAATACCCTCAAAGACGAGCTACTTCATAGCCTGATATATGTCTTGAACACATTGAAACTCGTACTCACCACATGACCCAAAATACGATGTAGCACCAAGCGCTAGAACATCATGGGTGTATGCACTATGAGGAAGTCAATAGGAATATCTTGAGATCTCCTTAGTTGAAGTAGACGATGAGACTAGTCCTCCACCTTGACCAAAGAAGAGTTTACCTCTAAAGGCTCCTCAAAGACCTCTTATAGAAGAGGAAATTCTATATTTGAAGGCCTACATGCCTTGGCAGAAAAGTTTTGAGCAATAGAGAAACAATTGACGGCTTATCAAAAACCAACCTTGAACAAAATCCACAATGAGCCTTTATGCCCTTCAGTGTTCATCAACGTATCCCGATCACTTCGAGATGCCAAATCTAGAGAAATTTTAAGGAGAGAAGGATGCTCAGGAACATGTTATGAGCTTTATGGATATGTACTTTCAGATAGAAAGTAACCAACCATTTCAGGCCCTATATGAGAGTGGTTCAATAAACTTAAGAGGTATAATATAACAAACTTTGAGCATTTGGCCAATGTGTTTCTTGAATGCTTCTCCTTTGGTGTCAATAAGAAGGTAAACCTATACAATATGGCTTCTTTAATGCAACATGACGATGAGACAATCATGGATTATGGAAAAATATGGAGAAAGATAATGGTAAAATTGCCATTTTCCATTCCAACCACATAACTAACTCCGATTTTTACAAATATTTGTGTAAAGCACATCTTGTTACTTCTATAGTTGCAATAGTATCAAAAATTTGAGTAGGCCTTGGAATAAGCTAAGGTAATAGAGGACATCAAGTTATAGGAGGGTAACTTGAAACTCTGGAACAAGAAGGAATGGAACAAGAAGAACATCCAACATCAAAATTAGTAGGCCACACTAGCCCATGTGAACCAAGTGGTGTTAAACCTTCAGAAAGGGAATAAGGGGAAACAACAAAATTATTAGGCCCAACCTCCTCTATGCGATCAACGCAATAATAACAATAAGGGTAAGAACAAAGAACAACACCCGACTCACCATTTCACACCTTTTTCGGAGTTGATGACATCAATATTCCATCAATTGTGCAAGGCCATGGCCCTCAACTTACCAAAGATTAAATTAATAGACCCTAATCAACCCAAACCAAAAGGGTATAGGGATGATCTGTATTGTGTTTTCCATAGGATGAAATGGCATGACATAGAATGATATTATAGCTTCAAACACATAGTGCAAAACATGATAAAAAAGGTAACATAATTATGGACAACCCTCAGGCTCCGAACAACCAAAATATGGGGATCTTAAAGAACCCCTTGCTGAATCATGAGCCATCGAGGAACAATGCTAGTCATGTGATGAAGAACATGTGCTTATATTGAGAGGATGGGGTGAAAAGTATAAGATAATTTCTTTTTCTTTTTAATCCATATGAAACCATCAACAATATTAAAGCAATAAACATCATAAAAAGCATCACACATATGAGAGACATGATTTAACGTGGTTCACCCAATGTGGGCTACTCTATAGAGAAAATATTCCTTATAATTTTTTCTCAAATAAATTCTCTTGGGAATCCTTTCCATATTACAATGTTTATGGACCCCTATCCAAAGGACACACCAATCCCCTAATCAAGTTCATGGATATCTATCCATAGGAGAACTCATTTCTCCTCTACCGGTTGGTGATATTCTAGAACTGTTACTCTCCACTGATCTGGCTAATGGATATCTATCCACTGAAGACACCTATCCTCACTGCCCTGAATAATGGATATCTATCCACTGGAGACTCTCATACTCTATACTCTATCACCTCCAAAGATCTGCCTTAAATCTACACTAAATACAGTCCTTTGGTATAGCACAAATCTTCTTAATCTCTATCTCTGGTCTGGCATAAACCTCTCCTAAAATCTACACCAAGCTCTATCCTCAATATATGTCCTCAAATATTTATTGTAAGCTTACACAAAAAATTACACCAATTTGTCCACAAGTCTTCTCTAAGACTTACCTCAAATCTGCTCAACAAGTCCTTACTAGAACTTATCCAAATTTTCTCAACAAGTCCTCACTAACTTATTCAAATATGCTCAACAAGTCCTCACTATAACTTGTCCAATATCATAGAAACATATAGAGAATTTTTAGAGACTCAATATGCTTCACATTCACAAACTATCAATCACTTTCAATTTCTCTTTTATCATAGAAACATATAGAGAATTTTTAGAGACTCAATATGTTTCACATTTATCAACACTCAACATCTTTCTCAAATTAATTAAGAATATAGAATAAATTATTTCATAGAACTTGAACTATCACTTCAACCCTTCCACTTGAATAGGCTCAACCAACCACTCAATGAATTAATCCTTGCTTACAAACCCTAGTCCAAGCATATGAACACTCACTTAAATATTTCCAAAAATTCTTATCAATCAATCTCACATAACAATGATACTCATGATCTTTGCAAACCCTAGTTCAAGTTCTTCACTCAACCAATCACTTCAACAACAATGCTTATCAAACAAGGTTACTTTCCTTAACCTCTATTCTAGAAAACCTTGAATAATTAATTCAAAACACACTCAGTAAGGAAAACTTAACAAAGTCATTTTCACTCCAATCTTGTTTTAAGAAAACCTCAATCAATTATTTCAACCAAATAAGAATATGCCCATACCTTTTATATGATGTAGAAGTGACCTTATAAAACCTGTCTCAATCACAATTTTCTCTTTTGCCAATTTCAATAGTTAGATGATAAAATATCACACTAAACTCTTCACAAAATAATCCTCAATTATAGAAACTAATCAAACTTAATTACACATTATTTATCCTTATTAAAATAATATCCAACACCATAGATCTTCAATCAACACACTTCTTCCAAAAATCTAACTCATCAAAAGAACATCTTAACACTTCAATTTCATCATAACCCTTTTCATAAAAAATATCTCAAAATAATCCAAACTCTACTTATGACTCCCTACTTAATATTGCATTAATTAAATAAATAACTTTATAAAATAATGCAATAATTCAATCTCTCACTAATCTAAGGCAAAAAAATTACTTTAGCAAAAATTAACCCTTCATTTATAAAAATAATATTTCCTCAACACACAACCTAACTTCCACCTTATCCCTCCTTAAACCTTAACAAAGCATATTAAAATAGTTTCCAAAAATTAATATTACCACTTTTCACAATCCACGGGGTTCGAAACTTGGCGCTATACTCCCACAACGCCTTGGTTGTGGCTCCCCCGTCGTGTGAGCCATGTGCTCAAATTGGAGCCTCAAATTACAACGTGTGCTTTGACTCCTTCAAACCCTTAAGAGCCCTTGGCTCTTCCTTCGATGTCTGTGGAAACACACTACACTATTCGGGAGGCACACGTTTTAAAAATTGCAAGAAATTTTTTGCTTAAGGTGGATGCTATTCGAAAAGAATGCCAAACCTTAGGAATGGCTATGGTATTTATACCATATGCCTTCCTTGTCACACACGTCAGCAAAGAGGATATTCATAGGGGAAATAATGTTGCGTCGGTGCTTCCAACTTTGCCTTCTAAACATATTTATTTATAATTATTTAAATTTAAAAGAATTTAAATATTATAAATTAAATATTTAAATCTCCTTTGGGATTTTTTTTAAATAAAATCCTCCTTAGGTTTTAGAAAACTTTTTTGATTTTCCCAACCATGGTTTTAATAAAAACCTTTTATTTTGCCCAACCATGGTTTTAATAAAACCTTTTATTTTGTGCTTCACATAATATTTAAAAATAAATATTATGAAGATATTTTTCCACCATCATTTTGTATTACTCCTTTTGACCTTTTGGAATCAATGACAATTCATCCTTGACATCAATGACAACTTCATCTACTCAAAATGTCCAACAATATCCCCATTTGTCATTGATGGTAACCCAATTATCTTTTCAAATTTTCTTAACCTATTTTTGTCTTGCTCCCCCTAGGAAACTGCTCCCCCTGACTCAATGCTCTCTTCTTAAATCAAATATCTCCCTCTTACTTACATATTTCCTCCTTACTTAAATATCTCCCCATTTTAAATCAATTTCAAAGGGTCACCTTTGGGGCTCAGGTCTAAGAATGAGTCTCTTAGCTTAGTCCCTCCCGCACCTCCTCTTAAGGTGGTTTATTCTAGGGTGGGAGTATTACTCCTAGTTTTTCTCTAAGATACTCAAAGTCTTCCTTTGAAAATGGATTACTGAAAATGTCTACTATATGCTCCTTTGTAGTAACATATTCCAATCTAACATGTTTATCTATCACTTGTTCTCTCAAAAAATGATACTATCAAAATGTGCTTTGTCTTGGAGTGCATCACTAGATTCTTTGAGATACTTATAGCACTTGTATTATCACATAATATGGGAATAGGATGATTGTGTTTTATCTTGAAGACTTCTAGAGTTCATTTCATCCATAATACCTATGTACAACTAGCTACTGTCGTAATGTATTCTATTTCTACTATAGATAAGGATACTGATGCTTGATTCTTACTTAGCTAAGAGACTAAACAGTTTCCAAGAAAGAATGCTCCTCCACTTGTGATTTTTCTATAATCAATGTTGCCAACCCAATCTGCATCTATATATGCTATGAGTGTGAAACTAACTATCACTTTTGGGATACCAGAGCCCAAAATCCATAGTCCCTTTTAGATACCTAAAAATCCTCCTTACTGCTACCACATGTATTTCCTTAGGTGCTGCCTAAAACCTTGCCACTAATCCTACTGACTACACTATATTTGGTCTTGTAGCTGTAACGTACAAGCTGCCAATCATAGATCTATATAATCTCTTATCTACCTCTAGAGATTCATCATCCTTACTTAACTTGCATCATGTGACCATAGGGGTACTTACTGGTTTGCAATCTTCTAACCTGAATGTCTTTAGCATCTCTTTTATATACTTGGTTTGTGAGAGAAATAATCCTCTCTCTGATTGTGAAATCTAAAGTCCAAAAAAGGACAACTCACCAATAATATACATCTTAAATTCATTTTGCATGTTCTTAGAAAATTATTTACACATCTTATCATTATTTCCCCCAAAAATGATGTCATCAACATAAACAACCATAATTAGTAGATCATTACCTTCATTTTTGATGTATAAGTTATTGTCTGCTATTTCTTTTCTGAATCCCTATTCCTGAAGATACTTATCCAATCTTGAGTACCATGCTATAGGAGCCTACTTTAGACCATACAATGCCTTTTTCAATTTGCATACATGATATGGTTTATCTGTTAATATGAATCCCTCTGGTTTTTCAATATAGACTTCTTCTAGATTTAGAAAAGGTAATGCATAGGTAGAGGGAATTGACTTTGATGATTCATATTCAAGTCGTTCAACTAGAGAAAATGTCTCATCAAAGTCAATTCCCTCTACCTATGCATTACCTTTTCAAAATAACCTTACTTTATTTCTTACTACCTATCCATCTTCATTTAGCTTGTTTTTGAATACCCATTTTGTGCCAATCACAATTTTGTCCTTTGGTCATGGAAAAAGTTCCCAAGTCTTTCTTTTCTCTATATAATCTAATTCCTCATCCATTGCCTTAATCCATAACTAATTTCCACTTGCCTGATTGAAGTCCTTTGCCTCAATCTTAGATAGCAAAGAAAAATGTGCTTGTTGAGATGGTGTTATTATCCTTCTCCTTGTTTGCCTTTCATCTGGATTCCCAATGATTAAATATTTTGGATGATGCTTCTGTACATATCTATATGGATTTTTAGGAAGAAATATTTATGTTTCTTCTTCTTCATCATCTGATTCCTCATGAAACTCGTCTTGACAACTTCCATATTCCTGATACACAGTTTATTGAACTAGTTATCTTGAATCTATCTTCTCATCAATCGTTACATTTATACTTTCTATAATAGTGCATGTTCTTTTGTTGAAGAATCTATAGAATTTTTTTTTGGTAGATAATATACTATAACATTAATACCAGGTTTTACAGGTTGACCCAAAACCTTTTACAAAAATCAGCCCAGGGATGTTGATGAACATATCCTTACTAAGGATCCTATATATGTAAAATCTACATGCCGCCAAAGCCATTACATCCGGTAAGGCACATAGCCTGTTATCAAAAAGAAACTTCCCATACAACATTTTGGGTATACCCCGAGAAAACACATATGCATCATAATTACAAAAAAGAAACAAACATGGATCCCTTCCTTGAGACAATGGAGAAACAAAAAGCTACAGACACACATAGCAGAGTACTGAAAAATACTCCCACAAGCTCTGTATTTACAGTTACTCTTAATAATTCTTTGGTAATTGCTTTCTTTAATATATGACATGCTTTGGTACCACATACTATCTTGGCCAATCAGCCTTGGAGAAGTGAACCTGCTGGCTAGATTTATAGCGGTGGCTATCGGGTGGTCGATGTGGCTTTGGTTCGAAGTCTTATATTGTCATTTCATTCCTTCTCTATGATTATAAACCAACCTCAAATTACTAAGATGACTAGGATCCATGTTATCTGACATGTGACTATCCCCATTAGTCTTTGTGGTATTTCCAAGAAGCATCCATGAATACTGACAACTTAGATAATTTTTATTGTGAGTCCAATTCAAAAAAGAGATGGGAATACTCCTAGCCTTTGAACTTATAGTGCCTTCCCTGTTGGTAAATTTGACTATAATTCTTGGCATTCTTGTTGAATAAGCTCATCTACTTCACTCGGGACACTATGTTCCCATTTGAAAAGTTTGTCACCATCGACACTCAAATTGGCCAGCTTATCAGCAATTTTGTTAGCTTCCTGAAAGACATGGGCTTTTTTGTCCTGTCTTCCCTAGAAAAGGATCCTAGCCTCTTCAAAAATTGTTTTAATCCTCCAAGGAGGTTTTTTCCAATTATTTAGGATATTTATAACATGCATAGAGTCTCCTATGATCAAATTGCCTTCTAAGTCTTGAGTCATTTGAAGGCCTCTCCACATAGATCTAGCTTCAGCTTCGTTGTTCGTCCTTGTTCCAAAATATTCAAAAAATGTAAGAATCATAGGATTTAATATTAGAGGAATAACCAAGGAAAATTCCCTCATCACATCTTGGATCAAACTTGCATAAATTTTTATCTTCTCATCTTATGTAGAACTTGCTTTCAAAAAATTTAAAGTGTTTTATAGTGGCCGGTTTTCCTTTCCAAAGCTCATATGGAGTCTTGTGATGGTTTACCCTCATTTGAGCCCTAGTGATTATGTATATTGTTGTGTTGACCGCTTCCCTCCAAAATCCATTTGAGATTTTGGACTCATTTAATATAGGTCTAGCCATATTCTCAACAGTACTATTTTTCCTTTCAATTACTCCATTTTGTTGAGGAGTTCTTGTTGTTGAGTATTCTCTCTTGATCCCATATTGTTCACAAAAATATACAAATTTATTTGAGGTAAATTATCCTCCTCTATTAGATCTCAAATACTTAATCCTCTTATCAGTTTTATTTTCAACCAGTTCCTTAAATGCTTTGAATTTTTCAAATGCATCTGACTTCTCTTTCAAGAAAGCTACCCAAACCATTTTGGAGTAATCATCTATAAATAATATAAAGTAACTCTCACCTTGAATACTCTGTGTTCTGGTAGGACCACATATATCAGTATGTATTAGACTTAATGGCTCAGATGACATATATCATTTTGACTTAAAGCTTGTTCTATTTTGCTTTCCATGTTGACAAGGTACATAGATTGTGTTTTGTGGCCTTTTTATCTTGGGTAAATCTCTGACAGTCTACTTATTGCTTATGTTGACCATGTTGTCAAAATTCAAGTGACCCAATTTTCTATGCCACAACCAAATCTCATATTCTTGTGATAGAAAGAAATTTTCCCCTTTGATCTCACGAAGCATGTATAGATTGTTTGGAGTTCTTGCTTTTGCAATGACTTTTCCAGTTTTTGATTTTCTTATCTCACATCTATCTAGGTGGAATGTAACCATATGCCCTTGATCACAAATTTGACTTACACTTAGTAGATTATGTTTTGACCCCTTAATATACAACACATTTTTTGTTCTTGTTTTACCATTATCTAAACTTAGAGTTCCTCTTCCACCAATATTTGTTGATCCATTATCACCAAAACTTACTGATTCTCTATTGGTTTATTTTAGTAAAATGAAATTGTCTTTGTCTCCTGTCATGTGTCTAGATCAACCACTATCAAGATACCATTGTTCTTATTTATCTTGAGCATGAAGGTCTGTTTGAACTAACATTGATATAGCCTTTACATTTTCCCTTTAATCTTTTCTATTTGTTGAAATTATTTTTCTTTTACTAGACTCGGGAAGTATCATTTTACACCATCTAGCCTTGTGCCCAAAATTATTGCATTTGTAACATAGAATATCATTATCCATAAGAGGTGCAAAAGAATTAAAATTTCTATTGACATTGTTTCTTGCATGACAAATACAATGTACAACTCTATGACCATATTTGTTACAAGAAAAGCATGACCATGGAAGAAATTATGTAACATGTTTGAATGCCTTTGATATTGTGGTTGAGTGCTTCTCATTTTGTGATAAAATATCATCCAAGGTTCTTATTTGTTTTATTCCTTTCCTATGTCTTTTTATTTTGAAGTATCCTTTTCTTGCCTCTGTTTGTTTGAAGTTTTTGCTTCTTGAAGACTTGACTCCTCTTTCTGTTTCTCATACTCTATATCTTGTAGTACCTTGGTCCTTTCAACTTAATTACTTAGATAAACAATTTCTACTTCTAATATTTCACATTCAATTTCTCTTGCTCTTAATAGATCTGTCATATCCTACTCAATTTTCTTTCCTTATACCTTTATGTTGAGTTCTATGAGACTTTGTAGAAGTTCCATCCTTGCTTCTTCATCCTATTGAATTTTATCCTTCAAGCTAGTTCTTTCCTCAAATTCTTTTCAAATTTTTGAGAGCAGTAAAGAATTTCTATTTTATATAAAACATGGTCTCTTCTTAATTTTCTTAAGTCATGTGTGTAGTTGATATATCCTTCTCCAAGTTGTTAGTATTTTCACGGAGAGACCCGCTCTGATACCAATTGAAGAACATGTGCTTATACTAAGAGGGGGGTGAATAGTATAATATAAAACTTTTTGCTTTTTAATCCATATGATACCATCAACAATATTAAAGAAATAAAGATCACATAAAACATCACACACATAAGAGACATGATTTAACGTGGTTCACTCAATGTGGGCTACTCCACAGAGAAAATATTCCTTATAAAATTTTCTCAAATAAATTCTCTTGGAAATCCTTTCCCTATTACAATATTTATGGATCCCTATCCAAAGGAGAAACCAATCCCCTAATCAAGTTTATAGATATCTATCCATAGGAGAACTCATTTCTCCCTTGCTCTAGCTAGTGATATTCTAGAAGAACATTTTATTCCCACTACTCTGGCTAATGGTTCTCTATCAACTAAAGATACCTATCCTCACTACCCTGGCTAATGGATATCTATCCACTGGAGACTGTCATCCTCCATACTTTGTCATCTCCAAAGCTCTATCTCAAATCTTCACTAAACATAGTACTTTGGTCTAGCACAAATCTGCTCAATCTCTATCTCTGGTCTGGCACAAACCTATACTCAAATATGCACCAATCTCTATCCTTAATTTCTATCCTCAAATATATATTGTAAGCTTACAAAAAATATTACACCAATATCTCCATAAGTATTCTCTAATACTTATTTCAAATCTGATCAACAAGTCCTCACTAGAACTTGTCCAATATCATAGAAACATATAGAGAATTGTTAGAGACTCAATATGCTTCACATTCACAAACTATCAATCACTTTCAATTTCTCTTTTATCATAGAAACATATAGAGAATTGTTAGAGACTCAATATGTTTCACATTTATCAACACTCAACCTCTTTCTCAAATTAATTAAGAATATAGAACAATTTGTTTCACAGAACTTGAACTATCACTTCAACACTTCCACTTGACTAGGCTCAACCAACTCTACTCAACCAATCACTCAATGAATTAATCCTTGCTTACAAACCCTAGTCCAAGCATATGAACACTCACTCAATTTTTTCCAACAATGCTTATCAATCAATATCACATAACAATGATACTCATGATATTTTCAAATCCTAGTTCAATTTCTTCACTCAACCAATCACTTCAACATAAATGCTTATCAAACAAGGTTACTTTCGTTAACCTCTATTCTAGAAAACCTTGAAGCATTAATTCAAAACACACTCAATAATGAAAATTTAAAAAAGTCCTTTTCACTCCAATCTTGTTTTCTGAAAACCTCAATCAATTATTTCAACCAAATAAGAATATGCCCATACCTTTTATTTGATGTAGAAGTGACCTTAGAAAACCTGTCTCAATCACAATTTTCTCTTTTGCCAATTTTAATAGTTAGATGATAAAATATCACACTAACCTCTTCACAAAATAATCCTCAATTACATAAATTAATCAAACTTAATTACACCTTATTACTACTTCTTAAAATAATATCGAACACCACAAATATTAAATCAAAACACTTATTCCAAAACTCTAACTCATCAAAAGAACATCTTAACACTTCAATTTCATCATAACCCTTTCAAGAAAAAATATCTCAAAATAACCCAAACTCTACTTATGACTTCCTACTTAATATTGCATTAATTAAATAAATCACTTTATAAAATAATGCAATAAGTCAATATCTCACTTTAATAAGTTAAAGTAATTTTACTTTAGCAACAATTAACCCTTCATATATCAAAATAATATTTCCTCAACACACTACCTAACTTCCACCTTATCCCTCCTTAAATATTAGCAAAGCAAATTAAAATAATTTCTAAAAATTAATATTACCACTTTTTGCAATCCACGGAGCTCGAAACTTGGCACAATACTCCCACAATGCCTTGGCCATAGATTCCATGCCATCATGTGCTCCACTTGTAGCCTCAAAACACAATGTGTGCTTTGACTCCTTCAAGTCCTTAAGATCCCTTCTCTCTTCCTTCAACATCGACGGAAACACACTGCGCTATTCGGGAGGCACACATTTTAAAAAACACATGAGTTTTTTTGCTTAAGGTGGATGTAATTCAAAATGGATGCCAAAACTTAGGAATGGCTATGGTATTTATACCATATGCCTTCCTTTCAAACATGTTGACAAAGAGGAAATTCGTTGGGGAAACAATGTTGCATCGGCGCTTCCAACTTTACCTTCTAAATATATATATTTATAATTATTTAAATTCAAAAGAATTTAAATATTATAAATTAAATATTTAAATATCCTTTGATTTTTTTTTTTTTAAATCCTCCTTAGGTTTTAGAAAACCTTTTTTATTTGCCCAACCATGGTTTTAATAAAAACCTTTTATTTTGCCCAACCATAGTTTTAATAAAACATTTTATTTTGTGCTTCATGAAATATTTAAAAATAAAACTTATGAAGCTCTTTTGCCACCATCCTTTTCAATTAATCCTCTTGAACTTTTTACATTAATGACAATTCATCCTTGACCTCAATGACAACTTCATCTACTCAAAATTTCCAATATGTGAATCAAGTGCGGGTGGAACCGCCAACTCAAGGATTCGTCGACATGGTAAATGTTGTCACAAGACAAGGGAGGTATGAGCGACCAAATATACCTCTAGATATAATTAGGGTTAAAGTTGTGCCCCCTGAAATGCCAATGTAAAATATGTCAGGCCAACCAACTAGACTGGTGGTGATTATCAGGAGTAGGCTAATTCAAAGCCTGCAGAGACAATGCCAGTGAAGTTGTTTATCTATGAAATAATTTAGTAGTATCCTAAGTATAGGGAGACTCTCATGGATATCCTAATATCTATCCAAGTTCAGTCCTAGGATCCTAAATCATTTATGAACTTTGTGGGACATGTGTAGCAGTGTAGTGAACCAGTGATTCAATTCAATAATCACAATATTAAGACGGTCTCCACTGCTATAGTAGACCCATCACTGCATATAATTGTGTGTGTGTTAATCACACACCATTCAAATGGATTTTTATTGAAACAAGGTTGTCAATAAACATTATTAATACCAAGGCATTGACACATCTGAAGTTGTTGAAGTCACACATTGTACCTTCTACCACCTTGAGAGTATTTAACAAAGCGTTGTGCTCAACGGTAGGTACTATAGTTCTTTCGATTTAGGTTGGACTGAATACCATCCCCATGATGTGTCATGTTATAGAAGGCACCATGCAGTACAACATCCTCGTAGGGAAGCCTTGGATTAGAGAAATGTATTGCATTCCCTAGATTTGACATCAATGTATTAAATATATACATGAGGGACAAGTTCACGTGGTTCCTTCTGACGAAGAACCATTCAAATATGTGAACCTAGCTAATTTTCTTGAAGATTTCATTCTCCCCTCAATGCACCTATATATATGGCCGATATCATAAATAAAACATCTAGAAGGTAAATTAAAAGGAGTGTGTGTAGGACCTTCCATGATAGCACCACATAGATCACACAACAACTTTAGCTAAACCTACGATATCTACTATGCTTAGGAATGACAAGAAGCTTAAGGTAGTTATGGATGAAAAAGAGCTAAATCAAATGCCCAAGGTAGCAACTGTCAAGGTTCCTAGTCCCATGGATGAAGGGGATGCTCAAAATCAAGTCGAGGAGGCACCTCGGCCTACCTCATATGATTCTTTAGAAGTGTCATCTACATCACAGGTGACTGTACATTTGGATAATCCCATGTTAGTGGACTGTATAGTGCAAAATGTGGCATTCACTCCATTCATAGAGATTGCACACAACATGGACCAATCTCAAGACCATCACTTTCCCATAGGGATGGTGGTACCACTAGAGGTGCCACCCAACCAAACAAACCTTATTTATGGAGGGCTTGACCAACCTACAAATTGAATTTCCATAAATGAGGATGATGATGAACCATTCTCTATAAATGTTCATTATTTGTCTAACCCTGAGTTTGCATTACGCTACTTCGAACATTATGATTGGTATGGTTATGGTTTAAGCTTATTCGAGCAAGGGTGGTAAAATCCTTATGAACCACAGTATCAACTACCAACTGATAGGTTTAGGTTGGGTTATCATATAAGAGGATAGGAAGAGCTTCTAGAAACATCTTTAGATCATCTAAACCTCAATTTTAGGGATGATATGGATTGGAATCCTTATAACCCTAACCCTTCTCACATACGAATGGGTAATAGGCTAGTTACCTATGTCTCTATTGAGCCATCCGAGATATATCATGATAACATCATGGTAGATGTCAATCCAATAGACACTCCAATAGCTAAATTTGAAAATGAAATTCATGAAGCTATAGATGACACTGGCATGCAGATCTAGAAGCTGGGTATAGCAATAGATATTGACTCAAAAGCTACTTCTGAGAAAGTGCAAGCAGAGTCCATTATCGAAAACGATGGACCAGATTGTGATGCTGGAACATATGATGATAAGAAATCCACAAATGATGAATAATGTGAGGATAAAACTAAGTTGACCTACTTAGGTCCTCTACATTTACATCATATGTTTCCCATGGAGATAATGGGCAAGGATGAGGAGCCCCTCATTGATAATAGTAGCTATGAATAGCAGGCCTACCTTGGGCTTCATCTTGCTAATTGCTCCATTCCAGTCAGCAGGGGTGAAGGACTCATATACGATAGCGATGATGAGGATGAGACCAAGGGAGCCTATCTTCGACCTCACTACTTATGACATCATCATGAACCAATTCACATAGATGAGATGAATTTGAGAGTCTATCTTGGCCCATGCCTTAAAGGGAGACCACCCATTTTGGATATGGTTTATCATATAGTCTTCCCTGATCCACCATTATACATGCAAATCCTTAAGCCAAGTGATCCCATTTTCTAGTTTGTTCAAAGACCATATCTAGAGATCCCCATACCCCCAGAGCCACATCTCATGTATGAAAATAGCATTGATAAGATAGAGTTGTACACACATGGTCTTGGAGATCTTATCCATTTCATAAATATGATATCCATTGATCTGATCACTCCACTTCACAATCCAGCCGATCCTTCCAAAACATTGTGTCTTAATTTAGATGCTATTGATGGGGATCACACTTATCACCACTGGAGCCTAAATATTTCTTCCCTAATGAAGAAATTTTGTAACCTTTCTATTTTATGCCAGGTTATGCACATGATTTTTATCACACTGAGAGAAAATCTGACGTAGAACCTTTAAACCCAGGTGATGATATTCATTTGATTCCTACGCCTCACCAGATTGAGGAGGGATCGCAAATGTTAGTAGAGGAAACCTTTGATGTGGATATCAGTGATGATCCCATTAATCCTAAGAAGGTTAAGTTTAGATAAAGTCTCTCCTGATGAGCGTGCCAACCTCATCCCTCTGTTGAAAGAGAGACCTGATCTCTTCGCTTGGACATACAAGGATATGTCGGGACTAGATTTAAAAATGGTTACTCATAACCTTTTGCTAGATCCTTCCAAAAGGCTTGTCAAGTAGAAGCTTGGGAATATGCATCCAAAAGTCACTTTAATGGTTAAATATGAGTTGTAGAATCTTTTGGACGTAGATTTCATTATATCAATCGACTATCCAGAATGGGTATCAAACATGGTACCTATAGTAAAACCTTATGGAAGGATCCATATATGCACGAATTTCAGATACCTCAACAAGGTAACACAAAAGGATTCATTCTTGTAGATGCAACTGTAGGTCATGATATGCTCTCCCTAATGGATAGTTTTTTTGGTTACAACCAAATTTAGATTAAACCTGAAGACCAACACAAAACTACGTTCACAATACCATGGGGAATATTCTATTACAAAGTTATGCCATTCAGCATTTAAAAACCTGGTGCCACATATCAGCGAGCCATGACATACATTTTCCATGACTACATGCACAAAATATTATAAGATTATACCAATGACTTATTGGCAAAGTCATTGTTGCATTCAGAGCATGTTGAGGTTCTCAAAAAGGTCTTCAATCTCTTGGTAGAGCATAATATCAAGTTGAATCCCAAGAAGTGTGTATTTGGTATAACTTTAGGAAAGCTCTTGGGATTCATAATTTCTAAATGAGGGATCTAATTTGACCCAGTGAAGGTTAAGGCCATATTAGAAATGCATCCTCCTACAAATATCAAAGAGCTAAGAAGCCTACAAGAAAAAGTAGCATCCATAAAGCGATTCATCACACAATTATCGAATAAATGCCAACCCATGAATTGACTGCTACATAATGGGATCCCATTCAACTTGGATGAGGATTTTCAAGTGGTCCTAACTAAAATTAAGCAATACTTGGAAATGCCACTAGTGCTAGCTCCACCAAGATCAGATGTACTTTTATTACTATATATATCGGCTACTGACTTTGCATTGGGAACCATGTTGGCCCAAAAGAAAATGCAAGGTAAAGAGCAAGCAATATATTACATCAACCGCACCTTGGTGAGTTACGAGCTGGGGTATGAATACATGGAGAAGCTAAATTTAGCAGTGGTTTTTGCAATAAAGAAGTTACTTCATTACATGCTAAGTCATATGATGTATGTGATATCTAAACAAAATCCTTTGCAGTATATGATGAGCAAGACATATCATAATACACGTACTACAAAGTGGATCATGCTATTGATAGAATTTGATTTGGAATTCATCAACCAAAATTCCATAAAGGGATAGGTCATAGCTAATCATCTGGTAGAGGCACCACTTCAGAATAGTAGGCCTCTTACCATAGAACTTCTTGATGATGCAATTTTTGCATTATCAGAATCTCCCAAACCCGAAGAACCATATTACAAAGCTGACATGAATTATTCTTCAACAGTTTGAAGTGTGATCAAGGGGATGGTGCAGGAATTATTTTCTTCACACCACAAGGTGCTCCAATTCCCTTGTTGTTTAAACTAGACTTTCCTTGTACCAATAGCAATGCTGAATATGAAGCCCTAATCTTGGGCCTCCAAACAACTATCACCATAAAGATTAAAATATTAAACATCTTTGGTGACTCCCTTATTATAGTCAATCAAGTGAAGGGACTATTTCAATGTAGGTGTCCTATCCTGAAAAATTATAAGGATCTTTCTAACACTTATCTAGCCCAGATAAGTTGGTACAACATCAAGGCAATCCCTTGTAAATCAAATAGATTCGTAGACACTATGGTGTCTTTGGGATCCTTAATCCCTTAGAATCCGTCAGCTAATTTTACCACCATTCATGTAAATATGCTATCACATGCCATGATGCAATGTGAGGCTTTTAATAATAAGGAATTAATCAACATGATTTATATAGAACCAAGCCATGAGTGGTTCTATAAAGCTAGGGAATTTCTCAAGAAGGCACCCTAGGGGTATTTTATCTCATAGGGTCCTACGAGGAATGGCACTATCATTCACCACAAGGTTGTATTCCAGTCTATATTCATGCACAATGAAATTCTAGGGGAACAATTCATCTTATCAATCAAGGCAGAAGCTTATTAAGACTGGATGTCACAATTACATGACTTCCTTAAGCTTGGTTTGATCCCTCAAGTATTATCACATGCTACGAAGTGCACATTGCAACAAAGTATGTCTTGCTAGAAAACATCTTGTACCATCGAAGCTATGATGGAATTCTCCTTCATTTTCTTGAGCCCCAAGAGTCAACTTGGGCAATTTTGGAGGCTCGTGATGGTACGTGCGGTGGCCATTTTAGCGAAATGGTCATTTTCAAGCGCATCCTTCAAATGGGTTATTATTGGCCCACTATGGAGAAGTATTACACCGCATATGTCAAGAAATATGTTAAATGTTAGCATCATGCCAATATTACACACTTTCCATTATAGGCCTTACATCCCATTCAAGCAGCTTGACCATTTGAACAATGGGGACTAGATCTAATTGGTAATATTTCTCCCTCGTCATCGGGTCAACATACATTTATTATAATGACTATTGAGTATTTTACAAAGTGGGTGCAAGCAATCCCTTTAACAATGACAACTGGATCATGTATTGCAAATTTTATACTTCACAATATCATTAGTCATTTTGGGATACCATCCAAATTAATTTTGGATAATAGAACATCATTCAAGAACAAAACTGTAAGGGCATTAACGTCCAAGTAAAATATACAACACAATTTTATGACTCCATACTATCCACAGGCAAACAAGAAATCTGAAGCTTCAAATAAGACAATGATAGCCATATTGAAAAAGACGATACAAGAAAACCACAAAGATTGGCACATCCAGTTACCCCTTGCATTATAGTCTTATAGGACTAGCATAAAAATATCCACTAGGGCAACTCCATTTTCACTAGTATATTGCGTTGAGGCCATTATGCCCTTAGAGTTGGAAATTCCAAAGTTGTGTGTCACATTGAAAGAGTTCATCAATGATGAAATTGTGCGGTAAGAACACCTTGATCAATTGATGCTTCTTGATGAACGTTGCATGAATACCCTTGAGCATCTTCGTGTTTATCAAGAGTGCTTAAAATGAGCTTATAATAATAAAGTCCATCTGAGAGACTTTAAAGTTGATGATCTTGTGCTGAAAGAGAACCAACAAAACTCAAACCTATTGTCACACTTGTGAGATAAATTTAAGGCTAAATGGTTAGGTCCATATATCATCTCAAAGCATATTGGACCCGTAACGTATCACCTAACATCACTTGAAGGTTTTGAAGAGATTTAACCTCTCAAAATTCTTCATATTAAGGCATTCCATACATAATAATTCAAAAATTTAAAAATGTGGAATTTTAAAAATCCATAAAAATCAAAAAGCAATAAAATCTAAAAATATTGCAAAACTTCAAGACTTCAAAAATATTTGCATCATGCATTTTCATTGTGCACTTGCACTCATTTAATTGCATTACATTAGGTATTTTCATCCATCACACTTGCATTAGGATAGGTTGGGTTTGCAATCTTACAAGGGACACCACATTTGTATTTCAATCATGCATCTATGCATTTTTCATCATCCATCACCCTCGTGAGTAATTGTGTTTCTCAAAACAATTCCTCCTATTGCTATGAAGAATATACTAAGGTTTTTTGGTCACTCAACCATACCTAGTGGTCTTCTCAAGATTTTTTAGAAAGCTTGCTTTGCTTTTGAGGATGAGGTCTATTTTTTATAGCACTTAGCATATCATAATCCCATAATTAATCAACAAACTAAAAAATCCTAATTAGGACAAGGGAATATGAACACTACAAAGAAGTCCTAGCCACCATAAGTGAAAGGTTGTATTACTTGCTCATCTGTGATACATAATGGTATAGAGTAGAGGTCATTGCTAAAAGGACAAGTTCCCCCCTACCTGAAGAAATCCCTTGCTTACATCAAAAGGAGAAAAATCCCAGAGTCAAATCCAATCCCTTGCTCTTCTAAATAAAATAAAAATAAAATAATATATATACAAAATAAGTAGTGATTTTTATCACTATATATGAGCAAGTATCCCAATAAGTTGAAGAAAAGAATGGGTGAACTTGAATCCCTGGAATGGTCAATACTCAAAAATCATGGAGTGATCCCCAATACAAAAATGGGTTGAATGAATCCTGCCTAACATTGGGGTAGGTCTAGCAATTCATAAATGAGCTAGCTTTAGGTGTCATGTATTGCCTAGTGGTCTAGTCTAACTAAATTCAAACCTAGGATCGGGTGATCATGTGGTGATCCTCATTACAAGAATGGGCTGAATGAATCTCGTCTGGCAATGAGGTAGTCTTATGTCTCATATAATATATTAATTTGCACACACATGAGTAATGAATAGCTTGGTATTTCATAGTGAAATATTTATCTTTCAAAAGTCTAGTATAGTCATTATACAACTTTTGATAAGTCAACTAGGGTGTTTGAGTCTCATGGAAAACCTCAAAAATTCCCAAATAGCAAAAAACCATCAATCAATCAATTATAAAATTCTTTTTATAAGATTTTGTTTGTTAAGGGGTCTTCATAACATAGGTTAGATATCATATGGATATCAACAATGATATTTAGACGACCACTGACTATGTTGTGCATATATTTTAACTTACAAAAGCTTATGAATAGAAACATTATATCATCTCATATCACATATGGATGTCTAATTGATTAAATATTATTATAAGAGTTATCAATTACATTCATGATTGTTATACATTATATGGTGTCACCCATTATATTGTTAACTTATATTGCATTCATTCCTTATGTGTTTAAAGCATACAGGTTCATTTACATTAGATCATCATCATGTAAATAATGTATTACATACATTGTATTCATCACATCATAACAACATAAATTAAATACATACAAGTAAATCAAATCAAATACGCATTTAACATCTAAAAGTGCATCCATATGCATACATCACAGTATTATATCTACACATCATATCATAGCATCTAGTCATACATCCATCATCTAGCTAGTGCATGTCATCCATACATCATATCATATAGCATCAGATAAACATAACATATAAGCATTGCATACATATGCATTTCATAAACATAAAATAAATAAATGAACACATGTAATGAGTCATAAATCAATGTCATATAATATAAATATGTGTGTCTCAAAAAATACATAGGTGTGCCAAAATGCTCGTAAGCTACAAATATGTAGGTCCTCAAATCTTACACTCAAAACTGATACAATGTGCCTAAGGCATAATCATGACTAGCCTGCACCCCCTATCTATGAGGCTCCTCCATCGCCTCCACCCTCTAGGTGAGTCCACCTAGAGCTGGTACCGATGGACATATCAGACTTGTGAGTCCTATGGCTAGGCCAATATGAGGACTTCCTTGGCTCCCATGTATGAGTCCCTCGAGTCCCTGGTTCTATAGATCTCTCTAGAATATTGCCACTACAGAGTGTGACCTCGCCCTCCAAGAGAGCAATGTGGGTCACATCTGAAGAATACTACCTAATATGAGTCTGCACTAGAGCCTGTAGTCTCTTGATCTCTACATATGGATCTAATATTGTAGGTTCCTATACAACTGGAGCCACAAGAGTAGCCTATGAATTCAATGCCTCACCTCACACGATCCTCAGCATATCCCTCTCCTAAGTCTGAAAGTCCAGTCGATCTTGTATAATATCTCGCTTAAGCATCATCTTCTCTAAATTTATAGTGGTAATGCCAATTTGTTACAGTTGAAGAGTCCTCTCCTCCTGGTATCCCCACCACTATACTTGAACCTCTACAAGCTGACGCTAAGTTGCTCTAAGCTATGCCTGTAGAGTGGCAATAGAGGTATCCCTCCCCAAGATTTGCATCTGGGCAGTCCCTAGCTATGTCTACAAACTAGCCACATGGGCTCTGAGATATGAGATCTCATCATCTAGCTCCTCCTCACCCTCCTCCTTAGCTTAGGGACCTTCCTCTATAGCTACACCCTCACCCCATCTGACATTTATATGCTGGTGCACTCATCACCCATGAGGATTGTTGGAAGTTACATTAGGTAAAAAATGTTTTTACCACAGTGAAAGGGTGGACTTACCTTTTACCTCATGGACGACGGAGTTTGGACGGCATGGGCGGCAAAGAGAGAACTCAAATTCAATTTCCTTTTCTTCTTTCCTCCCTATTTTCCTTCTCCCTATTCTCTTTCCCCTAAGTTAGGCGTATGGTTAATTAGCTCCTATTTAAACTTTGTAACCTGATTATTATTGTTAATGGTTAATGCTCATTTGATTTTTATTGTTTCGACTCTTTGGTTTCTAACCCTAAGCTCCTGATCTCAATATCTGGTATCAGAGCAGGTTGGAAGTGAAGCTGGTGGGCGTTGCCGAGGCAGGCACGGATCTCGAGGAGGAGGTCAGCCCATAGCACGTGAACCGAGGTAGGCATGAATCTCGAGGAGGTCAGCCTAGCCCATAGCATGCGAACCGAGGTGACCCTGGAGGCACAAAGATCGAGGAGCAGACAAAACCAGAGACGTGGACACGTGGCATGAGGAGACCAGACTAGACACTGACATGTGGCATGACCAGACAAGAGCAGACTAGACTGACACGTGGCATGACCAGACAAGAGCAGACCAGACTGACACGTGGTGCGAGGAGGCACGACTTGCACGGGGAGGCAAAAGGCAGTCCCGATTGCCCGTAGGCAATCGAGAATCTACCGACGACGTTAGGCTTTTAAAGCCTACAAAAACATCCGCACAACGGATGTGGGACTAAAGTCCCAGTTTTTTAATCCTGTAGCTAGCGCCGACAGGAAATAAAAGGAAGGACTCTTCCTTCCTTTCCCGTTGGATACGCTAGCCCGACTGGCTATTCGGGCCAGCGTTAAGTTGAGGCATGGGAGGTCGCGGGGTCGAACCCCACGCGCGCCTAACAAAGTTTTTTTTGCTTATAAAATATAATATATATTTTTTATTTTCTTTTAATCATTTTTAATTTTATAAATTTATATTATATAGATAAATCTTTTAATTTTTTTTTTAAATTTTTATCTATAAAAATATATAGTTTATAAAAATTTTGATTAAAACTAAAAAAAAAATTATATATATTAAAATTTTTTAAAAGAAAATCTCTAGCATTCTCTTTCAAATTTGATTCTTAGAACTAGAGAAAAATTATTTCCTAAGAGGAAATAGATGTAAAAGTTTTTACGCTTTGACAGTAAAAACTTAGAAAAATTTCCTAAGAGGAAATTGTTGTAAAAAAGAAATTTCGGGGAAATTTTCTTTAAAATATCTAGATGATCAGATCTGGTGGGTGTTATCATGCTCTATGTAGTTTGTTACTAAGAACAAACGCAGAAAATTTTGACGAGCATGTAAGAACGCTTGGACTTAACACTGTATTTTCACAATTACAAAATGCAGTAATTGCAAATCAACTGAAATCCTGAACTAGGCTACGAAGCGTATTCAAAGATAATTCTTTTGGAAGCAGATTTGAACAATCTGAGTCAATACCAATTGCTCCAATAGAATCGGAATATACTCATTATAGTAATTCCATTGAAATTATTGAACCAGATTCACCAAAAATCATCTTAATCAATGACGATGAGGAAGAAGTTGCAGACAATTTTGTGCACCAGGAGATAGCAGAGTCTCATCAAGCAGAATAAAGCCCTTTGTGAAAAGTTAAAATCAAGCAAGGCTTGATCTTTGTAATTTTCTTTATTTTCTTGTAATTGCACAATAATAGTAGTTTTTTGTTATTGTTTGTAATGGCATCAAACTACAATCTACCCATCCCTGAATTTGATGGGGATGATTATGAGTACTGGTCCATCAAGATGAGGACACTACTCATTGGAAAAGGCTTATGGGATATTGTCGAAGATGGCTACACAACTCCAACGGATTGGACTACTTTGAATGTAGCAGACAAGAAAACCCTAAAGGAAGCCCAAAAAAATAATTCTTCTACCCTATCCCTACTTCAAGCGGCATTAGTTAAAAGTATCTTTCCTAGGATTGCATCAAGCACAACTGCTAAAGATGCATGGAAGGCCTTACAAGAAGGTTTTCAAGGAAATGATAAAGTGAAGCAGGTCAGGCTTCAAACACTGAAAAGAGATTTTGAAAATCTCAGAATGAGAGACAATGAAAGAGTCGAAGATTACTGTGTAAGAGTTAAAGCAGTAATCGATATGATGCAAACCTTGGGTGATGACACAAAACCTGAAATAGTGGTGAAGAAAGTGTTGAGAACACTTCTTCCTAAGTGGAATCACATAGCAATCATAATCGAAGAATCAAGAGACCTTTCTACTCTCACGTTTGATAACTTAATAGGTTCATTAACTTCTCATGAGGAGAGGTTACAGGGGGCACCTTCCACAAGCTATGGAGGTGAAGACAATGCCTTCACTTCAAACGAAGCCACAGGGCGAGGACAAGGAAGAGGAAGAGGCAGAGGACGACAACAGAGAGATAGAGGCCGAGACAACTCAAGAGGAGCAAACTCCTACAAAGGAGGAAATCAAAATAGAGGACAAAATTAGAACAGAGGAGGTAACCAAAATCAAAGCGGCAATCCAAGCCGAAATGGAAATCAAGGACGAGGAAGCAACAAGTCCAAAATAGCATGTTTCAATTGCGGTAAACCAGGACACTTCGCTCGTGACTGCTGGTCGAAAACTTCACAAGGACAAAGCCATCAATACGGTTCCTTCTATGGAGAAGAAGAAGACCCCTCAAATATTTTTCTTTCATATGGACAATCAGATCACAATCTAGATGATACATGGATTCTAGATACTGGTTGTTCCAATCATATGAGTGGCAAAGAAGAACTCTTTGCTACCTTAGATTCAAATTATAAATCCCATATTAAGTTAGGGGATAATAAGACATTGCAAGTAGAAGGCATTGGAGCCATGGAGGTTCCAACAAAAGAAGGCCTTAAAAAAGTGAATGACATTTATTTTACTCCCAAGCTCCAACACAATCTCCTCAATGTTGGGCAAATGATGGAGAGGAATTACAAACTTGTTTTTGATGAAGGTAGATGTACCATACTTGATAAAAACAATTGTAATAGAGTCATTACACAAGTACCTATGACAAAAAATAGGTTATTCCCTCTAAAATTTGGTGAGCCAGGGGGAGCACAACTTGCGAATGTAGCTATTTCAAATCCAAGTGTACTGTGGCACTTGAGATATGGTCACCTTAATTTCGCTAGCTTGAAAATGTTAACTTCACAAGCTATGGTGACAGGACTACCAAAGATTTCAGATCACAAGAAAGTATGCGAAGGTTGTGCTTTGGGAAAGCACTCCAGATCAAAGTTTCCTAAAAGACAAGCCTGGAGAGCCAGTTATCCTCTTCAGCTAGTGCACTCGGACATCTGTGGTCCTATGCAAACAAAAAGTCTAGGAAACAATTCATATTTTCTAACTTTTATTGATGATTATTCCAGAATGTGCTGGATTTATTTTCTAAAACATAAAGATGAAGCATTTGATTGCTTCATAGATTTCAGAAATAATGTAGAAAAGCAGAGTGAATATCATGTAAAATGTCTAAGGACAGATAGAGGAGGTGAGTACTCCTCAAATGAATTCTTGCAATACTGTAGAGAGAATGGGATTAAAAGGCAGTTCACTACTGCCTATACTCCTCAATAGAATGGTGTGGCAGAGCGAAAGAACCGCACCCTTGTAGAGATGGCAAGAACTATGCTACAAACAAAGCATCTAACACACACATATTGGGCAGATGTTGTTAGAACCAAGCTGCATACATAATAAATAGAAGTCCAACTTCTAGTTTAGATGGTATCACTCCTTATGAAGGATGGTACGACAAGAAGCCAAATGTAAAGCATTTCAAGATATTTGGTTGTTTAGCCTATGCACATATTCCAAAAGAGAAAAGAAAGAAGCTTGATCCCAAGAGTCAAGCATGTATATTTGTAGGGTACTGTGAATCCACAAAAGGATACAGACTCTACAATCCAAAGACCCATAAAGTAATTATTTCAAGAGATGTAATTTTTGATGAAGGGGGAGAATGGGGTCATCAAAAATTTGCTAATGTAGAATCTGATTCAGCCAGTTCTTCACAGGTACAAATTAAGAATAGCAGTGGTACCCCACCACAGAGTCCTCAAAATGAATCTTCTTCGAGTACATCGAGTGGTACACCAAGTCCTAGAAGAAGTCCTTTGAAGGCACCACCAAACTCTCCAAGAAGATTTCAGAGATCTATAAGTGCTCCAAGTCCTATGGATATTGATCCATCTTCTCAAAGGAAAGAGACTAATAAAGGAAAAAGAACACTACATAATCATCCATCTTCTCAAATGTTGGATAGGAATTTCCAACGAAGATACACTAGAAGTCAAGCTAGTGAGATGGATGACATATTATCCAGACTTGAAAATCTTCACATGTCTGGAGATGATGAATCTCACGAACCAAGAGGAGATGTAGTCAATTATGCTTTATTGGCTACTACACAACTAGAACCATCTAGCTATGAAAAAGCATGTACAGAAAGTATATGGCAAGATGCCATGAAAGAGGAAATATCCTCTATTAACAAAAATGATACTTGGGAGCTTGTGAAGCTACCCAAAGGTAAAAAATGTGTTGGTTGTAAATGGGTCTATAAGACCAAATTCAATGCTGATGGAAGCATTGAAAGACATAAGGCAAGACTAGTTGCAAAAGGTTTTACTCCTAAATATGGAATAGACTATGAGGAAACCTTTGCTCCTGTAGCAAGACAGGAGACAATTAGAACAGCTTCTTTCCTTAGCTGCTCACAAAGGTTGGGCAATACAACACATGGATGTGAAAAGTGCATTCTTAAATGGATACTTAACGGAAGAGGTGTATGTTCAGCAACCTCAAGGTTTCCAAGAACAAGGAAAAGAAAACCTTGTTTATAAATTGAAAAAGGCACTTTATGGCCTCAAGCAAGCACCAAGAGCTTGGTACTCACGCATTGATGGCTATTTTAATGAGCTTGGATTCACTAAAAGCAAAAGTGAACCAACTCTATACTACCTCAAGAATGGAATAGACATCCTCATAGTTTGTTTATATGTGGATGATCTTATATTTATGGGTAGTAATAATAAAATGAACATGGAGTTCAAAAACTCCATGATGAATCAGTTTGAGATGAAAGATCTCGGATTAATGAGATACTTCCTAGGCATGGAAGTACATCAATCAAAGAAAGGGATCTTCATATGTCAACATAAGTATGCAAGTGACATGATCAATAAGTTTGCTATGCAGACAGTGCAAATCAGTTACAACACCAACAGGACATGGAATCCAACTGAGCAAAGATGATGGATCACCAAAGGTTGACATGACCACTTTCAGGAGTATGGTTGGGAGTCTGATGTTTCTTACCAACACAAGACCTGATATTCAATACGCTGTTTCTCTTGTTTCAAGGTTTATGGCTAGCCCATCTGAGTTGCATCTTCAAGCAACCAAAAGAATTCTACGTTATGTAAAAGGTACATTGGATTTTGGAATCCATTACCACAAGAGTAACTCTGTGAAGTTACTTGGTTTTAGTGACAATGATTGGGGCAGCAATATAGATGATAGGAAATCTACATCAGGGAACTGTTTTAGTCTAGGTTTAGGACTAATAACTTGGAGTTCCAAGAAACAATCTGTTGTAGCATTATCATCTACCTGAAGCCGAGTATATAGCCATTACACATGCTAGTACTCAAGTCCTCTCGGTTGAGGAAAATCCTTGAAGAGATTGGCAAAAAACAAAGTGGTCCAACAACTCTGAATTGTGATAATATTAGTGCCATTCAGTTGGCATATAATCCAATCCATCACAAAAGATCAAAATATTTTGATATGAAGTATCACTTCATTCGAGATATGGTGGATCAAAAGATAGTTGAGCTTAAATACTGTAGCACTTTGGACAATATAGCAGATATCTTCACCAAAGGCATAGCTACAGCTCAATTTATAAAGCTGAGAGACTGTATAGTCAGTCCTCTCAACTTTAAGGGGGAGAATGTTGGAAGTTACATTAGGTAAAAAATGTTTTTACCACAGTGAAAGGGTGGACTTACCTTTTACCTCATGGACGGTAGAGTTTGGACGGCATGGGCGGTAGAGAGAGAACTCAAATTCAATTTCCTTTTCTTCTTTCCTCCCTATTTTCCTTCTCCCTATTCTCTTTCCCCTAAGTTAGGCGTATGGTTAATTAGCTCCTATTTAAACTTTGTAACCTGATTATTATTGTTAATGGTTAATGCTCATTTGATTTTTATTGTTCTGACTCTTTGGTTTCTAACCCTAAGCTCCTGATCTCAATAAGGAATATTGCCTTTGCCTCAACTACCTCATCTGCCTATGCTCCTATTGATCCATCCTCAGCTATGCCTAGTGGGCTGCCACCCTACCATATATTGGTAGTCCACCACATGTCATAGTCAGTAGCGGTCCCCATGTCTGCCGGTCCTGAATCCTACCAGTCATCATTCTAATTGCTCACTGAGGTCACCTAAGGCCAAGTCAAATCCTTCTCCACTTTAAGATGATGGTAGATAATATGTATGAGTGGGAATATCCTAGAAGATACCAAATTGCCTAGTAACATGCAAGAAATAAAAGAAATCATGCATGTTAGGCTTACACTTGAGGAGCCATCTATCCCATATCTTCTACCTCAGATAATTTTCTACCTCCCCACATGTAGGATAGTCCAAGTAGGATCGCCATAGCATTTGCCTTGGCCGTAGCATAGTCAATCAGTCCATGTAGTACAATAAATACCCTACCCGAGACCTACTCTTGAACCCCTCGACCTCTCTAGGCCAGCAAGCAACATAGCACTGGGAAGCCTCTACAATATTGCCAATAAATAGTGGAAGTCCTCGAGGGCTATCAATGGTGGTGTGCTACCATACCCATATATAGAGCAGCATACTATAGGAAACTCCCATGCGACCTCACTGTGTGATCCTATATAGATTTTCGTAGAGCTATGCGAGTAGGGCACTATCCCATGATAGAATTAGTGGCTGCTTTGTAGTACTACCCATTAGGTCCTACATCATGGCTAAGAGGTTCCAAGGGAACCTCACTCCAGACATATCTAAGAGTAGGATATGTATGCACAAGTACATAAGGATAGCTTATCACTCTGATAAGACGTGCATCCTATACTAGCGCTCAATGGGCACACCCCTATGGTCAATTTCCTCTAGTGCCTCATCACTATGAGCACCAAAATCCATCAAAATACTACAACCTTCAATGTGATAGGCAAAGAGGTGATGGCCTCACTATCGATTGGGATGCGAAAGATGTGGTAAACATCCTCCAAGGTGACCGTGATCTCTTTCGTTGATAAGTAGAACGTATTGGTCCGTGCATCCCAGAAATGGGCCAAAGCATTCATGTATGTCTGGTTCACCCGTATGGATGGCAATCATAGTATATAACCAAGGTCTCTAATAGCGAACCAGTCTCGGTTAGCATTGCTAATCTAATGGAGGAGGTTGTGAAAGAGCTCAAACTCCCTCGCTTTGTAAGTCAGCTAAAAAGGAAAAATAATAATACATAAAATCAATCAAAAACATCAAAAAATGTACTTCAAAAGTAAAAAAACTCCAAAAAGATAAAAATATTCATAAATGCACAAGAAAATTTCAAAAAAATCAATTAAATAAGTAAAAATTCAAAAATAAAAATAAAAAACTTTCCTAAAGTTGCTCAACCATGACTGGGACCCGTGGTCAACGACAATGGTCAACTTTATGACCATTGGGATTTGAATCCCATTGTGGCTGACAGTCGCAACCCCCAATTTGCCAATTGGGAGCCGCTTATACCAGCCGCGACTAAGAGAAGCACCCCTTTCGAGGTCACTTCTCATCCCAAAAAACCCAAAATTAAAATCCCTCCCCATCTAAGATAACCTAAACTAATCCTAACTAAGGTGAGGTTCTTTACTAGTAGTTTAATTTGATTTATTTAACCCATTTCTTAATGTGGTTCATTTTAAGTTGGTAATCAAATGAGTCAGGTTGGAGGGATACATTCATAGCATTGGATTTGCCACTAGTAGATGCCTTTGGTTGGAAAACCATGGGTAAAGTGTGAAGGTTTCAATAATGTTCCATGTCAAAGTTTAAATCTCACCTCTCAGAGCTCTTTTGGCAGTTGTAGCAAGTTGGAAAATAATGAATAAAAAATGACAGATTTTATTTTTATATTTTTTATTTTGCTCTTGATTGTGGTTGGCAACCACGAGTCCAGAATTAGGGTTTTCTGACCATGGGTCAGAGCCGTGGCTAAGAATTTTACTAAAGCTGGCTATGACTGACAAGTGCGGTTAGCATCCAATAATAAATACCCTTAAATCCAACTATGAGGAGCTTCAAAATGTAAAATAAAAAATATGCAATGAGCCAAAACCCTCAAAATTTTCAAAAATATCAAAAAATTCACATAATTCGAAATTCAAATGTGCCTTGTATCCAATTATTTACCCTATACACTTGTCGGTTGCAGTGACTTGCGATCCATGCAACCCAACAAGATGAGTAAATTACTATAAGGCCATTTGTG
This sequence comes from Wollemia nobilis, assembly GCA_028583015.1. Classification (NCBI taxonomy): domain Eukaryota; kingdom Viridiplantae; phylum Streptophyta; class Pinopsida; order Araucariales; family Araucariaceae; genus Wollemia; species Wollemia nobilis. The sequence goes on along the minus strand of JAQPPZ010003263.1, from coordinate 922,581 downwards.
GTGAATTAGTCATTACTAAATTGATATGATTCACTTCAATCCCTAATAAGGCCACAACAGCCGAATTGCCCCATAGGAATGAGGATTTATCTCAATTCTTATATGATATTTTCAACAGATCATCAAACATTATGATTCAACATAAACCTAATTGGAATTACTATCATCTTGATTCTCCAAGAATGCCATTACGGTCGGACTACTCTACGAGATAAATATCTACAATTAATATTAATAGTTGCAATCATGGCTTAATTAGGCCTTTCCAAGTAATATCAAGGTGCAAAAGTCTTCAATTGTTCAAATCAATCATGTTGGTCAAGCGACTTGTCGCTTCATTTAAATGCCCTACCCTCATTGACTCATCGCTTGAGGGGGTAGTCATAATATCAATAATCATAATCAAATTCAATAGGAGATCACTTGATCTTGTCAAATTGCATTCGTATTATGAATCATTGCCAACAACTATCATAAAATTCCCCTTTTCTGGGTCAAAAAGCAAATATGATAGTTAAGCTAGTAGCTCTCCACTACCCGATCATCGTGGAGCTTGCAAATGCTTTGTAAATTAAGCCTTCCCTTGTATGGAAGCAATGGTTCTAAGATGCATGTCCTTTTGTAGGACTAGGCATCTAATGTTGATCAGATCAATGATCATCATCAACCTACGACATGGTTTTAGGAGGTCTATTTTTTCTCAACTTTGTTCATTCTCACAACGCATCCCAAAAGGGGGCATCTGTAGATACCTAAAACATGTCATGTGTAGGGGACTACTCATTTGGGGCATTCTAACAGACCATATGAATGATCTTGGACCATTCCAATATGAAGAACTGGTTTTAACCACTCAATTTGGGTAGAGTTGGTATACTCACCCTTAGCCGTGGCTGACACCCACGGCTAAAAAAGCTAGCCATGCCTCAGACCCATGGTTAGCACTGAAACTATTTTGAATCCAGGGCTAAGCCAAATTTGGTTGCAACGATCTGGGAAATAAAATTCAAACGGTTTTTGGTGATGAATCTTTGAGAGTTTTCCTCCCAACTAATCCAACCTTCTGGATCTTGATCTTGGCTTCCCAACCAAGCCAAGATTAGAGATTAGAAGTGCTATAAGACCCCCCTCCAAATTTGGGAGAAGTCTGGGGAAATCTTGAGTTGGAATGCAATGAAGCTCTTTCAAAATGGATAATGAATTGATAACCCCTTGAGGAGAGTTGAAATGATTCCCAATTATGGAGTTACAAGCATGAATCCGTCAATGAAGCCTCTAAAGGACTAAAAAGCACCAATAACAAAATCAAGCCAATCGAACGTGAATCTTACCAAATTCAACCACCAATCCATATTGGGACACAAAGGCGACCATTGAACATCAATTCAATGAATGGAATCAGAGATCCAAGCCCTAATTAAAAGAGCAAGAATACTTTGGCTCAGTCGTAGCTGTGAACCATGGCTAATAGTGCCAACTATGCCTCAGACCCACAATGAGGGTTTGATCTTAAATTTCTCTTGTTTTAGTAGTATATTTCCATTTTCAGTTGTGCAATTAGTTTAATCTTGCCTAGGTTAAAATTGTAGTAGATATTTGATCAGTTAATTTAGGATTTAGAGGTAGATTTGCTTCCATTTCCTTGCAATTATCAATTTAGACTAGTTTCATGCTTTTCAAGTTCTAATGGCTAATTAGGCTTCCTAATTGTTAGATTTCATGCTTTTTTTATATGCTTTACAGTAATTTGATAATTTCTTCCATATCTTCATAGATTTACATGCTTTATTGTTTTATTTTCACCAATTTATAAAATTGTCTCAAAAGCCTCATCAAGAGCGGCCTCCTTTGTCATTAACCTCTTTCAAGTTGTCTCTTGAACACAGGTTTACATGACCTAATCATTTCAAGGAATTCAAGGCAGCTTATGCCTCCAATCACGTGAGAATAAGGCTATCTTTGGCCTTGAGAAATTTGTGTACCTTCTAAAAAATTTATGGATTACACCACCCCCTTGTTTAGAGGGTCTTCAAAATTGTATCAATTGTATCAAATATTGAGTATCCCTAAGAGGGACATATATGTCATTGGAATTTGGAAAAGTTTTAATAAAATGAATATCACTGTCTTGTTAAATTCATTGTTGTCCAATATTTATTGCTTTAATACTCGATATAAATTACTGTATTAGTTAGGTGTATGATTTTTAGATCGTTACATCTAGAAGCACAATGAGGTTTTGTTTCTTAAAGTATCCCCTGACCTTCATAGTTTGTGGGGAGGAGAAACCAGCAAGGACATTAAAGAATATTTTAGGTACATACTTTGTGTTACTTTCTGGAGTTTCTGTCACTACTTCCACCTCAATAGTCTCTTATTTTCCTGAATTATCTTGGTCAAGCGTATCTAAAATATAGATTTTGGGGGTAATGCATTTATGGTTGGGGATGAATTTTTCATCACAGTGGAAGCAAAGGCCCTTTTCTTGTATTTCCTTTATTTCTTCAGGGTTAATTATTTTAATTGGTAAAACTCTATTTAGTTTGGGTGTGGTATAGGAATTTGGATATTTTATCATTGGTGGTATCCCCAGTCAATGTTGGTTATTGATTTTCTCTTCTACCATTTGAGCTAATGCAATAGTGTGCAACATGTCGGTAGGATTGAGCATTTGCACTTCTAATTGAATGTCTTGTTTTAAACCATGGATAAAGAAATTTTGGAAGAATGATGCATCTAATCCTGATATAAAATTTTCCAATTTCATGAATTGAGCTTGGTACTCCCGCACTGATGGTTTGGAAGAGTTTGGTGAGGGCTCCTGTGAAGTCTTCGAATTTGCTTGGGCCAAATCGTACCATTATATTTTTGTAAATTCCATCCATGTAGGGGTGCCATTTTTCTTTTCATACCATTGGTACCATTGAGTAGTTGTACTCTCTAGGTGGAAGGATGCAATGTGAACCTTTTGAGTTTTAGGGATTTGATAGAGGGAAAAATATTGGTCCGCTCGATAGATCCAATTCGTGGGGTCGCCTCCTTCAAATTTTGGGAAATCCAATTTTGTGGTTCGAGGTAGGATTGATGTTTGTGGTCCCACAAGTAATGCTTGTTGTGTGGGTGTTGTGATTTGTTGGTCAGCTTGCATTACTACCATATTTTGTTGTACCATATCCATAGAGTGGTTAGTGGCATCCATTTTTAAGTTTAACTCTACCATCTTTGCCATGATTTTTATTTCGAATTTGTCCTACCATTTATTCATTACTTGCATGATTTTCTTTGTAGGGTCTTGTGACCTTCTACCATCAGCCATGCTAGTGTGTTTTGCAAATTTTAAGCCTTCTTAATCTCAATGATTTTATAAATTAGCAAAAAATTAAATCAATTTTATTGAAAAAATTATTGCAAAATTTATTATTTTCTTCAAAAACTGGTTTTAGCCTTTGGGACCTAACGGTCACCTTCTTATTCAAATTTTTGAAATTATTTGAGTAGTAAGACAATGAGTAATAGCGATTTAGGTAGGGCAAAGTGATGATTTTAGAAGCGACAGTGCAGAGGATCGAACGAAGTAGAGAGGTGCACAACGAGAGGAGATCGGGCACACAAGGTGAGGCAGAGCCGAGGGATGCATGGCAAGCAAAGTTTAGGTACGTTAAGTGAGGCAGGGTGGGATTGGGACAAGTTTTGAGTCGATGAGTGGATTTGGATGCGTGAGGGTCATTTGGTCCAGTGTGATCAGAGTCACAATTGGGTATATGGGTTATTTCTCTTTTAAACCCTTCAATGCCAATTCCCTACCATGTGTGGGATAATGCCTTGAAGACTTTTTTAAATTTGTTTGCTTAGTTACCTTTCACTGGCAACAAAAAATTGATATTCATCATTGAATATTTACCGACGATGATTAAACTTTATAGTATAATGTAGCTCATAAATTTTTTTGCCATCTTTTCAAAAAACTTAGTCAAGAAACATAGAATTTTACTGCAAAATATTTTTTTGGGTAGTTTTGAATGCTTTAATCGATCTCTTTTTGATATGGGTAATTTCTTCTACATTTAATCGATCTAGATAATTTTTTTGACGTTATTTAAACTGATTTATACACTAAAAAAGTGTAATATTGGTCCCTGTTTCCTTGGACTCCATTAGACGTCACTTGAAGATTGCTTATTTGACAGATTTTGAAGTTTTCAATGTGATATGGTATTTGCTCTGAGGTTAGAAAGAATTTTGACATCCTTTTAGAAAGCCTTGAGGTAATTTTAAGCACGGTGTTTCTTGTTTAAGCCTCTTTGACTACTTTTTTCTTGTGATGTTTTTCTATTTATTGGCAAAGATGAATATGGTGGGGGAAAAGGAAAGATTGTAAGGGGTATCTATGAATGGACTTGGCTGTAGATGAATGTGGAAGTGAGAGGAAGAGTAGCTTTGATACCAGTTGTTAGAAACCTAGTTCCTAGAAGTTGGATATCAATGGAAAACAAGTGGAAAATGAATGCAACAAATGAATTAATCAATTGCCTTTGTTAGAATCATTGTTTCAAATGGAGGTTACCCAACCAAGTGTTCTCAAAGAGATGTATTTATTTATGTTCTTCGATGCCTAATGACACCTTCTATGAATGTATATATAAATCTATCTAATAGTCATGATGTGAAAGGACATGATGGTCCAAAATCAAATGAGTGATATTAATCTTGTAATATAAGTTAGGATTAGGATCCTAACAATGGGATAAGGTTTTATGAGTTAGCTTCCCAAAGTATCATTAGAATATGGGTATATAAAGAAGGGATATTATCATTATAATAATCATCATTCATATCAAGTATTTTATTGTAATCATCTTTCCTCGGGGAGTGGCCTCTAATCTTAGGACAAGTAAAGGAGTCCCCTAGAGCTTGGTATGAAAATATGGACTCCTTCCTTCTTTTAGCAGGTTTTTCTCATTGTGAGTCTAACAATACAGTTTACATTTGGAGAAGTAAAGGAAATATCACCATTCTTGTTCTTTATGTTGATGATCTTGTTCTCACTAGTAGTAACCTCACTCACATTCAAACTATAAAAGATTCCCTCTCTAAAAAATAAAACAAAATAAAGTAGGGATCACCTTATGTCAACAAAAATACACTCAAGATCTCCTTCAAAAGTTTAAAATGACAAATTGCAAACCTTCTCCTACCCACTTTAAATATGGAATTCATCTTAGTACTTCATGCTCATCCCCTCCTTGTGATGCTACTCTATATCATCAGCTTGTAGGTAGTCTGTTATACCTCACTCATACTCACCCAAATATCTCCTATGTTGTTGGGCTCATATCCAGGTTCTCTCATAACCCTCATTTCAGTCATTGGAAAGTAGCTAAAATAATTCTTCGTTATTTGTAGGGTACTACACACTTTGGGATCATCTATAAAGGAGACTCCATGGATATCATTGGCTATACAGATTCAGATTGGGTAGGATCAGTAGATGATAGATGTTATACCTCTGGATATTTTTTCTGCCTTGGTTATTCACCAATCGCCTAGTTATGCAAGAAACAACAAACATTAGAATTATCTTCTACAGAGGCAGAATACATAGCAACAGTTTTAGCCAGTTAGGAAGCCCTTTGGCTTCATCAAATTCTCAAGAGGGCCTATAAATCTTTGGTGTGAAAATCAAAGCACAATTTATATTGCATGCAATCCAGTTGAGCATCAGCGCACCAAACACATTAATATTGACATACACTTCATCAGACAACATATTCAAAATGGGGATATACATTTGGAATATATTCCTACAGATGATCAACTTGCAGACATCTTCACCAAGTCATTTCCTTCTCCGCATTACCTTCAGTTGCGATAGAAACTTGGAGTGTTACACCTACATTGAAAAAGGGGGTCTTCCACCTCTAATTATATTGTACATGAGTACCTAATCATGACTTCTTATCGAGACTCATCTTTTATTTGTTAAAGAGGACAATCTTTGCCATCCGAATACAAGCCTCTTTCATACTTCTTTGCTTTTGATTGGTGGATTTTCCCACTGGGTTTTTACCATCATTTTAGAACAAAGGGGTGATAGTTGGTTTTTCCCCACAGGGGTTTTTTCCACCAACTATCCATGTTGTACATGAGTACCTAATCAGGCCTCATTTTTGGGACTCATTTGTAAATATATCCCCTAGTATCACTTAAGGGGGGGTGTTAGAATAAGTGAATATTCTCTTAAGTTCACTAGGATACACACTTGAGTTTCCACTCCTCCATGTGTCAGGAGTACTCTCAGTGGTATCTTCATCAGGTTTGATGAGTTGTTGTAATCCAATGGTTCTCAACGATCAACTTTGTTATTTATACAGAGTTGATCATAGAGATAAATCAATCAGTTCCACTCTTCTCTTCATCTTTTGTGTAATACTTTGCATATCTATTATTGTGTAATTCTAACAAATATGCTTAACAAAGGAAGATAAAATTCGTCAACAAAGGAAGATAAAATCTACGTAATAAAATAAGATAAAATATACATAATAAAAGAAGATAAAATGGATTAAATCACCGTTCTAGGATTGTCATTTCAAAGTAGATAGATGATCAATAATGTTTCATTTTTCACAAGTTTCATGAATAACAAAGAACAAAGCAAATCAAATTAATACCAAACCACAGGCCCCTTGTTAACAGTTACTTGCACCTCTAAGGTATTCAGCACATTTTCATATTTTCACAAGCAATCAAGCACATTTTAAGTAATTAAGCAAACAAGAACCTTGGGAAAGTTTTAAATTTCTTTGAAAGAGAGGATTTTCTGATAATACCCTAACTGTGATGGTGATTTTGCAATTGGGAAAAATTATCACTCAACAAGACTTTTGATCTTCACTTAGGACATGTAAATAAAATAATGTAATATACTCCAATACCCCCTTGTATTACATTATTTGATATTTTTTTTCTCTTGATCTGCATAGATGATTTCTAAATATTTAAAATTTACATCGACATAGTGCTTTTGTAAAAAATATATGCAATATGATCTTTGGTAGAAATATGTTTTAGTTGAATATTATGACTTTGAAAATGATCCTTGATAAAATGTTATTTAGCTTCAATGTGTTTTATTATTTCATGGATAATTGTGTTTTTGATCAGATTTAGTATTCCTTGATTATCACAATTTATTATTGTTGGAGTTCTTTTAATTACCATGTATGACAATATGTATTGTAACCATAATGCTTCATAGATTGCATCATTAGCTGCACAATACTTTGCTTCTATAGATGAAAGTGGTGCCACATGTTTTTTTACTATACCATGAAATGGGTCCTAAACCAAGATAAAAATGTATTCTAATGTAGACTTTCTATCATTTATAGATCCTACATAATCAAAGTCAAAATAGCCTTGTCGACGAAATTTTTTGTCATCCTTTTTGTATGTGAGTCCATATTCGGTAATTGTGTTGATATATTATGATATTCTTTTTGTAGCTTTCTAGTTACTCTCTCTAGGCTCTTGCATAAACCTTGAAATATAATTTATAGAAAAAACTATATTTGGTCAAATTTTTGTTAAATATAAGATATTTCCAATTAAATTGATGATGGATTATAGCTGAAACTAAATGTCTCATCATATCTAGATAACTGCAATCCTTGTTCCATAGGAGTATCCTTGGGTTTACTACTATTCATCATGTATTTCTCAAGTAGATATTTTGCATACTTTTCTTGAGTTTTTGTAATATTATTTTCATTTTTATGAATTTCTAAACCAAGACAATAATGAAGGAATCCCAAAACTATCATCTCAGAATATTTTTCTAGATTCCTTTTTACTTCATTTATAAGAGACCACAAGTATTATTATATCATTTTCAATATTTTTTTATAGAGATTTGGATCTGACAAACTTCTTTTAATGTTGTGTTGTAATAAATTATTATTAATTTTTATATACCATGCTCTAGGTGCTTGCTTTAGACCATATAAAGATTTATTCAACTTGCAAACTTTGTGTTCTTGTCCCTCAATTGTAAATCCTTCTAGTTGTGACATATATGTTTCTTCAAGATCACCATTAAGAATTGCACTTTTTACATCCATCTATTGTAGTTTCCATCCATGATGTTTTGCCAAAGCACAAATTGTTCTTGATAATAATAATTTGTACTATTGGTGCAAAAGTTTCTTCATAATAAATTCCTTCTATTTGAGTGTATCCCTTTGTAACTAGTCAAACCTTGTACTTTTCAAGTGAACCATCTGCTTTATATTTGATTTTGTAGATCCATTTACAATCGACTATTTTCTTTCCAGGAGGTAAATCAACTAAATTCCATGTTTTATTTTTCATCAAAGTCTCATATTCTGATTCCATAGTTGCCTTCCATTTTAAATGATTTAATGCATGAAGTGTTGTAGGTTCTACTATAGAATTTATCAATCCTCTATTTACTCTTGTTAGATTACGAGTTTGAGGTATTGTAGTAGTAAGATTTGGCATCTACTCTAATTTTGAATATTTAAGTGTATATCTAAGCTAGATAGGTTATTTTCTTTGTAGGTTTGTAGTACTTTTTGTATTTTCATTTAGCTCATCATGTAACTCTTATTTTGTATCTTCACTTGATGAGTCTTCTTCTAAAAATTTTAGGATAGCTTCTAAATCAACTTTTTGTTCTTTAATAATATTTTTATTCCTTCATCAAATACCACATATCTACTTATGTAGATTTTCTTTGTTATTGGATCAATTATTTTGTATCCTATTGACTCATCATCATAACCAATAAATATTCCACACATAGTCTTCTCATCTAATTTTGTTCATTTTTGTTTTAGAATATGCATATAGACCTTACATCCAAAAATTCTCAATCGCTCTATGGATGGTTTCTATCTTGACCATACTTATTTCGATGTAACATTTTTTAATATTCTGGTTAGTAATATATTTTTTCAAATATACAATCATTTTAATTGCCTCTGCCCAATATTGATAATCAAGATGAGCTTATTATAACATACACCTAACTATTTTAATGATAAATCTATTTCTTCTTTATGCAATACATTTTTTTGTGATGAATATGTTGTAGTAAGTTATATTTTATACCATTTTATTCTAAAAATAAATTGAATTCTTTTGACAAAAATTCACCTCTATCTAAACAAAGATTCTTGATGGTTTTCCCTAATTCTTTTCAACTAGAAGTTTAAACTGTTTGAAACAACTAAATGCTTCAGACTTGTTTTTCATAAAATACACCCACATTTTTTTGGATTAATCATCAACACATAGTTAAAACTATTTGTATCCTCAAATACTAGTAACATTTATTGGTCCACATAAATTTGTATGTATTACTTCCAATGGTTTTTGAGCTCTATGTGAAAGCACGAGATTTCAAAAGAAAGAAATACTGTGATGCAATAAAAACAGAACTATTTTAATACATGAAATAACACGAATATAATCCTCTCAAAAATAGGCACAGCCCTTTTTATTCATGTAGTTCCAACTCGGTTACAATAGCATCATTTCCATTATAAAAGGTGCACAGTGATCTTCTTCCGCATGCCCACATTTGAACCGGGCGGGCCAATGTTGCCGCCGCTTATATCTGATAAGTCCTTGCTTGCTGTTGTTTCTCCTGCGTTCAGCTGCTTATCCTGCATTTAGAGATACAAGAGAGCAGTTAGTAGCACCTGCAACAAGAGGGTAAAATGTTTGTCATTAAAGAGCAATAAGAAATGCATACAAAAGATTGATTAAATGTGTGTAAACCCAAAACATCACCAACATGTTGCTGTTAGCAAAACAGTCGGTAACCCCGATCTCTGTTACCTACAGGTTAGTAAAGAACCAAAATCGGCAGAAACATGTGAACGTCTTCTGAGATCTAGATAAATACGCACTGATAGAATGTAATATAGGATAAACAATGACAGAGCATAATGCAAGATAATCAATGATAGCGCGTAATGCAAGTGAAGACCGTAATGCGGGATATGTTCGCACATACAGCGTAATGCAAGATACCTATGAACGTAAAACGTGAACTACTTTAACAGCATAGCGCGTAATGCAGCATAAACATATGAGAACCGAATAAATTAAATTGAAACTAACGAACAGGTGCGGGGTGCCCAAGCGGGCCGCCCCCGTTAAAACTCGACTTCGGCACCAATCCGTTAGGGATGGGCCCAAGACCTCCAAGAAATGTGTCGTCAAATTGATCGAATATTTTTGTCCACTGTCGGGTTTTTGAAGGTTCAAATTCTCCTTCTCGCGGCCACCAATAACCTCTCCTTCAAAAGATATTGAAAGTTGAGAAGAATGAATACGAAAGGAATGCGATCTGGTGTCTAGTTTGATAGCACTTCGTTGCTTTCGAATGCCTGCCAACCTATTTTCCGATGGAAAAATCCACCATTTTATAGACCCAGGGGGTCTCTTTGAATAGGTGCGCACAAGCACCACGTGTTGGTCATTGATGCCATGTGGCGGTCTTGTCTCCGCGAGAGAGGAAATTCCTCCATGACTCGGTCTTTCACAAATGTCACTATGACAGTCCTCCAACGGCCCCGTAACTGACTGTGGTGTCACTGTCAGTTAATCAATGCCCGCCTTAAAACGTTTTAACGTCTGCATTTAATCGTTTAGATTCTGCATTTTAATGTCGATGTGTCGTATTGCGTGTTTACGTGTCACCTTTTAATGTTTAAAACTTCGCCCTGGAAATGTGTTGCCCTTTAATGTTAAAAACTCCGCCCAGCGCAAAGATGCCGAAGTGTCGCGATATCGCGACGTCGTGATATCACGACACTTCGGCCGAGTTTCCCTTCCGGGCCTTAGGTGTCGCGATATCGTGACACCCTCGGCCGAAGCGGCCCTTAGGGCCTTGGGTGTCGTGATATATTGACGTCGCGATATTGCGACACCCTCGGCCGAAGCGGCCCTTCGGGCCTTGGGTGTCGCGATATCGCGACGTCGCGATATCGCGACACCCTCGGCCGAAGCGGCCCTTCGGGCCTTGGGTGTCGCGATATCGCGACACCCTCGGCCGAAGCGGCCCTTCGGGCTTTGGGTGTCACAATTTCGTGATATCGTGACACCCTCGGCCGAAGCGGCCCTTCGGGCTTTGGGTGTCGCGATTTTGCGATGTCGCGAAATCGTGACACCTTCGGCCGAAGCGGCCCTTCGGGCCTTGGGTGTCGCAATTTTGTGACACGTCGCGAAATCATGACACCTTTGGCCGAAGCGGCCCTTCGGGCCTTAGGTGTCACAATTTCGCGACGTCGCGAAATCGCGACACCTTCGACCAAAGCGGCCCTTCGGGCCTTAGGTGTCGTGATTTCGCGATGTCGCGAAATTGCGACGTCACGATTTCACGACGCCCTCGGCCGAGATTTGCCTTCGGGCCTTAGGCGTCGCGATTTCGCGACGTCACGATTTCACGACGCCCTCGGCCAAGGTTTGCTTTTTGGGCCTAAGGCTTGCTTTTACTCCGGGTTTGCTCTTAATTAAAGTTTGCCTTGTTTAATGTTTTGCTTAAGGACTTAAGGCTTGTTCTTGTTTTAAAGGCTTGAAGTTTGTTTTGGCTTGAAGGCTTGAAGTTTGTTAAAACGACCAACTTTGCTCTGCTCACTTTTCGACTTTCTAAACTGCTGTGTAAGTGGCTAGGACCACTGTTTGACCTCTGAGGGCTGCCCTGAAAGCTGTGTATGTCAATGCGATCAGTTTTTGTAGTCACTTAATCGGATTGGTGTTGTTTTGATGTCTACACTATGTTGACGAATTTCAAAAGGTATCCTATGTTTTTTTCCTACTAGACATTATGGACAAATTATAGATTCCTAAGAAAGCTTAGGTAAACCTTTAACCATTTGATATCTAGTCATCTCATTCAATAATGATGCACTTATATATCCTAGTCATTTATGTCAATGTTCTTTTGTTTCTAGAATTCCTACTGATAGAGCTATATTTGGCATTGTATCTAGAATGAACAAACTATCTCTATAAGATCTTGAGACTATCACTTTTCCTTTCTTAATAATGAAACATTGTTTTTGTCCTTTGATAATTTTAAATTCAACTGCTAGAATTTTATCCATTGGCTAAGATACTCAAAGAGGATTAGTAGTTAATCCTAGGATTAGTAATTAATAACACATTATTAATTACTCATTTTCTATTTTTTAGATTAACTAAAATATTATATACTCCTTTGAATTTATAAGTCATACTATTTGCTATGACAATTGGTTTTTTGTATTTTATATGGAACGTATTAACTATTGTTTATTTCCAGTCATATGTCTACTTACTATAGAATAAATGTACCAATAATCCATAATGGCCTCTAAGTTCAATTAATTATGTCTCCCTAATTTTAGAAACTAATAATATGAATTTTACAAATTTAGGTTTTCCTAATACTTGAATTTGAAATCCTTTTACCTCCCAACTTAAAAAAAAAAACACTTTCAAAAATTCCCAAATACCTCATTACTCCATTATAAAATAAACTAGCAAACCCTACTTATCACTCCAAATATAAATACTTTAAAAGACTTATTTCTCCTATATTCAATAATCCAAATATATATTCTACTTTAACCTTATACCTCTAAAATTAACTTTAATTAAACCTTAAATTTTCTAAAAATCTAAAATTAAAAATACCTTGGAAATATTTCCTATGCACATTTGTTCTATGAATGCTTCTCCTACAACTACTTATGCGGATAACTTTTAATAGGCTTTATATGACCAAAGCATGTTAATGAGCATTGTGAGGTGGTTAGTTTTTTGCTTTCCAAAGTGTTGCACTCCAAGCTACAATTTGAATGTCACATTACACTCCAATTGGTAAATGCAATGAGTTAGCATGTTATATTCCAAATTGTAGGTAAAATGGCTCTCAAATATTGATGCATTGGATAACATTATACAATTGAATGTTACACCAGGAGAATTTAACATTCTGCATTTGGCACTAGAACTTCTCAACTACCTCAAGCTCTCCTTCTTCCTTGTTTTGACTTCCAAATTGGTTTGACTTATGCATTTCTCATCTGTGTCAGCTTGGTCTAGCTTCCACTATTATAGATTCTACCTCAATTTATTGATATTTCTTCTAAGCTCTATAGCCTCTATTGTACTAATTTCTAATACAAGCTTGATTCGATGTTTGTAGGTTTAAGATTTCAATCCTACTCTAAGATTTTGACTACTCTAAAACTTTATCAAAGCTCCTTAAATGTTTCTATTTCCATTATGATTTTTGAATGTTGTTCAATATTTATGCTCACCTTCTTTGAATACTATACTCTGTTGTATTGTTTCTATTTTTCTCTGATATATGCTCACATGAATGCTTGTGTTACTTTCCATTGTTATGCTCAACCAAATGAGCATTCTGCTCTCCACTACTATGCTAGTATGTTTGGCCGTATACTTGGATCTCTTTCTGCTGCTATGTTTTCCACTATAAGCCATATAATTATGCTTAGATGTGAGCCAAATGATTCTAGTTCCTTTTATTCCAATGTAGTCCAAATGGTTCTTCTATACTAGTGTGGATCGGATGGCTCAAATTATGTTGCTTTTGGTATGAGCTAAATGGATCTCATTTTTTTGCACTTTAGTAATAATAACTTAATAACTATTTTTCTTAGCTTATTCCTCAAATGGCAAAATATACTTTGAATAACATAGGCTATTTCCCTTACTCAATGAAATTTTCTTCAATAATATTTCTCTTTCTATATGAACCTTTCACTTTTCTAAGGTTATTTGCTTTAGAACTTCTGCATCACATAAAACTTTCTATAAAATATTTTCTTCTATATTGGCTATGACCCTAAATAATAAACTATCTTAAAGTTGATTTGTCAATCAATATAGTTGAGTCGTGGTATTCACTAGTTGTTCTCCAAACGTGGAAATACTCTAGCATTTATACTCAATATGACGTTCAAAAAAGTCTGAGTCTCATTGTCTTCAAAGTAGAAAAACCCCAAATTGACTTTATCAAACTGGATAAAATTAATTTTGTAATAGTGGCTAAAAATGAACTCTTGTCAATCTAGACAAAGTCTAATGGTAGCTCTGATACCACTAATGGATTTTTAAGCCTTAATACTACCATAAATATCACATATTAAATATCATAGGATAAAATATAATATAGCCATTATATAATAAGGTCAAAAATAATTATATGAATTTACAATATAGAAAGAAACATACAATAATAATCAGGACAAATACAATATAAACTTTTTTATTATATAAAATTGTACATTCAGTTATGGAGATTTGCCTCCATAATATAGTTTTACACAATGACCTTTGAATTATTATCTTACCACTTGCCAAAGAGACTCTTGATCTTCACTCAAGATATGTAAATCAAATAATGTAATATACTTTAATACCTACCTTATCAAATTTTATCTATTCTTCATAGTCTATATCAAAATGAGCAATGAACCCATTTACAATATCTCACACTTCTTCAAACTCTAACTCAATTAGGCTTTTGGTCTGCCAAGTAGAATAGTTATTTTCTTGTAGTAGCTCAGAGTCAAGCACTAAGAACTTTGGTGCACCACAAGCCATATTAAATCTTCATAAAAGTGAAAAAAAGTTATTCCACTAGATTGTCATTGAAAATATTTTTTGATAAGTATATATAAGTCTATACTCATGATTTAACAGATGCCTTAAATTGAGATAAAACATCTTTAAAAAAGTGGAAGTTTTTTATTCCACAAGATTATCCTTGAAAAAAAGCTTTCTGATGAGTATATATAAGCCTATACTCATGATTTAATTGATTCCTCGAATTACAAGAAAACAATGTCTCGTTAGGTAAAATAAATAGAGGGAATATTCTTCCTCTACAAAGATTACTATTCACTTGCATTAATAAAGGATAAAATAAAAAATCTTATATATTTTAATTATCTTTCTCACCTTCAATGTGGGATAACTTGGATGTGGCATCGATTCCAATTATTGGTAATAACAGAATTGTGCTTGATTTTAATATCTTATAACATGTGGTCCATCTCGAGAATCTTGTAGGCCTACCTAAATCTCTAACTTTGTTACTATGTTTCATTTTTCCATGGGAACCTCACATTATTTGTCCTTAATTGAAAACCTTGTGAACACCTGGTTCAATTTTTGAATTCATTGTTATGCTTGAGTAGAACTAACACACAACTTCAATCTTAACTCCATCCACGAAAAAATACTTCTTATTGGATCTATAATTCATGTTTTTCATAAAGAACTTGATCTCATATATATTATATTATAGAAATAAATTGCCCACTACAAATTCTATCCATCCACATTATCCATGCTTGACTAGAGTCATGTTGTTTAGTGGCCTTTTGACTTTATCCAAAAATAGTACAGATTCTATGCAATTCTCATCCATTATTTTAAGTAAAATATTAAATGAAAGTCGAGATTATTCACCAATATACCTTATATCACCTTCAAAATTCATAATAATGGCACTCTATAGTGTATTTTGGATGATAAAAGCATGCACTTAAACCACCCTAAAATGTCAAACCAAAACAACATGTGAATGTGAAATAGCTAGCATATGGAGTCATCATCCTTAGAGTCTTTAGCCCATTCTAGTCCAGACATATTTTTGTTCATATTACAAGAATCCTTAAGTGTATCATATCTATAGAGCTTTTGTAATATAGTGAAGTTCTAGGAATTGCTTGCAAAATCATATCCAAACTAGAATGTCCTTGCTCTTGTCCATATACAAGTACTTGACTTATCCACTCTATGACTCAAAGATGAATTTAGCCTACACCTTGATAGTCATAATAAAGGCCAAATTTTCATCCAACATGCTCATATTGGCTAGGCACGGATGTACATCAACTTCAACTGCTTTCCTACTACTTTTGTAGAGCTCATAAGTTGGAACCTCGTAGCCTTATTATACATGGCAATCTTGGCACTAGGTATTCCAATGTCCTACTCTTGATACTTTGGAGATATTATCTACTAGCAACCTTGATGAGTTACTATCGGCTAATTTTATGACATGTGATTGGTGAACTATGGAACTTGTTTCCTCAAGATAGAGCCATAACTCTTGTAGCATTTCCTTAACATCTTTGATCGATTTAATCCTTTTTCAACTCTATATTATCAAGGATCATCTAGATCTGTCATAGAACTTAATATTATGACACACTTTTGTCTAGCATTTTTGGTGATTACCTATTCAAGAATAACCTCACATCCTTTCTTTGTCTCCATGGACTAAAGCTTAGAAATTTTTGTGATGTTCGATCCTAGGAGCTTACAAACATTGATCTTGAGAAAATCATAGTTAATCCCAAGGATATAACTCTTGTAATTTTAATGGTTGAGTTCTTTAATAGCTATGCTTGTGTCGTGGAGTAAGAAGAAGATAGAAGCTATGTTGACTAGAAGTATATTTAGAGATAAATTGTGTACCTAAGAAATAAAATTGAGAACTAATTGCAAATGACAATGATGCAAATCTTCATCAAAACTTATGATCATCCTTGTACTTATTTGGAGTTAGAATTGTCATCAAATAAACTTTGTTTATAGTTATTAATTTCTTTGACTAGTTCCTGCTTTTTACTATTATAGGATATGAATACCAAAAGGCTACAAAGAGCTATAAGCTTTCAAACAGATCCCTAGTACATTATGTGTTTAACTACACCATAAGGGTGGAGTCCAATTGTATCTAAAGTTCCCTTATCCATGATAAGTTTGAACTATTATCTAGTTTGGTTTCTAAGACATTATCGATCATAAAGTTGATATTAGCAAAACCATTTCAAAAAATAAGATTTCATGCCAACTCAATTGCCGCCTCACTATAAATGGTCCCAAGAAAATCTAAAAGTACTTACTTTACAAGTGCCTAAAGTAAGAGTCCATTCCTAGTGCCTTATTATATTTTTCATCCTTGTATGAACTATAATCAAAGGCTTTAAAAGTGACAGTGGAGAGTGCTTTGACAACATTGATATGGTGTTGCTTATTGTCAAGAGTGTTTACATACTCACTCTTGATTGACCATAAATTGATGATATTTGAGTGATAATCATCTAAGAATATGTCAATGATGGTGGAGGGCACTTGAAGGTGCCCCCTATAGGAGCCTTGAATCTTTAGATGGTCATCACATGTTGATCATTTTACTTAAAAACAATGATGATGATCCTTGCATGGTATCTAATTTTTCATTAGTTTGATTATGTTGGAGGTTTGCTTAGGCCTTTGGAGATTCTCTTATGCAGAGCTTAGCATGGCTACCAACAAATTTAGCAACAACAAAAAGATCATATAGGGGGATTTCAAAGGTTTTTACAAAGCAATCCTCTCCAATACATAATAATCATGAAGATAATCAATAGTAAGAGCACTCTTATCTTGAATCTAACCTTTATCCTAACCTTATTGGAAGATAAAAGGTTCAATTATTGGCATATTGAAAAGGTTATGCTAATTTTATTTCTTCCAAATCAATTAGAGATATATTACAACTTTATCAAATGTGGCATAGTTATTTTTTATGGAGATGTTCTAAACACTAGTAGACATGACTTTCATAGAAGGCTCACCCTGAGCATGATGATACACCCTAAATTTTTCCTTGCCATGGGTAAGCTCTTCTCCTTTTGATACAAGTTCTCATCTTCGTTTCTTTGTGTTGGATATCCCAAGCTTCAGCACCACTTGGCATTGCTCTTGTGTGATATTCTACATGTATATGCTAGGTGTCAATGCCCCAATTGATATGTTACCTTATTGTTGATGCCATCAATCCTCGATCATATCGGGTTGTTATAAGACCCATTTACGACTTGGACGTCACTCTTTTTGGTATTTGGGCTCTTTCACCTGCCCTTATTTATTTGTTACAATTTTCACCTCATATGTTGCCACAACGCTACTTTCAGTGAGTTATATGATCTTTTCCTTGTGTATTATATTTATGGTATCTTAGGCCAAAATGATCACCATGTCATCTTTGAAGGCATCACTTTCCTTTATATAAAGGATTTATGTTTGTTATTTCTTAGTCATTAATGTCGTCATCTAAGGAGAACATGGATCGATTGACCTACGATTTAGCTTCCAATGCTAGCAACCACTTCGATAAAATATTTTACAAACACGTAAGGCATTAGAGCTTTTTAAATTTGCAAGTAGGAACCAAACATACAACATGAGTGACAATGAAAATTTAATCCATAGTTTATATGGATCAAATAGGATAAAATCTAGCATCAAGTGCATGCGTACTTACTAGTCGTAGATGGTGTGAAATTATGACAAGTTTAACCTTGAATCAATGGCTTTGTTTGGATGTGATCTATTTGGATATTTTCTCTCCCATGGACTAAAGAAATTCTATTATTTTTTCCAAATAGTACCTTCTTTGGAAGACTTTAGGATCATCTCCTTCTTGGAATATCTCCTCCTCTTCGATGTATCCTTGCATGAATTATGATGTCAAGGGGAGACACATTACCATCAGTAGGTCTTTAACCATTTTTGGTCACATGGTTTTTTTGGAGTCCACTGTTGGTTTGAAGAACCCCATCAATTATTTCATCCATGCAGATTGGTTAGATCCACCTCTGTGCTGGTTCATGATGGTCTGGATTCAAACCTACTTCTGGTTATATTTGTCAATGAAATAGGTATTTATGACATTGTGCTTAATTCTTGGTCATGGGCACCATATTATGCATGTCCAAAATACCAAGCTCCAGAACACCCAGTGATGGTCTCCATACAACTAGAATGTTGAAATGGATAGAGAAGAGGGGAGGGGAGAATCGTCAAAGAGATGACTCCCCCTTATAATTCAGACATGCAAGACCAACTTTGATACCATTGATGGGATAAAATCCATTTAATTCAATTAACTTATGTATATTTAAATACATCACAAAGATAATAATCATTTGGTATGGTTATAACAATAACCTTAATATAATAGTAGTTACAATTGCTATAACTACGGGAGATACACTTACTAAATACTAAATATTGTAATAATATTTTCTAACAAAGATATTAGTTGACCTTAACTAACATGAACACCACCTAGATCATGTGAGTAGTAGTTTTATCCACTCTAATTCATATGCAACCAAATTATGATGATAATAATTTTAACACAAATAGCAAAGAATAAGGCAGTAGATATGCCTAGTATATTCTTTGTATTTTGAGATAGGCATATCTAGGGGATAGCCTATATGCTTATTATTTTTATGCTTGTTTTATTAGACTTGGACATATTTTTGTCCCTTATGTACATTAAATATTATATATATAGTTTTGATTCTTTTGTTATAAGAGTTTGTGAATTTGGGTCTTTACTTCTTACATTTATGTATGAAACATCATTCTTTTATTATGAAGTATTTTATTTTTATGTTATAGAACAAATGATTGGACTTGTATATTTAACTTATGCTTTTAACTTAAAATGGGGTAAGATTATATATATATATATATATATATATATATATATATATATATATATATATATATATATATATATATATATATATATTAAATTTTTATTTTTATTTTTATATTATAGAACAAATTGGACTTGTATATTTAACTTATGCTTTTAACTTAAAATGGGGTAAGATTTGATATATATAATTTTGATTCTTTTGTTATAAGAGTTTTTGAATTTGGATCTTTACTTCTTACATTTATGTATGAAACATCATTGTTTTATTATGAAATATTTTATTTTTATGTTATAGAACAAATTATTGGACTTGTATATTTAACTTAAGCTTTGAACTTAAAATGGGGTAAGATTTTTCACTTAAGGTTATTAAACTTTCAGTATATTTAACAATAGAATTAGTATCTTATATCATAACTATTTTGGCCTAAGATAAGCCACAAGATTTTACATATATTAGTTTGAATTTCTAAATGTCCTTATGGAGTTTTAGTCAAGATAGGTTTTGGTACTTGATCTACTAAGTTCATAAATTAGTTATAGAAAAAGCAATGGATAATTATTTTAAATAACTTTACTAAAGAGCTAGATCTATTATTTATGTTAAATTATACTAATTAACTAAACTAACTAGTTATAAATACAAAATAGAAGACCAATTGAAACCTCTTTACCAAGGGAATTTCATATTATTAGATGGTATAAAATTTGAGTATTCCATTTACATGTTTATTAGAATTTACTTCCTCCAATCAACATAACCTGTAAGAGTTTCCAAGTCTCTAATAACATGTTGAGCATCAAGCTAATTGGATGCACATTATTAGGACTCAATAGATTTTTTGTCAATAGGAAAATCTTATTTAAGTAATGTAAATCCTATTTAAAAATAAAGATAGAACTTCCTATTATATTTATGATCTAAAGTAACCTTATATGCCTCATGTAATTACAAATATTTTAAACAACTTTCATCAAGGTTTTTTAGTTCAACCAAGAAGATAATGACATACATATCATTTTCTAGTAGACATTGCAAGTATAATGCTAGTTCTATAAGCCCATAAAGTAGTATCTAATTTAAGGTATCAATATCCTCAACTTTTTATTGGTATTAGTTAATATGGATTTAATAATATCCATTTTGACTTCGGCAATTGGTTTGAGGATTATAGAGGGAGAAAAATACTTTACAAATATGAAATCTAACATAAAATTCTTTCATTTTGTTTCTAAAGATAATACATCATCTATAATAAGGACATGGTAAATTCCAAAGTTCATGGAAAACATGGCTATGGAATTTTTAAAACAATTGACAAGGGCATTGAATCTACCAATGTGATGAAGTACTCAATGAAAGTTATAATAAAATTATAATCATTAAATAAATCTAGGTTTATTTTACCTAATAACATCAATCTCCTAAGTCTAAAAGGGTTAATGTGTGATTATGGGTTGAATTTCTTTAGATGGGACATTAATGATGTGGGAAAGAAATTGGATTTTTTTCACTTCTTTAGAAAATCAATGGTAACATGCTCAGAGATGAACCATAAGCATTCCATTAAAAAGGTATGAACCATTAGTATCCCATCAGAAATATCTGGAAAAACACCATCACCTCTAAAATAATCTCCAAACATAGATTCTTTAATGGAATACATCTCTTTTTAAAAATATTAAATCACCTCTAATAGGCTTCTACTTCACTATTTTAAATATTCTTCACTTATTTTATATAAATATTAAAAAACAAACACTAACATCATGTTCACACTAAGAAATAATCAAAATCATTACTTTATTTATAACTCCAACATTCAGTTATCTACATAATCAAAATGCTATTATCTTAGTCTAGTTTATATTTATTTTAATTATTCATAGGAGAGTTATTTTAGTAACCACCAAACCTAATAGATCAAACTACTACCTTTGCAAACAGACTGCCTCCAAGGTTTGAACCTGGGTTTCAGATCAAACCACTACCTTTGTGAACAGGCTGCCTCCAAGGTTTGAACCTGGGTTTCAGATCAAACCACTACCTTTGTGAACAGGCTGCCTCCAAGGTTTGAACCTGGGTTTCAGATCAAACTACTACCTTTGTGAACAGGCTGCCTCCTAAGTTTGAACCTGGGGGTCTTCTTAGTAAGTGTGTGGCCACAAAAACAACTACCAATCCACCTATCCCTTGGGGGCATTAGTCTAAATTAATATAACTAGGAATAGTTTTGCATGGCACCATTTTAAATCTTCTTCAATTGTTCTCTATAAATATTAAAAAATAAACATTGTCCACACAAAAAAAAAATCAAAAAAATAAACATTGTCCACACCAAAAAAAAATAATCAAAATTTTAATTGATTAAATGTTTGAGATTTGGTTCGAATTGGCGAAGATCTACTCTTGCTGGACAATTTTCTATCGCTATGGATTGTAAAAATGTAAGCTCTCCAAATGATGACGGAAGACGCTCCAAAGCCTCGCAGGAAAACAAATTTAAAGACTTTAGAGCTTTGAGTTCCCCAAATGATTCTGGAAGACACTGCAAAGCTGTGCAGCAGCTTAAGTCTAATATTTCTACGGCTGCGAGTTGTCCAAATGATTCCGGCAGACGCTCCAAAGCCTTGCAGCCAGACAAATCTAAATCCTTTAGAGCTTTGAGTTCCCCAAATGATTCTGGAAGACACTGCAAAGCCTTACAGTTAGCCAAATTTAAATCCTTTAGGGCTTTGAGTTCCCCAAGTGATTCTTGAAGACAATGCAAAGTGCAGCAGCTTAAGTCTAATTTTTCTACGGCTGCAAGTTGTCCAAATGATTCCGGCAGACCCTCCACAGCCTGGTAGTAAGACAAATTTAAATTCTTTAGGGCTTTGAGTTGCCCAAATGATTGTGGAAGACGCTGCAAAGCCTTGCAGCCATGCAAATTTAAATCCTTTAGGTCTTTGAGTTCACCAAATGATTCTGGAAGACACTGTAAAGCTGTGCAGCACATTAAGTCTAATGTTTCTAAGGCTGCGAGTTGTCCAAATGATTCCGGCAGACGCTCCAAAGCCTGGCAGTCAGACAAATTTAAATCCTTGAGAGCTTTGAGTTCCCCAAATGATTCTGGAAGACGCTGCAAAGCTTTGCAGTCAGACAAATCTAAATCCTTTAAAGCTTTGAGTTCCCCAAATGATTGTGGAAGACACTGCAAAGCTGTGCAGCCGCTTAACTCTAATTTTTCTACGGCTGCGAGTTGTCCAAATGATTCCGGCAGACGCTCCAAAGCCTTGCAGTCAGACAAACATAAAATCTTCAGAGCTTTGAGTTCCCCAAATGATTCTGGAAGACACTGCAAAGCTTTGCAATCATATGTGGGCTCGTTAAAATCAGATTGGCGCGCAGCAATTAGCACTCTCAATTCTTTTGGTAGCTGCATCAATATTGCAATTTGATTGTCAGGACCTTCTCCTACATGCCCACAAGACTTTGGTAATTATCAGGAGATTCATGCTTACAATGCAGATGACTTACCTTATACATACTGAAACCTTTTTTGAAAAGAGGCCCTGCGTAGAACGCCAATTTTGGAAGTCTCTCTAAATTCACAGGCAAGCAAGGAATGTCACCACCTACTTCAAGATATCTTAGTTCTTTAAATGTCACCTCACATCGGTGACTGACCCTCATGCGCTTTCCAAGAGCCAGAACTCGTAACTTTGTCATTGCTTTCAGGTGTTGCTCTTCAACTACACATTCAGGTTCATCTTTGAGCCAAACTCCTCGAATATCTTTGAGCCTCTGCAGAATTGTAACAAAGATTAGAAACTATTAAGAGGAGATAGACATGTCATTTTAAGTATGAAATAATGACGATGGGTACCTGCTCATTTGCAGCATCAATCAAAGATTCCACATTCATGATTCTCGTAGATTCCGCTTTGTTTCGCCCTCTTTCTCGAATTATATCATGAACAATCAATTTCTCCTTGTCGTCAGACCTTTGTACAAAAGCTGCTTCTTCGAGGGATGTCAGTGCCTGTGCTCCCACAATACACTCCACATAAGAAGGATCCATACCATAAAAAAAACAGCATATATCGAGAAATGCTTGCTGACTGGACTCTTCCAACTGGTCATATACGAAATCAGTAAGAGTCCTGCCCAGATCTTCTTCTTTGATCTGCTCTCCTCTTTCTAAGGCTTCAAGGATCTGGCTACACTTGTCTGCCCTGTATCCCTGCTTTCGAAAATGACCACGGACAATTTTCAGAACTAGCGGAACCCCTTTGCAAATATTTAGAATCCTTTCTACATCTTTTTCTTGGATATTGTCAAGCTGTCGATCGGCACGGCCTTTGAGCAAAAAATTCTTTGCCTCTTGGTCTGAAAGAGGCTGGACAGGATACTGTTGGCGCTCAAGGCCAGCTTCATCTTCTATAAACATATCAGTGGCGCCTAAGTCCCGAGTTGTTACGAGGATTCGACTACCCTTGGGGAGGCCTTTCATGTCCCTAGGCAGGAGCTCATCTAGGTCTTGTTTCCTTAGGGCATTATCAATGAACAGAAATATAGGTTTATTCCCTTCTTTTTGAAATGCCTTTGTCAAAACAGTCCGACCTTGCGAGCAATTTGTGAACTTTGTTTCTGTCCCCGATGTATAGTTGGGGAACAGACCATTTAATATTTGTTCCTGCATTCTTTTGATGTCATTCTTCGAGGAGTCTATGTTGAAGTTGACTCTGGCGTAGTGGTAAGGCTTGAGATCTATTTTAGCAACAACAGCTTCCGCCAGAGTTGTTTTCCCTATTCCCCCGAAGCCATAAATAACCACAGCCATTCGCGGCGTGTCTGCGGATGTCAATTGGAGCAACTTTATCACTTCTTCTTGTCCTTTCGCTAATCCAACTGACAATGTAACAGAAAATACGTCATGACAAACGCTACATTTACGAGCTCATGTTTAAAAATCAAACATACCATGGCCTTTGTATTGTGCAAAACTGATCATCCCTATCAAAGAATTTATTCATGAAGAGAAAAGCCGTAAGCTGCTTATAATCATGTACTTGTGTAGTTTAGAGAGGGGCCGAAGGTGAAGCACATGTCGGGGCCTCTGTATTGTGCAAAATTGATAATCCCTATCAAAGAATGTATTCATGATGAAGAGAAAAGCTATAAGCTGGAAGCAGCTTATAATCATGTACTCGTGCAGTTTTGAGAAGGGCCGAAGGTGAAGCAGCTTATAATCATGTACTTGTGTAGTTTTGAGAAGGGCCGAAGGTGAAGCACATGTAGCTGGAAGAGGGAATCTAGATTTACCCAGAGAGTGTACGAGGTCTGAAAAATAAAATAATTTTCACCTTCTGACAATTATTTGATTATTGTTTGAGGAGATTCATGGTAAAGTATACTTTGTTCTCATTTTTAATGTTGTTTTTATGAAAGAGAAATTTAAGGTAAATCCAAAGGTGTTTACCCAAGCAAAAGTCAAAAGCCATAGTCAAAAGCCAATCTCAAGGAACTAATATTTCCTACCCTAAATAATGTAAAATATGGGACAAACATCAAGAGCCATAGTCAAAAGCCAATCTCAAGGAACTAATATTTCCTACCCTAAATAATGTAATATGGGACATGTTAGGATAAGATAAGATTATTACATTAGGATAAGATTTTAACATGATTAAAAAGTAGTTTTCTTGTAACTATCTTATGCTCATAGTTTTTTTTAATGTCAATGCATGTATTAAATAGGATCTTGCTTCAATGAATTAATAAGTTAAAGTTTTTTCCATCAAATAATACTTATTGAATTAAATTTATGAATGTAATGGTAATGAACTTTAATATGCTCTTTTATGTTATGAGCTAATAGAGTATATGTTAGATTATTAGTGCAACCTTATTAACATAGAGTATAATTTGTGGTTTCTACTATTGAGCATTGAGCATATGATAGTACTTACGTTCTCTAGTGGATATGACTACTACATCTTATTTCTTGAAAACTATGTAATGGGCCCATAAAAAAAGATGGATATATAATTTAATGTAGATTGTATATCATCTATATTACCAACATAATTTGTGCCAATGTAGCCCCCTAACTCTAAGGACCCCTCCAATAGGAAATGTGATACTAAGGTTGAAGGAACTTTTGGTATAACACTATTTAGATTGTATCTCACATGAACACCTTCTTAGATTCTAAACAAATTTGAATACCATATTTAGAACAAAGGAAATATTAGGGTGAATCTAACACATATATAAGACTGGAAATAAGTTGTCTATATAAAGTAAAATGAATTTTGATGAAATCACAACCATTGATATGTTTGATGTTACACTAATATTGAGTTTTGAATGGATTATAGTTTTTTATATTGAACCTATATAGAATATCAAACATATATTCAACTTGAGAGATGAATATGTTGTCCTTCATCTAAAGTACTTGAATTCTTAGAAAGAAGTGCAAAATTTCCCATGCAATTCATCTAAAGTTCATTTCTCATCTTTGATTTGATATCCTAAATCAATGTGATGTCACTCCTAATGATAATAAAGGTCATCCACATAGAAGAAAATTATAAATATTTGATTTTGCTTCTTTCTAAAATAAACTTTATGATCACATTCACTTCTTGTGAACCCATTATTATTGAACCTAGTGTTGGCGGTATTATTTTATTTGGCACCTTGAGTACCATTATAAATATTTAGATTTAGATGTGGGTTTATTTTTTAGTAGATGTCAATTTATGAAGTGTATTTATGTGTCATGTAATCAAGTGTGAGTCGTGAGTGAAAGGTGTCATGTGTGCAAGTGTGAGTTATAAGTGAAAGGTGTCATGTCTGGAAGTAAAGAGATGTGTGAGGTGCATGTGTGCAAGTATGAGTTATGAGTGAAAGTTGTCATATATGTAAGAGAAGATTCATGTGTGATATGTCAATATTAGAAGTAGGAAGTTATGTAATAATAAGAGACTATCATAATGTAAGGCATATGAAAGGTTGCATCTCCCGTGAGTTTGAGGAGAGAAAAATTTAGGATTATTGAAGAGTCTCATGTAAGATTATATATTGATGACAAATCCCTATGCTATGTAATAGAGAAGAAATATAAATGTAGTGAGATTGTATTGAGAATCATTAAAGCTTTTTATTATGCAATACTGGTGTGATTATTATTGAATGTGCGAGATTATAAGATCCTAAATTATAAACCTATGATATCTTTGGACCCATTTTATAATAGTGGTATCAAAGCTACGCTGGTGAGAGCCACATGATTTTGGAAGCATAGGATTGGAGAATATTTGAAGGAAGATATTACAAAAAGAGATTAGAGAACAAGTGCAAAATAAATAGCAGCAAAATCTGGTGTGAATTTGGAGAAAAAGAATATTGGAGGAAGGATAACATTGAGATAATGCTTATTAGATAGATTACAAGAGGATGATTTATTTATGGGTGAATATTGAAGACAATTGCTTGTTGGATAAACGATTGGATCAGAAGAACAATTGCTTGCTTTAGTGGAGGAGATTCATTGAAAGAATAATTAGTGAGAGGAGACGTTGAGCTAGATAGCGACGAGTGGAGATTGAAGGATTGCTTTGCATGGAGATAAATTCTTGAGCTACATATGTGAGAAAACTATAGGAAAATACCTAAGATATTGAGGATGAGCACTTGGAAATAATGAATATTGATACCTAGCACGAGTGCAGTCTGAGTTGGAGGAATGAACAAAGTAATTGGTGAAAGCTTCATTAACATGATGGAGCAACACTTGAGAAAATTCCCTAAGAGAATTTGGTAAGATCAATAATGTTTGAGGTATTATTATTTCTTTAAGAATATTTAATAACACTAAAATTCAATGTGAGAATAGTGATGGATTTTTAAGTCTTAATACTACCACAAATATCACAATATCGAATATAATATAGCCATAATATAATAAGGTCAATATAATAATATGAGGAGAATAATATGAGAAAATTAATATGTAAAATAAGGCTTATAATAACTCAAATAAAATTCAATAATATGCAACAATATGAATGTAAATAGCCTTAATGAACATGTACTAAGCATGCAATATAACTTACAATATTAATTGCTCAAAATGTATACAAGCTTTATTGCTCCTTAATTTTCTTACAACGAGATTTATGAATTGTAGTTGATAATATTTGATATGTTCATATGGAGCATTACCTCCATAATATAGTCATAGTAATGCGACTCTTTGGATACTTGACTATTCCTTTCCATATGTGAAGTCTCATGACTCTTGAATTATCTACTTGACACTTGCATACTTGATGAACACTTGACTCTATATTGTATGCACACCTATACATGACTCTTACACTTCTATAACTTGCACACTCTAATCTAAGACACTTGTGCACATCTTTACATTACATATTGTTCTCATACATACAAAAAAATTGTGCACATAGAATCAACTTACACTTGCACTCTAACACACAACACTTGTGTATTTACTGTACATTACAACTTTACATGACACTTGTACATTTTCTGCACATACATAGTTACATAAATGGGAAATATTACTCACACTCTAAACTATGACTCAACCCTAATCTATTATTTACAAATATACCATGGGGGTACATTAACATGTACAAAATAATGTAATATACTCCAACAAATAGGATAATTAAAAGTTGCCCTAGTTTTGACACTAAAGTGCCACATGTGCATGCTAAAGTGATAACTTTCAGCATAGGAAAAATCACCATAAAGGCATATTATTATTAACCTTTTAATAGTAATAAATTTGCTAGTTGAGCACATGATTATTGGATTAAAGTGAATTATTGGAGAATATTTGATTAAAGTGACTTTTGGGAGATATAAGGTAGTGATTTAATTAATTAATTAATTAATTTATGATTGGGAGAAAAATGGAATTAATATTTGAATATTGAGTTTGAGTTAAATTAAAATTTGGAGGGAGAAATTGTGAAAATGAAATTGAGGATTAGGGAGATATAAGAAGAAATTGAACTTGAAATTTGAAAATTTTGGTTAGAGAAAGAATAATTAAAAATGAAAAAATTGGTTGATAAAAATTGAAGTTGATTGATTGAGATTGAATTTGAAGAAGAAGAAGAAGAAGAAGAAGAAGATTATGTGATAAAAATAGAAGATTTGAAGGAATTTTATTGAGAGAGAACTAAAGTGAAACTCATCATGGCAACTGAGAAAAGAAAGAAGAAAACAAGTATTTAATATGATTCGTCAAAAAAAAGTGCAATTAAAGAAAATACATGAAGAGATCATTTGCAAAAAGTCACTGAAATTGGAAACAACATGTCAAAAAAATTAATGGAACATCTATAATTCATTTACAAGAGAATAAAGATATAATGTCTTTAATACTTCAACATTGTTTACATTATCTCCTCAAGAATGCTAATATCCATTATGAACATCATACATATAGGGCTATGGTTATTCTAAATTATATTAACACAAAAAGACAAGAACTCAAGAACAATACATGCTACAATATTAATGATCTTCATCAAAGTAAGGATAAAAGGTGATTCATGTGTAAAGTATGCGACTAATATGCATAGTGTAAAGAAATGTAATCATTGCAATAGATTTGGACACAAGGAAGAAAAATGTTGGAATATTTATCCTTGTAAATTTTGTGGAGGAAATAATCATCCTTAATAATATTGTTGGCATAAGGAGAAAAAATATAATGATAGATGGAAAAGAATATTGATGATGGGACTGGACAAACTTCTTCAAAAACTTATCTTTAAGATAATTCTAGACACATTCAGAGTCATTATTAGAGTCAAAGCATAGGCCAATGGAGCAAATACAACATCACAAGTCAAAATTGGAAGACAGAGACAAGAGATATAGATAGAATGCAAAGGCCTTCGCACCAAATAAAGTAATATGGGGGGTGTTGGTGGTATTACATTATTTGATACCTTGAGTATCATTGTAAATATTTATATTAGGATATGGGTTTATTATTTAGTAGATTTCAAGTTGTGAAGTGTGTTTATGTGTCATGTAATCAAGTGTGAGTTGTGAGTGAAAGGTGTCATGTGTGCAAGTGTGAGTTATGAGTGAAAGATGTTATTTATAGAAGTAAAGAGTTGTGTGAGGTGTTATGTGTGCAAGTGTGTGTTATGAGTGAAATATGTCATGTGTGTGAGTGAATATTCATGTGTGATGTGTCAAGATTAGAAGTAAGAAGTTATGCAATCATGAGAGACTTTTTCATAATGTAAGGCATATAAAAGGTTGCATCTCCCATGAGTTTGAGGAGGGCAAAAGTCAGGTATATTAAAGAGTCTCATGTAAGGTTATATATTGATGAAAAATACCTATGCTATGTAATAGAGAAGAATTATGAATGTAATGAGATTGTATTGAGAATCAATAAGGCTTTTTATTGTGCAATATTGGTGTGAATATTATTGAATGTTTGAGATTATAAGATCCTGAATTATAAACCTATGATATGTTTGGGCCCATTTTCTAACACCTAGTTGTTTTTCATATCAAGGATTTGAGGATTTATTGATCCTATAAAGACACCTTTTCAATATACAACAACTAGGTGGTCACCTCCTTTGATAAATCTAAATATTTAATCTATCTATATTTATTCATGCAAATCACCATAAAGGAAGATATTTTGACATCCTTATAGGAATTTTACATCCATGTATGGTAACTAAGGAGATTAATTGTTTGACAATATTAATCATATACAATTGAGTAAATATTTCAATGTAGCATACCCTTTCTTATTGAGAGAATACTTTGGAAACCAACATAGTTGTTGAATCTATCCATAATCTATTCTAAAGTGTTTTAATATTATAGGTATATCTATATATGATGATGTTATTGCTCTTGGGATAAGGAAAAAATATTCCAATATCATTCTTGATCAAAAAATGTATTCTTCATGTATGGTATCCTTGCACATTATTAATTTTTGCTTTCATAAGTCTAAGATTTAGGGATGTGAGTGTTCTAGTCATGAGTGCATGGTGTTCTTACTTTAAGAGTGTGTTAGCTTTGTCCAAGATCTTCACTTGTTCATTGTCAATACTATTTATTCATGCATTAGTAGTAACCTTTATCTTCATCTTCTATTCTATGGTGGTATCTTTGTTCATGCTTGTCTTTTGCACTACAACAATACCCCTACACTAGTCTTCAATATTGACGCAAATTATGGGTATATTAAAGACCCATAACTAGTATAAACTATAATTTAAGAGACAATATGAGGCCAAAACTAACCCATGCTCTTACCTCTCTTTCATAATATTTATGCTTTGACAAATAATTTTGTAAATAAACAAAAAATAGATTCGATGACTTAGGTTTATATATTTATTTTTTTATTTTTTTTTGGTAATTAAGGTACAATTTCATTACATCCGAGTTTTTTCGGTTGACCCAAAACCTTTTACAAAATCAACACTATGTTGTTACGGATCAAAACCTCAATAGGAACAGACTGTCCTTCGCTACTAGTACCCTTCTGAGGCCACCCTACCAAGAAAGAGCCCCACCCCTTACACAAATTTACAAACACCTTAGAACACAGGCAATGGCCCACCACATTGCTCTCTTGCTACCCCAGCCGCGAAAATGCGACCTGTCGCGAAATCGCGATGTCCTTAAGTCTTCTCCTTCATTTTCTCTGAAGATGAGACATGTCGTGATATCGTGACATTCCGCCAACGTTTTGCTCCTTTGCCGCTATAAGTCACGAAAATGCGACATGTCACGAAAATGAGCCATGTCACGAAATCGCGACATTCGTCTCCCATTTTGCACTCTTTCTGCTTCCATCCGTGAAAATGCGACATGTCACGAAATCGTGACGTCCTTAAGTCATTGCCATATTTTACTTTGGATATTCATGAAAATGCGACCTGTCGTGAAAAAGTGACATGTCGCAAAATCACGACATTCTGCCTTCGTTCTGCTCCTTTACCGTTGCATGTCACGAAAATGCGACATGTCGCGACAATGAGACATGTCGTGAAATCGCAACATTCATCTCCCATTTTGCACTCTTGCCGCTTCCATCCGCGAACGTGCAACATGTCACGAAATCGTGACGTCCTTAATTTTTTTCCTTCATTTGCTCTAGAAAGTCGCGAAAACGTGACATGTCGCGACAATGAGACCTGTCGCGAAATCGTGACAATATGCCTTCGTTCAGCTCCTTTGCCATTGCCTATCACGAAGCTGGGACATGTCGTGAGATTGCGACATTCATTTCCCATTTTGTTCTCTTGTCGCTTTCGGCTGCGAAGAATCGGCAAGTCGCGAAATCACGTCGTCCTTGAGTCTTTTCCTTCATTTGCTCTGGATCATCGCAAAATTGTGACATGTCGAAAATGCGACATGTCGCGAAATCGCAACACTTCTGCCTCTTTGACCTCTTTTGTTGCTTTTGGACACAAAAAGGCAACATGTCACGAAATCGCGACACTTTCGCCTCCTTGCTCTTTTTCTTGGCTTTTGCCCACGAAAATCCAACATGTGGTAAACTGGGTTTATATATTTAAATAGGTATATATATGCATGTGTTTATTAACAAGACTAGATTTGAGTACGAGATATGGAAAAATGGTAACGGGTTTTCAAATAGTTTTGTCTTGATCAAAATAGATTTTAATTGCAATATATATTTCTTTTCGAGAAGGATAAATATATATAGAATTAGTGTGTTAAAATTTTAGGGATATTATAGAATTTTATTGGATTTTTCTTCTATTTTTTTGTGTAATACTTATATTGTTGGATATCCACTATAAATTTAATCTACCCTTCTTTCAATTGTATTTGAGTGATTCTAATGTAATGCAAGTTGCATTAGAGTTGCTACATTAGATTGATATTAGAGCATCTTGAGGGCTAATTCAAAGAATAGTATGAAGAGTGTTTAATATGAATTAGGGTTCCATAAGGAGGAGAAATATTAGGCAATGGAGAGTCCATACTAAAACTTTAACAAGAATATTGAAAAACTAAAATCCAAATTATACTATCAAAAATTGAAGGATGAATTAAAAATGGAAAAGGCTTATATATAGGGTATATTATCCATTGGAGAAGTTGATTAAAGTTATGTCAAGGAAAGGAGTGAACAAAATTCAAAGGAGAATAAAACCTAAAATTATTTGTAAACTAGGTATGAGAAATAGAGATGTATTTTGAATTGGAAGGGATTGATGAAGATGATCAAAGAAGGGTGAAGTTTGTAATATCACAATTAAAGTTGTGTTCTTCTTTATGGTGAGACAATTTATAATAAAATAAAAGGATCCAATACAAGGGAAAAATAAGGCTTTGGCCTATGGTCTTGAAAATTTTGAAGGAATGATTTGTGCCATTACATTATCAATAGAGAATTTAAGACATTCTATAACATATGATAAAGAGATAAAAAAATACAATATTATATAATGTTATTCCAAAGGTTAAAAATTAGAATGGATATTTAGGAAGATAAGGAATAATTGGCTTCCTATAAGTGTATTTAAGGTATTTAATTTAGGCTTCAAAATAAGTTAGCTTCAGTTAAAGTACGTACAATATGTGAGGTATTAGTATCTATTGAAAGTGGAAGAAATTTTAAAATTTGAAAATTCAATACAATAAATAAAAATATGACAATAGTCCAACTAAAAATATGGTATTTCTTGAGGTTCACAAAGACAATTGAGTTAGATAATATAAGAGAGAAAAAAGGAATGAAGAGGATTAACTATAGATGCAAAAGAAATTTTATATATAGAGGGAGAGAAAGAACATCAGTATCTTTAATATTGAAGGCAATTAAAGTGTTATATCTATAACAAGGCTCATAAATTTCACAATTAATTTAGAATGCAAGAGTTGATACCAATGCCATGATAGCTCAAGAAGATCCATAGGATGATAAATCAAGAGAAAACTTAATGTTGTAAAAGGCCTTGACAATGGGAAATAAGGAAATAACTTTGGAGAAGGATAAGTATACATGCAAACTCAAGGACAAGATATGAAAATATTCTATTGATAATGATTATAATGATAATTTAGCAAGAAGAAATATGGGTAAAAAGTTATAGTTAATTTAATTTCCCAAATTTGTAAGACTTAAAAAGAAATCACATAGTAAATGTAACAAATCCTACTTCATTTCTTTTAACATTGTGTCATATGAGGGTAAGGTGTTGTGTGACATGGTACCTATGGATGCATGTCATTTATTTCTTTACAAGCCTTGTTGATATGATAGGGATGACATCCATAATGCTATGAAAAATACTTAAATGATGAGATAGCCAAGAAATATGTATATTTTAAATTCTTTAAAGGAAGATGAACAATTTTGTATGAGTGATTTAGTTTTTTTGATAATGGGTTGGAAGAAGTTTTTGAAAGAAGACAAATGAAAGTGTGTTTTTTGTTGTTTCCATTAGAGAAAAATAACCTAATAATATGAGACCCTACTTGGAGGTTCAAGATATATTAGAAGACCATTTAGATTTGATATTAAAGGAGTCACCAACAAGTTTATTCTCTTTAAACGAAAATATGAACACACATCTTATAATTACATAACTTCATAATTTCTAGAGAAATATTTTAGAAGAAAAACACATGAGTTCATGTAATTTCACATCTCTTCTTTCACCTAAGTAAGATGGTAGATGGAGTTTGTATATGGATTATAAGGATTTTAGTAAAATTACTATAAAATATAGTTACTCATTACCAAGAATGAATGATACTTTACACTAATTAGTAGATGCTAATGTGTTCTCCAAGATTGATATTATAAGTGCTTACCATCAAATTAGAATATGAGAAGGGGGTGATTGGAATATTGTATTCAAAAATAAATTATCGATTACATGAATGGCTAATGGTTCTATGTGGATTATCTAATGCTATAACAAGTATTGTGTGTGGACGTGTTAGACTTGGTCCAAGTCCCAAGTACTTGATTGAGTTTGAGTCCGAGTGGACTCAACCGCGTCGAGTCCACTCGAACTCATTTTTTTGGACTCAATCGAGTCTAGGTCGAGTCTGAGTCTAACCAAAACTTGCATATGTTAACTCAATTTACAGTCAAGCATTATACTACGTCGTGGGTGAGTGTGTGAGACAATGGGTGTGTGTTTTATTCTCTATTGAGAAGTTTAGTTGTCACCCTTATTAGAGGTCTAAGCTTCAAACTATGTCGTGGGTGAGTGTGTGAGACAGTGGGTGTGTGTTTTATTCTCTATTGAGAAGTTTAGTTGTCACCCTTATTAGAGGTCATCGCCCCTGAGCATGTCAATCATAGGGGTTTCTCACACTAACCAATATATATATATATATATATATATATATATATATATATATTTTGATGTTTAATTATTATATATTTTATAACTTTTATATTGTTTTTATTGATTATGTATTTGATCTCATTTTTAACACAATATTTAATTATATAATTTAGACATTTTATATTTTATATATATTTAAATTTCTAAATTTTTTAATACTATTATACTTGACATCCTAACCATTATAATTTAGAGTCTAGACATATAGTAAAGTTTATTATTATTTAATGTTTTGTAAAAATTTTAAAAATATTTATAAACTTTATATATTAAATTTTATTTTATCATTATATTATTTATTTATAATTTTATACGACAAAACTATTAGCTTATGCCTCTTACTCTTGTTAATTTCTTATTTGTATAATTTTGAGTAAGTGTGTTAGAATATACTAATAAGTAATATGTATGAAAAAACTTATTTTTCAATGAAAATTTGTTTTTTTCATTTTTTCTTTTTGTCGAGACTTGTCGAGTTTTTTTTTGAACCCCAAGTCCAAGCCCCGAGTCGACCTTGTCCAGTCCAAGTTTTTCTACTATAGTGTGGACTATAAACCACACATTTAAATATTATACAAATGTTACATTGAAATTTTTATCATAGTCCACTCTAATGATATTATAATAAGTAGAAAAAAAATATAGATGAAAATCTACATAATTAGTACTTGTGTTTAAGACAATTAAAAAAGAGATTTTTTATTAATATTGATAAGAGTGAGTGTTGCAAAGTCGATTTTTTTATGGTAATGTTATTTCATCTAACAACGTTAGCATGGATCCCAAAACAATTGAGCTTGTACTATAATGGTATACCCCTTAAATAATAACAAAAGTGATAAAATTTTATACATTTGCAAACTTCTATAAGAGGTTTATTATAAATTTTAGTGGCATATGTACACCCTTGATAGGTTGTACAAAATGAAGAATATTTACATAGGCTAAGCAACAAAAACAAGTTTCAAAGAGTGTAACAAGAAGGTTACTAAATCATAAATATTGATCCACTAGATATTACAAAAAACACCTTATAATTGGATGCTTCAACAACAACTCTTGGAGGAGTTTTAAGTTAACAAGAAAAACCAATTACCTATTTTACAAAAATGTTGTATGCAACACTTATGACAAGGAGTTATATGATATAATTCAAGCATTGAAGCATGTAAGCTACTACATTTTGCATAGAGAGTTCATCTTATTGAATGATAATCAATATTTGGAGAGTATAAATTATTAATATAATTTATCTCTAAAACACCCTAAATATTTTTTCTTTGGAAAAACTAAATATTTTTGTACAACTTCAAATAAGTAAGAACAATATGTATTCTAATGATTTGAGTAAAAGCAATCATATGTTTTTATTAAGGGTAAAGAGAATAGATTTTGAAAGGAACCCCAAACCTTTTACAACAAACTTTTCAGAATATATAAGAGAAGACCAAAAAATGAAACATAAGGATCCACCCAACTAGACCAAGCCCTATCCAAAAACTACCTTGGGCTAAAGACTAACAATGATAAAAAAATTATGAACAAATGAAATAAGGGTCATCAACCTTCATGGAATAGTAGGGAGAAAAGGAATAGAAAAAGAAGAGAATAAAAGATTACGAGAATGAAAACCCAGTAATCCTTCAGCTACATTATTATAGGATAATAAATCCTTACTAGAGATCGGTTCCACTATATTTTTTCCCTATATCAGCCAAGTGGGTTGTCACTTCATCAACATCGCCATCATTTTGTTAATCCTTTGCAAATATTCGATGAGGTATTTTAAATGGTATAGTTACTTATCATATCAACCATAATTAAGGGGTTTTAGAGGAGATCCGCCATCCATTTCTTTGTAGATGTCACACCCACCTTGCGCTCAAAACCCATCCTCTTCTTACCTCAAGAGGATCGAGGATCATCTTAAGGAAAGTAAGCTTTCACCTGAGCCATAGGGTTCGAATCCCTGGATTTATTTGAATCAAGATAGAAGATTATATGAAGGGAGGGTCCCCTAAATTTTCTTTAGCCACTTCAAGCACCTTGACTCATAATCAGCCTTGACATCATCCAAGATGGCTATATTTAGAGTGACTTTCTTCTTGATGAAAATACCTCTTTGATGTCGAGAAGGTCATATCACCCTCCTAACAAGGTCCACTACCATAGAATGGTCCAAATATTCTTCTTTTAAATTCACCTCCTATCGTCAAAGATATAGGGTATCTCTTCTAAGGCTTTCTCCCCAATTACATCAATTTTATCCTCTAAATTTGAAGGAATATCGTAGTCCAATCCCAAGCTCATCACCCAATGTTGGCCACCTTTATCCACCCATGAGAGAAGATAATCTTCAATATCCCTTGGTACAAATGAGTGGAGGATTTCCCATGTTGGACATCTCCCACCAGTTTTTCAATAGAGTAGAGCATAAAGGTAGGGATGTTAAGCTTCTTTCCATGGCAAATATGATTGAGGGAGGTGACATAAAAACTTTGGACAACATTGAATATTCCATCCAAGGTGAAATACCTCATAACTAGTATCACCACCTTGTCCCACAACATGGGGAGGGACTCTCATTATCAATATTTTATATCCTCTTATTTTTCCTTAGGATTTTCTCTAGCTCTCTCGCTAGAGAGTGTTTTTCATTGTTAATGCATTCCCCTTCTACCACTAAAGTGGCCTATGCAATTAACATAGTGTTGGTAGTGAAATCAACTCCCTTCACCTTGACCCTTCCCATAGACCATGATTGGGAAATATGCAGTGATAAAAATTCATCATGGCCATTAAATATTTTGAGGCATTGCAAAAGCCTCCTTTCTCCATAATACTACTTATGTCCCTTTCAAGCACCAACTCTGTCGATTTCAGCTTCAACGTCTCACCACCCATGTCAATATTTGAAAGTAACACCTCACATTTGAAGTTTTTGTTGTGCTCCTTCTCCAGAAAGTCTATGAATAATCGAACCAAAAATGACCTTTTAATGATTTGTTCCAAATAAAATTGTATGTGAAGGTTGGCCCTAATACCGAAGGGAATAGGTGATACAACATGCATGTGAAATTTTTTTCTCCATCCAAAAATTGAATCGATTCATTGATCAATCTTGGGTAAGGCACCATTCAATATGATGGCCGAATCATACTCTGAGTTCTTTCACCAAATATGCTCTGGGAAGGGGATAATCCTGGGGTAGTGCATGTTAGACAAAAGGGGAAAAATATTTAAATGAAAAAACCATTTCCTATGCCATTTGAAATTGAAATACATGAGTCCCAAGACCACCACTTACTCCTATATAGGTGGTTCTAAGAGGTCACGCACGCACCTAATAAAACCTTTGATCATCAATAAAAAGCATACCTAAAGCAAGAAAGGTCTCACTTATAGTAAAATGGTTTGACTTAGCATTTCTATTGATCACATCCTCATCACCATTCCAACTAATAACTGGGGTGGTATCATTACCACTAGTGGAACAATCGATATGCCAAATTTTATCAAGAAAATCTCACCCCCATATTTTGTCCTCTATAACAGGAAAGAGAAAGAAGTAAGGCCAACTTGATATAAGATGATGGAGGAAGATCTTGTCACTGGATTTTCCAATTGAGGAGAAAACCAAGATTCTGTAGTAAGTCTTCCACCATATTAAAGGATTCAAAGATTCCCTTTGAAGAGGCCTAAGAGCTTGGGATCAAACAATTTTGAACACTTAAGTCCTCATAATTCACAATAGAAATTTCCTAGGGAAATCTATCAATCCAAATCCTAGGGGATTCTTGGTGAATGCCCAGGTTCACCATTAAATATGTTGCCCTATTTCCTTCTCTGAATGCATGCTTCACCTGACGGTTCTCCAACTGCTATAGATGCTGCTTCACCTCCTCCATCATATCTTCAATGGTCCAATTTGGATACTGCAAGCCTTTAACAGTGTTGATAATGGTCATGGCATCCCCTTCTAAAATCACATTTTTTGGGTCCAATATTTCCAGAAAAAGAACTCCTTAAAAGAAAGTTATTGCTTCAGTGAAGAAACTTGTTTGGACCTCCAATTTTTCAGGATAAGCTAAAGGATCTTTCCTTTGTCATTTATTATAACTTCCCCTACACCAGAGCTACCCGGAATGCCTTTAGAAGCACCATAAAAATTTAGTTTTTTCCATCCTTGAGGAGGAGGGTCCCACTTAACTTGAGAATGAGGCTGCTTGGTTGAGAGGGAGGAGGAGACCTCACCCCCGAAAAGGCCAAGGTTGGCTACTATCCTAGATTCATTATCACTCCCCATATCATATTTTAAGGAGAACATCATGATATTTTCCTTTAACGTTTTATTTCAATTGACACTCAATCCTTTTTTATATTCTCAAAAACTCTATTATTCCTTTATTTCCAAATACCCCATAAGAAGTGAGGTAAACTTAGTTCCCAAAGAACTTGAAGTTTTTTTTCCAGAGTTCCATTGAAGACAAAGATCAATAATGTTGTTAGGAAGGACCCATTCAACCTTAAGATATATTAGGAGAAGGCTAAACACTTTCATAGAAAATAGGAAATCCATAAATAAATGTTTGGTCTCCTCCCATCATGCTTGTCAAAGGTAGCATGTTAGGGATAGTCAATCCCATTTTGTGAAGATTCTCAATAGTGAGAATCTTATTCTTCACAAACAACCAAAAAAAGAAATAAATTTTGGGACTGAATATTTTGAACCAGATCTTGTTAATTGGGAATCAGTCCCTTTCTTCATCCTCCAATAGCTAGTGACTTTATTTGACTATAAATATACATTTTTACCTACCTTACAAATGATGGAATTAGAAAATATTATCTTTTTAATGAATTGGGTTCTCATAAGCCTAGTGAGACCACATCGAGCTTTATTTCCCCTTGCATCAATGCTATTAAGAAGAATGGATTTCCATATCCTCTTACCTTTCATTTTTTATCAAGTCCACCACCTTAGATCCAAATAACTAAGCAGTAAGTGGTTGCAAGCACAACTATCCTTTCAAAAATCTATTTTCCTTCCATCTCCAAACCTCCACCTTAGGCCTTTCTGAATTAAGGATTTGGATTGATGAGCATCAGAAATGCTCATATTTTGTATACATTTTCTTGATTATTATGTGGCTGTATAATAAGGGTTGCATATGTTTATGAATGAGAATATATTTATTTGATGAAATTATGTGTGTTATCTAATTCGTGTGTTTTCAATGTGTTTTTGTGGAATTGTAGTTGATTTAGTTAGATTTGGGTCAGTCAAGGTCTTTTCATGGACCTATCACTTTGTTTCTTTCAGAATCAACGCAGAGAAGGTAGGCGCATTCCTTTTCCAGGGAGGCTCCAAGCGTAAGTAGGCGCCTTCCTCTTCTAGGAAGGTGCCAAGGAAAGAAAATCACCTTCCTCTCCAAGGAAGGAGCAAATAGAAGGCCAACGCCTTCCTCTTCCAGGAAGGTGCCAAGCGTAAGTAGGCGCCTTCATCTTCCAGGAAGGCACCAAGGAAAGACAAGCACCTTCCTATCCAAGGAAGGTGCCAATAGAAGGCCAGTGCCTTCCTCTTCCAAGAAGGCACCAAAGGAAAAAGAAGCACCTTCCTCTCACAGGAAGGCACCGACAAGAAGGTGCCATTAGAAGGCAAGCGCCTTCCTTTCATAAGGAAGGCACCAACAGGAAGGTGCCAATAGAAGGCAAGCGCCTTCCTCTTCCAGGAAGGAACCCATGGCAGTAAGGCACCTTCCTCATAGGGAAGGCACCCCTGTTCTTCGTTCGTTGACCAGACAAGCACGACGTGGACCACAACGACTGGTGCAGTTCCAACTCTACGTCATGTAGAGTTAAATTGCGGATTGTACCGACGTATGAGAACATCCTACCAATGCTAGGTGAAGCACAAACCAATCAGTGAACATGCCACCATTATAAACGAATGCCAGTTTTAGCAGACGTCGATCACATTTACCAGACTGTCTTAGTTTAGTCTGGAATGAATCGACCGTTATAACTTCTTTGTAACAGAAGATCTATGGGTGTGCTATATAAACACACACGGACCTCTCTAAGGATATATAGAATATTTTAGTAAATGTAGAGAGATGTAAAAAAGAAGCATTGTAATACTTTGATAATTATAATATAGTTCTAAGAGTTTCTAAGTGCGTGTTCAGCTGGGAGGAAGCTGCTGGAGCTTGGGCCCACTCCAAGCTAGTATTTCTTCCCCTATTTTTCCTGTGTTTTTCTAGATTAGTTTACTAATTTTTTAAGCCGCATTGTTATTTCTCGTATTGCAATAGGTTTATTTCCAAGAATGCGTGAATATTT
Organism: Wollemia nobilis; assembly: GCA_028583015.1. NCBI lineage: Eukaryota > Viridiplantae > Streptophyta > Pinopsida > Araucariales > Araucariaceae > Wollemia > Wollemia nobilis. The sequence goes on along the minus strand of JAQPPZ010003263.1, from coordinate 881,261 downwards.
CCTTTCTATAGATTTAATTTTTTTTACATAAATTATTGAGGAGTGTCTAAATGATTGACGACCATTTGAAACACCCCCCAATAGTAGAACTAGCGGACTCATCTCAAGTGGTATTGTAAGCAAATCTTGTTCAATACCCTTCGCAAGTTTATGAAGCTCCCTGGGTTGATAAATTAAATGCACGGGCATGTGACAAAAGTAGGAAAGAAGTTAACCTTGTTTGGCCCGCAACATTTTGGCACCGTTGCCGAGGAAGCGTCTCAACTAGATTATTTCCAATACCTGGAAACCTTCCATCTAAAATTATATGAGTTCTTCGAGAAGAAGAGGACCTTACGATCAGTTTATAAAAACCAATCCACCAGAACCTGAGTCAGCCGAACATTCTGAATTTGAATTAGACTCGCTCGACCCACCACCAACAATCCATTGGAGTGAGGATCCACACTTTATGCAAAGTACCTCCTCATCCCATCAACTTGGGGAAGAACGCATCATCATAAATCCCCTGTTTAATAGGACACCCTTAGAGGAAGCCCTATTGTGGAAAGCTGTAGAAGATCGAACGATAACACCAGAAAACCTTAGAGCCTTGACTTAGAAAGTCTTAAACGATCGTAAGGCCATAAATACTGTATTAGAAACCGCATTTCCTAAAAAAATGGTTGACAACAAAGAAGTCTCATCTGGCTTTAGTTTCTCGATTGATGAAGGAATAGGAGATACCGAAATGAAAAACATATCCCCTACTCACCTTCTGACCTTCAGAGGATACCCAAATGAGGACCCTGACCTATATTTATTTAAGTTTGATGTCTTATGCAGGTCTGTGGACTACAAATCTGATACACAAAAGTTGAAACTCTTTCCTTCCACGTTGGACGATGCAACTCTGCGGTGGTTCATCGGTCTAGGAGACAAACACATTGCCACTTGGGATAAAATGAAGAAGCTCTTTTTAGAGCAATACCAAGATTTCGGGAGAGCAAGAGACTCTAGAGAAGAGGTCCTAAGCATGACGCAGAAAGAAGATGAGTCTCTCGAGGAATACTGGGAGAGATTCAACTTCAATCTTCAACGATATCCTCACACGAAACTATCTGATAAGTCCCTCAAAAGCATCTTTTTTAGAGGACTTACCAATGAATCACTGGAGGCTCTTAACACGATTTCTTGAGGTGATGTCTACCAGCATGCTATGGAAGACATCCGACAACTGTGCCGAAACTACTCAAGAAGGAGAGGCAAGACCACTTCTAGAACCATGAAAGCAACTACTTCAGTAATGAAGACAAAAATAGGTAACATGCTAAAAGATTTAAAGAGTGAAATGCTCTCATCTCTAGCATTGCAGATGGATACGTTGCTATTAGAGAAAAAGAAGAAAGAAAACGAAGCATCATTAGCTTATTTCTATCCAAAATGCAGAGGGAAGCATGCAAAGAATGCATGCCTGGAGAACAAAGTCAAAGTATGCATAGTTTGCAGGCTGAACCATAAAACTCGATTATGCCCGCAACTGCCCAGTAATAAGGAGGATGTTGAAAGCGCGGATGCCTATTTCATAGGCAATCGAAAGAGTTGGCCACAACCCCTTGCGGGGAATATGCCAACCGAAATGTCATCATATGGGGGAGGACCAAACATGTTCCAAGGCCCGCCTCAACCACCTAACATGGTGTGGTGGGGGCCATCACCCTGGTCCAATGCACCCCCAACAGCATTCCCGAACCAGCAGCCATGGATGCCATATCCATATCCTGGGCAGCATTGGAGAGGCCACACTACGTGGAATCAGGCTCCACATAATGTAGCACCATCTCACCCCCAATATAATTTATCGATGTTGCCAGCAGTGAGACCTGTGCAGCTACCCGCACAGCTGACGACAAATCTGAATAACAAGGTGAACCAGCCAACATACAACATGGAGGGTGAGATGTATCCAATGTACCATATTTAGCTTAGGTCTGGTAGACAGCTAGGAGTAGGAACACCTCCACTAGTAGAAGAGGAGGAAGAGGTAGGAGAAACACCTCTTGTAGAAGAGGTGATAGAAGAAATGCTTGAGAGAGAAAAGACTTCATTTTCCAACTGGCTGCAATAACAGAGGAAAGTAACGCAGTCGAAGTTTGATATCTTGTCTATCTTGAAGAACCTCACTGTGACAATTCCATTATTTCAAGCCATCCGAGATGTTCTGATATATACCAAGGTGATAAGAGAGATGTGTCTAAGGAAGCCAGGACGAAGAGCAACCTAGACTATCAATGTCATGGGTAAACTAGCAGATTTGATGATGGGCAAAATGTGTCATCCTAAGGATGTAGAATCAGGCAGCCCGATGCTGACTGTAAAAATCGAGGGACATTCCCTGTCCAATACATTGGTCGATCTTGGAGTAGCCATCAACGTAATGCCTCAGGAGACCATGTAGAGGCTACAACTCACAAACCTGAAACCCACTATGATAGTGTTGCAGCTGGCCGATCGATCAATCGTGGCATCGAAAGGAATGTTGGAAGACGTAATAGTGATAGTCAGTGCATGGGAATACCCAACCAAATTTTAGTATTGCAATCCAAAACTAGGCTAGGCAGTTACCCGCTCATATTGGGAAGGCCATGGATGGCAACAACCGATGCTTACATCAGCTGTCAATATGGTATGATGACCATCTCTGATGGACAAAACGTTAAAAGGTTGACTATTTCACCCCCAGCATAGTTGTCGACTTAGTAGGAGAACCCATGTTGACCAAGCATGAAAATCCTGAGCTATCCATGATCCAGCCGATGATGATGTTGGATGAGTTGGCAGAAAAATATGAAGATGGCACTATTGTGGAGTTCCTCCATGAGGATTCCTCCATCTTCATACCTAGATCATCGTTGGTTGGCACCCAAGATCACCACGTTTAGCAGATACACGTCGGGCTAGGAAGAACATTGAATGTCAGCTGTGGGTTGACTCCCACACAATTGATGAAATTAGAAGAGCTCATGGTTAGACACCAATAGGCATTTGCATGGGATTACTCAGATATGAAGGGTATCAGCCCAAAAATTTGTACCCATCGTATATACCTCGATGATCAACCAACCCTAAGCAGACAACCATAGAGAAGAATGAATTCGACAATAAAAGACATTGTCAAGGAAGAACTGCAAAAACTCTTGACTATCAGATTCATCTATCCAATTTTTGATAGTGAGTGGGTATCATTGTTAGTGGTAGTCCATAAAACTAATGGGAAATGGCAAATCTATGTGGACTACAGAGCGTTAAACAAAGTAACCAAGAAGGACCACTTCCCGCTCCTATTCATTGATCAAGTCTTGGATACACTCTCTAGGAGGAAGTATTTCTCCTTCCTGGACAGATTCAGTGGATACAACCAGATCCAAATAGGAGAAGATGATTAGGATAAGACAACGTTCACCTGCCCATGGGGAACATTTGCCTATCAGGTATTACCTTTCAGATTGTGCAACGCATCTACCACCTTTCAAAGGGTGGTGCTTAGCATATTTTCAGACATGATGGGAGACACGGTCAAAGTATACATGGATGACTTCACCGTCTATGGATAAACATTTGACGAAGCAATGACGAACTTGGAAAGAGTGCTCGAAAGAAGCAAGGAAAACAATTTGTCCCTAAGCAACGAGAAATGCTTTATGATGATGCAAGAAGGCATCGTACTAGGACACCACCTCTCTGCAGAAGGAATAAAGGTTCATAAAAGAAAAATTGAGGTCATTAGAGACCTACCCAACCCTAGAATGCAGAGAGAGGTGAGGATTTTTCTTGGATCAGCCAGGTACTACCGGCGATTTATCATCGAATTAAGAAAAATTGCAAAACCACTACACACTCTATTATCTAAATACGTGGAGTTCAATTGATGGAAGACTACGAAGAAGTGTTTCAGTTGCTTAAAGAGAAACTGATACCCGCACCGGTTTTAAGAGGACCAAATTGGGCCATACCATTCCATATTTACTGTGATGCATCCAACAATACGATTGGAGCAGTCCTCGGATAGAAGGATGGTAAAGAATTTTACGCCATCTACTATGTCAGCAAAAACTTGGCAAGAGCCGAACTCAACTACATGTTGACAGAGGAGTTCCTTGCAGTTGTGCATGTCGTAAATAAATTTTACCATTATATCACCGGGTATAAGGTATTTGTCCACACGGACCATGCGGCCATCAAATACTTGATGAGCAAGCCGGCCATTGGTGGAAGAATTATCAGGTGGCTCTTGTTACTGTAGGAATTTGACATCATAATAGTTGACAAACCAGGCAAAGACAATGTCGTAGCAAATTTTCTATCCAGATTGATACCGACAGACCATATAGTAATGGAAGACCAATTTTTAGATAAACATTTGTTCACCATTAGTGAGCAAATCCCATGGTATGCAGATATAACCAATTACTTGGTCACCGAAAGAACCTCACCTGCTCTCTCTTTCTGAGAAAAGTAGGTGGTCATAGAGAAAAGCACATCGTTCCTATGGATTGATGGCCTCCTGTTCAAAATAGGATGTGACCATATTATAAGGAGATGCATAGCAAAACAGTAGTTCTCAGAAGTACTTAAATTGTGTCATGACGAACCATGTGGAGGACACTTTGCAGGGAAATGAACTGCCTACAAAATCCTACAGGCTGGGTACTTTTGGCCCACTCTGTTCAAGGATGCAGCTGAGTACGCCAGCAAGTGCGATGAATGACAAAGAATGGGCAGACCAACCCATCGAGACGAAATGTCCCTCTAGCCTCAGGTACACCTGGAACCCTTCAATAAGTGGGGCATGGACTTCGTGGGACCAATTAATCCACCTTCAATAGAGAGGAGGTTGATTTTGGTCTGTACAGATTACGTCACCAAATGGGTTGAAGTTCAAACATTGAGAGATTCAAAAGAAAGAACAGTCACCGATTTCTTATTTTCCCACATTTTTACACGATTTGGGGTCCCTAGAGAGATAACAACAGACCAAGGGCCTCAATTTACCTCTAAGTTGATCAAGGATCTGATGGAGCAATACAAATTTTGGCACAATAAAACTACACCCTACCATCCGCAGGCAAATGGGCAAGTGGAAGTGACGAACAAAGAAATAGAGAACATCCTGACGAAGACCGTGCAACAACACAAAAAATATTGGGCTACATGGTTGCTAGAGGCAGTCTGGGCGTATAATACCACGTGGAAATCCACCACAAACTTCACACCCTTCCAACTGGTCTATGGGAAGAGTGCGATGATTCCCATTGAATTTGAAATCAAGACATTGAGGACAGCTTCAAAATTGAACTTGAGCTTGGATGACGCTAAAAAAGAAAGGTTTCGACAACTAGATCAGTTGGACGAAATTCGAATGGATGCTTTGTAGAGAACGTAAATCATACAAAAGCAGAGAAAGCAATGGCATGATCACCACATTAAACTGAAGAAGTTCCAAGAAGGAGAATGGGTGTTGTTGTATGATTCTCGGTTCTAGGAAAGAAAAGGTAAATTAATGCAAATATGGATGGGACCGTATGAGGTGGTAGAGCTCATCAAGAACGAGGTAGTTCACGTTAGAACAATTGATGGCAACAACACCGTGTTAATGGTCAATGGCCACCGACTGCGCCCCTATAACACATTCGAAACCTTATAGGTGGAATCCATAATAGACGTGGGGGAGACCCCATCTTGTTATATCTGAACCAAAATCTTAACAGGCGAAACGGTGGGCATGGAGGTGCTCACCAAAATTAGTTAATTTAGTTTTTTTCTTACGGTGTGTTTTGCAGGGACGATGCCCACATGCAAGCTGTAGGTATCCTAATCCAAGGCCTAACAGGCACGGAATGAATCTAACTGCCTTTATTTTTCTTTCTTTTCATTTACTTTTTGCAGGTGGAGGACCTGATAGCACGAGGAATAGGTATCTGGGAAACTAGGCCTGATTCGGCTCAACATTCCGACATTGGCACTTGTAGGTAGAGGTCGAGGCAGTGTGAAGCGAGACTGAGAAGGCTTGATCACCCTTTCCCAATAAATCGCAACATGATTGCCAAGAAGAAGGCGCCTTCCTTATAAATAAGGTGCCCAGCCAGAAGAAGGCGCCTTCCTTATGAAGAAGGTGTCCCACCAGAATAAGGTGCCTTCCTTATAAAGAAGGCACCCAGCCAGAAGAAGGCGCCTTCCTTATAAAGAAGGCACCCTGCCAGAAGAAGACACCTTCCTTATAGAGAAGGCGCGCACACAAAAAAAATAAAAAAAATAGGCGCCTTCCATGGCTGGAAGGCGCCACAAAAAAAAAAAATCCCGAGGCACCTTCCATAGCAGGAAGGTGCATACAGACCGAGAAGCCTTCCACCCCAGGAAGGTGCAGGTATTCAGCAACACCTTCCACATCAGGAAGGCGCACCCATTCAGAAGCACCTTCCGTAGCAGGAAGGCACCATTATCAAAAAGGTGCCTTCCACCACCGAAAGACGCATCCAATCAAAAATGCACCTTCCACCACCGGAAGGTGCATCCAATAAAAAAGACGCCTTCCACCACCGAAAGGCACATCCATTCAAAGAGCACCAACAACATCGGGAGGCACCATATAAGCATCTTCCACATCAAGAAGGTGTCGATGCACCTTCCACCACCGGAAGGCGCATCCAATCAGATAACACCAACAACATTGGGAAGACACCATATAATTGCCTTCCACATTGGGAAGGTGCCACATAAGTGCATTCCACATTGGGAAGGTACCAAATATCGCCTTTCGCGTACAGCCAGCACTAAAGTCTCCCGAACGCCTCGATCGAAACGAAATCACCACACGAACAAGGGGGGGGCATCAAATGACCATACCCCTCCCCTATGTCACAAATCAGCAAATCAACTCTCTTCACGACACATGAAACACCAAATAAGGTACATGCATACTAACTCAAATATTTATATAATTATCCATAAATTATGCAGTACCAAAAAAAAATATTGCCGTCATAAAAATCTTATCCCCCCATGGCTAGAACCATGTGCCAATGATATGACTCGAAAGGTGTACCCTAGAATTAAATGCTAAGGTTAGGCGCCTTCCCTATGAGAAGGTGCCTTCCTGAAGAAGTAAGGACAGGAAAAAAAAACACAGTAGTAAGGGAAGGTGCCATGGGAGGAAGGTCAAAGAATCACGCGGTGAAAAATAATGAGCCGAGTGATACGGAAGGAATTAGGGGGGCGGTAGAAACACAATTTGAGGCCAAGGGATGGTTTGAATACTGTACCCTAGTCAGTCAAGGCCAGGATATGGAGGCAGCCAAGGAATTCGCTGCCTCCTTGAGGGGCGACATAGCTTAGGTGCAAGGGGTAGAAATTTTGGTCACCCCCGAATACATCTCGTAGGCGACTAGATTGCCCCTCACAAGGGAATGCATATACAAATGCGGACTGCTGAAACCATACACCGAAGTGTTGCTGCCAAGAGAAAATGTGCAGATAGATAAGGAAGGGCTATCCAAAAGCAGCCTTCCCATGAATCTATGAAAGATAATCGAGCAGGTTGCTTGATTCCTTACATGCACCAAGAAGTATACCCATTTACACGCTAACCATGTGCAGTTTCTGAATCACCTAGTGCATGGAAGGAAATTGAACGTGCCCTTCTACCTAGAAAATGCCCTGAAGGGAGAAACGACTAGGTACCAGAAGGGAGCATTGTCTGCCTTGGCCCACCATGGGCTGATATCAGCACTGGTCTGCCATGCAGAAGCGTAGAGGCAGAACCACGATGGAGATGGATATGGCGGTCAATAAAGGCAACAAGATGTTGTTGCCGAAATAGGGCAAGAAGAGGGAAGCCCTGTAAAGGAGATGGCAAGTATCGGGCAATTGGCATTGCCCTATTTCACGGAAGAAATAGGGCATTCACCAGTGCCCGAATGCACAGAGGAAAGAGGGCATTCCCCAGTGCCCAAGTATGAAAGGGAAGGAGCACCACTTATTAGTAGCGAGGCCGAGTTCCAGCCACAAAAACCAGTCCCTAGGAGGAAACGCCTACAGCGATTCCTCCTCTCGGTAGAAGAAGAATAGAATGACTCGAAAGTCAACGTTGCAGCCCAAACTCTTTGGGAATTGACAAACTGGATCCCATAAGATGTAAGGACTTTCGAGAGCAATGATCAAGTCGACGCAACCTTGGAGGAAGCGTTGGAGTGGCAGACCAATTGCTGGATGGCCCAACAAATTCTGGAGGATTACCAAAATGAGCATAGAGGGGAATTGGAATAACAAGAAAGATGAATCACCTAGCTCGAGCAGCTGGTCTAGTAGTTGTAAGAGGAGAACCAGCTACTCTAGGATATGGGAATAGGAAGAAGGGATGCATCGACCTAAACTGATTGGGTAACAAAAGTCCCGATGAATTCTCCCACATCTATAGAATGAGTATTCTATTCGGGAGAATTTCGATCGAACGTCGAATAAAGCAGCCCAGAGGCAGGGGAGAATTCCTCTATTTTTGGGAGTGAAGGGGAAAGAAGTCTCACAACACCCCCTATCATCGTCTTGAGTGATACAGAGTAGGACGAGGGTCAACAATAGTAGACAAGACTAGGGGATAAGGAAGAACTCCCCGGACCTGAGGAATGAAGAGAAGAACCTGGGGGGTCAACACAGGACAAACAAGGAGGCGAAGAAGCATCCCCAGGGACGTCAGCACAGGTCCCCTAGAGTGAGGAGAACACTCCAGGGACCACAGAGCAGGTCCCTTAGAGGGAGAAAGGGAAAACCCTTGTTCGAGCCACCACATTTTCTACAAAAGCCAAAGGAAAAGGGCCCAGGATGGCTCGAAAGAAGGCAAAGGTGAGATTCGCCAAGCCAGAAGAAGAGTGGGATATGCAGCCGTTCGTAGAGAGACAAAAATAGTTTTAACGACTGCTCAAAGAGATGATAGCAGCCAAGGATACCAGGAAGGCAACCTTGAGGATGCAGGGGGACTTTGTTATCTGCATCAATCTGATAGAGGAAAACTAGTTTTGGGAGATTTACGGGTCATCCTGGGGACAACCCTTCATGATAAAAAGGTATTTTGAATGATGGGGGGTATATGGCCCCGAATTGGAGGCCGTTACCATTGAAAAGGAGAATGCAGGGCTTACTCCTGAAGCAGCTCGATTGTACAAAGCCCAAGTAGTTCATATCAGGAGGGATAATTCAGATATCCCTCTTGCAGTGGTCAGACCTCCAAACGCTGACCTATGGCAAGCTATAGAAGCTATATTTCAGGTAGTAGAGATGACGCTGGTTAGATCACCTCTGATAGCGACCAGGATGAGGAAAGAAAAGCCGACAACAACACCTGTAGCCCCATGTAGAAAAAGAGGGGCCACACCTCCATATGCCAGTGCACAAAAGAGGCAAACACGGGTCATAGGTACAACCGAATCCACCAAGAAATGACAACGATGAGGGGTCAACAGGGCTACCTACAGTTTTGATGCCATGAGGGTGTGGCATATGTTAGGCATGGGGGGATGATGAGCATCAAAAATGATTATATTTTGTATATATTTTCTTGATTATTATGCGGTTGTATAATAAGGGTTGCATATGTTTATGAATGATTATATAATTATTTGATGAAATTATGTGTGTTATCTAATTCATGTGTTTTCAATGTTTTTTTGTGGAATTGTAGTTGATTTAGTCAGATTTGGGTCAATCAAGGTCTTTTCATGGACCTGGCACTTTGTTTCTTTTGAAATCAACGTAGAGAATGTAGGCGCCTTCCCCTTCCAGGGAGGCGCCAAGCGTAAGTAGGCACCTTCCTCTTCCAGGAAGATGCCAAGGAAAGACAAGCATCTTCCTCTCCAAGGAAGGCATCAATAGAAGGCCAACACCTTCCTCTTCCAAGAAGGCGCCAAGCGTAAGTAGGCACCTTCCTCTTCCAAGAAGGCGCCAAGCGTAAGTAGGCACCTTCCTCTTCCAGGAAGGCACCAAGGAAAGACAAGCGCCTTCATCTCCAATGAAGGTGTCAATAGAAGGCTAGCACCTTCCTCCTCAAGGAAGGTGCCAAGCGTAAGTAGGCGCCTTCCTCTTCTAGGAAGGGGCCAAGGAAAGACAAGCACCTTCCTCTCCAAGGAAGGTGCCAATAGAAGGCTAGTGCCTTCCTCTTCCAGGAAGGCGCAAAAGGAAAAGAAGCACCTTCCTCTCACAGGGAGGTGCTAACAGGAAGGTGCCACTAGAAGGCAAGTGCCTTCCTTTCATAAGGAAGGCACTGACAGGAAGGCGCCACTAGAAGGCATGCACCTTCCTCTTCTAGGAATGCGCCCCTGTTCTTCACCCATTGACCAGAAAAGCACGATGTGGACAACAACGACTGGTGCAGTTCCAACTCTACGTCATGTAGAGTTAAATTGGGGATCACACCAACATATGAGAACGTCCTACCAATGCCAGGCGAAGCACAACCAATCAGTGAACATGCCATCGTTAGAAACGAATTCTAGTTTTAGCAGACGTCGATCACATTTACCAGACTATCTTAGTTTAGTCTAGAATGAATCGACTATTATAACTTATTTGTAACAGAATATCTGCGAGTGTGCTATATAAACACACGTAGACCTCTCTGAGGATATATAGAATATTTTAGTAAATGTAGAGAGATATACATAAGAAGCATTGTAATACTTTGATAATTATAATACAGTTCTAAGAGTTTCTAAGTGCGTGTTCAGCTGGGAGAAAGCTACTGGAGCCTGGGCCCACTCCAAGCCAGTATTTCTTCCCCTATTTTTCTTGTATTTTTCTAGATTAGTTTACTGCTTTTTTAAGATTTTTTACCTCATTGTTATTTCTCGTATTGCAATAGGTTTATTTCTAGGAATGCGTGAATATTTTCTTTCTGTAGATTTAATTGTTTTTACGTAAATTATTGAGGAGTGTCTGAATGATTGACGACCGCTTGAAAAACCCCCCAATAGTAGAACTAGCGGACTCATCTCAAGTGGTATTGTAAGAAAATTTTGTTCAAGACCCTTCGCAAGTTTACGAAGCTCCCTGCGTTGATAAATTAAATGCACGGGCATGTGACAAAAGTAGGAAAGAAGTTAACCTTGTTTGGCCCGCAACATGGATCTTAGTAGATTGTTCCAAAAATAAGATCTATGAGACGGATCCTCCATATCCAAAAAATTGCTTTCTATCCTAAGATACTTGGTTTTAAGAATCTGGACCCATCCAACTTTATCTTCCTTGAGAAGTTTCCATCCTTGCTTAGCAATGAGGGTAAGATTCATCTATTTCATCTTTGTAAACCTGATCCCCCCTTCTTCCTTCTTTGAACAGACATGATCCTAGTCTACCAGTGGTATCCTTTGTTTATATTCCACCCCTGATCAAATGAAGGTATTCTAGATATGCTCAATAATTAGGTTGATTTTAGATGACATTTTGAACAAGGACATGAAGTACACAGGGATACTTTGGAGGGTTGATTTAATAAGTTGGGTCTTACTAGCTTGACTAAGGGGAGCTCCCTTCTAGCCTATCAAATTTTTTCTAATCCTTTCCACCCTCGAAAACCATAAGTATTCATTCATTCTACCTTTGAATAAGGGTAATCCTAGATACACCGATGGGAGGTTTCCAATATCACAACCAAAAATCCTTGCAATTTTTTTTTGTCTTTTAGGAGGGTTGTCAGGGGAAAAACTTTTCTCTTCTTAAAATTAACATTCTATCTTTCTACTTTCTTGAAAATGCTCAGGATGTTCATGATCTCTTTAGCTTACATGATGGAAGAGTTGGTGACTAAAATGGTATCGTCTATGAATTTTTTATGGGAAATAAGGTTGATGGAAGTTGTTGGTCTTATTACTTCAATTGTTCCCAGGGAAGTAGCAACTCCAATAAAACTTCCCAAGGCTTCGGCCAAAATAAGAAACAAATAAGGGAACAAGAGATCACCTTTGCTAAGTCCTATAAGACTTTTATTGTAACATGTGGCTGCATCATTAACCAATACTAAGATCATAACCAAGGACATGCATTCTTTCATGATATTTATCCAATCTATATGGAAACCAAATTTACCCATGACTGTAAGCAAGAAATCCCATGATACGTTGTCATAGGTCTTATTCATATCTAATTTCAATAAGAGATCAACTTTTCGACTCTTGTCTATAGAGTGTATAACTTCGTGGAAGGTTATGATACCATCAAGGATTTGCCTACCCATCATAAAGCCACCTTGATTGGAGCCAATAATAAGGGGAAGAACCACCTTGATTTTTTTAGACATCACTTTTGTCAAGATATTATACATAGTATTACAAAGGCTAATAGGCCTAAAATATTTGAAGTCCTTCACCCCTGCCACCTTAGGAATGAGATCCAAGAAGGTCAAGTTAACATCCCTCAAAATATGAAAGGATTTTTGAACATCAAAAATGGCAATAAAAATATTTGCACCAACTATATGCTAGAACCTCCAAAAAAAATAGGGTGGGGAACCCATCTAGCCCAAGGGCTTTCTCCCCAACCATTTAGAAAATACCTTTCACTTCTTTCTCTTTAACGGGACTAATAAGAAAAGAATTCATCTAATCTGTAAGGAGGGTCAGAATATTATTGAGAAGCATGTTCATAGCCTAATATTCCCCTAATTCTCTAGTCTCGATCAAGTTTTCAAAAGAATGCACTACCTCCTCATGAATTTCTAAAATATTATTAGTGAAGGATCCATATTCCTTAAAAATTTCTTTTATCTTGTTAAAACTTCTATGTCTCAAGGTGGTAGCATGGAAATATTTGGTATTGTGGTCTTCCTCATTTAACCATAGTGCTCTTGATTTTTACCTCCAAATTGACTCTTCATAGACCAAGGTATTGTGATAGTCTACTAAAACCTATTTTTTTTCCTTTATATAATTAGCTAAAAGAAGACCCTCCTTTGCAAAAGAATCAAAAGCATAAAGTTATCACTTTAGGAAAGCTTTCATTTGAAAAATATTGTTAAAAAAAAATCTATTCCAATCCTTTTAGTTATATTTTATGAATCTAAGTTTATATGGAACCTGGGAAATTTAAGCACCTATAAAATCCTTCCACCATTCTACTATCTGAGGCTCAAGGTTTCCATATTTTATCCACATTACTTCAAAATGAAAAGGGATTTTGAATAGTTTCCTAGAAGTCAGCACCTCCAAAATTAGTGGATTGTGATCAAAACCTACCTTGAGAAGAGTACTCAAAACAACATCTCTGAAGGAAGGTAGACCTTCTTTAGAAATTAGACATCTATCTAACCTTATTTGGATTAATTAGCTTCCCAATATCCTATTGCTCCATGTAACCTTACCTCCTCTCAAATCAACGTCCATAAACTCATTAGAATTTACAAACTGTTCAAAATCCTCCATATCATCAGAAATAATTTGAACCCACATCATTCATTTGAACCCACATGCTCTTTTTTCATCATTTTTAATCCAAGCATGGTTCATAATATATGGAAGATAAGTCACCTTTGATATTTTGCTAAGGAATGGTCCATTGGTCAACTCAGTAGAAACATGGAAACTTGTTAGAAGTGGTTCTAATTTTCAACCACATGCACTCTTATTTTGCTCAATCAGATATATGTATTTGGACAGTGCAAATAGAGAACTCTATAGAGATATATATATTTTTAAGTCATTACATGAACAATCTAGCTGGTTACATCGAGTGCTTGAAGTCATTCACAACCATGTTGATCCATGTTCAAATTGAAATGAATTTTTTTTACTTGAGCACTCATGGGCTTCTTTGTTCTAGTCAGAGCATGATTAAGTGTAATTTATTTTTTTGGGTGGATTCGACCTCTCAATGGTGAGATTGGATCCTTAGCTAGCACAAGGTACTTAACTCATAGGAGATCAAGGTTCAAACCCTCCTTTTGACACTAATCTAAACAAAAGAAACATTTGTAGTAATAGATGCTAAACATGCAATTGACGTAGTTTTCATTCGCACCATATGAAAACCATTTTAAATATTTGAATACCTTCAACTAATGAAAGTGAAAAATTTGTCATAGTCACATAGGTTTAGGGGCATTGAAGTGGTAAGTGATAATTGGAAGACACCAATAAATCACATAATGCCAAGTGGTAACAAGCAATTGGATTTATTTTTTTAAGGTTTGGAGATTTATTTTTTTATTTTTGAGTTCCATTATAAAAAATATTATAAAGTTCTTACTTTACATACAAAAGCATTTTGAGCCCATTTTTTAAATCACACAACTTATCGAGCTCTACAATTAGTGGTATTAGGTTATGGACCTATTGTAGTTTTAGGATTCAAATTGTGCAAGATGGCTCATTAAGCCCTAGTTACTTCTATCAATGGAAAAAGTTACTCTACTTGATCAACCCAAATGATTAGCCTATTATGCCATAAAACCCTATGGTGCATCTTTCAAGAAGATAAATTAGTATCCCTTAATGAAAAAATCACCACCAAGGCACTTGGGGGTGCAGCGTAATGGTTCGGGCTTTGGCTCTTCTTCGGGAGGTCCAAGGTTCAAAATGTGGCGTGGGTGAGTGTGTGAGGGGGTGGGTGTGTGATGGCTTTATGTTAAATTTTCTATTGATAAGTATAGCTCTCGGCTTTACGAGGGGTCATGGTTGGGAGGATATTGCTCAACCCTGTGCGTTGGTCATAGAGGTTTCTCACAATAACCAAATAAAAAAACAATCACCACCAATAAGAAGAAGAAGCTCTTGGTCTATTTTTCTTATTGATTGAACCAGAATCATTTTTCCATATCAATGAGGAGTGACCCTATTAAGGTATGGTCAAAATTGCATGAGTTATTTTGATGGCGGACAAGAAAACAGACCTTCACAAATTCGGCTTTTTCATTAATATCTGCTGAAAATAAATACATGCGTAAAAATAAAACAGCCCGCAGGCTTACAAGGACCGAGCTCGGCTTCGGTCTTCTCCCCTGTTCTCTAATTTGCCACCCCCTGCTATTACAAAAATTTCGAGTTTTATATCGAAGTCTTGGTTCCCTAGGTAGTTCAATTAATGCCCTCCCCAGCGCCAATTCCTCCGATTCGAAAATGAATGTTCGCTTCTTCTGCAAATTTTTGAAATTCCCTCCAACAATGGCCAACTGCCCCGATCCGCTATCCAAGCTCGCATTAAATATCTTCCCCCTTTGACCTCCAATCGCCGTTTTGGTCAGACTGTCCATCTAAACCGCCATCTCGCCCCATACTGTCCGTGGCCTGCAACTGTCGCCTTGTTAGAATGTTTAACTGCAACAGCTGTCTCATTTCTCATGCGCACGGCCATCCACGTGTCCAAAATCTGTTTGTCTTCAACTGGTCGTGAAATCATGACATGTCGCAATATCGCGACATGTCACGATATCGCGACCAAACTAGCGCCTTGCCTTCGTCCGCAAAAGTAGCGAAATCGCTACCAAAATGCCCCTCCGCACTAAGCTTCAAAATCGTCGCGACATCGCGATATCGCGACGAAAAACTCCTCCACGCCTCAGCTCTCGAAACCATCACGATATCGCGACAAAAACTGCCCCTGCCTTGCCGCAGCCTTTGGGGTCACGATTTCATGACATGTCACGAAATCGCGACATGTCACGATTTCACGACCCCTGCCTCCCAACCTTGCCTTGGGTTCTTTGCCTTCCGCCTGCATTCGCCTTGCCTTTGCTTTTTGATGTTTTCTCGAACTCCTGCCATGTGGCAGCTTGCCACTGGTCGCGATATCATGACAGGACTTCTCCCTCGCCTTAGTCTTTGAAATACCGTCGCGATATCGCGACGTCGCGACGAAACTCGCCAATGTCCCACCGCAGCCTTTGAGGTCATGATTTCGCGACATGTCACGAAATCGCGTCGCAACCCCTCCCCCCTTGCTTTACAAAACTTCCTCTTTGGGGAAAAAAAGTCAGAATGCGAAGTACTTAGAAAAATTTGAAATTTTTTTAGAAAATGCAAGATTGCTCTACTGTCGCCGGATGCTCCTGCATCAGACACCCCGGGTAAAAAGGAGAAGTGACCTTCACTTCTATGCTGTTCGGTCCACGTCCTTTGTAATATCTCTGAACACTCATCAAAATTTACAACCTGCTCAAATCCTGTTTCCTTGCAAAATTTTCTGCCCTCTACGAGACAAATTCTGGCATTGCTGCACACCTTCTCATCCACTGTCTGTAATGGCTTTAATTTGTGGTGCACTCCATATTTCATCAAGGAGTAAGTATTTGCACGACCATCATGCACTGCACTCCGATCAAACTGCCATGGCCTCCCTAATAGCAAATGGCAAGCATCCATGGGGAAAACATCACACAGGACCTCATCCTGGTATCTCCCAATCTGGAACGTGACTAAGCACTGTTCACGGACCCATGCTCTATGGTCCTTCCGCAACCACGCAATCCGGTATGGATGTGGGTGTCTCCTTCTCTCCAACTGTAACTTAGCAACCATCTCCTCGGAGACTAAGTTATCTGTACTCCCATTGTCTATAATAACATTACAAACTTTGCCTGCACTTTTGCATCGTGTGCAGAACAGGCTTCTCCTTTGCTCAGGTTTGTCTTCATCAATCTACGTGGTTCTCCTTACAATCATTGCTTTTCCTTTCTCAGCTTCTTCAGAATGTTTTGAGTCAGCATCTTCAGCTGCCACAACAGCTCTGGCAGGACCCACTTGTTTCCTGTTCACTCTCTCGAGGTGCTGGGGACACTCATATGCCCGATGCCCCTCTTCTTCGCAGTGGAAACATGTTCCCCGAAACACTCCTCTTCCATACCCATGTCCAGATCTACCTCTTCCTCTTGGGTAGCCATTGTTCTGAACTTGCGGTTTGGGTTCTTCATCTTCTTTCTGATTCTGGCTGTGCTAACCTCTTCTTTCTTCTCTTCCTTTCCTTCCTCTTTTCTTCCATCGGTCTTTCCTCCGTTCCCTCTTCCTCTTTGCTTGCTCTCAAACTTTTTGTTCAGTTTTTCTTCAACTTTCAGAGCAAACTGGTAAGCATCCTCAATGGTGCTCACCCGAACTAAGCTCAACTCTTCCTGGACACTGGGTCTCAACCCATTAATATAACGGGCCATCTTTTCCTTGCTTGCTTCTAAATGGCCGGTTCTGATGGAGATTTTATAAAATTCCTCCGTATATTCTTGGACAGTTTTATTCATCTGTCTCAAACCCTGCATTTTTCGTAGCAGATCCAACTCATAATCTTTCGGAATAAACTGTCTTTTTAATTTTTCTACCATTTTGTCCCATCTGGTTATCCTTTATTTTCCTCTTTTGTTCCGTTCCAGCTGTACTCCCTTCCACCATATGCTGGCATGACCTTTTAATTTGGTTTTAGCAAACCTGACCCGCTCGAGATCTTCAAATTCTTCATATTCGAAATATTCTTCCAGGTCATTTATCCAGTCAATCAATTCCTCCGGATTCAAGTTCCCAGAATACGTGGAAACTTCCATCTTCGGCCTCTTCCCGATCTGGGATATGGCTTTGTACAGTCTGGCTTGTGCCGGATCCACAGCTTCTTCTTCTTCTTCTTCAAACTGATTTTCTTCTTCATCCGCTTCATCCTCACTGTCTGCATCTCTTCTCGGTTCATGTCCTCTGCGCAGTTCTTCTTGCAGGGCCTGAACTTGCCGCTGCAAAGCCCAGAAATCTGCTGCTGCCATGCCTCTTCCACCAACAGGGTTTCTCCTTGGAGGCATTCTATTCACCCGATCTCAAGCCCTCCCACAAGTCCTGGTACAACTGCCTCTCCTTCGGCATTCTGCTGCACGCTCAGGAACTACTGGCTCTGATACCACTAACGGCGGACAAGAAAATAGACCTTCACAAATTCGACTTTTTCATTAATATCTACTGAAAATAAATACATGCGTAAAAATAAAACAGCCCGCAGGCTTACAAGGACCGAGCTCGGCTTCGGTCTTCTCCCCCGTTCTCTAATCCGCCACCCCATGCTATTACAAAAATTTTGAGTTTTATATCAAAGTCTCGGTTCCCTAGGCAGTTCAATTAATGCCCTCCCCAGCGCCAATTCCTCCGATTCGAAAATGAACGTCCGCTTCTTCTACAAATTTTTGAAATTCCCTCCAATAATGGCCAACTACCTCGATCCGCTATCCAAGCTCGCATTAAAGATCTTCCCCCTTTGACCTCCAATCACCGTTTTGGTCAGACTGTCCATCTGAACCGCCAACTCGCCCCATACTATCCGTGGCCTACAACTGTCGCCTTGTCAGAATGTTTAACTGCAACAGCTGTCTCATTTCTCGTGCGCGCGGCCGTCCACGTGTCCAAATTTTGTTTGTCTTCAACTGGCCGTGAAATCGCGACATGTCGCGATATCGCGACCAAACTGGTGCCTTGCCTTCGTCCGCCAGAAACGTAGCGAAATCGCTACCAAAATGCCCCTCTGCACTAAGCTTCAAAATCGTCGCGACATCGCGACGTCGCGACATCGCGACGTCGTGATATCATGACGAAAAACTCCTCCACGCCTCAGCTCTCGAAACCATCGCGATATCGCGACGTCGCAAAATCGCGACGTCGCGATATCACGACAAAAACTGCCCCTGACTTGCCGTAGCCTTTGGGGTCGTGATTTCGTGACATGTTGTGAAATCGCGACATGTCACGATTTCACGACCCCCGCCTCCCAACCTTGCCTTGGGTTCTTTGCCTTCCGCCTGCATTCGCCTTGCCTTTGCTTTTGATGTTGTCTCGAACTCCTGCCACATGGCAGCTTGCGACAAGTCGTGATATCGCGACCCGTTGCGATATCGCGATGGGACTTCTCCCTCACCTTAGTATTTGAAATACCGTCGCGATATCGCGACGTCACGATATCACGACGAAACTCGCCAATGTCCCACCGTAGCCTTTGAGGTCGCGATTTCGTGACCCCTCCCCCCTTGCTTTACAAAACTTCCTCCTTGGGGAAAAAAAGTCAAAATGCAAAGTACTTTGAAAAATTTGAAATTTTTTTAGAAAATGCAAGATTGCTCTACTATCGCCGGATGCTCCTGCATCATATTTGGAAAAGGTTAAAAATACTAAGGTAATTTACATGGAACTATATCTTTCTTCTCTTAAATTGATTGAGTTTGATAATGTACAAGGATAATATTGCAATATTTAATCCATTGAGAGTAGATATTGCATCTTCTAAAGGGAAAAATAAAGATGATATAGAAACATGAAGATTGTCCTTACTAATATCTCCCCTTCTTTTCAAATTTTGAACCTCATTGTTCATATGATTCCTATGTTCTTGGAATAAATAAATAAAACTCTTACTCTTGATCAAATTTTTCTCTCCTAGTTCATTTTTAGGTGGTAATAAGGAATTGTGGTAGCACTTCACAAATATAGGCTCATGTAAATAAATTTAAACCTAAGGAGAATAATACCAAGGGGTCCAAGGGCTAGGCTAAGTATTATAATAAATCAAAGTATATTTATGGATACTATAAGAGAGAAGGACATTCAATAACAAATTGCTTGTTGAAATTGCAAATGAATTAAGTTTCTAAATATGGATGGACATCTTCCAAATGATGAGGGACATTCAAACAAATCTACCACAACTATAGAGGCCCACTAGTGCATCCATCGTGAGGGTAGATATTATTCTCACTAATATTTTCTCTCCTTAGCCCCTTAGTTTATATTATGAGGGGGTGTTAAAAGTATAATCTGATTCATAGCTATGGTTTACATTGTATGATGCAATCTTTGATAGGCATAAAGGCATTTGATTGTACAATGTATTTAATTTATTGTAATATTTTATTATGTAATCTCTATAGGCCACAATTAACCTTGTTATGGTTAAACCCACTTTATAAATTGTAATTAACCTTAATCCCTCTTGTTATATCATCTTAGGTTAAACTCATTTATGTAATTGGGGTTTTGGTATTAGTATAATACATCCCACCACTCCATAATTTATCATCAAGATGTTGTGATTCTTATCCATGGATAATATAGTTATTATTTTAAGGTGTATGTAGTCGCCCACTATATATTTCTTTCTTTCATCCTATTTCAATATTTATATATAATATTTGAGTGGATGAACTAATTTTGTTTATTTCTAGAAAATACTGTGAATTCCAATAGAGATTCATATTAAGAGATAGGAAATGGAAACGTATTTTAATTTTTTTTCTACCTTTAAAATATCATGGTTTGCTTGTAATGTGTTTATTTTGCATAATATGAAGATATCTAAAATTAACATGTTATTTTCATAAACCTAAGAATTTATATTATATAGAGTTACAATCATTTTTCCTTTTTCTTTCTATTATAATATTTTCATATAAACCATCAACAATGTTGATGAGGCTTAAAAATACCTCATCCAATACAACAAAGTAACATTGTATAACTCTTAAATGTGTTGATTAATTATGGAATAGATTGTAGTTTGCTTTGATATTATGGCTAAAATCTGGTGAATAAGAAGGTGCAATGCTAAGATTAATTATATAGGTTTTATGCAATCATAGAGTTGAAATTATGAATATTTGGTAGTAGATTGATGAAATTTTGGTCTTGGTAGAATACTAATACTTTGCAGGTTTGAGGAAGATGTTTTGGAGTAATCAAGCAAGGTATTGAGAAGCAATAATACCAAAAATATTTAGAATGAAAGAGAGCTAGAACCTATCAGTCAAGAACTCGAACATATCAGTCGAGCATCAAAATATATTAGTTGAGCACCAAAACATAGCAGATAGGTACCAAAACATGATAGTTTAGAGTAAGTCATAATAGATTAGTGTGGACCATGATAAAACAATACCAAAATAGAGTGTGAAGGGAACTCAAGTTGCAAAGCAACAACTCAGGGTACGATGTGGTAGCTTTATTTTGGAATATATTCACTAGATGGGTAACGGTATGTTGAGGAAGATCCCTAAACCTTCTGCTACTGATAATTATGAAGAAATAGATTTTTAATTCTTCAAGAGTGAAGTCTCCTCTAGCAATTACCTTGATATTATATCCTATGAAATTCATCCACATTATACTATCAATTTTTTAAAAACTAGAAATATGTTCTAAAAATTGTTAGTTGCTAAAATCATGGAGACATGTCTCAAATTATGTTGGTTCTTGAAATGATGGAAATGCATCCAATAAAGGGAATAATAGTTAAAAAAGGCACCCTTGTATGTATACATGTTAGATAGATATTATGGATGATGAATAAATAGATACATAATTTATAATAAAGTATTCTCTTGAATAAACAATCATTTGTATTCTTTTTAGTTGTTTTGTCATTTATTGTTCTAAGTTGATTGTTATGAATTGACTATTCTAAGTTGAAAGTATTTCAATTGGGCAAATGAGTATAGGCCCACTCCCCAAATTGGTGGAAATTTTAATTTAGAATATCATCTAGGTATGCATGATCTACTTTATTATTTAGTGAACCATTAATTTAATAATTGCACATATAGTATTATTTAATTTATTCTCTTAGAATAATTTTTATGCAACTGCTAAAATAGATTTTGTAGTTTATATTCATGATTTAACCTACAATTATGTTTTCATTTACATACTAATGTTATTTCTATTGTGCAGATGTGTAAATTTACACAAAAGTGTGAATTTTTATCGAGTGTTATTCTATTTTTTGCAAGTGCTTTAATTTTCAAATGTGTGCTTTAACTCATGCTAATGTATTTCAATCTTCCTTTGTGCAAGTGTGTACTTAGGAAACCGTAGGAGACCCTATACCAACACCATATTCTTCTCTCCAACACATATAGCCAACAAATGTTTCCCTAGATTGATAAATTTTAAAGTGAGCATTAACAACACTCATCACTTTTTTGGACCATTATTAAGGATTAAAAGGCGTTGTTAAAGAAATTTTAAGGTCATTCAACATTATTGTCTTTCTTGTGAAATATTACCTTAGTCAGACAACAAAAACATAAGCACTTTAGTAAAGTAGGAGAAAATACTAAGGAGACATTTTATAAAATGGATAGTAGTGTTGCAAAAAAGTAGTTAAGGTATTAGTTTACAGTGCAATGGAGTTAAACATTAGGTCCTTTAAGGATTAATAGGTTTTTCTTTTATTTATTAACAAGTAGTTTTCTTTTATGTTGAAATATAATGTATGTATAGACCTAGAGATAGAAGGGAATAATTGGTAAGTTAAAACCCGTGATGAGCCATAGGGAATATGTATCAATGCCAAGAGGTTGAACCAGTCATTGAATTACCAATAACTAATAAAAATCTAGATGAAATCTCTAGTGAAGAATAACCATCACCACATTTTGAGTATCCAAAAATTGGAAACCTTGAGGAACAATTGAGCATGCAGTCAAGTAGTTTTCCCCATCAAGTCTATTCAAGGTACCATCTTCCCATGTTTTTAAGAAAATTTATAATATTTATTAGGAAGACATCATGGAAGAAAGACAAAGTAATATAAACACTACCGAAGAAAGTAGCATTACAACTAGAACATTTGCATATCCAATTCTATTAAATCCTAAGGTATATGCCCACATGAAAAACATCTCACCCTCTATATTGCCAAATTTTAAGGGAATTGTATTGAAATATCTAGACCAATCATTTTTTGAATTCAAGGTAATTTGTCAAACCTATGACTATTAAAATGATAATAAAAACTTTTAAGGACTCAGTTATGCATTGGTTTATGGGGTTAGAACCAAATTCTATATAAAACTAGAAGGAAATGGAAAGCACATTTTTGACTAAATACCAAGAATACTGTAGGGTGAGGGACTAGAAAGAGTAAATCTTTAGGATGAAATAATTAAATGAAAAAGCTTAGAATATTATCTTGATAGATTCTTGTTTGTCCATACAAAGTGTGGAACTGGAATAGATCAATAACTTAGCAAGATGATATTCCTTAAAGGTCTACAAAATGAGTTACAAGAAGCCTTAAATATTGTGGTAAAAGGTGATTTAAACAAACTTTATTTACAAATATTGTATAACTCTAAAGGAATAATTTGTAAACAAGGGTAGGAATTTGAACATACAATATTGATAAAAATAACAATAATATAAAAGAGTTTATGGAGGAATTTACAAAGCTCAAAATGGATATCTTAGTACACTACAATACAATGCTAGATGAAATGCAAGCAAAAATAAAATCTAGTGAACATCTAGCTATGTATTTCCCTAGTTTTAGGAAGAAGCATGCACTCCAAGAATATCCCCTAAACAAACCGCCATTTGTAGTATCTAGGAAAAGAGGTACTTTATAGATCATTGTGATATTTTGTTAGACATTAAGAACACCATGGGGAAAACCACCCAATATATTAAAGAGCTTAACTTTATAGGATAGAGGTAAGGGAATAATTTTTCCTACAACCCATATCAAAATCAACAAGGCCCAAGAGCTTTAATGATTTGTATGCCTAACTCCTAGTTCATATCTTGGTCTATGCCACCCCCTACACAATAATGGGGTTAATACCCTTGGATCTCACCTCAATAATGGTCCACTTTAGGTTGGTCAAACCAACAATGGGCATCACATCCCACATCAAGCCAATGGAAACCAAAACCTATGAAAAACCAAATGGAAATCTTATCCCCGTATAATCAAATAGTACAAAGTGCAATGATAATTCCAAAACCAACAACAAGCATTATTGCTTGGCCTCTCTAATGCCCCACAAAAAACTCAGCCACAAGTTAAGCAACCTCAACTTCCTATGCAACATGTGGCAAACCCAAATAATAGTAGATAGGCAATACCTATATATGCTATTGAAATAGAAGACACAATCAAACTCAATGTAATAGACTATGATAATATTAAACACCGATTAGGGAAAACACTTCTTGATCGACCTCCATATATTATAACAAAGCTTCACAAAAATGATCCTCAACCACAAATGCCACCTTTTAATAATTCTCCTCATAAAAAGGATAAAAAATCTTAAGAAAATAATCCTTCAAGTTCTTCCCACCAAGCATCATATCTTAAGTGCCTCAAAACTACAGAAGAACCTTATGAAAAACTGATTTACTAATGGTACTAAAACATTTAAACATTTTCAATCCCTTTACTACAAGCCATTAAAGATGTGTTCATTCTTAACAAGACTATTTAGAAATTGCACATTAAGAAACCTAAAAAATAAAGAAACCAATATCTTAAAACCATACAGGTATATAGTAAATTAACAGATCTACTTGTTGGTAAACTTGTTCAACCTAAATATAACAATATATGTGTCCCAATAGTAATAGTTTTCATAGGGATTACTAAAATACCCAATGTATTAATTGATGTAGGAGCCACAATCAATATTATGACTACAAAACCTTTGTATAGACTATGTATATCAGATATACATTCAACCTCCACCATTTTACAAATGGAAGATCAATCAATAGTGAAACCTAAAGGTATAGTAGAAGATATTCTAGTATCCATTAACTCATGAGAATACCCTATCAATTTCATAATTCTAAAACCTATAGCCAAGGTGAATGGTTATTCATTAATCCTTGGTAGACCATGGCTTGCCACAATTGTTGCATTCATTAACTATCAATCAAGAAATATGACCATCTTAAATGGAGTAGATTCAAAGTGAATCTCATTATATCCTCTAGCTAAGCTTTCAATGGAATTCTCTGGTCAACTATGAATTGATGAACAATATGAATATGGCATCTCATTCTTAGCCACAATTATTATGAAAGAGCATATTGAAGAATTAGATCCTTTAGAAATAGTTGTTTTTTAGGATGAGACTATCTTAATAAGTCCTCTACATGAGTCCTATTTTGACAACAATCAAACTAGTATTCATTGACTCTTTTGAAGAGACAAATGTGAATAACCTAAATATTTCTTATCCTTGCCTTTACAATAAAGTCAATTCAATTTGGCACATGGTGAATAAAAACACATTCTCTCTTCTCCTCAATGTCCTACAACAAACATCATTCCTTTAGGAATTACCTTTAGTGAAAATTCTAGGATATTTCATTGCCTACTAGCTCATTAGTGTCCTACAAATTTATTTATGAATTAACTTAAAGGGGTTAATTTAGTGCACTTGGGCACCAAAAAATTGAAGTATAGCTAAGTAAAGCACTAAGCATAAATAGTTGGTTGTATAACAAACATGAAGCAAAATTGTTTGATGTGTCGATCAACCATGCCAATGCTTTTTCATGGGAGTATAGTGATATGAAGGGTATTCATCATGATATATGTACTCATCATATTTGTATCACTTATTCAAAACATGTTCATAAACAATAACAAGTAAATCATGCTTTGAGAGATATTGTGAAAATTAAAATTGAGAAACTTCTACAAGTAAGGTTTATTTTTTTAATTTTTTATAGTGAGTGGGTTTTGCCACTCGTAATTATTCCCAAGAAGAATGGTAAATTATGTGTGTGTGTTTATTATCATAAAATTAATAAGGACACATGTAAATACCACTTTCCATTATCATTCATTGATTAGGTCCTTGACATACTCATAAGAAAGAATTACCTCTCTTTCCTTGATGGATTTAGCAGTTATAATCAAATTCAAGTAGAAATAGAAGACCAAGAAAATATAAACTTCACGTGCCCTTGGGGAGAATTTTCCTATTGTGTCTTACCCTTTGGTCTTTGCAATGCTCTTGCAACATTCTAGTGAGTTGTCCTTACCACTTTTGCTAATATAATGAATAAATGTGTCGAAGTTTACATGGATGGTTTCACTGTGTATATTGAGACTTTTGATGAAGCTCTCCATAAATTTGAGAAAGTACTTGCTTGCTACAGGGCACATAATTTATCCCTAAGCCATAAGAAATGTTTGATGTTGATGTATGAAGGCATTATTTTAGGACATAATATCTCATATAAAGGCATAAAAGTAGATTCTAAGAAAATTGAGATTATATTACAATTGTCTCCCCCCGAGACACAATCTAATTAAAAAATATTCTCAGGGCATGCTAGTTACTATTGATAGTTTATGCAATATTTCAGTAGAATCATAGCTCCTATGTTTTCTTTATTAGCTAAAGATATTGAATTTAAATGGACACATACATGTCAACATGCATTTGAAACATTAAAATAAAAACTCACTTCCACTCTTGTGTAACAAGGACCAAATTAGAAAATTCCATTCATATTTACACAAATGAATCTAACGATGCAATAAGTGCATTCCTCGGTCAATAAGAGGAATATGGGAAACACTATGCCATTTATTATATCAATGGAAATTTAGCTAGAGCTGAAAATAACTATATAACTACCAAATAAGAATTTTCGGTAGTAGTATATGTTATCAATAAATTTTGTCATTATATCATTGGGTATCAAGTTATTGTTCATACTGATCACGTGGCAGTAAAATACCTTATGAACAAACCCATCATTAGTGGTAGGATTATTTGATGGTTACTATTACTCCAAGAATTTGATATTACTATTGTTAATAAACCTAGTAAAGCTAACATGATAGTTATTTTTTAATCAAGATTACATATTGTAAGTGATCATGAACTAGTAGAGGATAGCTTTTAGACATACATATTTTTGCGATATCAACATATTCTCCATGTTTTGCATATGTCACCAACTATTTAGAAACAAAAAAAAATTCCTTCACATTTTTTGACAAAGTTTCTTTTAAATGGATTATTGGTATATTATTTAAATATAAATCTGACTTTGTTTTACATAGGTGTATATGGAAAAATAAATTTTTGGACATCCTTTAGGTATGTCACAATGAACCTTTTGGAGGGCATTATTTTGCAAAAGAAACCATTCAAAAAGTTTTTAGTGCAAAGCATTATTGGCCCTCATTCCATCGGGATGTCAAAAATATGTTTTACATTGTGATTAGTGCCAAGTGGAGAATCCCACTACCATAGATGAGATGCCTCTCCAACCTCAAGTATTTTTTGATCCATTTGATAAATGGGGGCTTGATTTTATTGGCCCCATTAATATACCATCCTAGGAAAAACAACACATTTTGGTTTGTACAAATTATGTGACCAAGTGGACAAAGGTTCATGAATTCAGGTATGCTTGCAAAGACAAAGTTGTAAGTTTCCTATATGGACACATTTTTAAAATATTTTGTGCTCTTTGTACTATTTTGTTAGATAAGGAACCATAATTTATTTCTAGGGTGGTACAAGCATATATAGAATTATACTAGGTAAATCATAAGAAGGCATCTCCATACCATCCACAAGCCAATGAATAGGTGGAAGTTACTAAATAAATTCTTGAAAATATTTTAATGAAGATAGTAGCTTCCCATAGAGAAGATTAGATGAATAAGTTACTTGAGGCTATGTGGGCATATAATACCACATGAAATTCAACCGTAGGATTCATTCTATATGAGTTGGTATATGGTAAAAAGTTGATTCTTCTGACTAAGTTTAAGCTGTATACACTTAGTACAACACTATAAGTTGGCCTTTATTTTTTTGAGGCACAACAAGAAAGAGTCCTTAAGTTAAATTAACTAGATGAAATTTATCTAGAAGAACTTCATCACATAGATATAATCTAGTAGCAAAGGAAAATTTGGTATGATAGTCACATAAGAACAAAAAATACAATATTTATGACTAGGAACTCCTTTTTTATTCCCATCACCAAGATTTTATCGACAAATTGTGCACTAGATGGTTGGGACCATATAATATAAATTAATTATTTGATAATGGTACAATACAACTTCTTCTCATCGATGGTTCTAGACATTACCTCTTAGTTAACAAGTATCACTTGTGCCTCTATAATAAACTAGTCACTAAATAAGAATTATTAGCATACCTAAAGTCAATGTCTGATCTACACATGGTAGAAGAGACTTCCTCTTACAATCCAAGTATTTATTGAGTTTTGTGTAGTAAAAAAACCTTAGTTATGGAAATCCCTTATAGATGCAACTAAGGTAGAAGCTGGTTGAAAACCAAAAATGGTGACCCTTTTTGTTTTTGAAAAAAATATGTTGTGCTCTTTAAGTTGCCAACTAGCTTCAACTAAGGTAGAAGCTGGTTGAAAACCAAAAATGGTGACCATTTTTGTTTTTGAAAAAAAATATGTTGTGCTCTTTAAGTTGCCAACACTTCAACAATGTAGCATGCAACCTTGTTCTTCCTGATTACATGCTAAGAATTCCTAGGATAAATATTTACAACCACTCTAAAGGAGCATCAAGCCATTTAAATAATGAGTTATGTATTTGTATTTCACCCTTGTTTAGTTTTAATATTATGCATAATTACATCTAGTCCACATTATATTGCATCAGTATTATGCATTGTTTGCTACTCCAATTTAGTATGCTGATACTTTATATATCTTTTGATGCTTAGAAAATATCAACTACTTGGGTAGCATCAAAACCATCTCTATCCCTACATAGTATCAGATCCTTTTTACACCCAACTAGAACATTTTAGTTGTTATTGAAACCCTTCCCTCACACTTATAGTGTCATGTGTCATATGTTATAGATTCAGTGCCTTTACATAATCAATATTTTATAAAAATAAAAAAGGAAGGGGGTAGTATGTTCATAAAGACATGTGGATGCATTAGGATAAGCTTCTCTTATAACTATGGATGGAAGAACACGTTAGTTGTAGATATGCGAGCGACAATAAGTTGTTAGCCAAAATCACATGCAACTCTTAGCATTGGGAATTATGTCTACCACACCTAGGATTTAATATCGATATACATCAAATTTTATGGCTAACATCACATGGAACGCATCAGCCAATAAGTTGTGGGGGAGTTTATAGGTATTAATGCTTGACATGCATGCATTGGAAGAAGAGGCATTTACTAGTATGCATGAATTATAACAAAAAGGGGTGATCATATGAGGCATAATGGAGGTACGTGTCTAGAATACAAGGTAATTACTTCATGGCATAAAAATATTGCAACACATGGTTGTCATTTTTGATGACCATCACTTTAAATGCATATAAATCATATTATCATATTTTGGAGCATGTATCGATAACTCTTTGGCCTTCCATAT
Source organism: Wollemia nobilis (assembly GCA_028583015.1). NCBI lineage: Eukaryota > Viridiplantae > Streptophyta > Pinopsida > Araucariales > Araucariaceae > Wollemia > Wollemia nobilis. The sequence goes on along the minus strand of JAQPPZ010003263.1, from coordinate 852,101 downwards.
TTTTGCTTGGAACCTCATGATATTATATGTATGCACAGGTCATTATCAACCATTACTACCTAATGCATGTGACTCTATCTTTGGGACATGTGTCGACTTGCTAACCAAGAGCATCAACAAGGTAATAGGAAACTGCATCGACATCTTCTAGAAAATTTAAAGGTTGTGGCATATTGGAAATCAAAAAAGTACCTGAACCTATTACATTCTAGAACCTCATGCTCTATATAGCTTTGGGTAAACATAGCATCCAAATCCATCCAAATTTGTTTTATCACTTTGTTCCTTTATGCTTTGCAATTGCAACTAGATTCTACACCTAAAAATACCTATCCTGAGTAGGTAGATGGCATTCTCTATCAACCTCTGAGCTAAACCTTTAGGATAATTTTAATTCCAATTAGTTCCATGGGAAAAAGAAGTCACATCCAAATAATCTTGCAGAACTTATCCAATATTAAATGGTATAAATTTTTAGCAGAGTTGGATGGATGCATTTTTTTAAATGTTTTATGAGCATAATGAGTAGTTGTCAAAATAATTAGACCTAAATTTTCATGAGGGCATTTCCATGGTCAAGGAAATTACATTTAGGATAATAGAAGCAACCCTCGACCAAATCTCAATTCTTCCTTACACTGGGCATAAATTTGTCAAGACAGGTGTTCAAATCATAAAATTGTTCAAAGTTTTCAAGGCACTAGATGAGGATCGCATGCCTATTTATGAAATGAGTAGATGTGTGTGCAAGGGACTAAAATGTACAATTTTAATGCAATGCTAGGACACTATGGTTTTTTAGGTAATGAAGTATGCTACCTCTGATGGTTAATATACCATTATTTTTAGATCATATTTGAAGCTTTTAATGGACCTACAATATGGACCTCAAAACCCTAAATTATAGTTAGATTTTTCATACTGTATCCATTTCACCTTGCATGAAATGGCTAAAAATACCAGAAAGGGAAAGACTCTTTAAATCATCATGGGTTGATAAAGTTGATTTGCAAAAGTAATTTTACTGAGGCTAAAGTAGGAGAGGAATATTGACAATAATTTCTTAGCCATTGAATACATGTAAGTCCACCTAGGGAGGCATATCAAGGTACCTCTATCATAGTAGGTCCTAGAAATAGTAGAATGCATTCTAGGTTTATGGAACCAAAAAAATATACAATTTATGAATATGCTAGTCCAGTACCTAAGACATATGATAGAGCTAAAAGTAGACCTAACCTATCATTCCAACAATTTTTATATACACCCATACAAACAGAACCAAAACCAAGATCTTCTAGGGCTAATATAAGGGTCAATCATAGATAAATGTCCATAACTCCAAAAGAACAACTAACATTGAGATAAACAAAATCAAAACCAAGATCTTCTAGGGCCTATGAACGATAAAAAATGCATGCCAATGATTATAAGAAACAATGACATAGAGTTTTTAGCACCTCATGATAAAGAGCAATAGTTCATACCTAGTGATAAATGAACAAAAGGGCAAGAACAAGATCCCTTTCCAACAGCTACAAGTCAAGAAGAAGAAAACAAGACTAAAATAAGGGACCATGATGAATTAGACCTAGAAAATGCCTAGGTAATAATTAAAACCTTGTAGGAAGAATTGGAGGATGCAAAGAAATCGATACAAGACAAAGATAGGTCTATAACACAACTTTTATAGATAATAACTTACTTGAAGAAGTAGGGTATCCTACCTTAGGATGTGATGCAGACTACATTGAAAGCTAAAAAAATACCATTTTGTAGGAATTACACTCTAGAACAGATGCAGCTAAGGAAATTCCAAAACAAACAAATTTGATGCCAAAAATATAGGGTAGAGCACTCGAAAAAATAGAGACAATGATGAATACTTTGAGAAAGGGATGTAGACTAAACCTTTGGAAGACCTAAGGCTAGTAGTGGTTATTCCTCTAGGTATGGTTACATTGGACACCCATATTGTAGCATTTGTAATGGATGAAATGGTGGAATTATCTCAAGCAGAGGATTAAAATATTCAAGGCCAAATCTCGGGCCTCGTTGGACTGAACGCTTGTCCCTTTCCTGGTGCTTTCAATGGCGTAAAAGGTTTAAAATGATTGTGGCATGGTAGTTATAGGGGCGGACTGTGCGAAGATCTGTGTGGCGGCTTTCGGGGTGGACAACGCAGAATACTGTGGCGGCCATAAAAGCTGGACAACTTGCTCGGATTCATGGTGGCTAACGATTCCACCATGTAAATACAAAAAAAAAATCTTCAAGGCCTTTTAAGAAAATAATATGAACCAAAATAAGGAATTGACTGATATACAAGAAAATATCAAGGACATATAAAATTAGAAAAAAATTACTTGAATGCAAGCAACCAACTCAAGTTTACAATCTATTTTTGAGAGAACAATATTTCTAGTGGTAGATTATAAGACTAATTTTAGGGCTTCCCTATGAGTTTTCCTTTTTCATATAATTTGTTTTAGTCTATATGGAAAGTCCAACTAAGCAAAAGGATTTATTGTGAGTTTTAATTGCACAATTATATGTTTCCATAGGAGGCATAATTCCACCCCAACATTTATGTTGGGGATGTCCAATTAATGGCATTTACATTCCTTATTAGGAATCAAACATACCATTAGAATGAAATGGAAAAGCATATACTAAGGAGATAACAACTAGATTGATCTTGCAGTTTGATCACCCGTGTCGAAGTGATATTATCTTCAACACTTCAATACGATGAATAATGTGTGCATAAGGTATCAACATGGGATCCATATGTAATAGTGCATCAAATAAGTTAGAGAGTGCTATGACACATATTTAGAGGAGGTCAAGATATCCTATTGGAAAATATGGACATAAATGATTGATACATTAAGAAAAAAAGAATCAATCTCTTCTTTAAAACTTAGTATGGTCTCATAAGAGAGCCTTAGCTATAATCGAAGTCATTTTGACTCTTGGGAATCAATGGATAGAATTCATATTCATACCACCTAAAATCACATCCCCTTGCCCTTGTTTTGGTGAGATTCCACCATTTTCACACTGGTTAGCTGAGATCAGAGAACATAGTGATTACCATCCAAAAGTAAAGAGTTTTTAGTAAGAGCTTGATCAAGAATATGATATGAGTGTAGAACTTGAAGAGGAAAGTGCATGAGGACATGCATCACCCTAAGATAAGGGGGAAGTGATGAGGCCTAAAAATACCTCATCCAATAAAACAAAGTAACACTGCCTAACCCTTAAATGTGTTGATTAATTATGGACTAGGTTGTAGTTTGCTTTGATATTGTGACTAAAGTATGGTGAATAAGAAGATACATTGCTAATATTACTTAGGTTTTATGTAATATTAGGGTTAAAATTATTAATATTTGGTAGCAAATTGATGATATTTTGGTCTTGGGTAGAGCACTAATACTTTGCAAGTTTCAGGAATATATTTTGGAGCAATCATGTAAGGTGTTGAGAAGTAATGACATTATAAATTTTTAGAATGCCAAGGCATTGGAACATGTTAGTCAAGTACTAGAACATATCAATCGAGCATCAAAACATAATAAAGAGGTACTAGAACATGATAGGCTAGTGTAAGTCATAACAAAACAACATGAACCATAATAAAATAGTACCAAAATGTGATAGAATGGCATATAACATGACGAGATAGCTCAAACCATAAAGGAATAACTCAAGGTATGATATGGCAACTTCAGCTTAGAATATAGCCATGAGTTGAGTAATGGTATATGCGAAAACACGCAAATATACTAAGGAATATCCCTAAACCTTCAATTGTAGATAACAATGAAGAAACAAATTATCAATTTTTTGAGAGCAAAGGTTCCTCTAAAAATTATCTCGATTTCATCACGTATAAAATTCATCCAAATTAATGTCAGTTTCTAAAAACCTAGAAATGCATTCTAGAAATATATTGTTAGTTTTTAAAATCATAGAGATGCATCCCAAATTATGTTGTTAGTTCTTGAAATGATGGAAACGCACCCAAGAAGAGGAATAGTAGTTAAAAAAGGTGTCCTTGTATTTATATGCATTAAAGAGAGATTATGGGTAATGAAAAAATAGAGGATGTATTTTTTAATAATGTATCTCTTGAATAAACAATCATTTATGGTCCTTTTAGTTTATTTATCTCTTATTATTATTAGTTTATTGTTCTGAGTTGAAATTATTTCCATTGGGCAAAGATGTATGGGCCCACTCCCTAGCTTATTGAAAAGTTTGATTTATCATATCTAGGTATGCATAATATATAATATTGAATATTATTACTTGATTATTTAGTACATCATTTGTTTAATAATTAAACATATAGTATTATTTTTTTTATTCTCCTAGGATAGTTTTTATGCAACTGCAAAAATAGATTATGTAGTTTATATTCATGAGTTAAATTTTGCAAGTATATTTTTATTTATGTATTAATGTTCTTATAATAGTGCAAATGTGTTAATTTATGAAAAGAGGTGAATTTTTATTGAGTTCTATTCTATTTTTTGTAAGTGATTTAATTTTTGAAAGTGTGTTTTTATTCATGTAAGTGTGTTTTAGTCTCCTATTATGCAAGTGTGTAGTTTAAAAAATATTGGGAGACCATATATCAACACTAGCTTCTTCTCTCTAGTGCATATAGCCAACGAAATCTATCTTGGACTATATGACATTAATTTAGTGCTATTCTATTTTTCGTAAGTGTTTTAATTTTTGAAAGTGTGCTTTTATGTATTATTATTCTTTTAATTGTGCAAATGTGTTAATTTATGAAAAGGTGTGAATTTTTATTGAGTGCTATTCTATTTTTTTAAGTGCTTTAATTTTTGAAAGTGTGATTTTATTCATGTAAGTGTGTTTCAATCTCCTATTATGCAAGTGTGTAGTTTAGAAAACCTTAAGAGACCTTACACCAACACTAGATTCTTCTCTCTAGTCCATATAGCCAACGAACTTTGCATTAACATCACTCACAAAATGTATTTACTCTTATTATTAATATATTTATAAAAAAATGAGTTTGTGTAAGCTTCCTTGAATTTGTGGCATCAATATTTAATGCAACAATAGTCCTTGCATTTATCTTCATGTGCCATATGATGTTGATAACCCTTGTACTTGTCTTCATATTTGTATGATGATATTAACCCTTCTACTCATCTTTGTATTCCATGAGACAATAGCCCCCTACACTCATCTTTTTCATCTACATGATGATGACAATCCCTATGGATGATATCCACATGATGATATTGATTCTCACATACATATCCATGTGAAAATGATGATCTTAATATTTATCTTATTTGGAATAAAATCCTCATCCTTCATATGTTGAATTATCATATTTTCCTTCATTTTGGATGGATGATCAGACCTAGTCTTTGATGGAACTATGTTAGATACTTGGGTATTGGATAAACATGAGTCAAATAGTTTGATCTTAGATCAATAGTGTAAGATAGTCATATGTTGGATGATTTGGTGCTAGATGACCCATTGCTAAATCATTGGTCCTAAATAGCACTCTTGATTCTTGTTTCAACTAGCCTTTGATCACCATATGTTATTCTATTATAGGAAAAAAATATAGGTCACTTGGATGGTATGAATTTAGAGATCATTAAATCAAAAATCCTAGTAACCAATGACATGAACTTGAATGACATAGGTCTAGATGGTATGAACTCAAACAACTTGATCTCATCTAACAACATGTTATTCAAATTGGTCCTGGATAGTCAATATCAGATAACCCTCCTATTTATCCTTTCAATAACCATTTAAATCTGGTAAGGAGTATTATTATGGATGATAAAATGATGTATCCCTCAAAAGATATGAATTTGGATGGCCTTGTGCTATATGGATAGATTCTAAAAGACTATATACTATATGGGTTAATCCCAAATAAATTGATCATAAATGTTCTAGTATCAAATGACTTAGTCCTAGATAACTATTTTTTTATATAATTAGGTGACCTCTTCTTAGATGACTATATAAAAAACCATTTAAAGAGTCATGCTTTAGTAAAACCTATAATGACTTCATTAGATGATTCTATCCTAGATGATTTTGGAGAGGTTAAAATAAAAATGTATCCATATTTACTCTTATCAAATTATTTTGTAGCTATCCAATGACATTGAAATCTGACTTGTGATAATGTTTGGCTCATAAATATCCCACTAGTGTTCAACTACAATGAATTCTAATCTAAGAAAAGTAGGGTTTTCTTAGAGTTCCAAGGAGCATGATGTCAATTCCATCACAACTTGTAAGCCTTGGTGCCTATGAGGACTCTTCACTAGACTAGTCAACATCAAGGAAAACTATGGCACCATGACTTCTTTGGCACTAACCCCATTGATAACAATGCATAGAAGATGACAATTATAGGTGCTAATGCTATGTTCCATCATCTAGCCTCAAAATAATAGAGGATATTATAATGTTAGATGATTGACACCTCTCCACACTAGACCAATTCAACCACTTGTACATTCTCAAATTAGCATCATTCATAAAGGAAGCTAAAGAGGCAATTCCTGAAGTGTTTTTAAAACTACTTTATAATTTAGAATCTAAAATAGTTCATCTTCCAATTGATTTTTCAACTCATTTATAGATCTTGTATAAAACTTAGTGTTGGAACTCCTTTCTATCTCCTTAAGTCTTCTCTATTCTTCTTGGTCTCTCTTCCCTCTTCTCTTCTTGCGCTGCTCTATAGGCTATTCTTTCCACACTAGCAAAATAGAGTGCCCTATACCCTATATTGTTGCACCCATATATTAAATATTGTATAGTTACTTCATATTTATTAAAAGAGCCTTATATTCTATTATGCATTTGCATCATCATCTATAAATATTTTTATTGTTCTATGTGACATATATTTCTTTAGTGGTATTGAAAAGGAGAACATTCTTGTGGGTTGTTTCTTGCTCATTGATTTCCTCCATTTCACCCATGTTCTTTGTAGTCATCCTTGTCTATAGAAGAACATTCTAGTAAGATTTATCACTAGATTTCCATTCATATTTGCTTTTGGTATAAGTAAGGCATCACACCAAGTTTTGAGTTTGAATACCATGAAACACATTCTCCCTATAAAGGAATGTCAAAAATGGATAAATTAACCATTCCATCAAAGACCAAGATATAAGACATCAAGAAGATGATTTAAGATGCCATGGACAAATAGAGGAACACACTTATTGGGTAGTTCCAAGATCTCATGATCAATATGGAATATTGTAGATCCACATCCCTCTAATAGTATAGACCAGCATTAGCATTCTAGTCTTCTTAGGATGGATCAATGCCAAAGAGTTGTACACTTGGCTTCAATAGCTTGAGGCCTACTATGTTGCCAATAAATTTGTAGACTCTAATAAGAATGTATTTGTGATCATAAGGATGTCAAAGTTTGATTGCCTATTGGTGGGAAACCACTAGCAATAGGTTCATAGAGGAGGGAACATAAGTTACCTCATGGAGAGCCTTCTTCAAGTTGGTGCATGAGAAGTTCTATCCCCTACACTACTATGAATATGAATACATGTATTATTAGCAGTTATGTCAATGCAAAGACCAGACTACTAAGCAATACACTAATGAGTTAAATGAGCTTCTTAGTTGCCTATGCATCAACAATGATGAGAAACATCAAGTGCTCAAATATATTAATGGGATGTAATACCATCTTTGCTCAAAGATGGAGTTCTTTCTAGTGGAATCCTTGGTGCAAGCATTCCTATTCACATCAAAGTTGGAAGGGAGGTCATGAGATAAACAAAAGGGCTTGAAATTATCCCATATCAAACACTAACACCAAAGCATAAGTACCAATTGCATAACTTTTTATGAATCCAATGCCCAAGGGACCCATAATTCCATCTAATCCCAAAGCACTTATAGCATAGGAAAATGATAAATAGAAAGTGAATGAATGGTGTAGCCATTATAAGACCCACATTCACTATTGTGTTGAGTGTTAGGTGTAGCAAAAAATGCTTGTGGTACATTCAAAGGAGCATGATTATTCATCCTCATCAAATAGAGAATAAGAGGTAGACATCACATGCTTGAATGCCAAAGCTCAATAGGCAAGAAACACTTCAACAATAGACCCCTTTAAAGAATAAAAGTGTCTATTTCACATCCATAACTAGGTAAGGGTATGTCTCTCCAGATCATCATTAATATCTAGAACCAAAAAACATCATTGCATAAGATGTAGTCAAGAACCTCGACTTCCAAATCATGATGCATCCTCACCCTTATTCTCTAGGTGGGATTCATCTAGGTAAAGGTAAAGAGGTTCAATGCTAATGTACCCTCAAGTATGGTATCAAACCAATGTGTGACATAGCCCTATGATGTGGCATCATTGGAAGTCTATGATTTCTTACTAGGAAGACCTTGTCTCTTTCATTGCCAAGTGACCTATCAAGCCTATCCATAGTAATGGTTTGGCATTAGAAGGATAACATACAAAATTTTGGAGTACCTCCTATCAAAACAGGCATCTATGGTTTCTACAATGCAATACAAAAATATTGTCTAACATTCTTAGAATTTTTTTTTGCTTATGGGTTTCCCTAAGATCCATAGCCCCAAGAAGCACACCCTTACCATGCCAACTATAGACTACTCAACACAATCTCAAAAAATGGATGCCCTACTTTATTCATACTCTAACGTCTTTTAGGATCCTAAGGAAATCCCACTACATTGCTCAATGAAGCATTAGATCGATTTAATCCCTAGATTAATGCTCTCAAATAACCTATTGTACCATCAATTAGTCTAGGATAATAATGGACTTAATGCCTATGTATTGACTAGAGGGTGCTCAATAAGATAATTGTGAATAACATGTATCTATTATTGCACATTGATAACCTATTGGACTAGCTCTAGAGGGATTAAAAATTCAACAAGATCAACCTCAAATCAAGTTATCATTAGGTACATATTAACCCCTTGACATATGGTAGATGACATTTAAGACTAGAGAAATATTGTATGAATGGTTGGTTATGCCTTTTGGATTGACAAATGCCTTGACAACATTCATGCACTTGATGAAAAATATTTTATGTTCATTCATAGGATCCTTTGTTATTGTTTACTTGGATGACATCTTGTTGTTCAACAAGACATGGGAAGAACACTTATAGCATGTGTGCTAAGTTTTGGACACTTTACACCAACATAAAATTCAAGCAAAACTAGGTAAGTGTACATTTGGCATTACATAGATCTTGTACCTATAATACATCATTAACAAGTAGGGGATACATGTTGATCTAGAGAAGATCATTTTCATTCAAGAATGAATAACACCTAAGAACCTAACAAAGGTTAAAATATTCCTTGGCCTTAACAATTTCTACCATAGGTTTGTCATAGATTTCTCACATGTATTATGGCCTTTGAACTAGGTCATGCATGGGAAGATGAAGTTTCATTGGGCTTCAAAATAGTAGGTGTTCAAAGAAATAAAGTAGTGCCTCTGTTTAGTTCCAATACTAGCCATGCCAAACATCACTCAAGTGTTTAAGATCTAGACAGATGCATCTAAGTACATACTTGGCACCATAATAATCTAGAATGGATATCTGGTGGCATACAATTTTGAGACACTATCTAATACAACTTCTTGTTATTCTATATATGAGGAGTTATACTCCATTGTTCAAGTTGTATGATAGTGACACTACTACATCATGGGTAAGGAAACCATTGTTCACTTAGACCATAGGCCTTCACAATTTCTTCATTCCTAGAGCAAAGTAGCAAATATCAGGCATATGACATGGATGACTTACCTACAATAGTTCCACCTTGTTATCAAACATTGTAAGAGAAAGGAGAATTGGACAATAGACTATCTAAGTTTTCCATTTGTATAAATACTACTATTCATTCTCAATAACAAAGTACATGGAGCCAATGACTAATAATTGCTATACCTCTTTGACATAGACTTTGCTAATATCCATCATCAACTAACAAAATTCAAGTCAATGCAAGACCACCATCTTTAAAATGGGTTGTTGCACCATCTTGGAAAGCTATGTATACCATCCAATACATGATGTCATCTATTGATTCAAGAGGTACACCATTCAAAGGTAGTTGGACACTTTGGTTTCAATAAAATACTTGTGGTGCTACAATAGTTCTTTCATTGACCACACATGCACCAAGAGATAGAGCTCTATATTTGTTCATGTGCCCTATGCAGTATTGCCAAACCCATGAATAGAAAAACATGGCTCTATTGACCATTACAAGTTTCTTTTAGACTTTGGGAATCCACCAACATGGATTTTTTCTTAGGGTTGTCAACCACTAAGCACCAACATGGCTATGTTTTAATGGTCATGGATAGGTTCAACAAGATGGATATCATGACACCATGTACCAAGATCATTGACGTTGTGGATACCATTTGATTTTTCTTTTAGTAGATCTAGGTTTACTTTGTCCTATATGACTTAATTGTATCAGATAGGAACATCAAGTTTCTGAGCAACTTTTGGCATCATCTCTAGAACCTCTTGGACATCAAGATCCAATATTCTACTATATTTCATCCATAGACTAATGGGAAAATAGAGTTGGTCAATAGAATGCTCATGCATTTGCTTAGGATATACAACCACAACCACCCTTGCACATGGGATGAGAGTTTTCCTTACATCTAACATTCCTTTAATAGTGGTATTCACACCTCCATAGGTCATTTCCCATTTTAGGCATGTTTGAATTTCCATTCTAGTACCCTAATGGACATGTCCTTTCATATATTTACTAATGCCTTAACATCAGCTTAGGTCAAAGAGGCATACAAGGCTGAGAAACTTCTATAATAGGTGTAAAACATTCAAACTCAGGTATAACAAATTTTATAGTTCTATGAATAAAAGTACAAAGAGTGCCATGATCATCATTGAAAGTCATCAATATTTTTAGGTTGGAAATAAGGTTTGACTCCATCTGAAGAAGGAACACTTCTCCATCCCACACTAGAAGATCAAACCACTATAATATAGTCCTTCTATCATTAAATGCTAGGCAAGTGAGAACTCCTTTGTCCTTGACTTGCCACCTTACTTAGGAATACATCTAGTTTCCCATGTTGAACTCCTCAAGCCATACTTTCCTTCCTTCATAGAGCCTATGATAGTATAACATCTGATAGACTTAGATCTAGCTCAATTGGACAAGGCAAAGTGGTACATATTTAAAAAAATGTCATTTTCCATAGTTAGTGTTGATGCAATGGAAAACATTATTTTCCAAGGGGAATGAATGCTTTGAGCAAAGCATGGGTTGATTAGAGTTCCATAGATTATGATGTCAATGCCATCACAACTTGAAGACCTTAGTGCCTCTCTAGACTCTTCACTAAAAAGGTCAATGCTTAGTCATACTATGGCACTATGAATTCTTTGGTGCCAACCCCATTAACACCAATGTATAGAAGATGACAAACCATTAACACTAACCCACATATCATCATCTAACCTTAGAGTGACAAAGGTTCTTGTAACTCCAAATGCTTGACACCTCTATGCACTAGACCAATTCAACCACCTATACATCCTTAAATTGGCACCATTCACATAGGAAGTTGAAGAAGCAATTCACAAACTGTTTCTAAAACTACTTCTTGATTAGTTGATATCTATTGTAGTTCATCTTCTAATTGATTTGTAACTCATGTACAAATCTTGTATAGAGCTTAATATAAGAACTCCTTTCTATATCCTTCATTCTTCTTAGTCTCCCTTCCATCTTCTCCTCCTATACTTCTCTATAGGCTATTCTTGCCACATTAGTGGAATAGGGTTCCCTACACCCTATAGTGTCCCATCCTTGTATTAAACATTTGTATAATTACTTTATATTTAACACATATCCTTATATTTTATAATACATTTATATTATTGTCTATAATTATGTTTATTATTATTTATATACATAAGGGAGTTGATTACAACCACACTATTTTTAGTAACTGTCAAGTGCAAGGTTCAAACTACAAGGGTTGCTCCCAACAAGCCTATTCCACCTCGTTGTTGTTGACTTGACGTGACGAGATTTGTATCGTCGTCGTCAATCTGACGCGCACTTAAAGGATTCAAAGCAAACTACTACCTTTACAAATTGGCACCCCCAAGGTTTGAACCCAAGTCTCTTCTTAGTAAGTACCTGGCCAAACAAGCAACTACCAATCCACCTAGCCCTTAGGAACTATTATGTTTATTGTTATATATAAGGTACACACTAAACATACAAACATAGATCTCAAAACACTATAAACTATTTAAAAATAAAAAAATCAAGGAGCTTACTAAAACAAGAAAAAGTCAACGTTCAAAACATGTCTTTATTTTCTCCCGAGGACTAGGTGGATTGGGAAGTACTTGTCTGACCATGCACTTACCAAGAAGACACCCAGGTTCAAACCTCTGAAGTAGTTTGTTTGCAAAGGTAGTAGTCTGACTTGAATCCTCTTAGTGCGTGCCAGTAGTGGATTGGGAAATATTTGTTTGGCCATGCTCTTACCAAGAAGACAGCCAGGTCCAAACCTCTGAAGTAGTCTGTTTGTAAAGGTAGTAGTCTGATTTGAATCCTCTTAGTGGTCCTCTTTACCGTTAGATCAACAACGATGAAGTGAAATAAGTTTGGTGGGAGCAACCCCTATAATTTAAACCCTCCGCTTGTCTGATTTCTATAAATGAAAAAAAACATGTCCCTTTTGAACCAGAAAAAGAAGACAGGAAGAAAACATGTCCCAACCAGAGATAAAAAGACAAAAAAAACATGTCCATATTTGAACCGGAGATACCTTGAATGGCTAACTTCCAAACGATTTAGGCTCCTGTTCTTTTTCAGGGCTAAGTCCTCATGGCATTCCGTCAACGGAGCCAGTATTTTTGGACCACGGCCTTTCGCTCGTTCCGAGGCTCAAAATCCCTTTCACGCGCTCCGATGTTTTCGTCAGTGAGACCCATCGACGAATGGCAGCTGAAGCTCTCGCTTTTAAATCAGCTCCGCGATTCCGTGGCTCTCATCCTCGACGACGGGGACCTGACTCTAGACAAATACAAGGACCTGAAGAAACGGAAGCGATTCGAACCCGTGGCCTCTGTTGCCGTTTACCTCTCGAACCTCACGAGCGTGAAGAGGGAAACGAAAGAGGAAACGAGAAGCTTAGATGAAAGATATAAAGAAATGGAAGGATTTGGTGGTGGGGAAGTTGTATGTAAATTTGTTCTTTACCTAATATTTCTTATGGTGTTTAGGACCAGAGGATTAAAAAAAAAAATAACTAACAAGATAACTTATAAAAGTGTAAATATTATATGATGAAAGGAGACATGAAATGATTTTTGTTTATCTATATTAAAGTCCTTGTAAGAGACAGCAATGATATGGCTTTAACCTCAGAAATGATATGGCTATAACCTCAGATCAGAGAACTTAAAAAAAAAAAAAGAGTTGTCTATATTAAAAAATCAATACTAGAAATGGAAACATGAAACATATAAAGCTAAAGCCAAAATCTTGATTTTCTTTACCTGCGTGAACTGGATAGGGGGGCTGCGTGAACTGGGTAGGGGGCAGTATCTGAGGATGAATAATAACTGCTCCTTGCTCTACGGTAATCAAGGTGAGATCTCCATGAAGGTCATTTATGTCTTTGTAGAAACTACTAAAAGTTTCTTCATTCACAAATACTTTCAAAAATCTACACAGTTTAAAAAATGAAAATTTTTAAGTGGAAGTAGAGATCCAAAGCAAGGATTTACTGCTACTTAAATATTGTCTAAAGGAAGAAAAAGTCACATGGAGATTTTTATTTAAAAAAAAAAAAACATCAATTAACCTGGATAACTTATGGGAGGACAATTGGGAAGCGCACAATATGCATCCGTCAACAATCACCACAGTAGCTCTTTTCAGTTTGTCTTCTTCGTGTTGGAGCTGATAGTTTAATTTTTTAACATGATCTAAAAGATCAACCAATTTTTGCAACAGATTTAAGCATATTTCATTGTTATCAGCCATTGCATAGGTTCTGCGCAACATATAACCAATCACCGACAGACCTGCCACTAACCACTGTGCATTCCCGAGCTTCTGTAGTACTTCTCCTATTATTCGTGGAGCAGAGTTAAAAAAATCTTCCTGCACATTGAAAATTAAAATTAACAAATATAAAAAAAAACAAACAAACATTTTACACCCAATTAAAGAAAATAAAATTTCTTTACCTTGTTGCTTGATTTCTCAACAAGGTCGGAGAGAAATTTAAGAAATGTTTCCCCGCTGTCAATGAAACGCGAAGCTACACTTTGAGAACTTTCTGCTTTCTCTTCCACAGACTGGAATGCCAAACATCACAAAACTTTAAGTGAAAGTAAAAAAAAATGTAATTATTGCACTGAAAAGAGATAACCCAAGTTCTATACTAACCTTTGCTGCAGTTAGCAAATCTCGAATGATTCTGATTAATTCATCAACCTTGTTTGCATCATTTACTTCCTTTAATTGAGCTCTAACTTCGTCCAAAGACAGTGGTGGTGTCTCGGATGACTCTGCTGTGCTCGCCCTCACCTCTGTCTCTTGGGGTGACGCTGCACTGCCCGCCTCCCCCTCCCTTCCTCGGCCGAAAGAAAGCCAACTAAAACAATTGCCCATACTCTTTCTAAGAGACCCTTTCTTTAGATGGTATATATGATTTCTTCTCGCTGAATTCTTCAGAAACGTTGCTGCAACAAAAAAGTAATTTATTTAGGCCGCCTCAAAATTCACCATTCTTTCATCTCTATCAAGTGTGGAAAAGGAGAGAACAAATGCAAAGCAACTTCTTCCTTAGGTCAACGGAAAGAAAAGCATCTGTCCGCCCCTTGCCAAGCAAAGGTTCCCCACACTGTCAAATCAAAGGGAAAGGAACTGGCTTCTATGCAACGCATCCGATAAAGTCGTTAGATATAAGAGAAGTTTTTTTTTCATAGGATAAGTTTTTTTTGATGGGATATAATAAAGTTTTTTTTCCATGGCTTTATTTTATGAGATTTTAAGTTGTTTAATTTTTTTTTTAATATTGAGTAAATATTTTGTATACACATATCCATAGTGGGATTGAACCCAGGTCACATCACCGATAATACAAGTGGCGTCCTTACCGGTAAACCACAACATGCGGATTAATTAATTTTTTTTTACAAGTTTGATATTTTAAAAGTAATTTGTTTATATATAAAACTCATGTCCACATGCACACAAATGTAATTTATAACTTACTATGTATCAATTATTCATTATATGAGTGAGATTATAAATAATAAAAGAAACTAGTTAAAAAATAGAATGTACCACTTAAAGTACCTGAAGAAAGAAAGAGGAAAAAAATAAATATCAAAGAAAAGCTAACAACTAAAAAAGAAAGAAAGAGAAGCTTGTTGAGTTTTGGTTTGAGGAAGAGAGTGCAAGTCATACAGGTCAAGATACAAAAATTCCACAAAGTTCAAGTTATAAATGTTTAAGAACATCTGTTTGCAACCATTCAAGAAGTTTACGTTACAAATGTTTTAGAAGTAATTCTAAAATATTTTTAGGATGCAAATGTTATTATTCTAGATGTGACAATAAAATTAGAACATAGAGTGCAACAAAAGCTTTTACAAAGTGTTCCAACAATATTGGATGATTTTGTTTATCAAGATAAGAGTCTCTCAACCTAACAATGCATGAAAAATATATGATACACATTTTGAAGGAGGCTCTCTTGTAAAACAAGTTCAAGTCCTTGGAAAATTATATTAATATAAGTAATTGAGAGCAAGTTTTTAGTTTTTAGGACTTGACAATTTGGTAAAATGGAAAAGGTATGAATATTTGACCTTTGGAACAACTCATTGTGATCAATTAAAGAGTTTTAATTTGGTAGAGTCTTAAGTGCCAACAAAGGAGTTCATGATAAATTTTCTTAAACAACAAATTTATTAATATATCAAGCATTGTCATGGGGTAAAGTGTGAGAATGTAGAATTTTATTTGCTAAGAGAAACATTCTCTAAAAGCATCAATTTTATCCATGGTTGATTTTGTAAAGAGCCATACATTTGCAATAAAAAAATCAAAGTCAATATTAACACTCTAATCAAATATTAATTATGGTACATGTGTCTTATAGGCATATAGAGGAAACTATTAATAAGATTTAAAGTATTGATGTAAATTATTGTATAAAGAAAAAGGTACATTTTTACATATCAGATGATTGTACCCATGATACTCATTATGTCCAACATTGCTTTGATCACTTTTATGGCATCTAAAAAGAATGAAAGGTAACATTCAATGAGAATTGGGTGTGTTTATATGGTTGTGAAGGAAAATTCAAATCAGCTTGATCATTCTATTAGCTTCATTGAATGCATGGTAAGCATAAAATTCTAATTTTGTGGAGCTTTTATGAGGTAGGACATGATAAAGGGGAATGTGATGGTGCAAGTGAAGTGGTCAATTATTTTGTTTGAAGATACCAATTGCAACATGATGCAATAAACTTTTCCAATACAACATATATGATTAATTACTATAATAGTCATTTGACAAGGTCAAAAGCATCATATGTTGTTCTCATTACAAGTTGTTTATGTGAATGCAAAAATACAACACTACAACTATTGCTTAAATAAATGGATACACAAAAACCAAAATTGCACAACAATTGAATATATATTATATTAATGGGGGGGAGCTTAGAAACTTTGTTGTTACAAATCAGGATAATGTGTAATCCTTTTTTGATACAATAGTACAATATTTAGGGTTCTCTGAAACCCTAGTAGCAAAGTTGTAATGTCTTCAATCGTGCTCTTGATCCCAACAGTGGTGAGTGGGCTTTGTGCTATCCAATATTGGGCCACTCCAGCTTAATCAGCTGCTCAACGCTAATGGATCTACAGACCTGCACACATAACAACAATATCAAAGAGTTAGTAATAACAATGAGGGCTCCACTATGTGAGACCCTCAGACATTAATAAAAACCCTAGCTATTGTTAATTGACAATGCATACAAATCTAAAGATATTAAAATAAAATAACCAAAGTGATTTACCTTACTTGTTGATCTATTTGTGGACGGCTTGATCTATTGCATATTGATGATGAAAGCATATTCTGGCATCGCATGAATGTAGGAAGTCTTCAAAAATGTTTATGTAAGGCACTCGTGGGCACCTAGTGGCTATAGGAGGCACTCGTGGGCACTTGGGAAGTGCAGGTGGGCACCTAGGAGGTGCTTGTGGGCACTTGGGAAGCTCATGGGCACTTGGGAGGTGCCCGTGGGCACTTGGGAGGCACTCGTGGGCACCTGGGGCTAAGGTAGAAGTCTACAGAAGCAGATCAGGTGAGGGCGAAAGATGCGGTGGCTATGACGGTGAGCAAGGGTATGCGAAATGTAGTAGATGGATGGGAATTAGGGCACAAAAGGTTGGGTAACAACCTTAGGGCACTTAGGGAAGTTAGGGTTTGGAATCAGGGATTTAGGGCTTAAGATCAAAAACTTAGGGAAAGGAAGACATAGGGAAATTAGGATGGAAATGGAAATTGGGGTTGAGCCATCAAAATGGCTCCTACTTATAGTCCAACCTAGGGCATGCTAGGGTTTCAATGACACTAATCGTGTGGTTGAGATTAAAGCACATCCAAGGGTGGATAATAAGTTTAGGGTGTGGCATGGATTAAGGTGGATGGATGGATGAGATTAAATGAAATCTAATGGCTGGGATTTATTTATTTATATAAATATATATTTATTAAATATATATCAAATATAATATTAAAATATTATTATTTAAATATATATATTATAAATATATAAATATATATAAATAAATAGGCAAAAATGGTAGGAAAGCTAGGATGAAGGGCAAATGGCTAGATTTTAGTGGTGGAAATGGTGGGAAGGCATGGATGGAGGACAAGTGGCTAGATTTTGGTGTCTACAGATGCCCCTTTTTGTACCATGTTGCATGAAGCACAATATGGTGCAAAAATACGAGACACCTACTCAAGCTTGGCACAGATGCAACTTCTCTTTCCTGTTGGAATGTGGAATGAACTTGAAGGTAAAAAGAATAAAGAATTTTGGAGTTATTGCATAGCTTACCCCCTCAATTGGCGAATGAGTTGCGGATGAATCTCATGAGCCAATTGAAAAGAATTGATGGAAGAAATGTTGTGCAAAGAAGGGAATGATGGAATGTGTGTCTATTTTTGCCCCAATAGATGAAGGGTTTTGGGAGAAGTGGATGATGATGAAAGGTGTCTGTTTTTGCCCCAACATATGAAGGGTTTTGGGAGAAATGGATGATGGGTGTTTTTTTGCCCCAACATATGAAGGGTCATGATCATGTAAGATGTATCCCATCATGGGAAAATCATAATCAAATTTTGGTTGCCCCAAATTTTGGGTGATTCCATGATTTGGAATAAATTTCCCATATATGGCATCATTGATATGCAAATATGAAGATGCAAAAGTAAAATAAAGAAGTCATTCTCGGAGGGCCTGCTAGTGACTGTAGGATAATTCCTCTCAAATGGAACCAATCATCCTAGCTAGAGCCAATCCCCTTTTTACTTTTCAAGGAAATTGGGAATGATGTGATTTGATTTTGTCCATGTGTTAAGCCCCATGAACTAGGCCATCAATGATAGTTGTTTAGCAAGATTCATCTTTGTCAAAGGTTTCACTTGGAATGTGAGGAACCAAATTTGATTGTGCTTTTCGAACTAGGAGATATGGAGTGATGATGATGACCAAGTGTTCTTATGGTAATTCATTCATCTTACTGAATTGCATGGATGCAAATCGTTGCAATCGCCAAGTATATAGAATGAACCACTATATACAAGATTCACTTGAAATTTGGCACCTTTGAGAGTAATGGATGATGGATGGTGATGTTGGTGAAATTTGAAATTGTGGATGAAATTTGATGATTTTGCAAAAATTAGAATTGATTGGCAAAAATTGAATGGCATATTGGTTAATTTATTGGTCCAAATCAAATTTTCACAAAAATTGGTGGGATGATGGGAATTATGATGTAGATGATGAATATGGTCATTTTGTAAAATTTGGATTAGTTTGATGTATTTTGTAAGTGGATTTGTGCTTTTTATGATTTTGGGGTGTAAATGAAAATTATGCATCCAAACTGATTTTTGCTTTTACAAAACTTGATGTTATGATGGAATTGATGTGTGGGTGAAATTTGGTGTGATTTGGAGGAGGTAAGCTACCATTTTGATCAAATTTACCTTTTGTTAATGTTGACATGAGGCACCCGGGTCTATGGTGACAGGGTATGCACTAGGAGGTACCCATGGGTACCTCAGTGCTCCACAAGATGCTCATGGGCACCTCAATGCACTTGAGTTAGCTATAAATAGCTTTTTGGATGAATTTGAAGCTCATTTGTATGCTTGGGAAGCTGAGAAGTTGTGTCTGAGGAGTGAGGGGAGTGAGGAGTGAAGTGAGGTGAATCATTTGGAGCATGGAAGCTATGGCGGTGGAGGGAGTTGGTGTGGGGGCTAGGGTTGTGGATGAGCACGAGCAGTTGAGGTAACATTACTTTGGTTTGGTTGTGCAAAGTGTTTTTTTTTTTTAATTATTAACAAATGTATTGTGTTGTGTTGCAGCTTGTGGTTTTGGAGGCTCAACATCAATTTTCACCTTATGTCCCTAGGATGAGGAAGATGATTATGGAGGAGTGGAAGTTGTTGGAGGTGGTGGGGCTAGTGGAGGTAGCCTACTTGGATGTGGTGAGGGCTGATGAGGGGTACCTCTCTACCTTGGTCGAGAGGTGGGATGCGAATAGGGGGACATTTTAGCTCCCCACGAGTGAGGTGATGGTTACCTTGGAGGATGTATATCGCATCCTCAAGATACCGATGGAGGGGATCCAGGTTGAGGTTGGTCACGACCTAGAGATGGAGATGAAGAGTATGTTTGGGGATGCATGGTAGGGAGTGAGGGTGAAGGGTGGAGGTATATTGTACTTGTCCATGTATAGGGACAAGGAGTTGGACCCCCTCTAGGCCTTGGTGATGTTCGTGTTGGCCAACATTGTGGCCCTAAACAATATAAGGGATAGGTTCCCTTGGAACCTGATAGGGATAGTGAGCAATATGCTCACTAGGAGATAGGTGTATGCATGGGCTCTCACCTTACTAGTGCAGGTGTACCGGGAGTTATACTATGTGACGAGGCGAGGTCAAAAAGGATTGGGGTGCAACTTGTTGCTATAATGTTAGGGATGGGAGCATTTTAGGATTGCTCGATCGAAGGGCTTACCTATGCAGGATTTTTGTAGGGATAAGCCCTATGCTAGGTGATGGGCATTGGTAGAGGAGGTGCAATCGAGTCATCCAGTGAGGATGAGTCAGTGGTATAAGGATTTGTGGGCTGGATTGACATCCACCCAAGTGGTTTGGAGACCATGGTTGGGTGCTCAATGGACCAAGGATGGAGAGCATCTATGGTGGGTGTAGTAGGGTAGATGGGTGGTTGGGAGGTATGCGAATGAGATGGAGTACTTCCAATTTTCATGAGTGCTCCATCAGTTTGGGTTGAGGTAGGATGTTCTTGATGAGCCGATGTGGTATAGGAGACTTTGGGAGGAGATCGAGCTACCTTATGCAGAGCCATGGAGGGTGGTCTTGGAGGATGATGAGGAGATGGATCTCCTAGATGTGGAGGATGTAGGGATGACTATGGAGTATGATGCATGGTTCGTGGCTCAGCCACCATGGGTGCCACCTCAGGAGTAGCCGATGGAGATGGTGGTGGAGAGGCTAGGGATGAGGGTACATAGGAGACCTAGGATGAGGGGACCCAAGAGGTCCCCAAGTGATAGTGATGCCTTTGATCTGATAGTTGAAGGTGGAAGGTGAAGGGTGCATCACAACAGGATGCAAGGATTATGGGAGATGGGGGAGATGGTGTGGATGTGAAGGAGGTTCTAGATGTACCCCTAGGCTAGAGCGAGGAGGATTGGGCACATCTAGAGCAACAGGTGGTAGAGTGGATGCGAGGATTGTGAGGCTCTAGGTAGAGCTAGCGAGAGAGAGCATCGACATAATGTTGATATAGCGCACCTTCGGTCTCGATATAGATATATTGAGGTATTGGAGGATAGGTTGATGGAACATCATATTCCACTTCCTGATCCTCCAACCTCATCTGTGTTCGGGGGTACGAGGCGTAGCGAGTCTAGGCATAGCTCTAGGTCTAGGGCTCCTTCTAGGTCTGAGGCTCCTGCTAGGTCACAGGGGTCTTCTTGGAGGATGTAGCTAGTGCTTAGATGCACTTTTGTATATGAGCCTTGGTGCTCTATTGTATGTAGCCTTTGGGTAATATTTGTACATGCGATATTTATACACATATATACATGGCTTTTACATTTTGTGTTATATGTGTTTTTGTGGAATGCTTTTGTGGAATGCATGTTTATGTTTATGACTAATGCATATGATATGTTATGGATGATTAATGCAAGATGGAATGTACTAATGATCATTTATGGTTTAGATCTTTGTTTGACCCTTTTTGTATCATTGTTGTTTAATCAGGGGCACCAAACTTGGTGGCTTTTAGCGATGAATGGCTTATGAAGTGACATGGATGTTGATATGGAAGAAGATATGGATGTTGATATGGAAGAAGATATGGATGTTGATATGGAAGACTACCTATTTTGCAGAGACTCAAACATCCTAGTGGTATCAAACAAACTCACTAAAACTACCTAATCCCTCTAGGACCAAATGTGTGTGCAGTGAATTCATTTACCAAATCAAGAGCATGGTAATGACCCGAGACAATCAAGAACTAGTGTGTGTGCAAGTGAGTTCATTAACTCATCTTGAGTAAATTGGGTAAACCTATTATGGTTGAAACCAAGAGGCTAGCTTGTCCGTATGAGCGGTCAGAGGTCTCTTTTAAAAGAGACATGTCACCATGCATGAGCGTACTCCACTTCCATTCAAGCATCTATAGCTCCGGTGGAGGCTAACTCCATAGTCCATGACTTTTGTTTTTTATCTCTTGAGTTTTGGGGATGACTACCTAACCGTATGACTAGAAATGTAGTACGATCCTTACAACCCAATTAATCAGTGGTGTGTGATGTAAAAGATTTAGAGTTTTTTGTTAGGGATTTCTCCCTACTCTTTCTTTTATTTTTGGAATTGTGATAGTGGTGAGAACCACTATTTTTATGGACTATGTTGCATGATGGGACTAGCAAGGATGACCCTTTTCACTTCAAGGTTCCTACCAAGTATGGTGTTATCCCTCTTTGACACAAGATGTTTTTAAGATGTGAAGTTGTGTTTGGTTCAAGAATATTTTTGGAATCAATTCCCAATACTCAAGATTTTCTTAGTGTATATATGTGCAATGGTCCTAAAAGAACTCGACATGTTTTTTGGAGGTTGCTTAAAACACTAGGAGTGGTTGAGTGACCGAAAACACCTAGGATTTGTGAATGTGTGTATTGCTAATGGCAATTTGACTTTGTGGAATTGTGTGGATGACATTGTGAAGGTGCCCTTGATTAAGGCAACATGACTTTTGTTGGACCAATTAAGACCTTGAA
Source organism: Wollemia nobilis (assembly GCA_028583015.1). NCBI lineage: Eukaryota > Viridiplantae > Streptophyta > Pinopsida > Araucariales > Araucariaceae > Wollemia > Wollemia nobilis. The sequence continues at coordinate 829,356 of JAQPPZ010003263.1, read as the reverse complement.
CTTAATAAATGATCCCTATATGAAATGTGTAATGTGAATGCAATGTAGGAAATGCAATTTGTGAATGTGTGAAATGTAGGATGCATTATTTTTGAAATGTGAATGCAGGTGGAATGCAATGTTATGAATGAAATGTATGCAAATGTTTTTGTGTATTAGCCATGTATACATATACATATATATAAATCAAATCATGCATAGAATGCTCTCAAGTGTATAACATTAAGTGGTTCGGATTCTTCCTCTCCCTCTAGACTAGCAAGTCTATAAGTACCATTACCCACTCTTTGTGTAATAATGTATGGACCTAACCAATTAGCTATAAATTTATCATGAAGATGCGGCAATGCATTGGTATTTTGTTGGTTCTCTTTAAGGACAAGATCTCCTACTTGGAATTCACGTAGATGAACTTTGGTATTGTAAGCATGTTTGAGGTGGTCTTGATAAACTCGTAAATGCTCTAAAGCATTGACTCACCTCTCATCAAGGAGTGTGAGTTGGTCAAGACGTGCTTGTCTAGTAGTGTCATCATCTATGAATTCCTGCAAAGAAATTTGCAAGGAAGGGATCTCGAGCTCAAGAGGCATGATTGCTTCGGCTCCATAGACCAATGAAAATGGTGTTGCCCCTATAGGCATGCGGATGCTTGTTCGATAAGCCCATAATGCCAAGGGAATTTGTGTGTGCCAATCTCTATGATTTTCTTTGACAAGTTTCTTGAGAATAGCAACTAAGGTCTTGTTGGAAGCTTCAGCTTGTCCATTTTCTTGTGGGTAATAAGGAGTCGAGAAACTATGTTGAATATTATATTTCTCACAAAGTGCTCGAACATCCTTGTTCTTGAAAGACTTGCCATTGTCTAAAATGATTTTTGAGGGGATACCAAAATGATAAATGATATGGTGAAGGATAAACTCCACAATTCTAGGACCTATCGTGTTGGTTAGAGGAATTGCCTCAACCCACTTTGTGAAGTATTCAGTGGTTGTGATGATGAAAGTATGTTGTCCCAAGGAAGGAGGTAAAATTTTACCAATTAGATCTAGACCCCATTGTGAAAAGGGCCAAAGGCTTTGAATAGGTTGTAAAGCTTGTGATGGTACATGAGTTAAATTAGCATGTTCTTGGCACTTTTTGCAATGTTTAACATAGGTGCAACAATCACGTTCCATTGTGGGCCAATAATAACCCATGCATAAAATACGCTTTGCAATGGCCATTCCACTAAAATGACCACCACAAGTACCATCATGGGCTTCAACTATGGCTCTTTGAGCTTCACTAGCTTCGATACAATGAAGGAGGACTCCATCATAACCATGTTTATACAACACATCCCCCAAAAGAATGAAATGGGCTACCTTTTTCTTGAAAGTGTGTTTGGAAGTTTGAGACATATCATATGGGAGTGTTCCAAACTTGAGAAAGGCTACTATTTGGCTCGACCAAGGCTCATATGGATCCGATTGGATGAAGCAAACATCCTTTTCATCTTTTGACTCAACACGAGAAATTGCAGATTTAGAGACTGTTGAGATTATGAGGGGTTGTACCTCTCCAAATGAATATTTTGGAATCAATGATCCAAGGGAGGCCATCGCATCTGCAAATCTATTATTCGAATGTGGCAAGCTATTGATTTCATACCAATCAAACTTAGAGAGCAATTTCATTGCTACTTCATGATAAAGCTTAATGGTAGGTTCTTTGCATTGGTATTCTCCATTGATTTGCTTGACAACAAGTTGAGAATCACCAAATATCCTAATACGCTTAATGCTCATAGCTATAGCTGATTGAAGACCTAAGATTAAGGCTTCATACTCTGTAGTGTTGTTTGTGCATTGGAAGTCTAATTTAAATGACAAGGGGATAGGTACCCCCTGTGGTGTGTGAAATACGACTCCAACACCTTGACCTTTCATGCACTTAGAGCCATCAAATAATAGTGTGATATCGACATCTTCCTCCGGAATGACATCTTCTTCTTGTTCAGTGACAACAAATACCGAATCATCTGGGAGCTCAATAATCAAAGGATGATCACTAGGTAGTGGAGCTTCCGCAAGTTGATCGGCTATTACCTGACCTTTAATGGATTTTTGGCTAATGAATTCTAGGTCGAATTCAGTAAGGAGCATTATCCATTTAGCGGTGCGGGTGTTATTGTAAGTGTGGGACATCATGTAATGCAGAGGATTTTCTCTAGCTATGACGTAAGTTGTGTGGCTAAGCATGTAATGTCGAAGTTTCTTAGTGGCAAAAACCACTGCTAAGCACAATTTTTCTACATAAGCGTATTTTGTTTCATAGCTTACCAATGTTCGACTAATGTAGTAGATAGCTTGCTCTCGATTTTGTTCATTATTTTGTGCAAGCATTGTCCCTAATGCAAAATCCATTGTTGCTGAGATATAAAGATGAAATGGGACCCCTAGATGAGGAGGAGCTAAGACTGGTGAAGAAGCTAGGTATTTCTTAATGTCATCGAAGGCTTTTTGACATTCATCTTTCCAAGAGAATGGCACCCCCTTTTGTAGTAGGTGATTGAATGGCCTACATTTGTTAGAAAGTTGTGCAATGAAGTGATGGATTGAGTTGATATTTCCTTGTAAACTATACAATTCCTTTAAATTAGTTGGGGGAGGCATCTCTAGGATAGCCTTGACCTTGTTAGGGTCCACCTCAATGCCTCTTTTGGAGATAATGAATCCTAAAAGTTTGCCCGAGGTAACACCAAAGACACATTTCTTGGGATTCAACCTTACCTTATGCTCTAGGAGTCGGTCAAAAACTTTCTCCAATACACCAATATGTTCTTGTCGAGTTTTGGATTTAGCCAAGAGATCATCCACATAGTCTTCAATAATATTATGCATGTAATCATGGAAAATGTATGTCATGGCACGTTGATAAGTGGCACCTACATTTTTGAGGCCAAAGGGCATCACCTTGTAACAAAAAGTTCCCCAAGGTGTAGTGAATGTTGTTTTGTGTTGGTCATCAGGATTTATTCGAATTTGGTTGTATCCTAAAAAATCATCCATGAGTGAAAGCATTTCATGGCTAGCACAGGTATCGACAAGAGTATCGATGTTTGGAAGAGGGAAGTCATCCTTAGGACACGCTTTGTTAAGATCTCGAAAGTTAGTGCATACGTGTATCACCCCGTTAGGCTTACGAATGGGTACCATGTTTGAGAGCCATTCAGGATAATCGATAGGAACTATGAAGTTCACGTCTAGGAGTTTTTGAAGCTCTATTTTTACCACGAGGGCCATGGTAGGATGCATTCTCCTAAGTTTTTGCTTAACCGACTTAGCATCAGGTTGTAAGGTGAGATTATGGACAACCAAACTAGGGTCTAGACCAGGCATGTCCTTGTAGGACCATGCAAATATATCCTTTTTCCTCTTGAGGAGAGCAATGAATTGCTCTTGTTCATCGGGTGATAAGATTTTGCCAAGCTTGACAATTTGGGGATTGTCTTTGTCAAAACTAAGGTCCACATCGATGGTATCTTCAATTAACATGTGGGAACCTTCCTCAAGTTGATGGGGTGTAGGAATCAGATGAATATCATCTAAGATGTCATCAAACTCTTCTGGATTATCCTCATCTATATCTTCCTGGAAAACCTTTGGATTTGAAGGTGAAGGTGAAGGTGAAGGTGGAGGGGATGGAGGAATGTAGTTGGTGGAAGCCCTTAACAATTCCTCGATCAAGATGAATTTAGCAAAGGATGGAGGTGAGGAGATCCAGTCCATATCAATGAGGCTTATGTCAATTGGAATTGGCTTAGCCGGATCGTATGGATTATGGAGTGGGGTGAATAAATCAATAGGATTCATGTTGACTTATGGGTAAGGTGGACAAGTTGGATGGAATGGATGGAACCTATGAACCGGTGCTATGAGCTTGGTTAACCTGAACAACAGCAAGCAACACAAGACTTGTTTTATTAAATGATGTATTTACATATGAAATGCAAAGAAAGAAAACATGTTTTTGATTTTTGATTTGATTTTTATTTTTTTTGGTAGTGGTGAAAACCATTATTTTTGTTTTATGTACATATGTTACAAGTTGGCTTATGGAATGGCTTAATGGAGTGGAGGTGGTTCACTGGTAGAGGTGGCTCGCTCTTGTGGAAGAAGCAAGTGAAATATGGGCTCATGGATGGGGAACATGTTGAGATAAAACTCATCTTGTTCGGTATGGGGAATGATGGGCTCCGATTCTTCTTCAGATTCATCTAAAATTATCGACATAAGCTTAAATTCTTCATAGATGTCATCATCAAAATTATCGGGATGGAGGGCATCTTCTCCTGAATTTAGATTAAGCCTTTGGAAAGCTTGTTCAAGAGAAGAGGTGGTAGGAAGTGGGTGGAAACCTAGACCTGAATGGTCATGCACCTCTTGATATGGAACATCGATAGGTTGATGCACTCCTTGTTCATGCAATCCTAGGCCATGGCCTTGCCAATTGATAATGTGGAAATATCGAGATGGAAATCTCGACATGTTTGGAATATTGGCAAGTTGTGGTTCTTTGGGTTCTTCTATGGGAGCTGAACTTGATGAAGATTCAATTCCCCCATATACAAAATTTATGCTATTTGGAGTTGAACCCATGTTATAAACTGCTCCTATTGCTAAAGGTGGGTCATGTGGGTGACCAAAATATTTAGCACTAGGGATGGTGAGGGGTGTGATGGTGATGTTTTTGACCATGTATTCACCAATACCAGGATTAGTGAGGTGGACTTCAACTTGGGATGATATGGAAGGATTATGGTCAGGTGATGGCTCAGGTGATGGTGGAGATTGGGATATCTCATAATTCATCAATTCGACTTGTGAAACATTGGGTGATGGTGATGGATTGGATTGGGAAGATTGATGAGTGGATAATGATGATGTGGATGGCAATGATGTGGATGAAGTGGACTAATGATGACCACATGTGCATGTAGTCAAGGATGATGATGATGAGGGTATGGAAGTTTGATGAGGGTTGGTGATGGGGAGCTCTTCAAGAATGGGATCCTTTGATGAAGAGGTTGGTGGAGTGGTGGATGGCTTAGATGATGGTGATAGGAAAAATATGAGTGGAAGGAAGCATGGACTCATAAGGATTTGAGATGAAATTGCAATACTTAAATGGTTCGACATCCGTTGGTATGCAATGTACTTATCCCTCATGAACATATTTCAAGCATTGATGTAGTATCGAAGGGACACATCTCATTTCCCTCATCCAAGGTCTTCCAAGGAGTACATTGTATGCCATGGATCCTTCCAAGATGTGGAACATTGTATGCAATGTTTTAACCCCTACTTCGATGGGTAAAACAATAGTGCCAACTATGGAACACAAAGCATCATTGAATGCTTTGAGGGTGAAGGATGACTTAGTGATGTGAGATGGAGGAAGGTTTAGATGATGAAGAGTGGAAGTGGTGATGATGTTGATTGAGGAACCGATATCAATTAGGACTCTTTTGAAAGGCTTCTTGTCAATGAGAGCCATGATGTGCAATGGAGGATCTACTGATTCCGATGAGATTGGTTTAATCTCAAAGTCATAAAATGTGATGGAAGGCTCCATGCATGTTTGAATGCTCCCCACAAAGTTGTTGAAGGCATTAGGATCTTGCGATTGCAATTCTATGGATTTCAAAATATCCATTAATGCCTCCCTATGTGGGGGAGATTGTTGGATTAGCTCATATATCGACAATTTGGTAGAAGCTATTTTTAAGCTTGTGGTTAACCGACTACTCAAGGAGATGATTGGTCGGGGTGGCCGATTGATGGGTTGATTTGATGGATTTGATTGGCTAGGTACATGAATGGGTGATGATGGAATGGGGGAAACTTGGATGGGTGGTGATGTAGAAGGTTGTGAGACACTTGCTTGAGGAGGTTGTCATTGTTGGTTATTCCTCTGACCTCTAGTGACCACATGAATGGCCCCTACAAATCCTTGGTATTGTTGAATGTGATTTACTTGATTAGGGGGAGTTTTAGTGTTAGCTCCCTCTATATTTGGTTGCACCTCCTCATGATGAGGAAGTGGTGTCTGAAAAATACCAAGGTTTTGGTTTTGTTGAGCTAAGGGGCTATCAAGCTTGATTGCCCCCAAGTCAATGAGGTCTTGGACTACATTTTTAAACACATTGCAGTGGTTGATATCATGCCCATTTTGCCTATGGTATGGGTAAAATAAATGTTCTCGATAATGTTTCCCATGCTTAGTGGGATCATCTAGTCTAATGTCGGGCAAAGCAAGTTTATTTGTCTCATACAACCTCTTAAAAAGTGAGGCATATGATTCAGCTAATGGGGTATATTGGTGATTTTGTCAAAAATACTATCGCTTGGGATGGTTTTCCATAGTTGGCATTATGTTTTGTATAGTTGGAGCTTGTGTTGTTGAGGGGACCGCATGATAAGAAATTTGTTGTGGTACTTGTTGCATAGGTTGTTGTTGTTGAGCCATTACCGATTGGCTCATGACCACTTGATTTACTTGATTGGATTGGGAGGTTGGGGTAGCCTGTGTTGATTTTTTTTGGCCAAAATAATTACTTTTGTATTGGCCCTTGCTCTACCATTCTTTCTTCTTAGGCTTTAACATGCCCTCTTGGATTTTAATATCCTCAATGATGCTAGCCTGAGCTAAAGCTTCTTCAAAGGATTGATAAGTTCTTAATTGGAGCATCCAAGAGATGGGTTTTAGGCAACTCTTGGTGAATAACTTTATTAGCTCATCCATTGGTAGGGTGAATGGCAGTTTAGTGATGATAACCCTCCAACGGTTTCCAAAATCATAGATAGATTCATCATCATGTTGCCTTAAAGCATAGACATCTGATAATGAGATCTTCTTTTTGACATTTAGGATGAAGCGGTCAAAGAATTGATCAATCAATTGTTCAAAGGTATAGATACTATGGGTTGGCAATTGATTGTACCATTCTATGGCATCTCCTCCTAATGTTTGAGGAAAATTTCAAAGCATGAGAGCATTATCATCTTGAATTCTAAAGCATGCATGAACAAAAGTGCTCACATGTTCTTTGGGATCCTCAGTTCCCTTAAATTTTTCAAACTTGGGCACCATAAAATCTATCGGATATGGCGGTGATGGTACCGAAGGATGAATTGGTTGGTTGATCAATTGTCGTAAGGTAGGTTTTTGATTTGAAAAACCTGGTGTATGTTGCATCAATTGATCAATTTGTTTTTGCATTACCTTGATTCAAGGGTCTTCCTTAGGGATATGAAAGCCCTGAATCACCTGATGGGTTTGGGGTGGTGTGGAGAAATATTGTGGAGTGACTAGGTGATGAGGAGATTGATATTGATGATTTGGTGAATGAGATGGAATGTGATGAATAGGATATTGATGATGAAATGATGGGGAATTATGAAATGATGTTGATGGATGAGGGTTATGGCTAGGTTGGCCAATTGGAATAGGATGGGTAATGGTATGGCTTGATGGGGGAACAGGGATAGAGACCATAGAAGATTGTGGTGCCCATGATGGACCCTGGTTGATAAGGGGAGTCTGAGTAGAGGTATGTAAAGGCTTAGGGTTAACTTGTACTTGTTGTTGAGCATCTTGATGTTGTCTAAGCAATTTGTTCAGGTGCTCCCATGCCTCACTAATTTCTCTATCAGAGGCTAAGGGTATGGAGGTAGAGGGTATGGAAGATGTGGTTTGGGAGCAAGTCACACTAGGTATGGTGACTTGGGAGGTTGGGATTTGTGAAGCAACATTCACATGTGCTTCAAACAAAGGATTGGTGTAAGTGGAGGTATATGATGTGCTAGGAGCACATGAGGGTTGGGGAATGGATGCATGGGATGAAGGTGCAACTGATGCCTCAAAGAGAGGGTTAGTATACACCTGGGTAAAGGTAGGTGGTGGTTGGGAATAGATAGGTTCTTGTTGTAGAGTAGATTCCTATCTAGGTGAGTTGGGAATGGACTCTAAGACATAACTAGAGGACTTCATGAGAGCTTGTACTCTATCCATGTCTATATGAGTGATGTGATGGTCTATTGTGGGGGAGGTTGACTCCTCTTGGGGTATGGTCATGTGGTAGGCTATGGATGGCAAGGAATGTGAGGGACCTATAGATAAATCTTCCTGTGTCACATTCAGGGTATCTACCACAGAAGTGGTGGGGAATGTGGATGATGGTTCCATTAAATTATCTTGAATTATTGCTTTCTTTTGATTACGAGTTAATACCATAAGCAAAATAAATCAAGATGCAGATTAAAATACCAAATGTAACACAAAAACTAGAATGCTTTAAGGAAATAAACAAACAATGCTAAGTCTCAATCAATGTGGCTTACCTCATTCATTAATTATCTCCTTTTAATGTGTGTTCATTTTTATGTGTCAGTTTTGTGTGTTTTGATTTTCTAATCTTTCTTAATGAAACAAAGGTGAAAAACTATGGCTAAGGTAGGACAACGAGATTCTTGTTGGTGATGAAATCCAACAAGTTTGCTCGGGGTATTCCTATGGTGTCTAAGGGTAGATATTGGTGGATGGATATGAATGCCACCATCACCAAATCTCAAGCAATGGTTGGTGATGAAATCCAACCACTACTATTTTGCGTGAATCGTGAAGTGTGTGAATTATTTTTAAGGTTTATGTTTTCTATTGTATACAAACAATGTTAAAAACAATTAATTTCATAAACCTAAATCAGAAGCCAACAAAATATTGCCAAGTTCTCCAAAGGGCATGAAGTACACCGCTTAAGACCCCCTATCTAAATAACAACCGGAGGGTTCATCCACCCCTCTACCTGGAATCACCCAACTGGTAGGGATACTTTTGGAAATCAAATATTGTTCCAACTTAGATAGATGAAAGAAAATTATTTCTAACCCTAAGATGCAACACTAAGTTATGCAATTTACAGTTCAAATGCACACAAAATGTAGCAATTTGCATTCAAAAAACAAAAACCCTAATCTGAATATGTGGATGAAATGCAGATCTAAAAATGCAGACTATATGAGTTCATTTCCAGATTTCTTAATGATGGTTCATTTTAAGATTTAAAATCTGAAAAATAGAATAGATAACCCAAAATGCATAAAACAAAGATTTAGGTTTAAGATGGCAGACTTACAAGCAACCTACGTTTTTGCTCCAAATCACTATAAAAACCCTAGATCTACAAAATTTGAGCTTCTAAAGAACCTGCAAGATAACAGAAAATAACAAACAAGTTAGTAAGATAAATCATAAATGGAAACCCTTAGGGGGTCCCACCGTGATCGCCATTTGTGAATGCAAAAATGCAACACTACAACTATGCTTAAATAAATGGATACACAAAAACCAGAATTGCACAACAATTGAATATATATTATATTAATGGGGGGGAGCTTAGAAACTCCATTGTTACAAATCAGGATAATGTGTAATCCTTTGTTGATACAATATTACAATATTTAGGGTTCTCCAAAACCCTAATAGCAAAGTTGTAATGTCTTCAAGCGCGCTCTTGATCCCAATAGTGGTGAGTGGGCTTTGTGCTATCCAATACTGGGCCACTCCAGCTTAATCAGCTACTCAATGCTAATGGATCTACAGACCTACACACATAACAACAATATCAAAGAGTTAGTAATAACAATGAGGGCTCCACTATGTGAGACCCTTAGACATTAATAGAAACCTTAGCTATTGCTAACTAAAAATGGATACAAAATTATGAAGATATTACAATGAAATAACCAAAGTGATTTACCTTACTTGTTGATCTATCTTTGGATGGCTTGATCTATTGTAGATTGATGGTGAAAGCATGCCTTGGCATCATGCGAATGTAGGATGTCTTCAGAAGGGTTTATGTAAGGCACCCGTGGGCACTTGGTGGCTATAGGAGGCACCCATGGGCACTTGGGAGGCATAGGTGGGCACTTGGGAGGCACCGTGGGCTACGGAAGCTTGTGGGTAGGGAGGCACTCATGGGCACTTGGGAGGTGCCTATGGGAACTTGGGAGGCACCCATGGGCACCTGGGGCTAAGGTAGAAGTCTGTAGAAGCAGATCAAGCAAGGGCGAAGGATGCGACGGCTATGGCGGTGAGTGAGGGTATGCAAAATGTAGTATATGGATGGGAATTAGGGCACAAAAGGCTGGGTAACAACCTTAGGGCACTTAGGGAAGTTAGGGTTTGGAATCAGGGATTCAGGGCTTAAGATCAAAAACTTAGGGAAAACCTAGGGAAATTAGGAACTCAAGGAACTTAAAACTTAGGGAAAACTTAGGGGTTGAGCCATCAAAATGGCTCCTACTTATAGTCCAACCTAGGGCATGCTAGGGTTTCAATGACACTAATCGTGTGGCTGAGATTAAAGCACATCCAAGGGTGGATAATAAGTTTAGGGTGTGGAATGGATTAAGGTGGATGGACGGATGAGATTAAATGAAATCTAATGGTTGTGATTTATTTATTTATATAAATATATATTTATTAAATATATATCAAATATAATATTAAAATATTATTATTTAAATATATATATTATAAATATATATAAATAATAGACAAAAATGGCAGGAAAGCTAGGATGAAGGGCAAATGGCTAGATTTTAGTGGTGGAAATGGTGGGAAGGCATGGATGGAGGACAAGTGGCTAGATTTTGGTGTCTATAGATGCCCCTTTTTGTACCATGTTGCACAAAGCACAATATGGTACAAAAATATGAGACACCTGCTTGGTCTTGGCACATACGCAACTCCTCTTTCCTAGTGGAATGCAGAACAAACTTGAAGGCAAATAGAATAAATAATTATGGATTTGTTGCGTGGCTTACCCCCTCAATTGGTGATTGAGTTGCGAATGAATCTCATGAGCCAATTTAAAAGAATTAATGGAAGAAATGTTGTGCAAATAAGGGAATTATTGAATGTGTGTTTGTTTTTGCCCCAACAGATGAAGGGTTTTTGGAAAATTGGATGATATGTGTTTGTTTTTCTCCAAAATATGAAGGATTTTGGGAGAAGTGGATGATAGGTGTCTATTTTTTCCCCAACATATGAAGGGTCTAAAATGTATCCCATCATGGTAAAATCATAATAAAATTTTTGTTACCTCAAATTTTGAGTGATTCCATGATTTGGAATAAATTTCGTCGTATGGCATCATTGATATGCAAAGATAAAGAAGGCATTCTCGAAGGGCCTACTAGTGAATGTAGGATAATTCATCTCAAATGGAACCAATCACCCTAGCTAGAGCCAAATCCCTTTTTGACTTGTCAAGGAAATTGTGAATGATGTGATTTGATTTTGTCCGTGTGTTAGGCCCCATGAACTAGGCCATCAATGATAGTTATTTAGCAAGATTCATCTTTGTCAAAGGTTTCACTTGGAATGTGAGGAACCAAATTTTATTGTGCTTTTTGGACTAGGATATATGGAGGTATGATTATGACCAAGTTTTCTTATGGTAATTCATTCATATTACCAAATTGCATGGATGCAAATCACTGCAATCGCCAAGTATATAGAATGAACCACTATATACAAGATTCACTTGAAATTTGGCACCTTTGGTAGTAATGGATTGTATATAGTGATGTTGGTGAAATTATAAATTGTTCGGATGGAATTTGATGATTTTGCAAAAAACATAATTGATAGGAAAAAATTGAATGACATAGTGGTTAATTTGGTGCCTTTTAGACATAACATTTGATTTATTGGTCCAAATCAACTTAGAGTTTTATAAAACTTGGTGGGATGATGGGAATTATGATTTAGATGATGAATATGGTCATTTTATAAAAATTTGGATCAGTGTGATGTAATTTGTAAGTGAGTGGATGCTTTTTATGATTGGGGGTACAAATAAAAATAAGGAATCCAAACTAATTTTTGCTTTTACAAAACCTGATGTTATGATGGCATTGATGGTCGAATGAAATTTGGTATTATTTGGAGGAAGTAAGCTACATTTTTTATCAAATTTACCTTTGTCAATGCTAACATGAGATACCCATGGGTGCCTGGCACACCTCGAAGCACCCACAGACACCTCAGTGTGCTAGGAGGCACCATGAGCACCTCAATGCACCTGAGTTAGCTAAAAATAGCTTACTAGATGAGTTTGAGGCTCATTTATATGCTTAATAAGTTGAGAAGCTACGTCTTAGGAGTGAGGGGAGTGAAGAGTGGAGTGAGGTGAATCGTTTAGAGTGCAAAAGCTATGGCAGTAAAAGGAGTTGGTGCGAATGCTAGCACTATGGATGGAGCATGAGCGATTGAGGTAACATTGCTTTATTTTTGTTGTGCAAAGTGTTTTTCTCTTTATTTTTTAAAATTATTAACAAATGTATTGTGTTGTGCTACAACTTGTTGTTTTTGAGGCTCGACATCGGTTTTCACCTTACATCCTCGAGATGAGGAAGATGATTACAAAGGAGTAGAAGTTGTTGAATGTGGTGGGGCTAGCGAAGGTATACCACATGGATTTGGTGAGGGCTGGTGAGGGGTAGCTCTCTGCCTTTGTTGAGAGGTGGGATGTGGATAGGGGAAATTTCAACTCCCCACGAGAAAGATGACAATTACCTTAGAGGATGTATATCGCATCCTCAAGATACCAGTGGAGGGGATCCAGGTTGAGGTTGGTCACGACCTAGAGATAGATATGAAGAGTATGTTTGGGGATGCATATCAGGGAGTGAGGGTGAAGGGTGGATGCATATTGTACTTGTCCATGTATAGGTACAAGGAGTTGGATCCCCTTTGAGCCTTAGTGATGTTCATGTTGTCCAACATTGTGGCCCTGAATAGTATCGGGGATAGGTTCCCTTGGAACTTGATAGGGATAGTTAAAAATATGTTTACAAGGAGACATGTGTATGCATGGGCTTTCGCCTTACTAGTGTAAATGTACTAGGAGTTATACTATGTGATGAGGCGAGGCCGAAAAGGACTGGGGTGTAGCTTGTTGTTGCAATGCTAGGATTGGGAGCATTTTAGGATTGCTTGATCGGAGGGCCTGCCTGTGCAAGATTTTGGTAGGGATTAGCTCTATGCTAGGTGATGGGCATTGGTGTATGAGGTGCAACTGAGTCGTTCAGTGAGGATGAGTCAATGGTACAAGGATTTGTGGGCTAGAGTGACATAGGCCCAAGTGGTTTGGAGATCGTGGTTGGGTAATCTACTACACATATGTAGATGGTATGTTTGTAGTGATTATAGAATATATCAATGAGGAGGGGGTTGATTATTTATTGATATGTATAGAATTTATGGGAATCTTGACCTAATAATGAAAGAAATATTTTTAAAATGAGATCTCTTGTTCTTGAGGAAATTTTGAATTTTTTATTACATTAATATGTATTATAGTTTAATATGGACTATGTTCAAATTCAATTTTATATGTTTATACATATATAATAAATATATATAAGTTTTCACCTATAAGGCACATATTTTATTCAAATCCAGAAAACAAAGAACCACATCTTATTGAATTACTACAAGGAAGAGAACCAAAGTCCTGCAATATAGTCATCATGTCATATGAGCCATGTGTTGTTTAGTTATATTCAAAGAAGGAAAAACATAATAAATGTAAAATTAACATTGAAGATCACGAGAAGTTGGCACATGTTATTTCTATGAGGCATGTTACAAAATTGGTTTCTTAGGACATAATTGGTCAATTCATATGTTATTCCTTTAGTATATACTTAGGAAATTTGATTTTATTTTTTAAGATAATTTAAGGATTTTGATTTTCATATAATTAGTTTTGTGTGCATGTTTGGTTTTGAAAAACAATTGATCTACAATGATTTTACTTTTGGGCATAATTCATTTTATAAGAAATTGATTCTACATAAGAAGTGGGTTTGTAAATTATAGGTCACGTGTAAAATTATTTTTTGTAAATTTTTAATGTTGAATAGTTTTGGTTCTATAAAATTTTGCCAAAAAAATATGTGGCATGAAATACATAACATAGGAGACAAAATAATTGATGAAAAAGAAGAATAATAAAATTGCTTAAATGAGATTAAAATTGCTTTTGTAATTGTTTATTTGACTTTTGTTTAAAACTATGCTTAAGTTTTTTAATACTTAATTGATATGCATTATTTGGAAAGTTTAAATCATGAAATAGAAGATAAAAAATTAATGAAGAAAATTATGCTTTTTGATTTAGAAATACGATGGGGCCAACTACAGTTTTTTAATTTACTTAGATAATTATTTTTTTATTGTTTTTACAAATTATGTTCAACATTTTATCAAGAGGAAATTAAATATTCTATACAAGATACATACCTTGTGAGGTTACACCTATCTATATGTAGTTCTTAAATTCAAAGATTTAAAATTTAAATTTAAATTGTTCGACAAGGATAGCACAATGGTTAGGGCTTTACCCTCTCATTTCAAACCATGGTGTATCTAGAAGGGGATAGGTTAGATGGTAGTGGTCAAGTGTTTATCGATTGGTTACCCCAATTTGATGCAATGAAGGGTCGAGGGTCACGTTGACTTCGTCTAACCTAGTGGTCTAGGGTTTATAGCGGTAGCATCCAATGATGTTACTGATTTCCCTATGTATTAAAAAAATAAATTATATTAAATTTTAAATCAAAATTATCAATTTTTTTTGTTATAGTTTTATTGTACACTTTGTGTTCATATATGTGTTTAAACTTGATGGCACATGTTTTAAGATATTAATTGGATATCTTTTTTTTCTAGCCCTCATGTCCGTGAAGCACAACCTTGACTATGCACATGTAGCCTAAATTTTTGTGTATTGTTCCTTCCCTTGCATGAAGTACAACAAATTAATTTATCTTATTATCTTGTTAGGATAGGTTTAACGTGTGATAACATACATGGAGGATTTAGATGATTCATTGTTAAGAAGTAAATATGATTTTTTAGAAGTAATACATAGTTATTAGAAAGATTCTCAATTTTTGTATATCTTAATTGATCTTAAGTGTTTCAAAATAGTTCCTATATTTATTGAATAAATTTTTATCTCTCTTCTTATTGGGACAAATTCTAAATATTCTAAGAATAACAGTGCACATGTGTTCCTCCCATGTATGGTAATAAGTAATCATGTCAAGTCCAAATACACAATTAAAAATGAATTTTAGCATTGATACATTATAAATTTATTTATTTATAATTGAAATTGTATCAGAATTTATATTAGCTAAAAACTTAAAGGATCAAATACAATATAAAGTTTAACCATGATCTGGGTGCCTACCTCCAGGCCTGAGCACCTGAATTCACATTATAAATTTATTAATTTCACTTAACCTTTGAATTATAAAATAATAAGTTAGTTATAAATGAGAGAAATGATACATTAAAAATGAATGATTTATGCATGATCTA
This sequence comes from Wollemia nobilis, assembly GCA_028583015.1. NCBI lineage: Eukaryota > Viridiplantae > Streptophyta > Pinopsida > Araucariales > Araucariaceae > Wollemia > Wollemia nobilis. Next base: position 813,909 of record JAQPPZ010003263.1, on the reverse strand, counting down.
TAAAGTTATAAATAAAATATCATTATAGATCTATGCTAAAACAATAAATGACATCTCATATTACAATGATAAATAGTGGACTCAATTAGATAGTTTATGAATATGAAAACCATAAATAAAATGTACATGAATGTATAATAATATATACTATAAAGTATGATACTTCATCTTTGAAATGTATACATTACATTGAGACTAAATTGATACATAAAATAACAAAAATGATCTAGATACATCACGGTCATGTTTAGGGATAAATTTATAATGTCATGTGTACAAAACATAGTATAAATCTAGTACAACTAGGTATGTTACGATTGCTTGAAAGGAACCTATATAATACATAAGCATATATTAATTTATAATGTAATCTAACATAAGAAATATTAGTTAAATTAAAAACCATTATAAGTTATATAATTCAACAAGTTCAAGTCAAAAAAATGAATTTCAAACATGTCTTTCTAGTATAGATAACAACAATTGTGTGGTGGGAGCATGAGATAATGTATCAATCATCATGGCCTAATCTACCTATATGCATGTATGCAAAAATAGTAAGAAATATCAAGAAAATTAAAAATAATTATAAATTACAAATTCAACAAGTTCAATTAGAAAATGAGGTAGAAACATGTCTTACTACTATTAATTTGGACAATTACATGGTTGAAGCCTATGATGATGTAAGTATCTATGTGGCATCACATACCTACATGCATGTATACAAATATGATTAGCTTAAAGCTAAAAAAATAATTAAGTAGGTAGATACATGTATGTAAATATAAATTAAGCATTATGAAAGTTGATAATAAGAGGATGATGGATGGAGGAGCCTATGTCATTTTTCTAGCCTTCATCATGTTATCCACCTATGTTCATTACACTTTGTATTAAATTAAAAATAATAAAAAATAATAAATTAAATTACAACATGCATAAAGTTTTGAATGGTAATATGATTTTTACCTACATAGCATATCTAGAGGTTGGGTCCATCTCGAATTGCCTCATGTGTGATCTTGGATAGGACTAAAAACATAGATAATTATGGAATTAAAACCATCTCATTGTTCCTCCATTAAAGCATGACCATAAAAAGGAGAATGAGTGGATAAAGTATCATGACTTTCATGAGATACTTTCCCATCAAAGCCAACATCTTATGCATGTCCAAGTTATGATGTTAGTGGATATTAAGCTCCATTTGATTGTAATGTCTCCAAAAACTACACATTTAAATATATAATTTAATATAAATCTTTATATACATGCAAAGGATTAAATTATTTTTAAAATAAAATTTAAATTATCAAATAAATAATTAAATTTATTGAGTAAAAGTTTAATATCATGTACTCTCATGCTAGGCTAGAACTATGGTTAGAGTTTTGAACATCAATATTCCCCATGTCAAACATCGATGTGTTCATTAATGAGAATCTACGTGATCATGGGTAGTTTAAGGATGAGATGGTAACTTCTCAACCTTGTATATAGAAGTAACACGATACTTATATGCATCCACTGGAGAATAATACATGTTTTTTATTACATTGGAAGTCCATGTACTAACCACATCACTCATAGGCTCTCTCTGTGATAAACGTACAATGTAACTAACATGCTATAAATACCTCAAGAGTGTGCAACCAAGATGGATACGTTTTTCCCTATCAAAGGAATGTAGATTGGTATGGTCCTCTAATAATATTAAGATTGACTACAATACCTCAAAGGGAATCTCAGAGAAGGGTGGGTGATAAATATCAAAACTAGTAGCCATGTAACTATAGTTGGCCTACTCTAACTGGTGTAACTCTTGGAGATATCCTATAATCTGGATGATATGATCCAAAAGCGATCAATGTATCTTATTGGCCACCCCTTCCCTATTAGAAACCCAACTATATTAGGGATTGTAAAGGTCAATGACTTCTCCCCACATAAAGCTTTGGTCATTTATCATCTCCAAGAACTACCATACTAAACTATATATGGTCCCATGAATGGCCTAAACATTGCCCCTCCATAATATGGTGTGGATGTATTGTCAAGCTTCATATTATAATAAAATTCATAATGAAAGCTTCAAGTAAAAATATCATGGAATATTATCATTATTAGGCAGCCTTTATTATCCACAATAAACCATGTATAAATAATAATAACCACATATGTGTGTACACACCTAGTCATCGTATAATTGGTGTAACTCTTGGAGAGATCCTATAATCTAGATGATATGATCCAAAAGTGATCAATGTATCTTATTGACCACCCCTTCCCTATTAGAAACCCAACTATATTAGGGATTGTAAATGTCATTGACTTCTCCCCACATAAATCTTTGGTCATTTATCATCTCCAAGAACTACCATACTAAACTATATATGGTCCCATGAATGGCCTAAACATTACCCCTCCATAATATGGTGTGGATGTATTTTCAAACTTCATATTATAATATAATTCATAATGAAAGCTTCAAGTAAAAATATCATGGAATATTATCATTATTAGGCAACCTTTATTATGCACAATAAACCATGTATAAATAATAATAACCACATATGTGTGTACACACCTAGTCACCGTATAACATCAAATTTTATTTGTGTGTATAACATGACTAATCCTCTACCAAAATGGAATAAGGAAATAATATCATCAATATTCTCAAAAGTTGATTACCCTTGTATATTATTCCTCATTTCCCCTATAACATCAAATATTCTTTGTGTGTATAACGTGACTAACCCTCTACCAAAAGGGAATAAGGAAAGAATCTCATAAATCTTCTCAAAAGTTGATTACCTTTGTAAATTATTCCTCATTTCCTCTCTCATGATGTGGTACATGTTTGGTTGGAGAGGGTTGAATTGGTTTATAGTTTTAATAATTTTATAATAATGTTAGGATTGAGGTTAGGTTTTCACACATTATAGGGTTTCTTTTGTTTTGTATAGTTTGTAATATTTAAAACCATATTTCAAAAAATTCTAACCCTTCAAAAACAATATATGTCCATTTTTTTGACAAAAACCCACTCCACCAATATTTTGAACAAACCCTATCCCTCCACCCATTTTGAGAAAAACCTCCCTTTAGGAAAAAAATAAACAAAAGAAAAAACTTAATAAATATAAAATTTCAAAAGAAAAAAACCTCCCTAGATTTGGTGCAAACCTTACAAATAGGATGTTGATGTGAATGCTAATGTCAATGGTCTTGGAATCAATATGGATGGGTTCGATGAGAGTTTGGAGGATTTTTTTCCCATTTGCATGAAGGGATTTTTCTATTCCTATCTACAACACAATGTTGTTATATTAATAATGAAGTTGGGGTCATTTGTGGCCTAGGTGGTCATTTTGTGCATGAAGTTTTTCCATGTGAACAAACCTTCATGGAAAGGTTTCTTGGCATAAAAGACCTTGTTTTTGTTACCACCCTCTTCTACAATGGTCAACACATTGATAGATAAGTCAATAAATTTGTTTCATGTGAAGGATTTTTATGTAAAATTAGGTGTGAGCAAAGGCATACATTTTGCTTTGGGAACACAAAAATACCTTCATGTAAAGGTATTTTCATGATTTCCAAAAAACCATGACACTAAAGTGAGCCACAATAGCATGCACTCACACTTAGGTTAAATTAAAAAGTTATTGGCTTCTTTGTTTTAAAATTTATCTCCACATCTTCCTTTGTATATTTAATTCCTTTTGAATTTGAACATACACATTATAATTCCTCATTCCTTACATCCTTCCTAGTTTTCTTCTAATGGTTGATCTAAGTGAACAATAATTACCCTCATCATTTGATGATATAGGGGGGTTTATTTTCCACTTCTTTGAGAGTGAAAAATATTTGATCAAAATTATACTATGACATGATCTTCTTGATTCATATTGAAATTTATTTCATGATAAATAATTTCCATCTCCTTCTAGATCATTTTCTCTTTATAATCTCTCGTCATGTGGCTAATCTCATTAAAATTAATAAAATTAGATTGAAAACTTTCATAATCTACTTGTTGATCCTTTTTTCTTGATTCAAATGTAATCTTAACAAATTTTAATAAGGTTTTGAAATATTCATGAAAACATGTATCATGGCATACACAACATGTTTTTGCTCCTTACTAGTTAGTCCCTCCTAGATTAACTCTTTTAAATTATTACAAATATTCTTTAAAACCTCCTTAGTCATAAGGTGATATATATGTCTAAAAAACCAAATCCACACTTAAAGACTTTTAATAGTTTCCATATCCATAAATAAGTAAATAAAAATCTTACTTCATTGTCTTAAATATAGGCTCTCTCCCCCCTTAAAACATGGGTCACACCAATTATTTTATCTTTGATTTTTGAACAAGAGAAGATGAGGAAAAAAAGGTCATAAAGTAATGTAATTCAATCCTCACTTCCGTTTATTCTACTTTTGAATATTTGAAAAAACTAACTAATATCTATGAAATCTACATATTAACCCTATCCATTAAGAACTAGTGTATCATGCTCTATCATTTCATCCTTGATAATAACTTTTGGTGTAACATTGGTTGCCTAAATAGAGATTACAATAGATTTGTTCTTCATCCTCCCCAAATGAAGTGAAGCGTTCATACTTTTAACTAAGACATCTATCGTATCAATGCTCTATTATCCCATATTTGACAACCACTTTTGGTGTAATATCTACTACTAAGATAGGGAGTACCATATATTTGTTCTTTCTCTTGTTCTCAACAAAGGCATTCATGCTTCCAAGCTACAACATTCTTACTTTTAATTAGGACTTTCCTAAATGAACTTTTATTATCCTACTAGCTTCTCCTTTTAACAATCCTTTCGTATTTTGAGTTCTTCAAAGATTTAAAAAAAGGAAAGGAAAAGGGAGGTTTAGTATTGCTAGGCTTTCTTCCTTCTTTTATAACTTACTTTTGTGATTTATCAATAATATAATACCATATTTTGCACCTAGGGGTGCAGCATGTTGGCAATTTGAGTTATTTTATGTTGTCATTGATGTCACATGGATCATTGATGTCACATGGATCACATTGAGTTTTGGTGGCCAAAGCATTTCATATATAAGCATTTATGATATTTTGGAGAGCATGGATAGGGTTTTTGTGAAAACCAAGGCAGACAAAATAAAAGGTTTTTTTTAAAACCATGGATGGAAGATTTGAAATGGGTTTTTCTTAAAACCTAGATTGGCTTTTCGTTTTGTCGAAAAATGTGCCCCAATGATGGAGATATTTATTTTTAAATATTTAGTTTAAATTTTAAATTATTTAAAATTTAAATTTAAATTTTAAAATTAAATATATTAAATTTAGCGCCAACTAAAGAAAGGAGGAAAGGCTATATTAATTTATAGTGACGACGTCTAAATAAAGAGGAAAGGCATATATATCCCAACAAAAGCTTGGACTTCATTAACCCAACGCTTATTTTTTTGAATGCCTTCGATTGGGGAACGAATTGCGAAAAGAGAGAGAAGTGTGACTTTGGTCTATTGAAAAATCATTCGCGGAATTTAACAAGATGCATAGGCATATTTGGCCTAGCGGTTCGTGTGCTGTGTGTTATGCATGAGGTCATGCGATCGAGTCCCATCGTGGTTATTTGCTTTGTTGAAGCGCTCAAAGCGTTGTTAAGTTTTTCGAAGGGTGTAGAAGTTTATGATATAAGTTTTTGTTCGTGTCCTTTTGGACACGTGAGGGTGTGTGGCCCAATGGCAGGCTGGCTGTGGTTAAAGCGATGAGCAAGGAGACATTACGAGATCGAATCCTGTCAGGGACAGAGACAAGTTAATTTTTTTTAATATATTTTATTTTTCTAAAGTTGCCCTAGGAGGAATAAGGGTTGTGATGCATGTTTAGAAAAAGAGATATTTCTGGTGTTTCTCCTTTTGAAAGTATATCATATTATATATCGTTGGAAAGCTTATTTTGAGGGCTATTTTATTAACTTGATTAGAGGGAGAAATAAGGTGTATGTAAAGAGATATTTCTATTTTTGTAAAAGGGTTCAGAAGTGAAGGTTGATTTGTTGTTTTTCAAAGGTGATTAATTTTTTCATGAGGGGACATGTTGTATTTTATTGAGTAGGAGTGATAAGGTGTTATTTGGATATTATTGTTGTGATATTAATCATGATCTCTAACCCTTGTTGAAAGTTGAAAAAGAAGTTTGTTGAGTATAGGATATTTTGAGCAAGTTCTTAGTGAGTTTGTTCAGCAGTTTTGAGCAAGTTCTTAGTGAGCTTATTGAGCAAATTTTGAGCAAGTTCTTGGTGAGCTTGTTGAGCAAATTTTGAGCAAGTTCTTGGTGAGCTTGTTGAGCAGATTTTGGGCAAGTTCTTAGTGAGCTTGCTAGAGCATTTTTGGGCAAGTTCTTGGTGAGCTTGTTGAAGCAGTTTTGAGCAAGTTCTTAGTGAGCTTGCTAGAGCAGATTTTGAACAAGTTCTTAGGGAGCTTGTTGAGCATATTTTGAGCAAGTTCTTGGTGAGCTTTTTGAGAAAATTTTGATCAAGTTCTTGGTGAGCTTGTTGAGCATATTTTGAGCAAGTTCTTGGTGAGCTTGTTGAGAAGATTTTGAGCAAGTTCTTGGTGAGCTTGTTGAGTAGATTTTGGGCAAGTTCTTAGTGAGCTTGCTAGAGCAATTTTGGGCAAGTTCTTGGTGAGCTTGCTGAAGCAATTTTGGGAAAGTTCTTAGTGAGATTTCTAGAGCAGATTTTGGGCAAGTTCTTGGTGAGCTTGATGAAGGATATCAGTGGATTGCCTACCTTAGCAGATTAGTGTATTGCCTAGCTTTGAGCATATCAAAGTAATCATTTGTATTGGGATAAGGATCCTTATTTCTATGTGAAATTTTATAAGGATATTATCTTATGGAGTACCCTGCATTGGGAGAACCATGTTAAATATTGTGTCTCAATTATGTGTGGTGATTTGTGCACTTGTTTACTATTGATATCTATGTCATTAATGCACACTGCTATATTTGGTTATTGCAATTAAGGACACTAATTGATATTGGTTTGGAAATAAAGTAAAAAGTGGGCGCTATACTGTTCACCCCCCTCTCAGTATAAGCTTGTGTTCTTCAATTGGTATCAGAGCGGGTTCCTTTGGAAAGGCTAACAACTTGAAGGTAGATTCTACTGGGTTATAGGATGGACAAATGGTATATTTACAGTGGGTGCTCTAGCCATATGACTAGGTATAAGAATAAGTTCATTTATTTAAAAGGGAACAACAATGGATCTGTGAGATTTGGTGATAATGCTTTAGCTAAAATTAAAGGGAGAGGAACTTTAAGTTTGGATGATGGAAAGACTACTACATAGGGTGTACTCTATGTTGAGGGTCTAAAACACAATCTACTGAGTGTAAGTCAACTTTGTGATCGAGGGTACACAGTTACTTTTTCCTCTACAAGATGAAAAATCAAGGAAAAAAAATAGGGAAGCTTGTTGTAAATGCAAGAAGAACCAATAACAATCTCAACATACTCAGTGAAATAAAAAGGGAAAAATGTCTTCTATCTCAAGAAGAAGAAAGTTGGTTATGACATAAAATGTTGTGTCACTTGAACTTCAATAACATAGTAAGATAAGCAACAAACAAATTGTCAAAGATCTACCAAATATAAAAAGACCTTTAAATACAATTTGTGCACAGTGTCAATATGGAAAGCAGACAAGATCAAGTTTCAAGGCAAAATAATATTCCTCTTCCAAGGTATTAGAATTGATTCATACTAATTTATGTGCTCCTATGAGAACCAAAAACCTACAAGGTGAAAGCTACTTTATGTTGTTCATAGATGATTATTCTAGAATGACCTGGGTTGTTTTTCTAAAAGAGAAATCATAGGCATTTGAGAATTTCAAAGTATTCAAAGAAATGGTAGAAAATGAAAAAGGAAAGAAGATCAAGTGTTTATGATCAGATAGAGGAGGGGAATCCATCTCTATAGAATTCATTGAGTTTTGTGCAGAATATGGAATCAGAAAATAATACTCAACAGCCAGGACTCCTCAGCAAAATGAATTAGTAGAAAGAAAGAATAGAACTCTTGATAATATGGCCAAAGCAATGCTAAATGAATCAAGAATATTAGATGGGTTTTGGAAGGAAGTAATCATTACAACAATCTATGTTATGAATAGAGCTCAAATTAGAACAAAGCAACATAAGACTCCATATGAGTTTTGGAAAGGAAGACCTCCCACGGTAAACTACTTCAAAAATTTTGGATGTAAGTGTTATATCAAAAGAGAGGATAAGGACTTGGGCAAATTTGATCCTAGATACGATGGAGGTATTTTTCTTGGATACTCTACAAAGAGTAAGGCCACAAATGCTACAATAAAAGAACACATACCATGGTGGAAAGTATAAATGTCAAAGTTGATGAAAGAACAGGAATAAATGAGCCATATTAGGAAGATATTCTTGAAGAAGAAGAAAGTTATCAGGAAGAAATGGGTGAAGATTCAGATGAAGAAGATTTGCAGAATATACCCTCCAAAACTTCATCAAGATATATTCAGAAAAATCATCCAGAGGACTTGATCATTGGCAACCCTGATGTAAGACAGACAAGAAGAGGAATCATAGGCTCAACAAAACAAGCAAATGTTTCATGACTATCCAAGCTAGAACCAAAGGATTTCAGAGAGGCAAAAAGTGATGAATGTTGGATTAAAGCAATGAAGGAAGAACTATATCAGATTAAAAAAAAGTAAGACTTGGGAATTAGTTCCAAGACAAAAAAAGAAAAAAATGTAATTGGTACTAAATGGGTCTACTGGAACAAACTGAATGAATATGGTCAAGTCATCAGGAACAAGGCAATATTGGTGTGTAAAGGATATGCACAAGTAGAAGGAATTGATTTTGATGAGACCTTTGCACTAGTTGCAATATTGGAAGCTATACAAATGTTTTTGGCACTTTCAAGCTACAAGAATTTTAAAGTATATCATATGGATGTCAAATCAACATTTTTGAATGGTCATTTAGAAGAAGTTTACATAGAACAAACAAATTGGTTTAATCAAGCAGATAATCCAGATTATGTATGCAGATTGAAGAAGGCTCTTTATGGCTTAAAGAAAGCTCCTAGAGCATGTTATTCAAGACCGGATAAATATCTTTGAGAGTAAGGTTTCAGAAAGGGAACAGTTGATAGCAATATGTATATTAAAAATAAGGGAAATGATTTGATGATTATGGAAGTTTATGTGCATGATATTATTTTTGGGGGTAGCAATGATAGAATGTGTCAAGAATTTGCAAGAAACATAACTAATGAATTTGAAATGTCTATGCTTGGTGAATTAACCTTTTTCCTCAGATTACAGATTTCACAACTAGAAAAGGGGATATTTCTTTCACAAACAAAGTATATAAAAGAAATGTTGAATAAATTCAAAATGGAAGATAGTAATCTAGTTAGTACTCCAATTGTTACAGGGTGCAAATTAAGCAAATATTATGAATCACCTTATGCAAATCAAACTCTATACATATCTATTATTGGTAGTCTGTTATATGTTACAGCCACAAGACCAGATATAATACAGGCAGTTGGTTTAGTGGGAAGATTTCAAGTAGCTCCAAAAGAATCATATGTGACAACAGTGAAAAGAATACTCAGATATCTCAAAGGAACAATGGAGTATGGTCTATGGTATCCTAGAAGCAGTAAGTTCACTCTCACAGCATACACAGATGCAGATTGGGTAGAAAATATTGATGATAGAAAAAGCACAAGCGGAGGAGCATTCTTTCTTGGTGATTGCCTAGTTTCTTGGCTGAGCAAGAAACAACCATTAGTTTCACTTTCCACAACAGAGGTAAAATATATTGCAACAGCAGCATGTTGTTCACAGGTACTATGGATGAAATAGACTCTCTAAGATTTCAGTATAGAACATGATCATCCCATTCCTATTCTATGTGATAATACTAGTGCTATAAGTATCTCGATGAATCCAGTAATGCATGCCAAAACAAAGCACATTCCAATCAAGTATCACTTTTTAAGAGAGCAAGTTACAGAGCAACAAGTAAGATTGGAATATGTTCCTACAAAATATCAGATTGCAGACATATTTATAAAACCATTACCGAGAGAAATGTTTGAGCGTTTGAGAGAACAACTGGAAGTAAAAGTACTCCAACCCCAAAATTAATCACATCAAGAGAGAAGGTGGTGAGGGGGCTAAGCTTAAGAGTCATATCTTTTAGCCCCATAGGTGTCCCTTTTGCCATTAATGTCAAAGGGGGAGAGATTTGAGTAAGGGGGAGAGCATTGAGTTAGGGGAAGCAACCTCCAAAGAGAGCATTGAGTTAGGGGGAGCAACCTCCATAGAGAGTATTGAGTCAGAGGGAGCAACTTTGATTCTTAGAGATGGTTTTTGCAGTGATTGTGGTTTTTGCATTAGAGGTGTTGCCATCAATGACAAAGGGGGAAATTATTGGCAATTTGAGTTATTTTATGTTGTCATTGATGTAACATGGATCATTGATGTCACATGGATCACATTGAGTTTTTGTGGCCAAAGCATTTCATAAATAAGCATTTATGATATTTTGGAGAACATGGATATATACAGGGTTTTTGTGAAAACCAAGGCAAGAAAAATAAAAGGTTTTATTTAAAACCATGGATGGCAGATTTGAAATGGATTTTTCTTAAAACCCATATTGGGTTTTTGTTTCATCAAAAAAGGTGCCCCGATGATGGAGATATTTATTTTTAAATATTTAGTTTAAATTTTAAATTATTTAAAATTTTAATTTTAATTTTAAAATTAAATATATTAATTTTAGCGCCGACGTCTAAAGAAAGAGGAAAGACACACACACACACACACACACACACACACACACACACAATATATATATATATATATATATATATATATATATATATATATATATATATATGCCAACAAAATCTTAGACTTCATTAACCTAGTGCTTATTTTTTTGAATGCCTTCAATTGGGGAACGAATTGTGAAAAGAGAGAGAAGTGTGACTTTGGTCTATTGAAAAATCGTTCACGGAATTTAATAAGACACATAGGCATATTTGGCCTAGTGGTTAGTACGTTGTGTGTTACGTAGGAGGTCCTGCGATCGAGTCCCACCGTGGTTATTTGCTTTGTTGAAGCGCTCGAAGCACTATTAAGTTTTTTGAAGGGTGCAGAAGTTTATGATATAAGTTTTTGTTCATGTCCCTTTGGACACGTGAGGGCGTCTGGTCCAACGGAAGGCTGGCTGTGGTTAAAACGCTGAGCAAGGAGACGTCACGAGATCGAATCCCGTCAGGGACAGAGGCAAGTTAATATTTTTTTTAATATATTTTATTTTTCTAAAGTTGCCCTAGGAGGAATAAGGGTTGTGATGCATGTTTAGAAAAAAAGAGATTTCTGGTGTTTCTCCTTTTGAAAGTATTTCATATTATATATCGTTGGAAAGCTTATTTCAAGGACTATTTGATTAACTTGCTTAGAGGGAGAAATAAGGTGTATGTAAAGAGATATTTCTATTTTTGTAAAAGGGTTCAAAAGTGAAGGTTGTTTTGTTCTTTTTCAAAGGTGATTAATTCTTTCATGAGGGGACATGTATTTTATTGAGTAGGAGTGATAAGGTGTTATTTGGATATTATTGTTGTGATATTAATCATGATCTCTAACCCTTGTTGAAAGTTGAAAAAAAAAATTGTTGAGTATAGCATATTTTGAGCAAGTTCTTAGTGAGCTTGTTGAGCAGTTTTGAGCAAGTTTTTAGTGAGCTTGTTGAGCAGATTTTGAGCAAGTTCTTGGTGAGCTTGTTGAGCAGATTTTGGGCAAGTTCTTAGTGAGCTTGCTAGAGCAGTTTTGGGCAAGTTCTTGGTGAGCTTGCTAAAGCAGTTTTGGGCAAGTTCTTAGTGAGCTTGCTAGAGCATATTTTGAGCAAGTTCTTAGTGATCTTGTTGAGCAGTTTTGAGCAAGTTCTTAGTGAGCTTGTTGAGCAAATTTTGAGCAAGTTCTTGGTGAGCTTGTTGAGCAAATTTTGAGCAAGTTCTTAGTGAGCTTGTTGAGCAAGTTCTTGGTGAGCTTTTTGATCATATTTTGAGCAAGTTCTTGGTGAGCTTGTTGAGCAGATTTTGAGCAAGTTCTTGATGAGCTTGTTGATCATATTTTGAGCAAGTTCTTGGTGAGCTTGCTAAGCAGATTTTGGGCAAGATCTTAGTGAGCTTGCTAAAGCAGTTTTGGGCAAGTTCTTGGTGAACTTCTTAGTGAGCGTTTTAGAGCATATTTTGGGCAAGTCCTTGGTGAGTTCCTAAAACAGATCAGTGGATTGTCTACCTGAGCAGATCAGTGTATTGCCTAGCTTTGAGCAGATCAAAGTAATCATTTGTATTGGGATAAGGATCCTTATTGAGACTGCTCAGCCTCTATACATCAATCATAAGGGTTTCTCACAATAACCAAATCAAAATAAGATATATATATATATATATATATATATATATATATATATATATATATATATATATATATATATATATATTACCATATTTTTATTATATTATTTAAAAATTATATCAATTAAATACACATAAAAATATATATCAAATCATAACTGAGAAAAAATTATTTTAAAATAATATTAATTTACAAAAATATTTAACATAATATATAAACCATATTTATAAAACTATCTGTTATATTCTCAAATCCTTATTTATATAATATTATTTTTATATATTAAAAATTTATAATTTATTTTAATTAAATATAAAACTTTTATATTTACCTTTCCAAACATAATTTATAATTTAAATTTTAAAATAACCATATTCTATTTTAAACTTTAAAATAACCATATTTCTATTTCAAATGATTAATAAATTAATTGTAAAAGGAATAATGATAATAATGATTATGATAAGAAGTCCATGCATAAGTGTTTGATTCCGTAGAATTAGGAAAGCTTCCTTATTATACACGCACAGGCTAATGTCATAAGACGAGACAAGCCAATAATGACGCGGTCCAGTGCGACATGATGGACGGGCTTTGTGGGTTGGAGTCTGACTGCTATCTCAGGAAGTGCAATAATTTCGTCTAGCACTATTGTAATAATATCTGTACGTCAAAGATGCTATTTTATCATACCATGTGCATGATGACGTTGTCCAGTGCAGCATGACTGGCTTTGTGAGGGTGGTGTGTGAGTACTATTTCAAAAAGTGATATAACTATTGTACGTCAAAGACCTGAATGTCAGAAGATGTGAAAATATCTGTACGTCAAATATCTTAATATCCTGAGATGTGAGAATATCTGTACCTCAAAGATCTTAATATCCTTAGATGTGAAAAGACAAGCACCCTTCAGGCTTTAAAATTCTAAAACAACCCTCAGATGTACATTCATTTATTTATATTATACTATTACTTTTACAAATATTTTTTAAGATTTGAACCTAGTAAATGCTAGAATTTTAATATCTATCTATTAAAATATTGTTATACTTATTAATATTGAAATATGTGCATAAATATTTTTAGGTTATGCTCTATAAATTAAATAGATAAATAGAATAAGAACTAAAATGAATAAATAGATAAATAGTTTATGTTTTAATTTAATAATGTTATTTATTAATTTTATAAAATTATTATTAGTGATTTATTATAAATATCTATCGCTATATTGCATTAGTATGATCAAGCTTGGAATTTGGCAAATAAATGTGTGTTGGCTTATTTTTCATAAGCTAGTTTTAAAAAAAATTAACTGTGCACTATGAAAGCTATATTGCATTAGTATGGTCAAGCTTGGAATTGGAGAGAGGGCTCTACTAGGGTTTGATGAGGAAAAACTATTTTGCTAAGGTTTGATGAAGAAAAACTGCTATGCGGGGATGGTAGCAGCTTTCGGAAGAGGTTTGGAAAATTGGAGGAATGTCGTGATGGCATCGGGTCCGGCATAGAGAGTGCATGCTCATGATTTTTTTTCATCTAAAAATGATTGGAAGGACCAGGATTTTCCAGTGCATGTCGGGAACCGCTTGTTAAAGAACAATGGATGTTTGGAACGATGTGAAGCCAGGCCAGTTCTAGTGGTTCAACCAAACTCGGTGGCGGAAGATGTGGAGTATCTAACCAAACATGCCCTTATTGGTAAATTTTTGGGCATCCAAATTTCTCTCCCCTTTGTGGAGGCTTGGGTTAGGAAGACTTGAAATCCTGAAGGCGATGTGGAGGTGATGCTAAGTGTGAACAACTATTTTATGGTGGTTTTCTCTTGTATTGCAGATCGTAACAGAGCATTTGAATGGGGTCCTTATTTCTATAACCAAGTGGGACTCTTTCTTAAACCCTGGCATGTGGGTTTCAACCCATAAGAGGAGCGGTCGTCGTAGGTTCCAGTATGGGTGCGGCTTCCATGGCTCCCGTTGGAATTCTGGAGAACTGATATCTTGCATAAGATTGCTCTTTTGCTTGGGAAGCCGGTTGGACCGTCACAACAGACAATGGATAAAAATGTAATCTATGTTGCTCGTATTTGTGTTGAAATTGACTTAAATAATCCTATTCCAGATTCTATTGAAATACAATTTGGATCAACTACATGGGTTCAAAAACTTGACTATGAAGCTCTTCCATTTCGTTGTCGGATTTGCCGTGAATATGGCCACCTACAAAGAAAATACCCTAATTTTGTCCCGCATGTGGCTTCAAATCCTAGGCCCTCTCGGTCTGGACAAAGTTTTTGTTTCAATAAAAGCCCGAAACAGAGGATGAAGGGCAAACAAAGACCTTAAGGATAGCCAGCCAGATGCTCTACTCAACCGTTTTGAAATATTAGATGATCTTGATTAGTGCATGGAGATACCTGAAACGTCACTACCTAATGCAAATATAACAAGTTCGAATCAAATGTCTCTTCTTGAGGGGGAACTTAAGGAATCAGATCTAGGGGGTTTAAATGAAGAACAAAGGGCTTTGGATCTGAGTATAGGGGACATGGTTGGGTCTAGCCCTATAAGGGAAACTATTTTGGAAAGTGGTACAAATTTAGTTATGTCCTCTCCTACTCAGGCACTGATGCAGTCATCCTTGGACTGTAAAACTCCTAAGGTGTTGGGATTGCAGTAGAAAATAATTATAAAAAAAAATCGGATAAGAATATGAAGGTGGGTCGGAAGAAGTACCAGGATAAAATTAAGTTAATAGGGGAGACTTTGGTGGAGTCAGGCTTGGTGAGAACATTGGACTCCCATTTTTATAAACCCCAAAAATGATTATCCTCTCATGGAATTTAAGGGACTTGAACAGCATCCCCAGACAAAAGTTGTTCGTGATTTGGTTCATGTGCATTCTCCGGATGTGGTGTTTATTAAGGAGACTAAATTGGCTATTGATAGTATGTTCAATATTGCTCCCAAGTTGTGGAGAAGGGGGAAATGCCAGTGTATTGATGCATGTGGATATGCTAGTGGCATCACTTGTTTATGGGATCCGATTAATATATCCCCTCTTACTTGGATTTCCAGTAGATGGTCTATTTCGATGGTCGGGCATGATAATGAATCTGGTGAAACCATCCTACTTACAAATGTGTATGCTCCTATTGATTACAATGGTAAAGTGAATCTGTGGGAGCACATTTGCTTTGTGAGAAGTTTGGTTTCCTTGTACCCATGGATTTTGGCTAGAGACTTCAACTATATCACTTGTCTGGAGGAGAAACGTGGTGGGGTAGACCGTCTTGAGCCTTTTTATTCTGTCTTCAGTGCTCATATCCAGGCCCTAAAATTGGTTGACATCAAGCCAGATAATGGGATCTTTACTTGCCACAACAGAAGGTGTGGGGAAGCTTCCATATCAGAGAGACTAGATAGGTTTTTGATATCCAATTATTCGATGGGTAATAATAGAAGTGCTAGTTCTATGATTTTGGAGGGTAGGGGATCTGATCATTGGCCTATCAAACTCTCTGCTTTGGAGTTAGGGCTAAAAAAGAATCCCTCCTTTAAGTTTCAACTTATGTGGCTTCGTGATCCTAAGCTTCATGATTTCATGCGAGGTTGGTGGACCACTGGCAAACCTCCTCATGGCACCGCTATGTATTCCTTTATGAAGCGACTACAATTTGTAAAATATAAATTAAAGAGATGGAATAGACTAAATTTTGGGAACCTTTCCTTGGCTAAGCTGGCAGCTCTTAGAAGGATGGAAGAAGCTTCAAGGAAGACTATAGATCAGGGATTCATGAAGGAGCTTCTTGTTTAGGAGTATGAGGCTACAAAAGACCTTGTTGAATGGGAACTAAGGGAAGAAATTTTTTGCAAACAAAAATCTTGAGTAGATTGGCTTCAAGAAGGGGATAGGAACACATACTTCTTTTATAGCTTAGTTAAGGCTCGCCATAATGGTAACCTGATTACCTCTCTTGTGAATTCTTAGGGTGCCCTGCTCTCTTATTTCAGGGATATTTCAGAAGAGACTAAGAGGTATTTTTCCTCTATCTTCAAGGAGGACTCCCTATCAGATGATGAGAATGAAAATCTTACTCTAAACTGTATTCCAATGATTGTTTCTAGAGAGATGAATGAGCACTTGATGGGTCCAATTTCCCTTGAGTAGTTGGAAAATGTTGTATTCAAGATAAAAAAAGGAAAATCCCGAGGCCCAAATGGATTCTCGATTTAGTTTTATCAGGAGTTTTGGGATTTAATCAAATTTGATCTTTTGGTGGTGGTCCATGAGTCCCAAAAGAACAAACAAATGCTAAGGGCTCTAAATGCTACCTTTGTGGTGCTTATACCCAAAAAAGAGGGAGAAAATTCCTTGGATATGTTCAGGTTTGTTGCTCTCTACAATGTTGTGTATAAGATCATCACAAAAATTATTGTTGAGGTTGAATATATGTTTGAGCAAAATCATCTCTGAGGAGCAAGGAGGGTTTGTTGTTGGCCGACAAATATTGGATGGGGTTGTTATTGCTACAAAAGCTATTCACTTGATGGAAACTTCTAAGGAGAAAACTATGTTCATTAAGTTGGACATGGCCAAAGCCTATGATCGATTCAGATGGTCATTTCTTTAGAATGTTCTTGCTACTTTTGTATTTGAGGAGGAATGGATTAAATGGGTGATGAGTTGTGTTTCTTCTTTCTCATTCTTTGTTCTTGTTAATAATGAGCCATCAAAGTTGTTTGAGGCCTCAAGGGGATTGAGGCAAGGAGATCCTTTATCTCCTTATTTGTTTATCATTATGGTAGAAGGGTTGGGAATATTGCTCAAGTATCAAGTCATGCAAGGTCTCATTCAGGGGTGGAAGTGGGATAGTAGTTTGTCACCTCTTTCCCACCTTCAATTTGTTGATGATACTGCTTTGTTGGGAGTTGCCACTATCAGGGAAGCTGGCAATGTTAGACAGTCTCTTGACATATATCTTGGTGCTTCTGGACAGTTGATTAATGAGGACAAGTCTTCTATTTTCTTCTTCAATACCCCTCCTCTTATTCAAGCCAGGATTGCTCGCATTCTAAGATTCCAGGTTGGGACTCCCCACTTCATTTATATTGGTATTCCAATTTCATATCATACTCTACCTAGATCTTCTTGGCAGTCTATGCTTGATAATTTTAGAAGGAAGGTGAATCATTGGACTTTCAGATGGCTATCCACTATAGGTAGAGTGTTGCTTTTAAAATATGTTGTTCAAGCTTTACCCATTTATAAATGCTTTGTACAAATAGTTCCCTCTCACTTCATCAAGGACATGGATGATTTGTCAAGACATTTTTTATGGTCTGGAAAACTTGATCAATATAAATGAATTTTGGTTAGGTGGGATTCTATATGTTGGCCAGTGCAAGAGGGAGGCCTTGGGTTGCGACAGACAACTATTTTTAGGTAGGCTTTGGCTGCAAAACTTTATTGGAGATGGTGTACCTCTTAATATCATATTTGGGCTAAAATATTATCTTGTAAATACTTGAGAGGTATTTTTGAGGCTGAGATCTCTAGAGTCGACTTGGTTGGGAAAGGTTCAATTATCTGGGACACTCTGAAAAGAGGAGCTAATTTAATCAAGTAGGGTTTGTTCTAGATTTGCAATCAGGGATCAAATGCTCTTTTTTGGGAGGATTCTTGGGATGGTCACCCTCCTATATTGAATCAATATCCTAGGTTACGTTCCCTAAGCATTTTTTTCTTGGAAGCAGGTTGGTCTCATGTGGAGGACTTTAAAAAAATCTAGTCTTTTGGAAATATGGAGATGTACAAGTGGAAATATCTGCAAGAATGGCCCTAGGGGGACTGGCCAAGGACAGAGAGGTGCTTGCTCTTATTCTTACGGGGAGGCCTTGTTCTTCATTGAGGGGTAAATATATTATGGTTTGGAACCCTGATCCTAAGGGAACCTACTTGGTAGCTTATGGTTATCAGGTTCTTGATAAGCAAAAGTATGGAAGTCTTCCTGTCACTTGGTGGAAAAAGGTGTGGAACAAATTTGCCTGGCCAAAATGTAACTTCTTTCTCTAGTTGGTAGCTCGTAATAAATGCCTCACTTGGGATAATGTGACGAAGAGGGGATTTTAGGGTCCCTCTTTTTGTGTCCTTTGCAATAAGAATGAGGATGACTCTTCTCATTTATTTTTCGAATGCTCCTTTGCTAGACATTTGGCACCGTTGGTGGAGCGCTTGGAACCATCCATGTTTTCATGTGTTGTCCCTAGTGGAGTTTTGGTGTAGTCTGGGCAGACCTCCGGCCAAGGCCCCCTTCCTTCATGTGGCTTGGAATTTGGGCCCTTCTTGCATCATCTGGAAAATTTGGCTCGAATGAAACTGATGCATATTTTAGGGCAGTTATTTGGCAAAGGATCATGTATATGGTTCAGGAAACCATCCATAGAAAATGTGATGTGGACCCTCTTTTGGATTCTAGGGAGGAGAAGGTACAACAAGCCCTTGGTCTCTTTGGGGATGGTGTGAACTCTTCTAGCCCTAGTAGGGTTCCTCATCTCAACAAGAAGGTTAGGAGAGATGGTAGGTGGAGGCCACCCCCTAGAGGAGTTTTAAAAATTAATACTGATGGAACATCTAGGGGTAATCCTGGACATGTTGGCATTGGCGGTGTTGGAAGAGATTCTACTGATGGTGTCAGTTTTTTCTTTTCCATTTATAAAGGTGTTCACTCCAACAATTTTATGGAAGCTCTTGCAATTCTTGAGGCCTTACAAAGGGGGTTTTCTCTTGGCTGGCATAGGATTATCTATGAGTATAACTCTCAAATTGTGGTTAATATTTTAAACAGTAAAAAGGTGGGGGAAGTTAATTGGCAGTTGGCCTTTGTAGCCGTTCAGATTCTCAGAATGAGTGAAGAGTTTGAATTTATATCCTTTGTGCACATTCCAAGGGAATGGAATGTGGTTGTCGATTACCCGGCCAAAAGGGCTTCTGAGTCGTTGGATCCTTGGAGTATCGATAATTGGGAGTCTCCCATCTGGGGACTCTCAACGCCTGTGGGAGTTGATCCACAAGGATGTACAGACTTAATGTGGTTTGTTCTTGTTGTTTTTTTCGGGTGTCATTCTAGTCTAGTGGTTTTAGCCTGTTTGGTTGTTTATTTGAGTCCTGGTTGGAAGCTCAGTTGTACTCTATAATCCAGAATTTTTATCAATAAATTTTTACCCCTTTATTTAAAAATAAATAAAAAACTTGGAATTTGGCAAATAAATATGTGTTGGTGTATTTTTGATAAGCTAGTTTTTAAAAAAATTAAATGTGCACCATGAAAGCTAGTTATAGTTGATAGACTTTCCCAATTTAAAGTTTATTATTATATTTTTATCTTTTAAATAATATATAATCTATATATTTTTTAGAATTTATTTTATTAGAATAATTTTTTTTGGTAAATAAAAGTCTTCATTAATTACTAGGTTTTGCAGGTTAACCCAAAACCTATTACAATATCCAGCCTCCTGCTGAGATTGTAGATCCTAGTCATCCTTGAAACTTTCTTACCGGAACTTGTGTTGAATCCCCTACAACACCTTACTAACAAGGCACACCCATACCTAAACATAACTGT
Organism: Wollemia nobilis; assembly: GCA_028583015.1. Classification (NCBI taxonomy): domain Eukaryota; kingdom Viridiplantae; phylum Streptophyta; class Pinopsida; order Araucariales; family Araucariaceae; genus Wollemia; species Wollemia nobilis. The sequence goes on along the minus strand of JAQPPZ010003263.1, from coordinate 793,765 downwards.
AAACATTACTTACATTGACAGGAAATTGAAGTTTGGAACTTTGCACTTGTGAAACCCGTTGCTTGCCCATTTCCTATTCTCTGTTGGAATCCTCCAAGGCTTACACCCTGTTACCTTCATTTCTAATTTGGTATGATTTAGAGGGAAACCCCATAGTTATTACTAGCTCCATGGGAAAGAACACCCATTCATCTTTCTCCTTAACGGGTAGGTTTCTTTTCATGACTAATAATGTTTTCCACTTCACGTGGCACACCTTGTGTCCATGTCACCAAACTACCAACATCAACACCTATGTTGGCTAATTTGTCAGCTGACCTGTTGGCCTCACGGTACACGTGACGAGCCCTCCTGTTCTGTCTTGCCGTAAAAAGGATCCTCACTTCATGGATGACTCCCTCATTTTATTAGAATAAATAGTTTTATATATTTAATTCCATTTTTTTAGGAAAAATATTAATAATTTTATTTTTTTTTTATTCAATCACTTTTTAATTTAATCAATCAATTTTGTTTATTTTTTATAATGTATTTTTTTAATCAATCAATTTCAAATTTTAATCATTTTTATTTAATTTCAATTAATTTGATTTGATTCAAATATCAAATTCTTTCTTCTTATACCTCTTAATTAATGAATTAATTTTATTATAATTTAATTATTCAAATTCACTTCAATCAAATCGATTTCTTCAATTCATAAATTCATTTCTTTCATTCATCAATTTAGTAATAAATTAATTCATCAAATCAATTTCTTCTTTCTTCTTAATTCATCAATTTAGTAATCAATCAATTCATCAAATCAATTCCTTATTTCTTCTTAATTCATTTTTTCATTTTTCAAGTCACTCATTAATTTAATTCTCTAACTAATTAAATTCTTCCTTCCTCATTTCAAAAGTTTAATTCCTTCTACTTATAACTCCCAATCATTTTGTTATTCAATTTATCCTTCTTATCACTCCACATTATTCGATTAATCAACGTCTTATATCTCTAATACATCTTCAAATAGATGTGCACTTGAATATCCAAATAAATTTAAGGTTAAATGCTTTACCTTTAATAACAGTGCATCCTTCACAGAAATTTTGTCAGGGTGCCTCTCCTTCCAAAATTAGCTCTAATGCAAATGTTATGTTTAGAATTCAATGCAATAAGTGGGAGTGTTACAACACTTCACGCTCCTTCACCAAAAAAATATTTCTCACGCATCCTTTCAATTCCTACAAGTTTCTCCTTTCCTATGCATGAAACATTCTCTCTCAAATAGTTTACTCTTTCACTCTACTTGTTGCTCTAGTGTTGCACTTCACATATCGTTATACTCTTTTCCTACGGATTGTCCAAGTCACTTTGCTCTTGTTTTGCGGTATGTTCTATTCGACGCCTTAAAAGTCGCTTTACACCTGTTATATGAATTTAGCCACGTTCCTATTGTTAATTCTTATGCATATGCATTCTACTACACATGCTTATGGTTAGTTTTGTCTTTCTTATAGTTTATCATGTGTTTCACCTTTTGGCTTGATGCTTCTCAGACCTCAACATCTTGAACCAACCATAATCTATCTTCTCACGTCTCCTCAAAATAACTTCTTTCCTCCTCCAAACCTACAATCATTGACTTATCTGTTGCTATATTCTTCCTCCAAACTCAACAATTATTCTCTTCCAATCTTGTAATTGTTCAACCTCTAATCTCTACAATTGCCCCTTTCTATAGCTATTTTACTCAAGGAAGATATCACAAAGTCCACTAATTGTGGTTTTGATACAACTATTAGTAAAATATAATTATGCTTCATAGGTTAAGCAATTCTAATAATCATAAATATCATCAATAATAAAGCATATATCAAATGAACAATAATCTCACATAAAACACACTAAAAATCTTAATTGATAAAATTCAAGCAATGCATAAAGAAAAACTTTTATGAGTTACATATTACATGTCCTTCTTTCCAACATAAAGATACATGAGACTATTCACATTACATGACTCTTGACCTTTGCTCTCCTCAAACTCATGGGAGAACTTAACTCTTCATATTTCTTTCTTACATAATAAGTCCCACATATTACATAAAGATAAAGCATCTCATGATTGCATATAATTCCTTACTTCTAAACTTGACACATCACTCCAAAGCCCTTCTCTCCTAATTAGACACCTTACATAATTACATGACACATGCTCATGATGGGTAAATATGGGTAGATATTTTGGATAAGCCAGCCCCCAAATGAAATGATTCTAACACTCTAATCTATACGATTTATTTAGCTATTCTTTTAAACAAGCAACCAAAGCAAGATGCTACAAAGAAAAAAACCAGTTTACTTTACCCATCTCAAACAATGTTTGTTTTAAATCCATTCAATTACAACTCAGACAAATGTTGGTTATATGAAAACAAAGAAGCCCTTATAAAGTTTAATTTTCTTTCCACACTACTTAAAACATGTCTCAAAATTCTAAAATATAAATACTACAGTAACACATCAAAGCATTCATAGAACTTCACACCAAGATCAGGATAGATATCAAGAGAAACCGACCTTGATAGATTGAGAGTTGTCGTCCTTCCACCATAGGCTTGCAAAATATCTTCACGGACCCTCCAACAATGGCACAATGGAAAATGGAATGTCCTACCAAACTCCCCTGCTATCTTTTAATAGTGAGTGCGAAGGTGTTTACTTGGGACAGGTGTAATAGATCATGCAAGTTTTCTACCTTACGATATGCCATATGGAGATTTTTGTTTTTAATTCGTAATTACTTTATCCCTTTAACAAGGGATTTTATATTTGATTATTTGAAAAATTATTTTACTTTATTTATATTTTTACATATTTTTATATATTAATATTATCTTATTTTATATTTATTATTATTATTTTTTATAATAATAATATTATTATTTTATTTTATTCAATATGATTTATATAAATATTTATGATCAAAATAAAATTCAAATACCTTGTATGCAAATCTAACTAAATGAATGCAACTATGTGATCTAATTCCATGTGAGCTTCCATGTACTCACGGGGGTTGTTTTACATCACATCCAACCTTACCTGACGTGAGTGCTGCTTTAGACAAAAGGTGGCTACAGGTACTTTAATCTGCATGTTAGCATGAATTAACCTATTATTGCACTCACAAATGTTTATTAGCATCATCTTATTCCTTAATTAGTAGCAAGAAAATAAACTATAAAATAGAGGGGATGTTACTTTCTCCCTCACCAGAATTAAACACAACGCCTGTGTTTGCTATAAGATTTAAGCATAACTATACTTGTTTTAAACATACATATAACATCATCAGGTTGAGAAATATTTTAACGTTCCTCAAAAGTGGATCTTGATAAAAAAATAACACATTTCTTCAAAGTTCAAATATATGCAAATATATAAACATGTTCATCAGTTTCCAAACAAAAATGGAAATTGTTCTACTTCCACATCCTCCCATGTGGTATTTTTGTCAAAGTAGAGGTCTCATTGGACCCTAAATTGGTCAACTATTTTCTTCCTTAGATGCTTGGTTCAAAAACCAAGAATTCTAACTAGACGAACTTCAATGAGTTGTGGGTCTAACATTTACAAGTGTGAAACATCCAAAATGTGTGAGGGATCTACCACATATTTTCTAAGGAGGGACACATTGAAGGTACTATAGATTTTGGATAAATTAGGTGGCAAGGCTAATTTGTAGGCTACAAGATTTATTTTAGCCATAATTTTAAATGGTCCTACAAATTTGGGGCTAAGCTTGGTAGATTTTATGAAACTTCTAGAAGTTTTACCTCTCAAAAATACTTTATCACCAATATCAAATTCTTTGGGTGATATCATAAGATGGGCATAGCTCTTATGGTGGTCTGTGACTTCTTTGAGTCGTTGGAAGATTTATTTTAGCTAAAACTCCATCTATTTCACAACATTAGTATTGATCATTACTTGATCATCCAAGTAATCCCATGTCAAAGGTGTTCTACACTTATGCCCATATAGGGCTTCAAAAGGGGCTATACCCAACGTGGCATGGTAACTATTATTTTAGGTAAATTCCATCAGGAAGAGGTAATCTTCCCACTTGCTTTGGTGGTCCATGCAATACATGCGCAACATATTTTCTAGTACCATATTGTCCCTCTCGGTATGTCCATCCATTTTTGAATGATAAGTAGTACTAATGTTAAGCTTTGCACCCCATGCTCGATGCAAAGCTTGCCAAAATTTAAATGTGAATCATGAATATTTGTTTGAGATGATTATCTCAAGAAAACCATGCAACCTTACTATTTCTTGAGAAAATTTTTGAGCTATTTTAGGGGCATCATCATGAATATTTTAGGTATAAAGTGAGCTACCTTGGTTAATTATCAACTATGACTAATATTACATCATGTCAAAAACGATTCTTGGGAATTCCAACTATAAAGTCCATGGAAATAACTTGCTATTTTGTGTAGGTATATCAAAAGAAGCATAATATGAAGAATACTCATGGATGAGCATAATATGAAGCATAGTGTACCTCTTCCAGAATAGTCCTTCTTATTTCATCATTATTTGGGACTATTATTCTATCTCTGAAATATAGTAGGTTTTCTTTGATCTTAAGATCCATATTCTTATTTGGTCCTTGCTTGACCTTAGTTCGGTATTGATTACAAAATTCATTAATTTTTTGCATTTCTTTAATTTGCTCTACCAGTCCATACGGACATTTGGTTAAGGTAGCTATATGTTTCCTTCTACTAATTGCATCAACCAGCTTATTCTCTTTCCCTTTTATATATTCTATCTCAAAATCATACATAGCTAGAAACTCCATCCACTGTCATTGTCTAGAATTTTGTAATGGTCAAGTAAAAATATACTTTAAACTTTTGTGGTCTATTTTTATTTCAAAGGGTTTACCCAATAGGTAATGCCGCCACATTTTGAGGGCATGAACTATAGAAGCTAGCTCCAAGTCATGAGTGAAATAATTAATTTCATGTTTCGTAAGTTTCCTGGATTCATATGCCACAACTGCTTCTTCTTGCATTAGGACAACTCCTAGCCCTTCTAGCGAGGCATCAATACAAACTGTGAATGATTTTATTAGATCTATAATCTAAAGAATAGGTGTAGTAGTCAATTTCTCCTTAAGAATTTTGAATGCTTCTTCACACTGAGGAGTCCATTTGAAAATTTTTCCCTTTCTTTACAAATTGGTTATGGGAAAGGCAATTTTTGAAAATCCCCTTACAAATTGTCTATAATACCCTACCATACCCATAAAACTTATCTCTTCATATACATTGGTGGGGGTTGGCCAGTCTACTATAGCTTCTATCTTTTTGGGATCAACTACAACCCCGTCGATCGAAACTATATGACCCAAATATTACATTTGCGATGAATAGAACTCACACTTGGATAACTTTCCATACAATTGATTCTTCCTAATAATTTCTAGGACAACTCTCATATGTTGATCATGTTCCTCCCTCCTTCGAGAGTAGATTAATATATCATCAAAAAATATTAGAACAAATTGGTCTAACAGTTCCCGAAATACATTTTTCATCAAATTCATGAATGCAATGGGGGCATTTGTCAAACCGAAATGTAGCACTGTGAACTTGTAGTGCTCATATCGATTTTTGAAAATGGTTTTGAAGGTAAACTCCTCTTTAATTATCAATTGATGGTGTCCTGACCTAAGATCAATATTTGAAAATATTGTTGCTCCCCTAAGCTGATCGAAAATATCATCAATTCTTGGTAAGAAATACTTGTTTTCAACAGTAATTTTATTGAGCATATGATAATCAATACACAGTCTCAAGGATCCATATTTTTTTTAATAAAAAGAATTGCGTGCCCCACAAAGAAACACTGGGTTTTATGTACCCCTTCTCTAGTAGATATTTTAGTGGGGTTTTAAGCTCTTGTAATTCAATGGAAGTCATTCGGTAGAGAGTTTTAGCTATGGACGTTGCTCTTGGTAAAATCTCAATAGAAAAATAAAATTCCCTTTGTGGTGGAAGTCCTCGTAGGTCTTCAGGAAACACATCTCTAAACTCATTCAAAACCATATATTGTTGCAATAGACCAGATTTAGACTTAGTTTCTTCCTTTTTGTTTATTTTGACTATATAGAGCTTACATCCCTTCCTTAAGGCCCTTGTAAATTGCATAGTAGATAGTAGATGAGGCTCTAGGGTTACTCAGTCACAATGGACTCATATTCATTGTTTTGAGTCATTCGTGAAATCAAGTCATCTCTCTTCAAAGTTAAGTGGGGCTTTATGGGTTTTTAGCCAGTCTACACCTAGGATGACATCAAAAGCATGTAAAGGTGCTACATACAAGTTCTAGTTTATTTTCCCATGAGGTATATTTATCTAGGAATCAAATAGACATTGGTTGACCATATAAGTTTGACCTAAACCATATTCAACCTACCACCCATTTGCCATAATCCCAGGTCTTACCGGTATGTCCCTCACAAAACTAGTAGATATGAAACTATCAGTTGCTCCACTATCTATTAAAACACGGATATCCTTTTCACCTATTTTTCCTTTCAAAAGAAATGGGGTAGCTTGTCCTAAAATATTAGGGTTACCTATTGTAGCATAGATCCTATGGGGAGCATCTTCAACTGGTTTTCTTTTGTCTACTCTTTCTAGGAATTGATTAGCATAATGGTCTTTAGCTCCATAGACATAGCATACATTTGGGCCTTTGTTCTTTCCTCCATCCATATTCCTATTTTGGTGGAAAATACCCTTTCCCGTATCCTGAGATGTGGTTCTTTGAGCAGCTCTGTATGGAAAGTTTATCTTTTCATGTTGCCCTTTGTTATTCTAAAACTTTCCTCTGTTTTTGTTGTCTCCCTTGTAGCAATTTTCATCCCTGTATTTCTTATACTGGTCTTTTCCTTTTATTGGTTATGGGTTTCTTCTTTTCTTAGATTCTTCTTTCTCAAACCTTTGATAGTAAGCTTTCTTATTCTTTTGGCTCAAATCATGCATAATCAAAGGATTTCGATAGATTCTTTGGCTTGACCAAACCAATGGGTGATCCAATTTTGGGATGCAATCCCAAGATAAATTTATGTGCCTTGAACTCTTCATGTCTATCATATTTAGGTGCATACTTCAATAGCTGGATAAATATCTGGTAGTACTCTATCACTAACATATTATCTTGACGGAGGTTTGTGAATTTAGCATAGTTCTCAATATAAAACTATTGGGTAAGGAATATATCTCTAAATTCCTTCTCAAATACATCCCATGGTATGTCATAGACCTCCTTCTGGTTTAATTTTCTTGTATGTAGTCCACCCATATCTAGTAGGACCTGATAAATGTGCCACAGTCCAAGCAGTCTTAGATTCAGAACATAGGGGTTAAATGGTAAAGTATCCCTCGATATCACTTAGCCAGTTCTCGACTACCTCACCATCATCCTTCCCATCAAATTTGGAGATGTCCAACTTTTTGATTTCTTTCTATAGCTCGACATTAACTTTCCTTCTTGTAGATCCCCCAGGAAAATCACTCTATACCCTTTCTAGCTCTTTGTTTTTAGTTAATTTTTCAATCATCTTTTTTTATTGGATGATGATTTCTTGTTGCTGAGTTAGTTGATCTCTCTGTTGCTCCATATGCTCATTCATATGAGCTCTCTAAATTTCTAGTTGTTCTTTTTGTTGATTCAATTGTTCTTGCATTAGTTGAATCATTCTGGCCATATTATCATCATTTTGAACAACCCTTCCTGCTACAAGTTCTTTATATTTTCTCAAAACACATCTAGGTGCTTCAATAACTTGCACACGTTTAGACTCTCTAACGAGTCATCTCAATCCCTTTCTTAGAACCTCTACAAGCCCCTCTTGCAGAGTAGTATTTTTTCTCTTGGAGGTCCCCACCATTTATACCTGATGATAAAAGAGCTATGTCATTTGAAAATTTAACAAATCACATGTTTGCAACCTAGGGTTTTTGCAACCTAGGATCTAATACCAACTGTAACAACCCAGGTCTAACTCTCCTGGTTGTTAAAACACAAATTCAAAATTTTTGAATCATTTAAAATTAAAGTCACAAACTGACTAATGTACACCCAACTTGTTATTAGTATGTAGGCATAAATTACACACTTCGAGAATGATGACCGTTGCAAACGGTATCTTGAGTGCTCGAGATTGACCAAATCCCACAAAAGAGTGCCATTAAGTGAATCCACCTTATCATTCTCAAATTTTGGATTCACTACAAGGGCTTATCCTTCTAGGACCCATAATACCTAGAAGGGTGGATGCATATTTTTTCCATCCCGTAGCATGGAGGACATAGGTTTCTTCGATATGTGTTCCATATTTAGCTTCTACTTTTATTTCCTTAACTATGCTAGGGTTAGAATTATTATTTCAAGTACCTAGTTGTAGACCATCTACTCATGATCACAACCAAGGCCCACCAATTCTCTAGATTTTGGGTCTAGAAATCCTAATTCACATTGCAGTTGAAGATGAGACATCTCATTCTATCCATCACTGGTCCTTCCAACCTAGAATATCAACACTTCTGACCTCAACTTATTATAGCTAAACTATGTGCGTGAGGTTCCCTCACATTACTACTATGTAAGATAGCCTAGAACGACGTCCCATTCTACCATTTGTTACTCATCTAGCAGAAGGGTCTTTCACCCTATGAAGTCTGCTAGGATACAACTATCGTCGAATCACAATAGTCACCACTGCAAGCTATCGAAATTGGATGGATGCTTATCCTTCTCGATGAGCATCTTAGTATATCATTCTCCTCGATGATATAGTTTTACACCTTTGGAGGTAGAGTAAAAATATTGTAAAGTTTTTTTATCTTTTGGTCTAAGTCTTACCGACATATCTTATCCCATAACTAAAAATGAACATTTTCATAGTTACAAAAGTACTTTTCAAAATGAAGAACATACTTTTAAAGGTTAACAATACATATATTATTCAATCCAACCACTTTTAAAACAACCAATATTTATTCTAAAGTTCAAAGAACTAATGGATTGTATCTACTTTTAACCCATGAATAGTTATTATACATCACAAAGGGGTTTTTACAAGTAAAAACATAAGGTGTTTTCAACAACAAAGTCGTATGTTAAACAACAAAGTCTTATGTTTTTCAACTAACTTTTTTTTGTTGAAGCATAGTACAATTAAAATATACTGAAAGCTTTTACATGAGAAGGTTTGCATACGATGAGTTCATGCTAGGTAACATCCACCAAGGTAGTTTATGTAACTTAAACATAAACCAAATTAAACAAATTTATTAAGCCAAACTCCGAGAAGATTGCACTGCCTAACTAAGGTCTTAAAAAGGGAGCTTAGATGCAGGCAAAGCTACGGACATACTTTGACATTGCTTTTTACATTAGCAAAGCAAATATTAAATAATCCCTTAATAGCTTAAATGTTTTCAACACTTTCAAACTAGATCTCAATTATATAAAATCCACATGTTACTCTATTCAACAATAATAATTAATTCCACATTCGAAATAATGGAGTAGATTTCATAACCTCTAGTAATTTAGGTTTATGATATTAATTCAAAATAGGAGCTAAATTTTCATATATTTCTGTTTAATATAATTAAACCACTTAATAAAATGATAAAAAGTTCATCCTATTTTTTCAGTTATAAATAAAGTTTCCCATAGTTCTAGAAGAATACATACAGCTCAAAGAATATTTATTTGTTTAGTATTTCATTTGTTTAATGTTTTCATTAGTTTTGCCCAACCCCTCAAATGTGTAAAAAGACTGCACCTCCGGACTTTGAAAAAGTAAATAAATGTTCGAAGCTTCAAACCAAATTTAATAAAGTCTTGCGCCTGCAATGAAGAGTTTTCAGAAAAGAATTACTTGGCTGGCGGACACACTCTTAATGCCTATCATGAGCCCACACCAACTTAAGAACAGAGCCATTGAATGATTACTTTGATATTTGAACAAATTGCATTTATTCCCGAATTCTGACTCCGCTCATCTATTTTCGAAGGTACTACGAGATCAAATAGCAGATATTTATTTTGAGTTTCGTAGAGGAGAAATTTCGGAACTGCAGAATGCCTTCTAAGTTTGGGCATTTGGCATAACATAGCAGAGTTCTACTTTCTAAATATTTTGAAAAGAAATTTAATATTTGTCATTCTAAAACACGATCAACAATTTAAAAAGGTGGATAATACATGATTCTCTAATGTATAAAACAGAATATCTTCATTTTATTAACCTTCCCGTGAAGCATACTCCAAAGCTATACATAATAGCTCTAACCATAACATCGTGTAGAATGAAAAAAAAAAAAAAAACTGAACAAAATTAATATGAAAATCTAACTTGTTTCTCAAAATAACTAACAAGCATAAATCTATTAGGTTCAATTAATTAATAGTCTTCCTATGCCTTAACTGGCGAGGTATACTGACGGTGTATTCAAACAATGCATTCCAAAGTTATAACTTACATCACATATCACATAAAACGAGACAACAACACATACCCAAATATTTCTCATTTTTGAAAATAACATTTGTATATACAAGCTACAGTTTTATTGACAAAATTTATTCTTTTAGCTTACCTTTTACATTTTACATTCTTTTGCCAGGTGTAAGGGTGCTATTCGAAGCCTTCTCTCAACATTGTTCGGTTTGGTGATGGGTAAAGATGGGTAGATATTTGGATCAACCAGGATTCTAATACTCTAATCTATATGATTTATTCAGCTATTCTTTTAAACAAGCAACCAAAGCAAGATGCTACGAAGAAAAAAAAAAAACTAGTTTACTTTACCCATCTCAATCAGTTTTTGTTTTAAATCCATTTAATTACAACTCAGACAAATGTTGTTTATATGAACACAGAGAAGTCCTTATAAATTTTAATTTTCTTTCTACACTACTTAAAACATGTCTCAAGACTCTAAAATATAAATACTATATTAACACGTCAAAGCATTCATAAAACTTCACACCAAGAGCAAGACGGATAGCAAGAAAAATTGATCTGAGAGTCATCCACCTTCCACCACAGGCTTGCACAATCTCTTCGCGGACCCTCCAGCAATGACAGAATGAAAAACAGAATGTCCTACCACACTCCCCTGCTATCTTTTAATAGTGAGTGCGAAGGTGTTTACTTTTGAGACAGGTATAATAGGTCATGCAGGTTTCCTACCTTACGATATGCCATATGGAGAATTTTTTATTTTTAAATTCGTAATTACTTTATCCCTTTAACAAGGGATTTTATATTTGATTCTTTGAAAATTTATTTTACTTTATTTATATTTTATATATTTTTATTTATTAATATTATTTTATTTTATTCAATATTATTTATTTAAAGATTTATGAGTAAAATAAAATTCAAATACCTTGTATGCAAATCTAATTAAGTGAGTGCAACTATATGATCTAATTCCATGTGAGCTTCCATGTACTCATGGGGTTGTTTTGCATCACATCCAACCTTACCTGACGTGAATAAGTGTTGTTTTAGACAGAAGGTGGCTACCTGACGTGAATAAATGTTGTTTTGTGTTGTTTTAGACAGAAGGTGGCTACAAGTACTTTGATTTGTCTGTCAACATGAATTAACCAGTTCCTGCACTCATATATTTTTATTAGCAACATCTTATTCCTTAATGAGTAGCAAGCAGATAAACTGTTAAATAGAGGGGATGTTATATTCAATTTCAAATTGATTGCAGTCAAGGAAATTCATAGTCTTGAGACAAACAACTCATGTTTGCGGTCCCCTGAAGGCTTAACATCAAGATAAGCACGGTTTCAAGGAAGTGTTGTCGCGTGGTCGTGGTCTTTTCCTGCTGAGTGGATTTGACTGTCTCCTGACCATGGCTTTGAGAAAACTCATGGTTTTGAACCTCTTCTTAAACACTTAGTCATTGTTTGAAAAAATTGGCTATCTTTTTGGTGATGTAGTCATATTTGACTTATAGTATTACTTTTCCAATTCCTTGAACATGATAAATTTTATCGTTTATAATTTTTAGTGGAATATTATTTTTTAGTTTCAAATATTCAAACCAATGTAAATTTCTAGTCATATGATGACTAGCACCTGAATCTATATAAAAAATATTATTTTCTCTTTGTATATTTTGATGAGATTCAAGTTATCTTTTTTCACATTTTTATAATAACCTTGAAAATTTCTTCTATAATGAGACCCATTGATTTCAAAAGATTGTTTTTGATCTAGCTTTTGAATTTGAAATCTTCCTCTCATGAAGCATGGTTCTATATATATATTTGTATTGAGACATTCCTATTCTTCTTTGTCATTTATCCATTTTTCAAATCTTTTGATTTCTTTCAAGTTGAATCCTTTTTGCTCCAATGTTTAATTATTGCAATAATTTCTAATAATTTAAAAAACTTTCAAAATTTTCAAACTAGTTTTTTTCAAAAAAATTCAAAAAATTAATTTACAAATTTAATTTAATTTTTTTTTTTTTTTAATCCTTAAAAGTATTAAATATTTTATCTCACTACTTCATTAAATATGTAAATTATATAAATCTTCAAATTTCAATAATATTTTTCAAATTTTCCAAACTTCAAAAATCTTTCAAATATCCTTTTCAAGTAGAATACCTTATCACTCCAAAATAAAATAAATATAAAAAAATTTCAAAAATCAAAGTTTTTAAATATATTGCAATAATTAATTCCAAATAATAAAATATTAAATATCTTTCAATATTCAAAAATAAGGTTGAACTCCTTATAATTCCCACCTTAATATTATTTTTTCATAAAGTTGAATTCCTTTTATCTCCAACATAAATAAAGTTCTTGAGTTATCTAATTCCCTCAAATATAAGAATTTTAACTTAGGACTTTATAAAAATTAAATATTAAATGTAAAATTTATGCTCCTTACCTTCTCTTTCCTTTTTTGAAAATGTTGACTTCAGTTTGTGAGTTAATCAAAGAATATGATTGCACTTTGCTGTGCCATAAAAAAATTACTCATAATATTAAACCATGCAAAAAATGACTTAACAATATCTTATTTTGCTTGTTCTTATCTTTTATGATAGCACTTTAGCTAATTACGTCTTTGGTGTTTCTAGATTCAAATTATATTGCAGCTTAATTAGGCTTTCCTTCTAGGGCACTTAGATCTTTTGATTTGTAAAGTCATGTTATTTGGACCTACTCACTGTGTGAATGTATTCTGGTTGGGATGGCTCTCGTTCATACTTGTAGTGCTTTGTTTGACCTTGATCGTTCCCCAGTATTGTATTTAAATTTGGATAGCTTCATTGAATGGTCCTTGCACTTTTCAAATGCACATAGCTTTGGCTTCTTTATATGGTGCTTTGTCTTCTAGAATGACTTTCCTAAAAGGCACTTGGCTTCTTTGATTTGCTACTTGAATAATACCTTTAATATAACCATTTTTGGTGCTCAATTTTTTCTTTTTCTACACTTAGCTCTCTAGATCATATAAAACTTTTGATCCTTATAGAACTTTTTGGTACTCAATTTTTTCATCTACATTACTTAGCGCTTTGGCTAATATAGCACTTTTGGTGCTTGAATATCTTTATCATATTTTTTTAATGCTTTAATTTTTCTTTTCTACCTAATACTGAACAACTTATTTTTTATAATATATATATATATATATATATATATATATATATATATATATATATATAGTGAGGATTCTTTCTCCTCAAATGGCTATTGGACACTTCGTCCAATGAACTATATATAAGGACTTGTTGTCCTTCAATGGTGGTTTTAAACCACTATAGTGATTCTCCTCTTGTTTAGAGGATCCAATTAGTATCAAGGTGACTTTAAATATCCCCTCACATCCAGCATTCTTTAGAGTTGACCCTTTTAATATTTTCTAGCTATGTCATTGTCTTCACTGGTTTTCCTTGAAACAAGTGGATAGACCCTCGCAACCAAATCAATATTAGGGTGACTTTTATCTTTCCCCTCAATGTCTACTCTCCAAGCCTTTAAATGAAGTCCTAGTATTCACTTCCTTTAAAGTGGAAAGACTTCGACTAAGGACCTTAATCAAAAATCAATATATCAATCTACAAATTAAAAAATTTTAGAAATCACATCGAAGACTTTCTTTGATGGTATCAATAGAGACTACTTGTGGTAGCTGCAAATATGACAGTGGCTCAAAATATACACACAAGGCCATATATTACATATGAGTAGGCAATTTTCAACACATTATAATGCAATTGAAACTATTATTTATAAGCAAAAACTACAGATCTTTCCCTCTAAAAATTGCATAAGTAATCTAAAATTCTCCCCTAAATATTGGGCATGAGATTGGACTGCATTCAATGTTGATGGGTTTGAGGTATCTAGATCTATTCTATTAATGTTGAAGGGTTTATGATCCCTAGATTCAAAAACTTTGTAGCTATCGCCAACCACTTTAACTAGGATATCCCCCAAAATTGAGTGAGATGTTTATTTGTAATTAATATTGTTGGGCTCAATGTATCTAGATCTAGTCTCCACAACTATTGTCTTTATGATTCCAACCTCTTCCTTTGGAATGTCATTCTTGAGTGGTTTAGGTATGTGGACATGAGGATTTTATACAACCACTACCTTTATGAGTCCAACTATTTTTTTGGAAGATCATGCATCAATGGTGTTTGCAGTAAATGTGTATGCCTATCATGGGAGTTCCTTACTATGGGTGGACAATGGGTTGGTGGAAAATATTGAATGAGAATTTCCACTCCTTACCAAAATTATGGCCTATTAGATTGGATTTTTCCTCCTTCAATTGGACAATTGGAAACACTTCTTCTAATATTCTTCCTATTTGCATATTCCTTTCTAGGTTTTTGATCATTGAGACTAGATGGTTGGCACCACTCTCCAATGCTATGTTATTTGGGTCTTCTTCAAACTCTTACAAGTCATTAGATCAACCTTAGATTTATCTTTTACCATTGGTGTCTTCTTGAATGTAGAGTGAGGGGACCACAAGGTGGTCATATGGACAATCACTATGAGCTTGCAAATATGGAAGAATTAATTTGTGATCATTGACATCATTGTGCTTCAACCAATTGTAGGGCTACTTTTAAAATTTTTAAAATCTTTGAAAAGTGATATAGGTAACTGACCATTGAGATCAAATAGATTGTATGTCTTTGCAACCCAAATATCTTAGTATTTCCCTTGAACCTTTGTGGATTGTGAGATCTATCACACGTATCAGATTGATTATAGGCTTTTTCTTGATGTGATATTTGATGGGATGACGATTTGAATCTTTTTATGATGCTAATGCATCTACCATATATATTAGGTTTCAAATAATGGTAGGGTTTCTTCTAACAACTTCCTTGCTCAGATGATGGAATGGAATGGACCATTGAATGAAAAATCAATGGTTCGAAACACCTTGGAGAGTTATTTTTATTATTTTCCTAGGAACCAACACCCACTATTAATTAAAGAGATCTATGGGCCATGCTACTTTTGTGTCTCCATTTACTAATATCCTTTGGGAGCAACACCCTTTGTTAGATTGATTCCACTAATGGACCATACAACTTTTGGGAGATTTTATGTTTTCAACTTCTCAAATAAATGTCTACCATTGATAAATGATATCTATAGCTTGAATGACACCAAATATTTATAATGATTTTTCCCCACAAAATTAAATCTATCATAGGCTGCAAAATCGATGGCGCACTTTGATCCCACCTTCTCTTCTCCCTCAACTTCCTGATCTACTTCCTACTGAGGCTAACATGAAAAAATAGCCAAGGCATAACTCCTCCATGGTGTAGTGAATTTTCACTACAAGATCATCATTACACTTGAAGGATAAAATTCTAGTGAGAAAATTCTATGAAGAATACTATGGATACAATTCAAGCAAATGCATAGGGTAATAAGAACAAGAAAATGGATAAAATAAAGAATTTTGAGACTAAAAGGGTAAATCAATATGAAGAATATAAATCCATAAAAAATAGGAGTGATAATGAGAGAAACCAAATTCGAATGGAGGAATAACGATGTCTCAAGTATCCTTATCTCATTAGTGAAGGATTGCTAATGGGGATACTCTATAATAAAATAGCTAGGATTCCAATATATAGAGATGGTAATAGGATAACCATTTACAAGTTCTAAATGATCTAATCATGATTTTAGAAAAGCATATATAATTGGTGGTAGTATAGGAGGTGATAGTAGTTATCCTTTGCCCAAATTTTAGTATGTTGTTGTTTAGATAATTCATATGCAAATTATCACAAAATGGATATTTAATAATATATTACGGTCTCATGAAGGTTCCTAGAGATAGAAAAAAGATACAAATTGAGAATGAGACTCCATGCAACTACCTATTACACAAACTAGATGAGTATAGCATAGTGAATTAGCATAAGCTCCCAAAATTTATGGAGGATGAAGTGTCATAGGATGACCAAATATCCAAGATATACATGATAGTTGGTTTAATTCAAGATGAATAAGATCCAAAGGTTTTCTTTGAGGAGACCAAGCTTGGGAATTACCTCATATTAAACTAACCATTCAACATCCTAGGTGTAATAAAACCAATGCATTTTGATAGTGCAAGAACCAAGAATGGAGCATGTGTAGGTATCCATTTGATAGATTTATAAGGTTAAAAAACCAATTGTGTATGTCAATTATTTATAAATTACATGACCAACATGATTGGATGTGAAACATTGTGCATTGGCTTGAGGAAAGTTGAGAAGATGGAGATCAAGAACCTAAAGGTATTTAGCAACTATATGTTAGCAATAAACTAGTCTAATTACCAATGAGCCACTAAGGATCAACATCTAAATTCATACAAGCACCAGGTGTGGGATTTATTATAAACCTTCAACTTTTATGAAATTAATGTTGTCCGTAGGAATCTGAATACCAAGGTAAATAGGTTGGTAGCAATGGTAGTAAAATTTTTCCTTATCGTTTATATTTGTGATAAACCAAAAGAACTAGAAGTGGTGTTAAGGATAGCAATTCTTTATAATCCAAAATCCTAGTAGGTCAACAATGATGATAAAATCATCAAGTTCCTCACTACAGAAGCTCAACATGTTGAAGATAAAAATGAGTATGGGGATAACATCAAAGATGGGGTAATTCAAATAAATACAAACCAAGTACCCAAAGGGTTTATTTACTATATAGATTCTATTTAACATAGATAGTAGTACAAATAAATATAGCATTATAGTAAAATCTCCTTCCTATTACACCATCAAATTCTAAAGGAAAGAATTTGGTACTTGGTAAAGAGTGCACCAAAGAAGAAATTGGTATAAGGATTTGTATGGTAAATACAAAGACATTGTTCTCTAATCCTATGAATATATAAAATTACATCATAGGAACATCATAGAGCATACAATCAAACTCAAAGTAGGTGCAAATCATCTTTTATAAAAACAATGGCTAGTAAATCCTAAAATTGAGGTAGTAATAAAGAAAGAACTCCTAAATATATAACAAGCTCAAATCATCTTACCAATCACACATACTACTTGCATGACCACTTTGGTCCTAATCTAAAATAAGAATATATATATTTGTTTGTGCATTTAATTCAAAAACTTGAATAGGGTATCACTAAAGGACCACTACCCCTTCACTACTATAGACCAATTTCTATAAAAAGTACTAGCATAATAGATACTATCACTTTTGGATGGTTTATTTAGGTATAACCATATCATGGTCAAACATTATTATTAGCATAAGAGAGCCTTCACAACCAAATGGGTAACCTTCATTTATCAAAGAATATGATCCAAGTTATCAATGTAGAAGCTACCTTCCAATGGGTTATGGACATTGCCTTTATAGGATAATTCCAAGAGATCATTTTTATATCTTAATGACTTGAGTGTATACTCAAACAATAGAAATAATCATATTGAACATCTAGATTTTGTATTTTATAGATATAGGAAATCTAGTATCTTGTTCCATCTAAAGAATCTATCTTTATGGTCCAAGAAGGTTAAATTGCTAGGACATGTAATGTTGAAAGATGGTCCAGCCATAGACCCTAATAGGATAAAGATCATCCAA
The DNA here is from genome assembly GCA_028583015.1 of Wollemia nobilis. Taxonomy (NCBI): domain Eukaryota; kingdom Viridiplantae; phylum Streptophyta; class Pinopsida; order Araucariales; family Araucariaceae; genus Wollemia; species Wollemia nobilis. The sequence goes on along the minus strand of JAQPPZ010003263.1, from coordinate 775,540 downwards.
GAACTTCCTCTACCCACATATATCAAAGGATTTTAGTCCTTTTTAGGTCAAATCTAATTTATTTTCAATTTCATAACCAATTTCAAGCATATGTTTGGACCAATCACAAATATGTCGAAAAAGGATGTAATACTAGCTTGGACTAATGAAGGAAGAAAAGCTTTCTAAAACATTGAAATGCCATAACTAGAGCCCTATTCCTAGTCAGTCCTAATTTCTCTAAGGATATTATGATCTATGTGCTTAGAGAATATGAAAACATTGCTATAGTTTTAACCTATAAAATTGATAAGGATCAAGAACACCCTATCTCATTCATGATTTAGGTCCTCTACAACTATGAATAAAGGTATAACTTCATTAAAATATTATGTTTTCTATCATGAAGGCTATCAAACAATTTAGATATCACTTATCACAAAGTAAAATTATAATCTCCATAGTTTAAACCAATGTATATTTTGTGGTACTTCATGGTGAATTAGAAAAAAAATAAAGTTAGATGGAAAACCAAGATATAGGAATTTGATATAAAAATCAAGCACCATAAGCTCATCAAGGGTACAACCTTGTACAAAAATCTAGTAATATTTACTCTAAAGGATAAAATAGACCTAGTATAAGAGATAGATCTTAATAATTGAATAAGATATATGGAAAATATCTATAGGTACATGGCAATTGGATAGATACCCAAAAAAGGATACATAAAGAGAGAGTTTGATTCAAATAGAAATATCTACACTAGCTATATGGAATTCTATTTAGGAAGGGGTGTTATAATGTCCTGATGAGACGTTCTCAAGAAGAAAGGATATAGTTCTTAATTAAATATTATAATGATGGAGTGAATTATTCCACATAAATTACAACACATAAAACCTTAGTAGTGAAGGACCAAAAACCTCAATTTGCTATTGGATTTGAGGAGTATAAATAATACAAGAGGTAGGTGACACACGTCACCAAGCTAAACCAGAAAATGACACATGGCATGGACACATGTCATGGGTAAAGCAAAAAATATTATAATATAAAGTACACATTATAATTCTAACATTCCCCCTTAATGTGTACTTTCCTAAAAATAGAAGTAAGTCAACATTAGGTACATTCCCCCTTAATGTTGACTTCCATTACAACATAGATAGAGCATTTTGTTGAACTTGGAGAATTTGTCAAGTGCAAGTGACTTTGTGAAGATGTCAGCCACCTGATCTTGAGTAGGTATGTACTCCATTTGTATGATGTTCTCTTGGACCATTTCTCTAATGAAGTGATGATGGATCTCAATGTGCTTTGTTCGAGCATGGAAGACTGGATTCTTTGTCATCTTAATGGTACTTTGATTGTCACAATATATGTGTGTTGGACCATATATGAGTAGCCCAATATCCTTAAGTAGTTACCTCAACCAAATTGCTTCCTTAGTTGCCTCAATTGCTGCCTTATACTTTGCTTCTACTGAAGACAAGGAAATTGTATGTTGTTTCTTGGTGCTCCATGAGATGGTACCCTGACCCAACTGAAAGCAATAACCAGTAGTTGATCTTCTAGTTTCAGGACAACTAGCCCAATCTGAATCTGTGTACCCAATCAATGAAAAGTCATCACATGTTGTATACATAAGACCATGATGGGGGTCCCTTTGAGGAATCTCAAAATCCTCTTAGCTGCTATCCAATGACTCTTCTTGGGATCTTGCATGAATATGGAAACAAGGCCCATTGAAAAGGTGATATCTGGTCTAGTTGAAGTTAAGTAGATCAAACTTCCAACTAGTTGCTTGTAAAGGGTGCCATCAATCCTTTCTTCATCATCACTATTGATCAATTTCAATCGGGTTTCCATGGGAGTGGGGGATGGTTTACACTCCTCCATGCAAAACCTCTCCAAAAGAGATTGAATATATTTAGCCTGGGAGATGAAGATCTTGCCAGGTTGTTGCCACACTTCTATGCCTAAGTAGTAGTGAAGGAGGCCCAAATCAGTCATCTCAAAATTTTTGCATAAGTCCTCTTTGAGAAACCTTATTCCATATGTGTCATCACCTATAATGAGAAGATCATCCACATACAATGTTACTAAAATGATGCGGTTTCTCCAATGTTTCACATAGAGAGTAGATTTTGTTACAGATCTAGTGAAACCAAGGTTGATGAAATAAGAATCAATTTTGGCATACCAAGCTCTTGGTGCCTGCTTCAACCCATATAGAGCTTTCTTCAATCTGAGGACTTTGTTTTCTTGGCCTTTAACTATGTACCCTAGAGGTTGATCAACATATACTTCTTCTTTCAATGCACCATTGAGGAAGGCACTTTTTACATCCATCTGATATATAGGCCAATGTTTTTGAGTGGCTAAAGCAATAACAATGCGGATTGTAGTCATTTTTTCCACAAGAGAAAAGGTCTCCTCATAATCAATCCCTTCTTGTTGCTTATAGCCTTTAGCTACTAGGCAAGCCTTGTAGTGATCTAATGAGTCATCTAATTTATACTTTGCCTTGTACACCCATTTTGTGCCAATGGTGGATTTGCCTAGGGGTAAATCAACTAACTCCCATGTGTGATTTTGTTCAATGGAATCCAACTCTTGTTCCATGGCAAGAGTCCATTTAGGATCACCAAGTGCTTCTTTCACATTAGAGGGTTCTAGTTGGCTGAGGACTTTGGCCATTAGAGTATAGTTCACTTGGTGTCTTAGGGTGGAAGGCCTTTTACCTGTATAAGTGGGCAAGTGGCTTTGGGTTGCATCTATGGTAGATTGAACCCACTTAGGTAAAGGATTTGATGATGTGGCAATTTCATTAGATGGAGAAGTAGGAGGGGGAGGAGGACATGGATCATGAGTGGGGAGGTCCTCATGTTGAGGAAGGCTTTGACTTGTGATGGAAGAGGAAGGATCTGGTGAAGGAGTGGATGCCAAAGGAGCAATTGTTTCCATGTTTGGTTGAAATGAAGGGGCCATAGGAGGTAGATTTTATGGGGGATACTCATTGAAAGTAACATCCCTAGAGAGAAAAATCCTCTTGGAAATAGGGTCATATAGCTTATAGGCTTTGGCACTATCACTATAGCCAACAAAGATGCATTTGTGGCTCTTATCATCAAGTTTCTTTCTTTTTTGATGAGGTATGTGAGCATAAGCATCACATCCAAAGACTCTAAAATGGCCCACATAGGGCATCTTTCCACTCCATATTTCCTCTGGTGTTATGTCATTCAAAGCCTTAGTGTATGACCTATTGGTCAAGTAGGCAGCAGTAAGAACAACTTCCCCCTAAAATGTGTTTGGTAACTTAGCAGCAAGTAGCATAGATTTGGCCTTGTTTGTGATTGTCTGATTCATCCTCTCAGCTACTCCATTTTGTTGAGGTGTATAAGGAGTTGTGAACTACCTCCTTATGCCATGATGCTTACAAAAGCTGAAAAACTCTTTGGAGATGTATTCTCCACCATTATATGACCTCAATGTGTTGATTTGATAGCCACTTTCTCTTTCTACAAGTGCCATGAAGTCTTTGAATGTATCAAGGGCTTGCCATTTATACTAAATTAGGTAGATCCATATCTTCCTACTATAATCATCAATGAATGTGATGTAGTATTTGGCCCCAGTATGTGATTGAATAGACATTGGCCCACAAATATTTGAATGAACCAATTGTAATGGTTTGTTGGCTCTCCAAGCCTTTCCTGACTCAAAAGGCTATCTATGGTGTTTGGAAATAACACATGGCTCACAAAAGCATTTAGACTCCCTAAGGTGAGGAAGTCCTTTTACCAAACCCTTTCTTGCCATCATTTGAAGATTATGAAAGTTTAAGTGACCCATTCTTTCATGCCACATATACTCCAAAGAAAAGGTAGTTGTTGTATGCAAGGAGTGTTGGGTTACAGATTGGGTAAGAAGGTAGTAGACACCATCCTTCTTGACTCCCATGGCTTTGACATTGCCATCTGGTTCTTGAATGTAACATTTGTCTTTGTCAAAAAAGATAGTGTAACCCTTATCTGTAAGTTGGCCAATGGAAAGTAGACTCCTCTTAAGACCAGGTACATATAATACATCAGTTGTAGGAACATTATTCCCATTGTGTAAGGCAAGTGGTGCATCTCCTACACCTTCAATGGGAAAGGCACGTTCATCACCAAAAGTAATGAACTGGTTTTGGGCAGGTTTTACCTTTGTCAACCAATCTTGCCTTCCTATCATATGCTTAGCTACCCCTGAATCTATGTACCAACAATCATTATCCTCAACATGAATTTGATCTACTGCATACAATGTGTTAATATTGTGGTCTTGTTGGCCCCTTTGATTCCTTTACCTATTTCTTTGGTAGCAATCAATTGTTGAATGCCCCCACTTTCCACAATAATCACACCCTTGTTGGTTGGGTTGATTTTGTTGTTGAGGCCTATAATTTTGAGGTCTTCTATTAGGTTGACCCCTTTGAGGAGGTCTTTGCCATCTCCCATCTGCTATTGTGGCTATTGTTGGTATTGTTGTTGATGTTGTTGACGTGGTTGTTGCTACTATCTTGGCTGAGATCTTTGTCTGCCTCTCTGATTCTATTGTTGTGGACCCCTATTGGGTCTATCCTGAAAAGATGCTTTGGTGGCAAAGGTTGCTATTGTAGAATCAACCTCTTCATCCTTGATGAGGGCTTGCTCATGTTGCTTGAGAAGAACTTCAATCTCCTCAAATGGTGCACTCAATGTTTTACCAGTTAGATTTAACATGGTAGCATATGCATGAAATTTAGAAGGGAGGCCTCTCAACATGATTGGAACTAACTCACTATCAGGAAGAGTTGAACCAACAACTAAAAAATCATTTCTAATAGACTTCACTTCCATGAGATAATTGGTAAGTGAGCCTTTCATACAAATATTATGCAACTTATGTTTCAAATATAAGATTTTATCAGAACTAGGCCTATCAAACAATCTCTTGAGTGCATCCCAAGCTTCTTTTGGGGTAGTGGCAGCCCTTACTGTTTCTCTACATGAAAGCCCAGTAGATAATTTGATTAAGCTTAGTGCTATATTAGAATTCTTTTCAAAGAGTGCTTTTGTTGCATCATATGTAGGTGGAGTCAATGGTGGTTCACCTTCTTTTCTATCCCTCACATAGTCCCACATACTATTCATCATTAGTATAGACTCCATCTCAAATTTCTAGTTTGCAAATGAATCTGCTCCATCTAGTTTTTGTGTGAGGCCACTTAGTAGATTTGTGGACATCATGATTAGGAGGGAACTCAACCAAGGTGGTGACTAGGAACACTATTACTAGTGCCAAGTATGAGGCCCTCAAAAGAGTCTAGGGTACACCACTTAATATCCACAATGTGTGGAGGGTTCACCTAGCTCTTCCACTCTGAATCAACAAGTGTTTCCAACAATGGGAGGAAGCTTGAACACAAGTGACCTATTCTAGCCTAGGAGAGTGAGAAGTGGGAAAGAAAGAAGTGGGGGTGAACTTTTGCTTATTACAAAGATGTGCTTGCTTACTTTCTTGAGAAATTGTGCTTGCTTACTTGAAAATTGATGTGCCAAAACAAGTGCTTAGGTGCAATTTGAGTTACACTTGGTTACAAAATGAAATAGCAAGCTAAGAATGTAAGCAAAGTAAGGAGATGCAAGCACTAAACACAATGTGGTGAAGAGAAATGCCACACAAAAAAACTCCACAAGCAAGGGACAAGGGGCCCTAAATCACCCCTTGTGATGATGATGATTGTATTGTAAAAGTGGCCAAAAAATAGGCCCAAGTAGTGCCTCCAAGATTACAATATCAATGCCTTCAAGAGAATAATGCCTTCTTCAAAGCCAAATACATTGTATAATTTTGGCTTTAAAAAAACATATCAAATGGTCATAAAACTCAAAAATGACCTCACCATTGCGTCCCTCTCAAAAAAATATTTCCAACAAGTATACACAAGGCTATACTCGTGAAAATATAGGTGCTCAAAAAATACAAAATAAAATATCCCTCTAAGTTTGTGCAACTATTTCCCAAGTAGTCACCCATCCCACTTCTACTCCAGCAAAAAAATGCTTAATCCTGGAGTTTTTATGGGATCCTCTACCAATATGTTAGGTGTCCTCATGAGCACGTGAGGAGGACTTTCAAATAAGAAAACTATAGGCCACTTTACAATAAAGAAGGATGATGTTTTTTTTTTTTTAAGTTTTCCCTTTTACATATTTTAAAAATAAATCCCTTCTGCATGTTTAAATTTCAAATTTAAAAAAACTTGTGTCACACCAATGCAGACAGACAGTAATGATGCTCCACGTGTCTTCGAGAAGTACCACTGAGGATCACATCCAATAGGACCCTCGTCCGCTGTCCGCAGGTTGAATTTGAAAGCCACGAACTTGAAGCAAGATTTATTTAATTTTTTTTTTATATGAGGGAATCGCTAACATCAAGGAGCAAGATGATTGTTTTTCTTTAACGGCCACATATTGAGGGCACGACCATGACATGGAGGCTGATCCTCACAAATTCTTCTCTAGAGAGTTGGTCACAACTATTGGTAAATCTAACTATATTATTTTTAATAATTGGTAAGTGCTATTTTTTTTTTAGAGTTGGTCACAACTACACTATTTTTAATAATTAGTAAACCTAAGTACATTATTTTTAATAATTGGATAGAGACTGCTTTCATCAAACCTATTCGGCTTCGTTATTGTTGATCCAAAGATCAAACTACTACCTTTGCAAGCAGGCTGTCCCCGAAGTTTAAACTTAGGTGTCTCTGCTTTCATCAAATCAAACATATTCTGATCGATATTCTGCTTCGATCAGACTACTATATTTGCAAAGTTTAAATTTCATCATTAGTCTGACCCGCACAAACCTAAATATCTTCTTAGTAAGTACCTTACCAGCACTTACCAATCCTTGTAACCCTCGGGACAATTTTCCTTTAAATTAAAAAAAAAATCAAGAAAACAGAAAAAAATGTCTGGTGCAGAGCTTCATGGACAGAGCTGAGGGTTTACTGTACACGCTCGCCGATGCGGCCATAGCAACGGATGCCGTCTCTACAGAGGAGAAATGTACTTACGCCTTCGAAAATTCGATGATGCCTTAATTAATCAGAAAAAAACATCTGCAATACGCCAAAGAGGTGGATGATCAGATTCTGAAAGCGGCTGAGAAGAAGCGCGCAGCCAGAGAGAAAACCATTGCAAAAAAGGCCCCCGTAACTGCAAAGGCAGCTTTCAGGTGGTGAAGTAGGTGCACCCCAATATTGGCATTTTAGGAAGGATATCGAAATCATGAATAGCTTCAGCGGCATTTGGATCATTCACGCGAGCACAGATAGACGCGTTTCAATCCTCCTTCCACACAGTACAATTCTCCTTTCACGGCGTGCAGTGGGCAGGTCCGGTTGGGTTTGTATAAAAGTATTAAAGTAATATCGGAATTCTAACATAAAAATATGTAACTAGAAACAGTTTGTATGAGAATATAATATTATATAAACAGGTTAGAAAGTAAGAGGACCAACTACCCTACACATGCCGCGACTAGATATGCTCCAATTTTATAAGATATCATGGACCAAAATTATTCCCATGAACGGATAAAAGGGTCAACTACCCCACACATACTAGGGCTAGATGTGCTCCAGTTTTGTGGGATATGATTGGCCAAGATGAGAAGCAGGTAAAATTGTAGGGCCTCTTGATCTGCTCAGTCGTATTTCTCTGGTTAGGACTTTCGTCAGCAGTGCCTTCAGTGCTGTGGATTTCCTGAAAATAACTTCACTGAAAATGTAGAGAAACTGGCTCGGAAGGGCTATCGTGTGCTTGTCGTGGAACAAACTGAAACACCAGACCAGCTTGAGAAACGAAGGAAAGAGACAGGCTGCAAAGAAAATGTTATGAGGCGAGAGATATGTGGCGTGATTAGATAAGGTGTTTAATCTAATTTTTTTTTTATATGTGACGGCTCAAAATCTGGACATCAGGGACAACAATTTGCATTTTGGTCCTCCGAAATTTATAGGGAACAATAAAGACGCTGCTACAACGAGAAGGCAGTTAGAAGAGGAGGTAGAACAAGCCATTGAACTGCAAACCAAACGGTTTGTAGAGGTCGCGAAGATGAGCCTAGTCTGTTTTTTTTTTTTTTTTTTAATTTAAAACATGCAGCGCAGCGCACAAGAATGCCACCAACACGATCCGAAGGCTGGATCGATAACTGGTGTGCAGTGTTGAAAATGAGTTCCCCTTCTATGTGCTCAAGATAGGGTGCTAGGGAGGAGAGCCCACAGCTGTGTACAGAGGCAAACTTTGGTATAGAAGCACCCGGGGAAAAAACTGCAGTGGGGTGCAGTAGTGGGGGTGTTACATGCAGAAAACTGAAACTTAAGTCCTATAAAAAAATAAGTGTGTTTCCAACCTTGACACTAGCAGAACTTGCAATTAAGATTCTAAACAAAACCAATCCCCATCAATTAGTGAGAGTTTTCTCATTACCCTTCTAAATCATTTTGATCTGGGGTAAGAGAATACTTCCTTTATCATTTTGATGTGGGGTGAGAGGATACTTCCTTTTAGTTTTGATATCACATGAAGAATCCAAAACCTCAATTTGTTATTGGATTTGAGGAGTATAAATAATACAAGAGGTAGGTCACACACATCACCAAGCTAAACCTTGAAATGACACATAGCATGGATATATGTCATGGGTTAAAAAATATATATATATTATAATATAAAATACACATTATAATTCTAACAAATAGCTAGGTATTATTGGCCTACCATCTTCTTCAACTATTTTCAATGGGTTATGAACTACAAATCTTGTTCTATACTTATAAGAATGTGAAGAAAATTACCAATGCCTCTAAAGCCTATCCTAGTGCAAAACCCTTCCATCAATGGGGTTTATACTTCATTGACAAGTTAAGTCCCTTATCTAATATAGGATATGGGTGGATCTTAAATATAATAGACTATTTCATAAAGTGGGTGGAAGTAATGCCTATAAAATCATTCAACCATGAAGTGGTCATCCAGCTATTAAAAGACGTCAATCACCAATTTTGAAACATCATCCATAATAGTTACTAATAATGCTACTTATTTCAAATGGTTTAAATTGATTAAATTTTTTCTAGAATATGGGTTCTCGTTCAAGAATCCTCTCATTATTACCCCTAGGAAAATGGACTAGAAAAATATACCAACAAGAACATTGTAAATATCCTAAATAAAATTATCATCAAGTCATAGAAGGACTAATAAACTAAACTATGGAAGGTATATTAGGTAGATCAAGTGATGTCTAAAGCTTATTTAGGGTTATATACCTACAATCTGGTGGTCTATCGAAAATCGTGGAACTCCCTTCCTTCTAGATGTCACTATAGTTGAATCTATAATATATAAATATTGAACAAATGCAAACATAATTGAATGCCCCATTATCCCTAGAAAAAAATAGAGAAGGAATATGTAGTCAATAGGTGGTTTAATAAAAGATCCATGGAAATAAATTATGAGGAAAGTAATTTGGTGTTCAATAGGTATAAGGATAGAGCTAAACTAGGAAGTCACTAGAATTTCAATTACCTTTGGAATTTCAACAAGTATAAGGATAGAGCTAAACTAGGAAGTCATTAGAATTTCAAATTATCTAGATTGTGGGTATAAAATCCTACAAGCTCACCCAATGGATAGAAGAATACTACTAATTTTGATAAATGGGCATCACCTTCAACCCATTCAATAGAAATTATGGTCAAAAAATGCAAATATGTATATATATTTTTTCCTTTATTTCTGGCTATTATCCTCTCTCTATCTTCCCTTCCATAGAATATCATTTTCTATCTTCCTCTTTCTCTCTCTACCCTAAAATTTCTTCTTCCACTAAAAATATAGAATTCATCTCATTAATGGGATCATGTCATTGGATTGTACAAATGAGTTCTCTCCTCTCTCAAAAAAATTATGAAGGTCAAAGTGATCAATCAAACTACTCAAGAAATTAGGTGCCATGCTCATTGCATGCTCATTGCATGTTCTAACCTACCCTACTTGGCTAAAACCTTATTCCCACTCACTCACCTTGTCACTACACCCAATGCTATCAAGAAAATAACCTATGTCCTACACAAACCTCCTACAAATTGCATGAGCCATCCATTCATACCTTTTAAAAACTACACAAACTAGTTGAACAACTTGAGCAAACCATGCAAGGGTAAACTATACCATAATATTTATTTAAGGTGAATCATACAAGATCAAATGGCTAAGGGTAAAACCCCATTGGAAATCCCCCTATCACATCGAAGTGCATCTTCAATCCAAGGTCAATCGTGGATTGAATAATTATGTTCTAAAAAAAAGAAATTCATTTAAGTAATGCAATGAGCAATTTGTATACTCTTTATACAAGTTTTTTCCAATTCATAATTAAACTAGAAATTCAATAGTCCTTGTAAGCAAATTGCTCTAGTACCTAGGAAAAAAAATACCAAATCAAAATCATGCCTAAGGATTCTTGAGCAATTAATTTACCAAATTTCTAAATGAATCACTAAGATAATCAAACAAATTGCTCACCAAGAAACAAACTTTCTATGACCTTCGTGAATATCACCACTTAGTGAGTGAGTTGCAAGGTTGAAAATGTTTCTCCTTGGCCTACAACTTAAAATTTTATCCTTTCCATCTTGACCACTATGGATATCTCATCCATGTCTACTAGCCCCTTACATGCCCCAAGATAACTCGATGTATCCACCTTCTATTAGCATTACCCCACCTTACTCAGCTCCACCATAACTAGTTCTAACATTAATAGAAGAGGAAGGACTCTCCAGGAGAAAGGTGAATAATAAAATGAAAAATAGAAAGAGATAACCCACCCCTCCTTGAATATCTATTTAATAATCCCTATGGAAGAATCAAGGAGGGGAAGTTCAAAAACCTTATTGGAAGTGGCAAGAAGGAGGCCCTAAAGAGGTAAAACCTAGGTTCATAGATATATTCTTGAAGTATTAGCAAAATATGGACCTCAAATATTTTCATGAACCTAAACCCTTAGGCATGCAACCGCCTCAAGTTTGTCAAATATGTAAAAAGGTATGATCCCATAGGTAGGAGAATCAAACCACCCACATGGAGTGAAGAATATTTCTATATTACATAGGGAGATATAAGGAAGATGTTGAACATGACCGATGACCTAGCAATGTGGATCACCTACAATATCAAAACATGCAAATATTTTTATTTTAGATGCCACTTAAACTATTGGCAAGACTTTCCAATTCCTCACCTTAGAAACCAAAAAAAGCCAATTGAATTTAGCATCGTATTGGAGCTAGAGCTATTTAATGATAATGTATAAATGGTTTTGCTAGGAATAGTAGTTGTGCTTTAGGGAAAGGTCAAACACCAAGTTCTATGAGGAATGCACTGGCCTTCTACATGCATTGGACACATACTCAAGGCACTCTCATATGATTGATTACGTATGTTATATAACTAATCAAATGGACATCCAACTAAAGGATTTTAAGAAGGGGATAAAGTTCACATACATCTCTTATATATTTTTACTTATTTTATACTAGAAAAGGTATTAGTTCCCAATTTAACCACTAAAATCTATAGGAGTAACTGGAAAAACCCCTTTAAGTTATGGATTACACCAATGTACCTTGCCAATAGGAAGTCAAAATATCATACTACTTCTATGATGAAGTATAAAATATTATCACGAAAAAGCTAAGAGGGAAGGATACAAGGCTATCAGATGAGGCAGACAACTATTAAACTCATAGGAATGGTCTAATGGGGATTTCTACCTAGGAAGGTCTCATTTATTTATCCATATCTATCATTTTTCAACCATACCTTTTGTGTTATTGATATTTGTGCCCAACTACATGTTCAAACTTGAATATTCTATGCAATTAGATTATATGGTCTTAATGTACCTCAAGGGATAGAAGAAAACTACCTTCCACCTACTCGATCAACCCATCATGAAAATAAATCTTAAGCTATGATGGTTCTACCAAGTGATGGAAGATAAGTTGAATGATGTGGGGCAAAAACAACTCAATGACAAGTGGTTATATGAGACAATAAAGTGTTTTAGAAAAAAACTAAAGGACAATTATTTAGATACCTTCTTCACACATGAGAAGAGGTATTGTATTAAGGAGGCTAAACCTAATAAGGAGTTAGCTCTTACCACCCTAGAAAGTGTGTATGGTTATGAAGATGTAATATAGGGTTGTTACAATAATCCTCCAAAATGGAACTTATACACCAAGTTGAAGGATGACTTTGACCTAAACATTAAAATGAACCATTAAAATTTAGGAGCCTTAGGAAATGAGCTATTTCAACTTGAAAATTATTGAATGGTAAAATATGAGATATCAGACAAGGACTTCAATGAGGCCAACATATGATGGCTCATTCGATAAAGACTTATCTACCATCTAGGAAAGAAGCATCCAAGGAGTGCAAAGAGGTCTATAACAATAGGGAAACCACTAGAAATCCCTTCAATCCTACTAATATCACTATACAATCCTATACCATATATTATCATATCTGCTACACCTACTACCCTAGCAGCCATCAACCCTATAGAGCAATAGATAGTAAGATAAAGGAAATAAAAAATCAAATGGGACACTTATAAATTAATATTTGAAAATATGGTAGTAGTGTAACAATAGCAAACACTTCAACTTAAGGAAGGGGAAATCCCCCAAGGAAAAAACCCTTTTGACTTAAGGCCTGTAGTGATAAATCACTACACCCTTATTAGATTGTTTCCCTAGAAAATATGAAGAGCTTGAGCCTAAAACTAATGGTGTGCAATCCATGCAAACCAAAAAATATATATGTTATATTTCACCAAATAGATATCTACAAAGGGTAAATACAGGTGTGGAAACCCTTATTATATGTGGGCAAGTTGATCACCTAATAATAAAGTGATCCACAATTAGTAATTCAAAGCCTTTTTTGATGATATCTGAGCCAAGCCTCACACCTAATAAAAATTGGAAAGCATTTTCAATGATAACTAAAAATATTCCATTATAGGAGGAGGATTAACCCAGACATCATCCATAGCATAATCATCAGATCTCATCATCATCTACATTAGTTTGGATAAGTGGCCTTTGGTACCTCATGCATTATCTCACCACTAGACATTCAAGGATATCCTTAATAGTGGGATATGGCAAAGAGGACACCAACAAGTGGGGAAAGGGGATGGATCCCTATTAACACTCTATAATGATAAAAATTAAAAGATATATACTTCCCTACATTCATAAAAAAATGTCACTAAGGTGAAAACCTCTTTGCAACAATAAAAAAACCAAATCAGTTACTAGTAAAATTGGCACACATGGAAAAATCCTAAGACAAAGGTTGGTTTGAATAAGAAGGAAGAAGAACTCATAAAATAAAACAAAGGCAGAAGTAGAAAAAGTATAAAAGTAATTGGAAATTTTGATAAGATTCAATGAAGAAAGAAGGTTCGATAAAAAGAAACAATGGAATGACTTATCAAAACTTATAAAGTCTTGAAGGAAATGACCAAGCAAAAGTCTCAATTGCAATTAGGTGGAAAAAGGGTGCTAGGAAAAGTTCCAAACAACGAATTATTTTGGAGGTGGATGAATGCACCAAAACCAAGATGGATTCCACCAATGTACCTTGCCAATAGGAAGTCAAAATCTCATACTACTTCTATGATGAAGTATAAAATATTATCATGGAAAAGTTGAGAGGGAAGGATACAAGGCTATCAGATGAGGCAAACAACTATTGAACTCATAGGAATGGTCTAATGGGTATTTCTACCTAGGAAGGTCTCATTTCTTTATCCACCTCTATCATTTTTCAACCATACCTTTTGTGTTATTGATATTTGTGCCCAACTACATGTTCAACCTTGAATATTCTATGAAATTAGATTATATGGACTTAAGGTACCTCAAGGGATATAAGAAAACTACCTTCCACCTACTCGATCAACCCATCATAAAAATAAATCTTAAGATATGATGGTTCCACCAAGTGATGGAAGAGAAGTTGATTGATGTGGGGCAAAAACAACTCAATGACAAGTGGTTATATGAGATAAAGTGTTTTATGAAAAACTAAAGGACAAGGATTTAGACACCTTCTTCACACATGAGAAGAGGTATTGTATTAAGGAGGCTAAACCTAATAAGGAGTTAACTCTTACCACCCTAGAAAGTGTGTATGGTTATGAAGATGTAATATAGGGTTGTTACAATAATCCTCCAAAATGGAACTTATACACCAAGATGAAGGATGAATTTGACCTAAACATTAAAATGAACCATTAAAAGTTGGGAGCCTTAGGAAATGAGCTATTTCAACTTGAAAATTATTGAATGGTAAAAGATGAGATATGAGACAATGACTTCAATGAGGACAACATAGGATGGCTCATTCGATAAAGACTTATCTACCATCTATGAAAGAAGAATCCAAGGAGTGCAAAGAGGTATAGAAAAATAGGGAAACCACTAGAAATCCCTTCAATCCTACTAATATCACTATACAATCCTATACCATAGATTATCATATCCGCTACACCTACTACCCTAGCAGCCATCAACCCTATAGAGCAATAGATAGTAATATAAAGGAAATAAAAACTCAAATGGGACACTTATAAATTAATATTTGAAAATATGGTAGTAGTGTAACAATAGCAAACACCTCAACTTAAGGAAGGGGAAATCCCCCAAGGAAAAAACCCTTTTGACTTAAGGCCTGTAGTGATAAATCAATAAAACCTTATTAGATTTTGTCCCTAGAGAAGATGAAGAGCTTGAGCCTAAAACTAAGGGGGTGCAATCCATGCCAACCAAAAAATATGTATGTTAGATTTCACCAAATAGATATCTCCAAAGGGTAAATACAGGTGTAGAAACCCTTATTCTATGTGGGCAAGTTGATCACCTAATAAGAAAGTGGTCCACAATTAGTAATTTGAAGCCTTTTTCAATGATATTTGAGCCAAGCCTCGCACCTAATAAAAATGGGAAAGCCTTTTCAGTGATAACTAAAAAGACTCCATTATAGGAGGAGGATTAACCCAGACATCATCCATAGCATAATCATCAGATATCATCATTATCTATATTAGTTTGGATAAGTGGCCTTTGGTACCTCATGCGTTATCTCGCCACTAGACATTCAAGGATATCCTTAATAGTGGGATATGGCAAAGAGGACACCAAAAAGTGGGGAAAGGGAAGGGATCCCTATTAAAACTCTATAATGATAAAAATTAAAAGATATATACTTCCCTACATTCATAAAAAAAATTTCACTAAGGTGAAAACCTCTTTGCAACAACAAAATAACCAAATAAGTTACTAGTAAAATTGGCACACATGGAAACATCCTAAGACAAAGGTTGGAGTGAATAAAAAGGAAGAAGGATTCATAAAATAGAACAAAGGAATAAGTAGAAAAAATATAAAAGTAATTGGAAATTTTGATAAGATTCAATGAATAAATAAGGTTCGATAAAAAGACACAATGGAATGACTTATCAAAACTTATAAAGTCTTGAAGGAAATGACCAAGCAAAATTCTCAATTGCAATTAGGTGTAAAAAGGGTGCTAGGAAAAGTTCCAAACAACGGATTATTTTGGAGGTGGATGAATGCACCAAAACCAAGATGGATTCCACCAATGTACCTTGCCAATAGGAAGTCAAAATCTCATACTACTTCTATGATGAAGTATACAATATTATCATGGAAATGCTGAGAGGGAAGGATACAAGGCTATCAAATGAGGTAGACAACTATTGAACTCATAGGAATGGTCTAATGGGGATTTCTACCTAGGAAGGTCTCATTTTTTTATCCACCTTTATCATTTTTCAACCATACCTTTTGTGTTATTGATATTTGTGCCCAACTACATGTTCAACCTTGAATATTCTATGCAATTAGATTATATGGACTTAAGGTACCTCAAGGGATAGAAGAAAACTACCTTCCACCTAATCGATCAACCCATCATGAAAATAAATCTTAAGCTATGATGGTTCCACCAAGTGATGGAAGAGAAGTTGAATGATGTGGGGCAAAAACAACTCAATGACAAATGGTTATATGAGACAATAAAGTGTTTTAGGAAAAACTAAAGGACAAGGATTTAGATACCTTCTTCACACATTAGAAGAGGTATTGTATTAAGGAGGCTAAACCTAATAAGGAGTTAACTCTTACCACCCTAGAAAGTGTGTATGGTTATGAAGATGTAGTATAGGGTTGTTACAATAATCCTCCAAAATGGCACTTATACACCAAGTTGAAGGATGACTTTGACCTAAACATTAAAACGAACCATTAAAATTTGGGAGCCTTAGGCAGTGAGCTATTTCAACTTGAAAATTATTGAATGGCAAAATATGAGATATGAGACAAGGACTTCAATGAGGCCAACATATGATGGCTCATTCGATAAAGACTTATCTACCATCTAGGAAAAGAAGTATCCAAGGAGTGCAATGAGGTCTAGAAAAATAGGGAAACCACTAGAAATCCCTTCAATCCTACTAAGATCACTATACAATCCTATACCATAGATTATCATATCTGCTACACCTACTACCCTAGCAGTCATCAAACCTATAGAGCAATAGATAGTAAGATAAAAGAAATAAAAACTCAAATGGGACACTCATAAATTAATATTTGAAAATATGATAGTAGTGTAACAATTGAATACCTCAACTTAAGGAAGGGGAAATCCTCCAAGGAAAAAACCCTTTTGACTTAAGGTCTGTAGTGATAAATCACTACATCCTTATTAGATTGTGTCCCTAGAAAACATGAAGGGCTTGAGCCTAAAACTAAGGGGGTGCAATCCATGCCAACCTAAAAATATGTATGTTATATTTCACCAAACAGATATCTCCAAAGGGTAAATACAGGTGTGGAAACCCTTATTCTATGTGGGCAAGTTGATCACCTAATAAGAAAGTGGTTCACAATTAGTAATACAAAGCCTTTTTTGATGATATCTGAGCCAAGAATCACTCCTAATAAAAATTGTAAAGCATTTTCAATGATGACTAAAAGACTCCATTATAGGAGGAGGATTAACCCAACCATCATCCATAGCATAATCATCAGATCTCATCATCATCTACATTAGTTTGGATAAGTGGCCTTTGGTACCTCATGCGTTATATCGCCACTAGACATTCAAGGATATCCTTAATAGTGGGATATGGAAAAGAGGACACCAACAAGCGGGGAAAGGGGAGGGATCCCTATTAACACTATGTAATGATAAAAATTAAAAGATATATACTTCCCTACATTCATAAAAAAAATGTCACCAAGGTGAAAACATCTTTACAACAATAAAAGAACCAACTAAGTTACTAGCAAAATTGGCACACATGGAAACATCCTAAGACAAAGGTTGGTGTGAATAAGAAGGAAGAAGGATTCATAAAATATAACAAAGGCAGAAGTAGAAAAAATATAAAAGTAATTAGAAATTTTTATAAGATTCAATGAATAAAGAAGGTTCGATAAAAATACACAATGAAATGACTTATCAAAACTTATAAAGTCTTGAAGGAAATGACCAAGAAAAAGTCTCAATTGCAATTATGTGGACAAAGGGTGCTAGGAAAATTTCCAAACAATGGATTATTTTGGAGGCGGATGAATGCACCAAAACCAAGACAAATATAGATGAACATGTAGATTCCAAGGAATAGAAAAGATAGTATGCCACTATTGAGAAAATATGGGTTATTTACCAGTAACACTTCAACTCTACAATTCAAGCAAAGGTAGATGAACCATTAAAGATAAAAACATGTGGGACCTACAACCACCATAGCTCTAGACTAACAAAAATAATGTCTTAGGGTTACTCGATTAAATATTCAGAATCCCTAAAAAAAGGATAGACAAGAAGTTAGATCATCCTACAAATTTTAGATGGAAAACTGTCCCTATTGTAATCTACAAATAGCAGTAGTCTTAGCTTTGTAAAGGATCAAAAAAATTGTAATTGTATACATTTGTAGGCTTTGATTTTATTTATCTCTATAAAATAGTTGTGGTTCTTGAGTGGCTTGTGGGTAATTTTGAACCCCTGCTTCTAGCCAATATATGTAAGATCTTACCTACATTTATATATACATGGGATATTGTGTCTATTTTTTTGCATAGCCTACAAACCCATTACTATGTGTGTGTATGTTTTTGTGATATTTTGCTTGAATATTAGGTTGTATTAAGTATATGTGTGTATCAAGGGCTTGTGTCTATTTTTGGACCAAATCAATTGCTTGGATCTACTAGAAAACCCACCTTTTATGCACATGTATAGCTGGTAAATCTTGATTTTACTTCATTGTGTCAAGGAAAGGAAGTTTTCACCATTGGCACATAGGGTTCAGGCCTATTTTTCAAGAAGATATTAGTAGATTTCTTGGTGCATTGCCCCTTTTTGCTTTGTTTATTTTGGCTTTAATTTTTACTTTCTCGCATCCCATCACTCTGTTGAGAAACTAACTCCTTGAAGATCACATTCTAACAAGGAGATGGCCTTGTAAAAAATATCAAAGGTCCCTTATTGAGCTAAACTCTATTATATCAGCTATGGCCCATTGTGTCACTCCACATGAGGTATGATTATCCTAGGTAGGGATAATAAAATTTGATAACAATTTAATGGCATGCTTGGTGGGACCCTAGTGATATCATTGGTCCTAAAATTGCCACAATGAGTAGGACTAAGACTTGGTAAGGGTCTTGGTCTATTCCTATTTATGGAAGTGCCTCTTTTTTCACATAACAACTCTACTCTAGAATGAACGTTAGAAGAAGCCATTGTTGAAGATACCATGTTGAGGTTCAAGTGAAGACCTTAGTCTATCTTCTTGTTAGAAGTAAGAAGCCGCATTCACCTAGTGACTCCATCCTAAAGAAAGAACCCAAAGATAACCAGATGAGAATCCTATGTCCAGGTTTTTGTATCTATCAAACATGATAAAGAGTTTTTGGCACTATCTACAAACATTATACAAAGAAGGAAAACCACAATCCATAATATGGTTGCTCCATCCCCACTACCACCCCCCAAATATTTCCCTACTTATAATGATAGAGGTATGTTGGCACCACCAACACCAAAGGAAATATGGAAGGAAATACCCTAGTCTAATTTGAAGTCTCTCATCTATTTCACTAGTGATGATCTCATTAGCCCATTTAGCACCTTAACCATGTGGCAAGCCTGTATGTGATCCATAATATATCAAAGAAAAACATTTCTCTAAGGTTTTTGGAAACATATTTTAGAGGAAAATCCCAATAATGGTACATCATGGTAAAACCAAAATCAATCAACTATTTGTACCAACTTGTAAATGTCTTTGTGAAAAAAATTATTAGGGAAAATGTGGATGGGGTATCACTCTTGCAACAATTGGCAATAATCAGAAGAGCTTCCATGGAGGAATTAGAGGATCTCAACCTTATATTTCACAAATCCTAGCATAGAATATCATATGACATGCATCCCTCACTAGGTATGGCACTTATATACTATTTAAAAGCCTTGGATTCTAATATTTCAATGATGATTAAAGCTAGAGGAGAAAAATCCTTACCAAAAGCATATGACTTAGTTGTCCACTTTGAGCATGATTTAATTCAAATTGGAATACTAGCTCTTAGGCTTCCCATGCCTCTATACCCCAATGTGCAATCCATATTTTCTATTGCTTAGCCAACAACATCCTAGTCATCCCCCCATTCATCTGCATTCGTTGTATCCTCTTCATACTTAGTTGTATCCTCACAAAATCCAACTCTAGAAACTTCGAGGGACCTTGAGCAAGACTCATCCCACAAGCTACTTACATTTATAACTAACAAAATATTAGCTATGAGAATGAAATGGAATTTCCTAAGACATCCCTATGAAAACAACTATAAGTCCCTCTCCTCACAAAGAAACAAAGGATATATGAACTCACCCTCTAGATGCCCCAGGCTATAGTTCCAAAATACTTAAGAAAATTTTCAATCTCAAGCCCATAATTAATAAATAATCTTGATGGTAACCCCTCTACAAATATAAGTCCCCAACCATACTAGGGAATTATCCTCTATACAAAATAATTATATAGAGGAGCTCACTACATTGTACTACCTGCCTCCTAAAAATCCTCTCAACCAAGTCAACCTAGGAGAAACAACATAGCTTTTTGCCACTTCAACACAGGCGGTGGTGTCATCCAACTCATATTTAGAAGCTAAAAACTAGATACTAAAGCATAACTCCCAAACCATCACCACACAACCTCGTTATGTTTCTCAAGTTCAAATCCTAGTAGACTGGGATGAATAAGAGTTCTATGTAATATTTGACCAAGTGGACAATCTAATGGGAAAAATACCTCAAGTTCACTTATATTATCTAAAAAAATCTAAGACATGGGCAATTAAGAAAAATGATGCAAGCAACCCATCAATTCCTAATAGTTAACACAAGTCAACCTAGTTAGAACAAAATTCTGCAACCGCAATACCTCAACGATCAATGGCTTTCATACCTCATACCATCCCTCAAAAAAATGGCCCAAGGGCCTTAGGTAATCATAATAGAGCAATAAAAAGCAACATTATTCCATTAGTGGAAACACCACTAGAATTCCTAGCATCCACTAAGTAGAGTGCCTCAATGACACTAAGACAACAATAAACACTACCAAAATCAACCAAGGACACTCAATTAATTCATGGAATACCAAGTATGATTCCATAGGAAATAATACCCCAAAAATACTTCAATAAAGTAAATAAATTAAAAACTTCCACTATGGAAATTTTAATATGGGAAATATTAGCCCATATATGATAGAAAGAATACTTAAAAAATTCCCTAGAATAAGAAGAAAGAAGGGAAAGTGGAAACCCTAATAAACTAATTTTGTCCTATAATTTTCAATCAATGAATCAGGTAGAAAAAATCTTCAATTCTATCTCTCACTCATATATGGGGATACAATAATTCATAATTACATAATGGGTCCTCATTCTAATACAATAGTTATGCCTAAAAACATTGCATTGAGTATTAAGTATCAACCTTTCAATAGAAAAATAGCACAACTAGACAACAACCTGATTCAAGTTTTTGGAGAAATAAAGCAATTATCGCTAGCCCTAAATACTTGTCCAAGCATGACTATAATATAGGACATATGTGTGATTTATCTTCTAATATTATTAAGCCTTTTCTTATCATGAAATTTACCACAAAAATGGGAGGATATATGCACCCAAGATAGTCCACCATGGTGCTCAAAACCTAGTATGGGATAAAATTTGAACTTCAATCTAAACCACTTTTCCTTCACCACATAGAACACAAACCATTGTCATGACTGAATTCCAACTAGATCTTAATGATGGAAGAAAAGCAATCAGAAGCTTCCATTGCCAAAATGTATTTGTATCTCTCTAATGATCAAATGGACCAATGGGGTATAGAATGGTGGGGAGTTGATTTCCCAAAGATACACAAGCAAACAAGCATGGGATATAAGATGGATAAAAAATGGCTAAGTACTATGTACATAAAAAAAATTTAAAACACACACACACACACACACACACACACACACACACACACACACACACACACACACATACATACATACATACATACATACATACATACATACATACATACATATATACATATATATATATGTATGTATGTATGTATGTATGTATGTATGTATGTATGTGTGTGTGTGTGTGTGTGTGTGTGTGTGTGTGTGTGTGTGTGTGTGTGTGTGTGTGTGTGTGTGTGTGTGTGTGTTTATATATTATTTTTACTTTATTCTCTTTTATTTTGCAAGATAATTCTTAAAGGAGATAGCCACAAGAGCCATCGATGAGACCGTTCTCAAAATTAACACCAAATTTAATGATCAAAATAGGTGAGTGGTAGACTTACATCATCTAAGTAATTGTGCATAATATGGGCACAAGCCAAATATCTCACCATGTCACCTTAGACACAAAAAAGGAATCTCACCCCAACAAAAAGATAAAAGTGAGGGAGGGTGCTAACCCAAGCAAGGTGAAATAGAGGATAACAAGCTTCACCAATCCCAAATAAAGGCTATAAAAGAATACCAACATGCTCCAAAAGGCTATGCCTTAGAAACTCCTCCCCAATGGATAAAGGTATTTTAGCTTTTGAGTTTGTTTCCATTTTCAAGTAGAAGGTCCTTTGAGATCTAACAAAACTATATTAAAAATCACTACACCCTTGTTGGATTGCACCCCTAAAGAAGATGAAGTACCTAAGCCTAAAACTAGGGGGTGCAATCCATGTCATCCTCAAAATATTGCATGTCAAATCTCACCAAACATATACCTCCAAAAGGTAAAGATAGGTGTGGAAACCCTTAATTTGTGTGGGCAAGTTGATAACTTGATAAGAAAGTGGCCCACAGTTTGCAATCCAAAGCCTTTTTGGTGATATTTTAGCTAGGTATTACTCCTAATAAACGTAGATGAGTATTTTTGGTGATAACTAAAAATAATTCATCATAGGAGGAGGATTAACCCAAATGTCATCCATAGCTAAATCAATAGATCTTATCATCATCTGCATTAGTTTGGGTAAGCAATTTCTAGTAACTCATGTGTCATTTTGCCATTAGACATTTAAGGATACCCTAATGATGGGATGTGAGAAAGAGAAAACCAACAAGTGGGAAAGGATAGGGATCCCTATGATCACTCTATAACGATGAAATTCAAAAGACATATACTTCTCCACATTCATAAAAATGCCACTAAGGTGAAATTCTCTCTACGACAATAAAAGAGCTAGCTAAGTTACTATTAAAATTGGCACACATGGAAACACCTTAAGATAAATGTTGGTGTGAACAATAAGGAAAAATGAATCATAACATAGAATAAAGACATAAGTAGGAAAAGCATAAAAGCAATCGAGAATTTTGATAATATTTAATGAAAAAGAAGGTTTGATAAAAATACTTGATGGGATGACTTATCAAAACTTATAAAGTCTTGAAGTAAATGACTAAGCAAAAGTCTTGATTGCACGAATAAGAAAATCATGATCAGGTAAACAAAGGATGATGAGAAAAGTTTTGAAATTGTAGATGATTTTGGAGATGGATTAATGCACCAAAACTAAGAGGGAGGTAGGTGAGCATGCAAATTCCTAGGAATAAAAAATATAATATGTCATTATTGAGAAAATATGGACTATCTACTAGAAAAACTTTGTATTTTCAAATAAAGAAAAGGTAGGTGCAATATTAAAGATAAAAGTAAGGGGTACCTACAACCATGGTAGCTATAGATTGACAACAACAATGGCTGAGGGTTACTCCATCAAATATTCAAAATCTTCAAAAAAGGGGGTAGACAAGAAGTCAGATCATATTTCAAATTATGGATGGAAAACTATCCCTATTATAATCTATAAATAGTACTAATCTTAGCTTTGTAAAGGATTAATGATTTTACAATTGTATAAATTTGTAGGTCTTCCTTTCATTTCTCTCTATAAAAATAGTTGTGGTTCTTGAGCGGCTTGTGGGTAATCTCAAACCCCCACTTCTAGCACAATATATGTAAGAGCTTACTTGCATTTATATATACATGGAAGCCTATGTCTATTTTTTGGAATAGCCTATAGTCCCATTGTTGTGTATGTGTATGTTTTTGTGATATTTTGCCTAAATATTAGGTTTTATTAAGTGTATGTGCGTGTGAGAAGCCTAAATCTATTTTTAGACTAATTTACTTGCTTGGCTCTCCTATGGGACCCACCTTCTTATGCATGTGTATAACTGCTAAATATCGATTGTACTTCACTATGTTGAGGAGAGGGAGTGTTCACTACTAGAACATAGTGTTTAGACCTATTTTTGTAGGAAAAAATCTTAGTGGATCTCTTGGTGCATTGCCCCCTTTTTCTTTGTTGAGTTTGTTTTTAATTTTTACTTTCTCGCACCCTATTCCTTTGTTGAGAAACTATCACCTTAAATATTACATCCTAGCAAGGATCGAGCCTTGTAAAAAATCTCAAAGGCCCTCGATTGAGCCAAACCCCATGCTCTTGAGTGTGGCTTGTTGTGTCTCTCTATGAAAAGTGTGATTGTTCTAGGTGGGGATAATCGAATATGACAACAAGATCAACTAGACTAATGTCCACTATTGAATTCATTTCTACTTTCATTCTACTCTCCATTACTCCTACTTATTTCTATATTTTAATTTCTTCTATTCTTGATTGTTATTCTTATTTGACCCCTTCTATTATACTTCCCTCACCATATACTAGTGCAACCCATGGTTCACTTGGAGGAAACCTACCTCCAACTATAACCTTCACTCTTGGCATCATATTTATCACCTCATTTTTATCATCATCCATCCAAGTACCCATCATGCAACCATTGGTACTATATGCATCAACCCATTTTCCATGGTCTCACAACAAGTAGAAATATTGGTACAATTGGTATTAAGACCAACCCATTAAATATCCACATCATTGATAACCATGTTCACTCAAATCACTTCACAAATTATCTCATATCAATAATGTTCTCCACCATCCCAATCTAGGCTACTCTTGTTGTAGGTAACGATTTAGCCCATGCCATCCACTATGACTAATTCTATAAGATCATCCTTAGAAGCTAATTTAGTCATAGAGCAATTTCAAGCCTTCATGTGGAACATTATACATAAGCCTTAGGTAATCAACATTCAAAAGGTATTTGATATTCTTGTGATGTAGGATAAGGATTTGAAAGGGATAAAATCTCATAGGATGTAGTTCTACAATGATCACAATCTAGGGAGAATAAGATCTTTATAATAGAAGTAGTAGATAGTTACCTTACCAAAATTGCAATAACTCCTACTAACTTCAAAATATGGGCATCCAAGTTGGATACGATTCAAATATATCCTTATCAAATGATTTAGCTTATGAATTATATTTTTATTAGTATGACCATGTAGTTTTTCCAACTAGCAAAGAGGAATGAGTCAATAAAAAAGAATAACAAGGAACTTGAAGCAAAAGTGACATAGCTAAAACTTGAAATAGATCAACTCTAGCTAGAAAATGAGGCATTGAAAGACACCTCTAAGAGATATTAGCATAAGTAACAAGTTTAGAACCTCAAATCCCATCTTTATGAGGATGAAAAGAAGATGCAATAGATGGATGATATCTTATAATATCTTATAGTGGGCAAGAATGTTGGATATGTTTTCTACCTTGTAAGAAACGACTATACACCATAACACAATGTGTAGGGTTTGGGGTTGCAACCCTAATTATGAGGTATGGAGGGATAACAATATCCTTAATTAGTCGGTAAAGGTGGTTTTATATCCTTTGTATCCTAATACTACTTGATGGTTTAGGGTTTTTTGGTGCTATGAGATGCTTATATGTTATAACTACTTTGTTAAAAAGATGTGTGATTTTTATTTTCTATTGGTTTTCTTGGTCAAGGATTTTTAGGATAAATATTCTTGTTTAATGTGTATGCATATTATTTTTCTTTCTCTTTTATGATTCTTTTTGTATTATTATCTCTAGAATAAGATTGGAAAAATCTTAATTTGGTATCAAATTTAGGTTATTGGCTTCAAGGGAATGCTTTTGTTGCTAGGATTTAGCTCAATCTAAGAATAATATGTGTATCTTGGGTCTATGATAAATCTATTTTTGAGTGGGATATTTTTGTAGGTGAATCTAGTGAGAAGGAAAATGGCTAGTAATTCAAGGATCGAGATAGAAAAGTTCAATGGAAATATCATTAAGTTATAGAAGGTAAATACAAAATTTTTACTTGTGGATAGAGATCAATGGATTAGTGTTAGGAAAAACAACCCCTGGATATGTAACAAGATGATTAGGAGAAGCCATACAAGAAGGTGAAGAGTACTATTTGGCTATGGCTTGCAAATACTATTTTAATTAATGTCTAGTGAAAATAGTTCTAAGGATCCATGGGAGAAGTTAGGGGATTTATATTTGTCAAAGTCCCTAGTAAATAGGTTATTGTTGGATTTTAAGACCAACTACCTCAAAATATCATAGGTCCCAATATAATTAGACCATAATATTATAGGTCAAAATATCAATAACCAAGAGTATATGTATAAGAAATTAAATATATATCAAGGCCAATATAATAATGAAATAACATTCACTTATAATATCAAATATGAATGTAAATGACCAAAATCATTCATGTACATGCATGAATAATACTTACAATATAAATTTCTCAAAATCAGTATACAATCTTTATTATCAATACTTTCTATGTGGTGATTGCTATAGACTATTTTCCATTACATTGTATGGAGCTTTATCTCCATAATATAGACATAGTAATGTGACTCTTCAATACTTGTCTATTGTATTTCTCACATATCTAAGAGATGCAACATTTCATATTCTAGACCTTTAGGTTCTCATCTTGCCAATTTTATACTAGACTCTTCACTCTCTTCTTACATGCATACTTCACTCTATAACACTTTCTCACTTCTACATGACTCTTACTCTTCTACATGCACTCCTAATACAAGATACTTGTGCACATCCTCATATTATATATTTACACACTTACATACATGTTAGATATTAGGAATCAACTGTAATGAACTACATGGTACCTATAATCATACAACAGTGTGATACCACTAGAGATTAGCAACCATTAAAATTTTGGACCAATGATGTTGAACTAAAAATGACATGGCATGTACTGGATGACATAGATTTATGGCATTTTAACATTGCATTAGCCTTCCTATAACCCAATGACTCATTAAATATATATCAAGTCATTTGTCAACATTTTTATGAGCCACCTTAGATAACATTGGTGGATCATTCTACACACTGCAAACCTCAACCTGTGTTCATTGAGCTGCACAACTATAATAGATTAGATTTTACTACTTGGTACATCGTGTTAGAGTATATTACATTATTTGGTACATGCCAATGTACCACCTTAGGTACATTTCTAGATTAGGAGTTTATCTTATATTAAGGTTTAAGTAATTACTTCATGCAATGTAATAAATACAAAAGTGTTAGAATGTGTAATTATGTAAATGTGCATGTAGTCCACATGTACATGAGTTATAATATAGGTAGATGAAGAGTCATAGGTAGAGTAAAGGCCAAGGAACATATCTTCCTATATATAGGCCTTTGATAATATCATATAGATTGAGAGAGGAATAATGTAAAGATAAAGAGTAGTGAGTATGTACAATGTAGATCTTCATTAAAAAATTTGGAGTGTTCAAGTCCTCCATTATATTGCATTGTACTATTTTTGTGAGCTTTTATTAATGGTATATTAATGAGTTATTGTAGAAGTTTATCATCTAGTTTTCCTGCATATTATAGTGCCATTATCATATAGTTATCATAGATTACTTATTTTACATCTTGTGGTTGTATTTACTTTAATATACATCCTCAAAAGCTAACAATGATATCAGATCTATGGTAGATAAATAAGAAATTAAGAGAGATCCATAATAAATATCAAGAGGAGATCAAAAATCTCATTTTCAAAATTTCTAAAAATTGCATTTGGCTAGTCTTTCCATAGGGTTGCAAAAAAAATCATGAAGACTAGGACTTAGTATTGATTCCACTAGATTGACAAATCAACTAGTGAAGACTGATTATCTCTATATTTAGAGTTTCATCCATTATAGTCTTAATATTTTTTTCAAGAAAAGGAGATTCAAATAAATATGGGAAGCTTCCTATAAAGATCTAGGAAGAATATATTTTTTAGAATCAATCCAGTACTTGAAGCAACAAACAAAAGATCAAATATTTGGAGGCCTAAGGAGAAGGTCCCATTGTAAGATTGTAGACCTACAGATTACAGAAGAGATAAAAAAGTTAGAGAAGCCTTATTGTAGATTGAAGAAGAAGAGACTACAGATAAGATTCCAGGAGAAGATTGGAGTTTGGTGATATCATTGAATATTGAAGACTACTTATTGCATATTGAAGGAAGAGGAGAAAACAACTCAAGAAGTTGAAAAGACCCATAAGAGGTCCCATTGAAGAACTTCCAATTTTGGAATATTGAGATAGATAAGGACTAGAAAATTTCATATTCCAAATTTCAAAACCAACAAATTTTAGAGATCCAAGAGGGATATCTCATTGTAAAACTTCCACAATTGAATATTTAAAGAAAGATTTCATATAGAAGACTAGAGAAGCTATATAAATTTGAAGACCCTAGAGAAGAGGTCTCAAGGAATAAGAAGGCTAGGAAATCCTCATTATAGAATTTGAATAATGCCATTGAAGGAGTTTCTAGGAGAACTCATTGGAGAAATTACCTAGCAAGAAGGAGTTCTTGATAAAGTAGGTTTTGAGATAATTATTGCCATCTGAAAACAAGCCCTAAAGGAGAAGAATTTAATAAGAATTTTGCCAAAATTTGGAGGAGACCTCAAGACGATTAGGATCTTGAGAATTAGGCCACTAGATAGGCCAATGTCGAAATCAATATTCAAGAAGGAGGTTGAAGGAGAAAGAAGTTAGAAGAATCAATCAAATCTAGGATATTTGAAGATTGCCAATGAAGGTTGATTAAGAGAAAGAAAGTTGCTAGTTTCTACAATAGAAAATTGAAGGCTTTTAGGAGAAGAGTTACAACTAAAATTTGGAGGATTTTCCTACCAAATTGAGGGAATTCGAGAACAATATTTTGAAGGAGAAATTAATTGTGAAAGGGCAGAATTACTAGCTGCTAATTTACAAATCTCAAGGCAACATCATGAAGGAAAATTAAAGCCACAAAAATACACTTTCGGGTCGAAAGCTAGAGGATTTCAAAGCTACAAATTGGTGGGCTAAATACTTGTTATGGACAAAAAGGAAGAGCTAATATTTCATCTAATACAGATTAGTATTTAGGTGAATCTAATCACCAAGATTTTCATCATCTACAAAGGGCATTAAGGTAAGCAACTTTGGTGTAAAAGGTTCATTACTTGAACATTAGTTACTTGGCTCATTATTGAGTTTAATTAAGCACCATATTAGATTTTAAAAGTTGCAAGGATAAGGTTTCATATTAAATATTCAAGGAAGTGCATAAGATAGTTTCTATAAGGTTTATAACATGCACACAAAAATGAGGAGTTAGATATATTTTGAAAGAAAGGAAAATATCAACATCCTATCTTCTAGTGAAAGCAAAGAAGACATTATTCTTAAGTGAAGGTTGCATAGATTAAAAGTTAATTAAAATGAGCAATAAGAAGAAATTACTATTGCATCATAATAGTTATTAAAGGTGCATAACGTAATTAAGTTAAGGTGGAAAATTAGTGCAAATTTAAGCCATCAAAAAGGGTATATTATTTGCATGATTAAAGGCTTGAATTTATTAGTGCAAAGTTAATTAAGCAAAGGAATTATAGAAGAGAGTTGTATAGTAAGGAAGGAAACATCAAAAATCCATTTTACACCAAGGAGTAGAGCAAGAAGCTATCTCATCAAGGAAGAGAGAAAGCTTAAAAAAGGGGATATTTAAATATCTCAAAGTAATTGTGCAATTTAAGGTATTTTCTAACTATTGCAAAGCTATTTGCATTACATTATTGCACCATATATCTCTTATCCTATGTAGAAAAAAGAGGACAAAATCCAAAGTATCTTAAGACACTACAACAAGAACCATATTATGTCTACAAAGTGACCATATCATCAAGTTAAAGGAGTAAAGCAAGAGAGTCAATAAAGAGATCAATAGCTAAGATTCAAGGTATCTAAAGACACCAAATCTAGTATCATTGGACTCATGAAAAGATCACCTAGAAGTGGTATAAGATAAGTAACCTCCATCATCAAAGAATATACGTAAGGTATCATTACACCCATTGCAATTCTTATGTAAATCAAGAATAATAACACAAAGGATAATGTAGAGTAGGTTACGTAAAATATCAAGGTGCAAACAAAGAGTGTATTACCCAAGCAATAGCTTGGAAAAACTACCAGCTAAGAGTATAGCTTGAAGCACTCTAGAGCCATCATCATTGGTGTAGAACCACCAGTTAATAGGACAATGTTGAAGCCTCTTAGAACTACCATTACTAGAGCCAACTTCATGGGAGAATAGAGTCACAATTTGTTGGAGAAAGAACGTTGAAATCCATACCAAACAACTTGCATTTATCGGCAAGAAGCATTGAGAGATAGAAGATGTTGAAGGTGGAGTTAAATTCATAGGAAAGGAGTTCCACTTGACACCTAAAGCAAAGGTATATTGTGCCACTTGGAACATCAAAAGAAGGTGCTTAAAATATTCTTTATAATTCCTGCATAGGAAGGAAGTACCCAGGATAAAAGTAATTCTCATATTGAAGCATTGAAGGCATCATTCAAAGGTTGAAGGCACATAATTATTGTGCATAATTTAAATAAAGAGTGTTGAAGGTTCACCAACTAATGCTCATAAATAACGTAACCTCCATTTGTCACCTACACACCTGAGTAATGTATGCACCACATGGCTAGTGTTCCAAGAAGAGACAAAGGATATTAAAGAGCCCAAGTTGAAGAAGAGCGTAGAGATTGAAATCACATAGATCACACATTGAGAGTTAGGCCAAAGTACATTTAAGAAGGAGAAGAAGACTCATAAGGTTCCCATAAGCAACAAATGCTCTCTATCATACATAGAAGACTAGCATTAATTCCAAAGCATGAATTGAAGAGTCAAACCATATTCCAATCAACACATACATTTTATATTGCAATGAAGGTAAATATTTACATGATTTAATATTTATTTTCCTTAATTTTAAGGAGTTATAAGGTGCTTAATATAAGGTTGAAGTTTAGTTATTATTGTATTGAATAAGTAATCAAATACCAACCTTAGAAATTTAGAAGGAAATTAAAGCAAAGGGAGTATATCTTAAAAGATATTACAAATTGCATGAGATTCAAACATTAAAATATTTAGAAATAATTAACTAGGAGGTATAAGGTTTTCAATATTGGAAAATTGAAATACTAGTTTGCAAATATTATTACTTTATAAATTTTCAAATTAGGGAGATATAAGGAATACTACATCAAACTTTAGTTCTTGGAATTTAGAAAATTGAACCATTGAAAATTGAAGGTTAAAGGAGCAAAATCATTAATTTCTTGAAAGTTGGAAATTGCATTTTACATTAGTCTCTTACACTAATTTATGAGACATTAATCCAACTAAAAGGTCTTGAAGGAAAAAAACCTTATTAAAACTTGAAGGTGCATCATCATTTATCTTTAGCTTTCTACTTACTAATTATTAGAGAGAAATACGGCAAGAAAGTGAAGCTGAACATTAGGGAGACAAAAGGGATTCAACTCAAACTAGAAAATCTAAACATACTTTATCAAGACTATAGTTAACTCAAACACTAGGGAGGGATTCTACAAAACTTGATATTAGACAAGATTTTATCAAGTTCAAAATATTTAGTAAAGACAAGGTCTTCCACAAAACTCAAGAATTGAAAGGATATTATCAAATACTAGGGAGCTAAAAGGAATACTATCAAGAAATTTGAAAGATCACAAATAATAAATTACAAAACATACCTCAAAAGTTTGAAGAATTGAAATACAGTATTTGATCATACTCTAAACTAGGGAGACATAAGGAAGCCAACCTCAAAGGTTCAAAAAATCAAAAGGTTTATTATTTAAAGCAAGATGGATGAAATAATTAAGAATGCATTCAATGAAAATAGTAAAGTGCTATTTCATGAACATAGGTTTTATTCACAAAATTTGATAGAAATATTTTATAGATTCAAACACTTTTCTACGAATTTGAAAGAAATATTCTCTTTGTTTTCTAAGGAAGAAAATAAAGAGAACTTTACAATAGTAATTGGTTACCTTCATGAAGTACTTTTCAAAGCTTGGTAGAATACTCAAAATATAGTTGTATTCACATTAGAAGAATGATTGATGATATATCTAACATTAATTGTTTTTGAAATTTCTCAAAACATGAAATGAAATAGCAATCCTATTGAATATTATTGTGATGATATACTAACTCATCATAAAGTAGGTATTCCTATAGTAAAAATACAAAAACAATGAAGATGAAGAAGAAGAAAGAAGAGGAAGAATTATAGGAAGAAACAATATGAAGATGCTCATCAGGATACAAATAGAAAGTACAATGAAGAAAACACAATTTCTAAACCAAATGAAAGAGAAGGACTAGATAAAGTTGAATAACATCTAAAGGATGAAGATCCATATTTAAGACTAAAGTCTTCAATACGCAAATAATTTAATACAATGGGATTTTAGAGTATATTACATTATTTGGTACATGCTAATGCCATCTTGGGTACATTTCTAGATTAGGAGTTTATCTTAGATTAAGGTTTAAGTAGTTACTTCATGCAATGTAATAAATGCACAAGTGTTAGAATGTGCAATGATGTAAATGTACATGTAGTCCACATGTACATGAGTCATAGGATAGGTAGATGAAGATTCATAGGTAAAGGCCAAGGATAATATCTTCCTATATATAGGCCTTTGATAATATGGGATAGATTGAGAGAGAAATTATGTCAATATAGAGAGTAGTGAGTAGGTACAATGTAGTTCATTAAAAATTCTAGAGTGTTCAAGTCCTCCATTATATTGCATTGTACTATTTTTGTGAGCTTTTATTAATGGCATATTACTTTGTTATTACAAAATTTTATCATCTAGTTTTGCTACATATTATAGTTCCATTATCATATAGTTATCATAGCTTACTTATTTTACATATTTTGGTTGAATTTATTTTAATATACATCCTCAAAAGCTAGCATATCGTTGATTCAAGTGATTATCATCACATCAACTATGCCATTTTTAGGTAATTTCAACATTGGTGTGGATCAAATTTTCTTTAGTAACCTACAAATTATGTGTGCTTCATAAATTGGATGTAGCATTCTCGATGATTATTTGCAATGGCCGATAACTACTTTCAAATTGTAGTTAATGCATAATTTATAGCTCATCACACCCATGCTAGCTGATATTGTGGTCACCACGGTGTGACACGAGTTCAATTACCAAATTTAAACACCAATATGAGGGTGGGCATTTTCTTCCCTCTAACCACATAAAGATCTCTATCAAATCAATGTCAACAAAGGTCAACTAATTTATTTCTTAATATATTCATCATTTTGATGATCCTCATTTTCTTTGGCCTTGCATAATCTTGTTTATGGATAACAAATAGGGGTCTATTGACATCACATCAACCTTACACCTAAAACAACCTATGTTCATCATAGAATACATCCATGTATGCCATTTAACTCCACTATTAAAAGCTTTATGGACATAAAAAATAATGTTGCAGCTCAAGTAATCATCACCATCTGTTAGTTTTGGCCCTGCACAACTATGTTAATGTTTTATGAATTTTGTCTTTAGTAGACCTCTAACAAACTTGGTGATAGTGCTTTGAAATGTGTTTGCCCTTGAGTAATTCCTATTGGCCATACCTAAAGCATTGGCGCTATGGGTATATAATTACAAAGCCTGTGGAGTGATGTGGCATCTTATGGTTGAACTTGTTAAGCATGGGAAGACAAAATAAGAGCAAGCTTATGCCTTTTTAATCCCACATTTGGAACACAGTAAATCTATGGAAATTTTAAAAGGAAAAGCAACCCAAATTTGAGTTGGCTAGCTTAGGTGGTTGGTAAAGCATACTCGTGATTGGTTGTTGCCCTTCTATTGACCGTTTGTCTAATTGGTTTATGGATGACAAACATGTAATGGGACGTCCATAGAGTGGTTGTTAACAAAGGTCCAAATGATCGACGATGAACCCAAACATATGATGAAATATTTTTTTTTTATGTTGCCCCTATGGTACATTAGTAAATTAATTCCTTCATAAAATGAATATTAAATTAAATGATTTAAATTTAATACTTTTTACAATTTCAATTAATTTACATAATTACAATTATTTATGTAATTAATTGATTAATGAGGTATTATTTTTTAAGGAAAGGGTTTCTTTTTCTTGAATTAAAAGCCACATCTTGTACTTCATTGCTCACCATAGGCTACACTTTTGTAAGTTCTTGGACAAAAAAGTATAATTTTGTAACCCTTGTAGAAGATTGGAAAAACTCTTGTAATTACCTAAGAAAAGCAAATACTTGTGAATCCTTTGGATTATTTGTAAAGTGTTTGAAATTTATAACTATTGTAATTGCTTCACAAGGCAAAATTTTATAATTTTGGTGATGATTTAGTAGCCCTTCTGGCTTATACCCATTCCCAATTGGCATATGATCTCATCGAAAAAGTGACTACTTTGGCGCAAATAGTGGATCAATTGGCGACTAAATTCCAAGATAAAAATATCCAAGGTACACTTGATGTTAATATCTACCATAATGATCTTAGGACTAAAGAAAAATGCAAAGTGAAAAAATTTGATGGATCTTGATATCTAGACATCCTTAATAGTTGGATAATATACATGGAGACATGGTTCTCCTACATAGAGTTTGAAAATAGAAATAAGGTTCTCTTTGTGAAGCTTAAGTTGATAGGTTTAGCCAAATTTGTTATAATGGAAATATAAGAGGACCAAAAGCCCATCACCAATTGGGATGGTTTGGTCCAAGCATTGAAGGATATATTTTATCCTTCAGATTATGAATATGACCTTATGGTCAAATGTTATAGATTGATACAAAACTATAATATGATTGTTCATGATTATGTCTTTTAATTCAATAGATTAAGAATATTGCTCTGTGTAAAGGATCTTGTAGAAGCCCTCATCATCAAATTCATGAGTGGTATTCTTGAACGTTTGTATCATGAGTTGAAATATACTTCCTTGAAGACCTTGGATGAAGCATTTAACCATGCATAGTTGGTATATGAGAATCTTACGATGTAGTTCAAGGTAGATTCTAGACCTCCACAATAGAAACAATAAGCTAAGGTAAATATACCTACATCTTCTTCTTCTTCTTCTTATTCTTCTTATTCTTCTATTTCTTCTTCTTCCTCTCATTCTTCTCATTCTTCTTATAATGGCAAGAAATTATGTCATCATTGTAAAATAAGAGGACATAGGGAATCTAAATGTTTTAGAAAGAAGAAGAACCTCATTGTAAAACCTCAAAAAGAGGCACCACAAAATGGTCCCCTTGAGGTTGTAGGTGAAGATATAGAATATGAAAAATTAAAGGGTCAATTGAACAATGTAACCCTCATGCATCACAAAGGTGGTCATGATAGTTTGTTTGTCATGAATGCACACCTCACACACAACTATTCTATGAATTGTATTCTTTAAAATGAACCACAAACCAATTTGTTTCTAAAGTCATAGTCACTTTGCTCAATTTATCTATATAACCCCATCCTCATCCATATCCACTTGGATGGAAGAATATGGGTTTTGCCTCTTTTATCATAGGAACTTGTACTGTGTCCTTTGCTTTGGGCCCTCATTATATGGATCGAATCACGTGTGATGTGAATCTAATGGACTGTTTGTGGACTCTTTCTTGGACAACCCTATCAATATGATAAATAGGTGCAATATGATATATATCATCAAACCTACACACTGCATCATAAGAATAAGCCATTACTTATTCATAATCTTCCACAATCCACTCTTTTGCTATATTCATAGTAGCCTTAAAATATTACATTGGTCTTTTAGCCCTAGGATACACTTGTTTCCATATCTCCACCTAATCACAAGGAGGTCATTCCTCATTTATCTATACCTATTTCTAATCCTCCTCTTGCTCCTCCTATTATTCCTCCTCTTGTATTTAAGTGACCTTCTTCCTTATTTCTTTCATAGGTTCTTTTTGTTCAATAGACTCTACAACCTCCATAGTAGGCAATTGATCCTCATCTATTTCATTCACTGATTGGTGAGCAAGTGATGCCAAATATTTTTTTTAGCACCGACATCTTGAGGTCTCATAGAACTTGTTATGACTGGTAATAAAATGGATTCTTTGGATATGTATTCATAATTTGGTGACTCAACGTCCTAATTCCATTGGAAAAGCATTGGAGTTCAATGCTTCTTGAGTTTGTAGGTATGATGAGGGTATCACTTGATATTCCTAGGCTTAGTTTAATTTATATTTTATCTTGCATAATAGTGAAACATGAGCCTTCATTCTCATATACGCTTCTATATAATCATGTTTGGGCTTTTAGTTAAGCCTAAGTTAGTAGTTAGTTCTAGATAGATTTTAGCTAGCTTAAGTTATTGACATGCTTAGCTTAAGTTAGCACGCATCTTAAGTTTAATGCATCTTATTTTATTATTTTTTGCTATCATGAGATATGCCATATTACAATCACTTTGTCTATATTGGAAGCATTTTCAATAAACTATTCACTAGTAACGATTGATACCCCAATAATTATTGAATACTTTAGTCTTCAATATTTGTCTTTAGGTAACTCTAAATTGGGCATGTTATCCTACTTGATATTCATATTTAGCTTCATTCTTGAGTTCTACTCTGAGTTCTCCTTCATCACCATTATTTGGTTCTTTAAACTTCTCATCTTCATGTTCATAAATTTCTTGAGATTTTTCATTACTTGTATTTGGTTCATGTGCTTCTTTAACACCTATAAGTTTTTAACATTCACTTAAAGCATCATAATAATTTCCTAAATTTGAAGTGCTTGGAATATCAATATTGCATGAAGAATGAAACACTATTTTTAGAGATGATTCACATGATTCATTTGGATCATTGATCAAACATTATTTTTCTTTTTAGAGTTTCAATCAACTAATTTTGCTTTTAATTTTTATTTTAATGAAGTTAAAGTGAAAGCAATGCCATATACATTATACTACCTATATAAATAGGTATCATAATATCATCCTTAGAATTATCAATTGCTTAAATAATATTTGAATATAAATAATAATCGAATGTTTTAAAGCTTTTATTTATAGCTTTTCTATAGATGAATTGCATCACCATGTCTAGCTTACCCTTAGATTTTTCAATCAATTTACCAATGCTAGACTTTATAAATTCCAGTTTTTTTTTTTTTTTTCTGATTATGAACTTCATATTTTATTCCATAGTATGCAATTAAATTATTTAATTGCTTTGAAGTTGTAATCATTATATGTGCCAAGTTTAATAAATTGCAACTTCAAATAAATTTTCAATAAATAAGATTTTTTTTAAAGTTTTAAACATTTGATGTAGTAATCCTTTTGTCTTCCTAAATTAAATTTGCAAACTTTCAAAATTTCTTCTAATTTCAAATTTTCTCAAAATTTAAAAAACTTCAAATGATTTTGATAACTTCAAAAAATCAAATCTCAAAAATATTCTACTAACTTATAAAAATTCACACTTGAAATTTTAAAACATCAAATCCAAAAACTTAAATCCTATTTTAAGTAGAAAACTTTATCACTCCATACTTTAATAAAAAACAAAAAAATTAAAAATTTGAAATATTAATTTCAAACTATAGTAGAAAACCTTATAACTCCTACCTAATAATAAAATCATTAATATAAAGACCTTTTAACTCTAACTTAATAGTCAAAGTATCTAAGTTATTAACCTTTTTAACTTAGGTTTTTAATATATCATTAAGGTAATATTTATTTCCTTATACTCCTTGCTTTTATAACGTCTCTAAATACTGCAACGAACTAATTAATCCTATTTTTTGATTAAATAGCTTTCAATGTCTACATGGCATTCAAATATACATGATATTAGGTGTTAGAAAATATTATTTAACTAGCCATTTAATGTGCATAGGAGTCGAGCATTATAGTACACGTAGCCAACACCATTTCTATATGCTTCAAAAGATCTTGCTTTCCAAACTTTTGAGTGTCTGTTTTCATTGGATAGGATCTATGATTTTATCAGTACTCCATTTGTTTGTCTCATGACGCTCTTATCTATACTTCTATCTACTGAAGATAATCACTATGAATGTGATGTTGGATGGAATCCTTCTATGGATATTTTCAATTGAGCTTATTGAGTACAACTTAGGATCTGTGTTCACTTTTACCTTCTACTGCCTATAACCTTTTTGCATGGGTGCTACTCTCAACTATTGAGTTTGTCTACTTCTCAAGCATTTATTATTACTATTTGATTATTTCTATTTACTGCTTAGTTTCCTCTACATGAGAATTGCTTATGCACTTCTCTTCACTACTAGATATCCTTCTATGTGAGTGCTACTCAAGTAGTTCTCTCTATTGTTAGCTATCCTTATATGTGAGCACTATTTAAGTGCTTATCTCTACTGCTTGATATCCTTTTGTGTGAGAACTATTTAAGCACTTCTATCCATAGCTTGATATCCTTGTATGTGAGTGCTACTTGAGCGCTTCTCTCCATCACTAGCTATTTTTTTGCATGAGTATTATTTGAGAACTTATCTCCACTGCTTGATATCCTTTTACATGAGTGCTACTGACCACTTCTCTCCGCTGATAACTATCCTTTTCTAAAGTACTAGTTGAGTGATGTTCTCTACAATCTAGGCTCTTTTGCTTAAGTACCTTGAGCACTTATTGAATAGTTCTCTCTAATTATTTATATCCTTTGATTAAGAACCTTGAGCGCTATTCTATTGTCTATATTCCTTTGTTGTATATAAGTCAATATCAATCACTCATTTTATTATGCTTAGATGCTCCCTAACTCGGTTGCTCACATTCTCTATAATTGATATTTACCAATCTCAGATGCTTCTTCTCTGAGCTCCTTCTCTATGCTTAATATCTACCAAGCTCAAGTTCTTCTTCTTTGAGTTTAAGCTTTATCAGGCTTGGGTAATTCTACACTATGCTCGATATTTTTGAGTTATTATGCTCTACTATTGAACTGCTACCAGGCTAAGATAATTCTTCTATGCTTGGGCTCTACCAGGTCCCTTTATTATTAATTTTATCTTTACTACAACTTGAATTCCATTTCTACTTTGTGCTCTTAGCTGCATAAAAGTCTTCAATATTAATAGAAAGTTATAATTTTAATATTTCTACCACACTATGGATTCTATCCAAGTTATATTTAAATATTTTGATCTTAGGAATCTTATATTGTTCTCAATCCTATAGAATTTATGATGCTTCTCAATATTTGGAAGCTTTTATGCTTCTATATTATTTGGTAGTCTTAATGCTCCTCAATTATCTAATATCTTTGATGATTTTCAATCCTATTATGTCTTAGGTCATACCTAAGAACAATATGATTCTCCTCTTTTCTAGAGAATACAAAATAAATTTCAAGGTGACTATGAATATCCTCTCATATCCAACTATCTCCTAAGTTGGCTCTCTCAATCAATTCAAGATGAGTCACAATCTTCATTGGTTTTCCTTGAATCAAGTGGAAATACCTTCACATCCAAATTAGGGTGACTATTATCTATCCCCTTAATATCTACTCAATTAGATATTTAAAATAGATTCCAAGTCTTCACTACTTTCAAATTGGATAGAATCCAATATTATGGTGATTTTGAAATTTAACTCTATCAAAAATGGATAAAATTAAGTGGTAACTCTGATACCACTATTGGATTTTAAGCCTAACTACCTCAAAATATCATAGGTCCCAATATAAAAAAACCATAATATTATAGGTCAAAATATCAATAATCGAAAGTAGAAATATATATATATATATATATATATATATATATATATATATATATGTACATACATATACATATACACACACACACACACACACACACACACACACACACACACACACACATATATATATATATATATATATATATATATACAAAAGTTTTATTATCAATGCTTGCTACGTGGTGATCACTACATACCATTTTCCATTACATTCTATGGAGCTTTATCTCCATAATATGGACATAGCAATGTGACTCTTCAATACTTGTCTATTGTATTCCTCACATATCTAGGAGATGCAACCTTTCCTATTCTAGATATTTGGGTTCTCATATTTCCACTTGTATACTATACTCTTCACTCTCTTATTACATGTATACTTGACTCTCAAACACTTGCTCACTTCTAGTTGAATCTTACTCTCATACATGCACTCCTAATACAAGACACTTGTGCACATCCTCATATTATATATTTATACACTTACATACATGAAACTTGTGCACATTCTCTCAATACACACTTGCACTCTTACTTAAATGATATTTTTTCATATCATGTATATTGCACCCTTACATGACACGTGTACATATCTTGTACATTTACACTTACATAAAATGGAAATATAAATCACTCATCTAAACTATAGACTCAAACCCTAATCTATTACATATTTACATTTGTACCATGAAGGTACCATGGGGGTACATTAGCATGTATCAAATTATGTAATATTCTTCAATAGTTATTTATTTAAAAGAATTTGTATTTCATTTGGATCAATGATGGGGATTCTATGGTAGAACATCTCAATGATTTTAACATCATGGCAATTCAATTAACATCTATTCATATTAAAATGGGTTACCATGTACCGAGACGGTGGAAGTCCTGGGAGCCTTCGCAGATAGTTTGAATCCCACCAGCTGTGCTGGTAGTTACTAAAAATCGTGATTGTAACCATTGCTTCTATATATCAAAAAAAAAAAGCTAAATAAGATAAATGTATTACTTTATTATGTTCTTTACCAAATTCATGGGATAATCTAGTTGTGGCCATTAGGAATACTATTACAACTACTTTAATATTTGAATATGTGGTTGCATCCTTCCTATCAAAAGAAATGAGGCAAAAATCCATAGAGGGATCATCCAAGGATGCCTTATTTGTAAGGGGTTGTTCCCAATATTAAAATAAACATAAATCTAGGGATAGGTTGAAGTCAAGAGGGAGATATAAATCTCCTAAAAGATTATAAGGAAATGCTAGAAATGCGGTAAAGCTAGGCATTAAAAAAAAGACTATGGATCTAAACATTTTGTTAAAAGCAATGGATCTGCTGATGCTCCTTCTATAAAATTAAAGATATCTATAGAAGGAGGGGATGTATTCTTAGCATATTTTAGTCGCATTCATATCATGATATATGGTTGATCATCTCAAGAGCTTCTTTTCATATGATTCCTCATAGGGAGTGTTTTTGTGAATATGAAAAGCATAATAAAGATGAAGTATTCCTAGGATATGACTTGAAAACTCTAATAGTAGGATATACAAGGGTCAAACTATTACTAGATAGAAGGGTTAAAACCCTCCTTGGTTTTTTGCACATTTTAACTCTGGCCATAAAATTGATATCTATTAGTAGAATTAGTGATGCAAGTGTGTAGATAGTATTTGAAAAGGATACCTATATGATGGTTCAATAAGTAATGGTGTTGGAAATAGGAGTTTATAGTAGAATATTGTACAAGTTATGGGTAGCACTATGACTGATGAGTGCAATAGTTATGTTGTTCTTAAAAATAAAACAAATGAAATCCCTATTCTTGTAGTAAATACAATGCTTTGGCATCAAATAATGAGATATATTGGAAAAAATGACCTTCAAGCTTTGCACACTAAAGATATGGTTGAAGGTTTTGTTGACTATTCTTTCAAATTTGATTGTTGTGAACATTGTGTTTATGGTAAATAAAATTGGATAAAGTTTCCATCTAGTGCTACAAAAGCAAAAGAAATTTTGGAGCTAACACACATTGATTTGTTTGGATTTGTGCTTGTTCCATCACTTGGAAAATCATTGTACTATGTTTTATTTATAGATATTTTTCAAGGGATGCATGGATATATTTATTATAAATTAAATTTGAGGTCTACACAAAATTTAAATAGTTTAAGGCTCTTGTAAGAAACAATATTTAGATGAAGATAAAGGTGTTGTAGATAGATAATGGTGGAGAATTCTATGGAAATGAATTTGAGGAGTTCTGTAAGTAGTGTAGAATAGTAAGGAAAAATATGGCACCATACAATACTCAATAGAATGGAGTTGTAGAAAGAATAAATAGAACACATATGGAAAATGCAAGGAGTATGCTCAATGGTGTAGGGTTAGAATAGGAATTTTAATGAGAGGTTGTGGATATTGTTAGCTTTTGAGGATGTGTAATAAAGGAAATGCAACCACAAGATGTAAAATAAGTAAGCTATGATAACTATATGATAATGGCACTATAATATGCAGAAAAAGTGGATGATAAAATAATACAATAACTTAGTAATATGCCATTAATAAAATCTCACAAAAATAGTACAATGCAATATAATTGCTGGACATTTTGAGTAGTGTTGTCATTGATGTCAAGAGATAGTGTCAGTGATGTCAAAAGTCAGTGCAAGGAATTGGCAATAGGAGGGTTAAAATATTTATATTTTAAGCCCAAGATATTTGGTTTAAAGCTTCACATGATTGGTCAAAAGGTTGGCAAAATGCCCTGGAGCAAGGAGATACCTAGGCCCAAAGAAAATAATATTATAATATTTATTATTATAATATTAAAGGTGTTAAGATAAGGCCTAAGGTTTAAAAGGAAACACCTAGGCCCAAGGAAACAATATTATAATATTCATTATTATAATTTTAAGTATTAATGATAAGCCTAAGGTTAATATATTATAATATTTATATTATAATTAATTTATAATATTAATTAAACCCTAAGTAAAGGGTTGGGCACAAAAATTAAATTTAATATTTCCCCGTCGACGTTTCGAAAAAGAGAGGATATGGTATTTATACCATAATATTGGATTGCATAATCCTAAGTCTTTGAAATTAATGTGCGAAGGGTAAAGAAAAATAATCATGTGATTTTTATGATAAAGGCAAAGATTTTTAATTTTTAAGGGTTAAGACGGACAACGAATGGATAAAGAGGAGTGAGGGTGCACTCTCATCACCATCTTATCAGGTGGTCTAGTGGCATGGCCTGGCGTGTAAGTTGGTTGGCAAGATAGAGGTCCCATGTTCGATTCTCGACGGTAGTGAAGGGAAGTCTTTGATCATTTTATTTTTTGGCGCTAGAGGAGGTTAGAAAAGGTGGAAGGCACCTTGTTGGTGTTATGTGGGTACGTAACCCGAGTGGCTGCCTAGCTGTGGCTAAGGCACTAGGTGAGCAGTGAACATGAGTTTGAATCATGCGGAGTGCATGGTGTTTAAGGCACATGAAATAATTTTTATGGCTAAGGTATGATTTAATATTTTTTATTTTTTACCAAGTGTTAATTAATATTTGGAGTTTATAAATGTGTGCAAGGGATTTTTGTTGGTGTAATGTGGAATATTTGTTGGGTTGATAATTGGAGAGGATAAGGTGTATTCA
The DNA here is from genome assembly GCA_028583015.1 of Wollemia nobilis. Lineage (NCBI taxonomy): Eukaryota > Viridiplantae > Streptophyta > Pinopsida > Araucariales > Araucariaceae > Wollemia > Wollemia nobilis. The sequence continues at coordinate 731,950 of JAQPPZ010003263.1, read as the reverse complement.
AGGACTTTATTATTGTAATTTGAAATTTATTTTGAGGGTTGAAATTTGATTGAAATATTTTGTGTTGAGTTGGAGTTAAAAGGGTTTATAGGGAGATTGTCATTATAATTTGTTTTTATGAGTGAATGATTTATTGATTGAAGATTGAATTTTTAAGGAAGGAGTAATAAGGTGTACTTGTGACTTGAAATTTATTGTATGGTGAAATATTTATTGAAATAAATATTCTTGTGGATATTTTGAGATAGGTTGTTTCTATCTAACCAAGAGTTAGAAAAAGGATTTGGTTGTGATTAAAACGAGTTTTGAAGACATATCTCCATCAAAATAAAAGGTATGGGCACTCTACCAAGACATATCTATTCCTAGGTACCCTACCATATTCATTATGATTAAAATGTTGTTGGATTGAATACTGTTAAATGCAAAGGTTGAGTGAAAAGGATTGTTTGATAAGCATTGTTGGAAATGTTTGAGTGAGTTTTCATATGCATGATTGGTGAATGTTTATGAGAACATTTGAGTTAGACATTGGAATTATATTGAGCTAGGGTTTGTTAAAGAACATAAGTATTATTGTTATGTGACATTGGAACTATCTTGAGCTAGGATTTGTAAAAGAACATGAGTATAATTTTTATGTGATATTGGAATCATCTTGAGTCAAGATTTGAGACCCATAGTGTGTGTTGTTGGAAATAGTGTGAAACACTTGATTAGGGTTTGTGAGTAAGTTGTGTTTCATTGAGTGAATGTTTGAGTGAAGTTGGTTGAGAATTATTTATTGAAAGCATTGGAGTGATAGATCAAGTTTTGTGAAACAAATTATACTTTATTCTGAATTTATTTGAAAGAGAGTTTGAAAGTGATAGTTTGTTTTTTTAAGTACAAAACCTTGTGAGTGTGAAAGATATTGAGATATTGATAGATCTTATCATTATCTATATGTTCCTATGGTTAAATAAGGTTCTTATTGAAACTTTTTTGTGTGTTGAAGAGGTTTTTTGAATGATATTTGAGTTAAGTTTTGTATGAATTTTTTGCAGTTGTTTGAGTAAGCTTTTTTGAAGGCTTAAGCATAGGTTTGAGTAAGCTTTTGTGAAAGCTTAAGGATAGGTTTGAGTAAGATTTTATGAAATATTAAGGGATAGAGTTGAGCAAGATTTTTCAAAATCTTGTGGATATATTTGAGGTAAGTATTTATGAAGACTTGTTGAGCAGATTCGAGCTAAGTCTTGGTGAAGACTTGAGAGTAGATTGAGCAAGTTCTTGAAATGACTTGTAGACATATTTGAGGCAACTCTTGGTGAAGACTTGTTGAGTAGATTTAAGGTAAGTCTTGGTGAAGACTTGTTGTAATAGATTTAAGGCAAGTCTTGGTGAAGACTTTTTGAGTATATTTGAGGTAAGTCTTGGTGAATACTTGAGAGCAGATTGAGCAAGTTCTTGAGAGGACTTGTAGATATATTTGAGGTAAGTCTTGGTGAAGACTTGTTGAGCAGATTTGAGGTAAGTATTGGTGAAGACTTGTTGAGAAGATTTGAGGTAAATATTGGTGAATATTTGAGAGCAAATTAAGAAAGTTCTTGAGAGGACTTATAGGCAGATTTGAGGCAAGTCTTTGTGAAGACTTAAAAGTAGATTTGATTGATTTGTTCAAGCTTTGTGTTAAGGCTTAGAGCAGATCTAAATAGATTTTATTTGTGATTGGATCAAGATTTGTGTTAAGGCTTGAGGATAGATTTGAGGATAGACTTAAAGATATATTTGAGGATAGATTTTAGTATAGATTTAAGAGCAGATTTGTGCAAAGCTGAGGATAGTGTTTAGCATAGATTTGAGGTAGAGTTTGAGCAGAGTTGGGAGTAATATTTGGATGTGACATAGAATAGGATAGTAGTCTCCAATGGATAGATATCCATTAGCTAGGGTAGTGAGGACAAAGGCCTTATGAGTGAGGATAGAGTTCTTCTTTGGAGAGAGATCCACAAGCCAGTGCAGTGGGGGATAGTAGTTTTCTATAAGAGCACCAACTAGAGCAGAGGGGAAAGAGTTCTCCTATGGATAGATATCCATGAACCAGAGCAAGGAGAAGGAATTATCCTATGGAGTGTGATTCGTGAACTAGTTGGGAATATAGAGTTTTTATATGGAAAGATATCCATGAACCAGTTAAGGAGAAATCTAGGTCAAAGTTCCATGAACCACAAAAAATGGAAAAGAGTTCTCTTGTGGATAAAGATCCACAAAATAGATCTTTAGGGAATTGGTGTCTCCTTTGGACAAAGATCCATAAAATTGTAATAGGGAAAGTATTTCCAAGAGATTTTTTGAAAATTTTTAGTGAAATATTTTCTCCGTGGAGTAGCCCACATTGGGTGAACCACGTTAAATTGGTGTCTCTATTGTGTGTGATGATTTGTGTATTGATTTGATTACTGTTGTTGATATTGCCATTGATATATTGGATAATATTGTTTGAGAAACAAAAGTAAAAGTTGGTCTTATTCTGTTCACCCCCCCTTTTAGTATAAACTTGTATTCTTTAATTGGTATGAGAGCAAGTTTCTTTGAAAAAGTTTTATAGCTTAAAGGAAAATATTATAGGAACACAAATGGAATATTAGAGTAGATATTTAGGAAATAATACATAATTTTTTGATGGGAATAATTATGCATTTTGGAGTGTAAGAATGAATATTTATCTAATGGTACAAGGAAATGAGACATGGCAAGTAGTTGAGGATGGGTACACACCACCAGCTACTCCTCCAACATATAAATATGGTAAGCTCCTATATCTGAATAATTCAAATGCAATGAATGTAATATTGAGTGGCTTACTTGAAACAAAGTTTGTAAAATTTATGCATTGCACATCACCAAAAGATAATTGGGAAAAGCTGAAGAAAATATATGAGAGGGACAAAAAGGTCAAGATGGAAAAATTGCAAAATCACAAGAAAACATTTGAAGACTTGAAGATGAAGGATGAGGAAGATATTGATACATGCTTACTTCATGTGGATGATATTTTTAACTCCATGCAAGGAATTGGGTTTAAAGTTGAAGAAACATATGTATGTCAAAATATTTTAAGGTCACTTCCTAAGAGGTATAGTGAAAAGTTTTCAACCATAGAAGAAACAAAATATATTGAAATTTTGACTAGATATGAGTCACATGGAAATCTAAAAACCTTTGAGATGAGAATAGGAAAGGTTCCTATACCCAAGGAAGAAGTAGCCTTCAAAGTAGCAAAGAAAACAAAAGGCAAGAAGATATATTCAAGTAATAAGTCATCTAGTGATGAAGAAGCAAACAATGGCAGAAGGAACAAGGATACAAGAAAGCACAAAGGAATGAAATTAGTTAAGTGTTTAAATCATGGTAAATATGGTCACTATGAAGATTGAAGTAGCAGTGGTAAAGAGAAACAAGATCATAAGAATAGGGAAGAAGGAAAATCTAGGTATCAAAATAAAAATAGGTATGGATAAAACAAGCATCAAAATAAATTTTTCCAGAGGTATAAGAAGAGTTTGTATGCAAATAATATAGGCAAGAGTTCAAGTGATAGTGATGGAAGGTCCTCCAAAAATGAAGAAGAAATTCTATTTTTGACAGTAGAAAAAGAAGATGTTAAAAGGAAACTGATCATTCTCAAGTGTTTCAGGTGTGGTAACTTTGGTCATTTTAAAGATCATTGTACAAAGAATGGGTTTAGTTTTAGTGAATATGAATATGAAGATGCTCTTGAATATATAAGATAATAAAGTTTTCTCTTGGCAATAGAACAGGAAGGAAGTACTTATAGTGGATATAAATCAGGAAAGAATAAAAATGTTCTTGAAGACAAAAAGGTAGATGAAGAATCAAAAAATGAAGAGGAAGGAGAATTTGATCTTGAAGGTGAGCTTATTTTTTCTCTTAAGGAATTAATGAAGGTAAGAAAGTAGAACTCAAAACTCAAGCTTCAATTTCAATAATGTGATGAAGAGAATGTAAAGCTTATACAAGATATGACAAACTCAATAGCTAAGACAAGGAGATTTAAAGGGGAGTTAGAAACAATTTTTTTAGAATGTGAAATATTAGAGAATGAGGTAGCTTCACTAAGGAAGGAAGTAAAAGAGTCTAAAGACAAGCTACACAGATTTGGGAGAAGCTCAAAGACCTTTTATAAGATTATCAAGGTGCAAAGATCTTCATAAAAAAAACAAGACTTGGTTTTGAAGAGGAACATAAATAACGAGGAGAGGAATCAATATCAAGCTCCAAATAAGAAGAAGCTTAAGAAGAAGAGAGTGAAAGATAAAGTAAGGCTTCTGAGGATAAGTTGGAAAATAGAAAGTTCAAAAAGGAAAGGAAAAATGCACAAATAAGGAACATATGTAATAGGAAACGTCATAGGGAAGAAGAAACTAAGATACCAATGGGATAAAGGCAAGATTTCTTCAAAGGATGGTGCTTATCAAATCACAGGTTTGGACACAAGGCTATGCAGTGAAGAACACTTGAAAAGAAGGAATATGGTTTCACTAAGATAAATTTCAAAAATGAGCATCTCTTTTAAGGGTATTTTTACTCTTGGAATTAGTTTGGTCATAAGGCAGTTAACTATAGGGTTCATGAAAGGAATGGATATGGCCTCACCAAAAGGAACTACAATATATTTGCACCTTCGAGGAACCACAACATTAAGTGTTTTAAGTGCAATAATATTGGGAATATGGCTAAGTGGTGTTGAAAAAAATTTCCAGAGTCAAGCAGGAACAAGATTACTCAAAAGAATCAAAAGGATCAGTTGAGGAAGAAGGTGGACAAAGAAAAAGAGCAATGTATGTTGGGAGTAGAGATAATCCCACCCCAAAATTAACCTACCTCAAGAAAAGGAGATGGAGTGGGGGCTAAGCTAAGAGTATTATATTTAGCCCCAAAGGTGGCCCTTTCCATTGATGACAAAGGGGGAGAGATTTGAGTTAGGGGGAGAGCATTCAGTTAGGGGGAGCAGAATTAGAAAAATGAAAAATGAATGGTTAAGGAAAAAGGGTTGCCATCAATGATAAATGGGGAGATTGTTGGAAATTTTGAGTAGTTGTGTTGTCATTTATGTCAAGAGATAGTGTCAGTGATGTAAAAAGTCAGTGCAAGGAATTGACAATGGAGGGTTAAAATATTTATATTTTAAGCCCAAGATATTTGGTTTAAAGCTTCACATGATTGGTCAAAAGGTTGGCAAAATACCCTGGAGGAAGGAGATACCTAGGACCAAAGGAAATAATATTATAATATTTATTATTATAATATTAAAGGTGTTAAGATAAGGCCTAAGGTTTAAAAGGAAACACCTAGGCCCAAGGAAATGATATTATAATATTCATTATTATAATATTAAGTATTAAAGATAAGCCTAAGGTTAATTAATTATAATATTTATATTATAATTAATTTATAATATTAATTGAACCCTAAGTAAAGGGTTGGACGCAAAAATTAAATTTAATATTTCCCCGTCAACATTTCAAACAAGGGAAGATATGGTATTTATACCATAATGTTGGATAGCATAATCCTAAGTCTTTGAAATTAATGTGCGAAGGGCAAAGAAAAATAATCATGCGATTTTTGTGAGCAAGGCAAATATTTTTAATTTTTAAAGTTTAAAGTGGACAACGAATGGATAAAGCGGAGTGAGGACACACTCCCATCACCATCTGCTTAGGTGGTCTAGTGTCAAGCCCTGACGTATAAGTTGGTTGGTAGGATAGAGGTCCCACATTCGATTCTTGATGACAATAAAGGGAAGTTTTCAATCATTTGACTTTTTGGCACCAACGAAGGTTAGAAAAGGTGGAAGGTGCCTTTTTGGTGTTATGTGGGCACATAGCCCGAGTGGCTACCTAGCCATGACTAAGGTGTTAGGCGAGCGGTGAACACATTTTTGAATCACATTGAGTGCATGGTGTTTAAGGCATGCGAAATAATTTTTGTGGCTAAGGTATGATTTAATAATTTTTATTTTTTGCCTAGTGTGAATTAAATTTTGGATTTTATAAGGGTGTGTAAGGGATTTTTGTTGGTGTAATGTTGAATATTTTTTGGGTTGAGAATTGGAGAGGATAAGGTGTATTCAAGGACTTTATTATTGTAATTTGAAATCTATTTTGAGGGTTAAAATTTGATTGAAATATTTTGTGTTGAGTTGGAGTTAAAAAGAGTGACAGGGAGATTGCCATTATAATTGGTTTTTATGAGTGAATTATTTATTGATTGAATATTTAATTTTTAAGGAAGGAGTAATAAGGTGTACTTGTGACTTGACATTTATTGTATGGTGAAATATTTGTTGAAATAAATATTCTTGTGGAGATTTTGAGATAGGTTGTTGCTATCTAACCTAGAGTTGGCAAAAGGATTTGGTTGTGAGTAAAATAGGTTTTGAAGACACATCTCCATAAAAAAAAAAGTATGGGCACATCTTCCTGTAGGAACCAAAACAACACCAATCCGATTATGTGGCTACAAACACTGATCGCATTGAAACACACAGCCCCTGGGGCAGCCCACAAAGGTTAAATAGTGGTCCTAACCACTCTCATAGTAGTTTTGGAAGGTCAGAGATCAATTTGGCACCTTTCAGGCACTTTGCTCCTTATTCGTTCCACCCAAGGACGAGTGCAGACTGGAATTTATCCCACCTAGGGACGATTACCAGCGCTCGCTCCTGGGTGGGACGAATATCAGGTTTGACCGGCAAAAAGTCAAACCTCGACACATGACAACTCAGAACTGCCACTTAGCTCCCCCTTCAGGGCATGGGAGTGCGAGTGAGTTCTTTAGACAACTCAGATCCGCCACTTAGCTATCCCTTCATTGCATGGGAGTGCGAGTGAGATTTTCTAAACATACAAAGACATGCACAGAGGCAGTTAAGAAGCCCTTGATCAAGAAGAAGTCTTCTCTTCACAAAAAGCATTCATGCTAAGTAGCACTTCTACATGTTAATTCAAGAGACCCCTTGGGTCTATAAAATGGTGAGTTTCCTCACCCAAAGAGATACAGAGTTGAAGCATTTTGAGCAACGAAGTGCTGCCATTTTACATACCTACTTGCGATTTGTGCCTTTCACATCCATAATCTCTCATTCAAAAGGGAGGTTATTGGGTGATTATTGGAAGCACAAATCAAGACCCAAAACCCAATTTTTGGCCACAATATCCTACCAATTTGTCGAAAATACATCACAACAGGTTTTGGACCCATCCCAAGTGGATTGGTGTCAAAACAAAGCCTCAACCGATGGGTGGCCTGCCTTCGGGCGCCCCCGCATTATTGCAGGTTTAATCATCTCACCCCGAAATGAGTACCAATTTGTTGCAGGTTTAATCGTCCCACCTCGAAACGAATACCAACTTGTTGCAGGTTTCCTCATCCCACCCCAGAGCGAATATAGATCTATGTGCAATTTGATAACTGTTCTTTTTGCAATATCTTCTTGGTCACATTTTTATGCTTCTGTCAAGTTTTCAGCCTGTTTAGATTCATTTTAATCATCACTTTATTTATATTTTGCATGCATTTACAACAAGTTTTCGAAATCACAAGTTTCATTTCTTATACAGGTGCTACTGATTCTCTTTTCTATTTCTTTGAACGCAGGTTTTAGGTATTAAAGGAGAAGCAGGGAATCAACATTCATATACACAAGCGGCGATGACGTTTTGGTCCACCCACCTTATATGTGGACACACGGAAGAAGGAAATTCTAAAACAAGTTGTAGAGGATCATTGTTTAACGCTCCTATCCCCTAAAAAGGAAGGAGACGTATTGTAACACGACTTTGAAAGCATATCAATAAAAAGGGTCGTCTTTCATATTTGCTTTTATCTCGTTTTCATTCATCTATGTTCCTTTCTTTTCATGCACTTTTCAATACATAGGATTTAAGCATTATCTTTAGTTTCGTTTACATCGCATTTTAGTTTATCCTTTTTGTTTTTGAAATCTCGTGTTTTCAATGGCGATCACGGTGGGACCTCTGTCCTCTATTTTTTTAGGTTAGATTTTTGATCTGAAATTGCTTGTTTTGCTTACAGGTACCTATTTTTCAAACATTAGACTGTTATTCGTTTCGGTCTACGACGAGTACAGAATTGGGATTCGTCTCATCTAGGGGCGAATAGGAAATTCCTATCAACATGGAACGAATCCTCTTCTATTATTCGCCTCACCCAGGGACGAATAGCGCTTTCTGTGCATTTTTCAGAATAGCAAATCAGAGACATCCTTTTGGGCAGAGAAGAGGTAGGGGTTTTTAACAAGCCTCTGTCAATTTTCTATTTTTTTGTTCTTTGATTTTTAGTTTTTGTATTGCTTAGGGAAAGTTTTCTTTTAGGCTGCCTGTTTCATTTTTTGCAAAATAAAAAGAACCCCACACATCACGTGGTGACTTAAACCAAGGAGCTGGTCGTAAAACCCCAGCCCTTGAGCAAGACCAACGGTGGATTTCATCACCACGTTGGCTTGAATATTTGCATACATTACCCCGATCGTGACTATTGCTAGACGTAAATCCTGACGAAAGCTGACCAAGTGTAGCTAGGGTGATTCCTAGCGCATGAGGATAAGTCTTCTATGGTAGGTGTCATAAACAGGGTGATTCCCCTTTCGTACCGCCTACGTACCACGTACCATCTGCTCTCACGTACCTATAGTCTCCCTCACGTAAGGGCGGGTATATAGAGAGGTTGGTATATCGGCATGGCAATGGTATATCGAAGGGGCGACCATTTATGGGAGTCATAAGAGCCTTCATACTGCATTTAAACGTTCTTCAAAAAACTTTCAAAAAACAAACATCAAAACACACTCAAATAGATTTAGGGCACACTTTTAATCTTTAAAAGAGATAATCATTGCTTGCATGTGTGTGATCTTTTCTATTTAGTGTAGCATAAAAATCAAAAAATCATAAAAAGATAAAAATTTACATAGCTCGTAGAGAGTCATCACCATGGTATTCACTCATAGCCAAGCCCAAGCATGGGCAAAAGATGTAGAGAGGGTACAAGGGGGCACAAGTTGCCTCCAGTACAACCCCGAAGATTTGGTCATACCACATTTTCGGCAAAACTCATTAAACAGTCATATTTGCACCATGACGAAAAGAGACCATAGAGACACCTCCTTGAGGCACACTCACACCCGAACATTTCACACCCTTCCAAGGGGAGTACATCCAAAAGAAAACACCCCTAGAGGCTCGATATGAGTACCCACCATGCACTGAAGTGCCAGAACAGCCTAGGGTCCCTAAGGAGGAACCATATGAGTTCTTCATCCCTCCTTTAGCACGCATCAATGTTAGAAACAACAAGCAACATCTAGAGCACAAGGCTCTTAAACCTGGGTGAGTTAATTCCGCCCTCCCTTTTCACATATATGAAGAGGAATATGAGGAAGATCATTATGTCCCTCAAGAATAATACACAACATGGGAGCGATGTGCTTCCGCACCTACTTTTCATCAAGATTCCCCATTGAGGCAAGAGCCTCGAGTGAATGCTGCCAACCTCGACAGAGGGAAGCGACATATAGAGATCTTGGATCATCATGACCAAGATAAACACATAGGTGAGGCATCTAGGCCTCCTAGACCTAACACAGTAGAGCAAAATGACCTGGCCTTCACCAGATATGTCGCCCATCAAGAGCAGCTCACGAAGCTTAAGAAAGATCAACAACAGCTAGAACACTTATATAACCTTAATAAAGAGCGCATTCAGCGCCAAGCAGATGAGCTGCTCAACAACAATGTGCTTGAGAGGGTCCCAATTCCTCGAATACAAAGGGTAGAGAGGCATGAGAGGCATGATCCTTTGGTGCAAAATAGAACATACCAAGTGTGGCCCCCGAGACCTCCTAGATTTGAATGGGAGGCCACTCCTAGAAACCATGATGGGCACCCTCCACGGGCACCCATCTATGTTCATAGGCCTCACCCAGAAACTCCTCAAGAAGATTATGAGGAATATGAACAAGAAGAAGAGCGGGCTGAAACGCCTTATCAAGACAGGGGGGCTGCTATTCAGCCACCTCCCTATAGGCCTCAAGCTCCCTACAACCCTCAGAGGAGACCAATTCAAGAAGAAAAAATCAAGTCTTCTGATGCCTATAAAGCACTCTTAGAGCACTTAGAGTCTATGGAGATCAAAACTTTTGGGCCCCAAAATCCCACCTTATGCCAACTCCGTAGCCACCCTGTGCATCCATCAGTACCGACACCTCCTTACCCTAAGCACTTTAAGCTGCCCTAGTTGGCACTCTTTAGAGGGGAGGAGGATGCCCAAGAACATGTAACCAGATTCTTGAGCCAATGCTTTGGCATTCAGGATAATGATGCTTTGTTATTAAGAACATTTATAACCACATTCGTAGGCCCTGCCTCGGATTGGTTCACCCAATTACCAAAAATTAGCATTTGCAATCTAGATCAGCTAGTGGACGCGTTCCTCGAATGCTTCGCCTTCAACACCAAGAAGAGGGCATCACTAAGTGACCTAGCTAGCCTCATGCAATATGAGGAAGAAACTATAGCGGCATATGGGAACCGATGGAGAACTTTGCTTTCAAAGTTGCCTTATCTCCCCCTATTTCAGACCTTACACAAATGTTCTCAAAAAGATTTTTGAGATCGATCTCTATGCTATTGTAGCTATAGCAATATGCCACTCTAGAAGAAGCCCTGGCGCAAGCCAGAATCATTGAAGAGATCAAAATTCAAGATGGTGAAATCACCAAACCAAAAAAGAAAGAATGGACAAAAAATAATAATAAGACAGGGACAACGCAACAAAAACCCGATGCGGTTAATCAAGTTGCTCTCAACATGCCTACGCCTGAACAAACAATACAGCCCCAATAGGCTAACTATCAGGCGGTCCCTCCTCACAATTATGAACAAGAGAACAATCGGCAAAAGCAGAATCAGCAGCGTCGCCCTTAGCGACAATTCACACCCTACACGAAATCCCAAGACTCCCTGTTTGACCGCTTGTCAACGACAAACTTAATCAATTTGCCTGAAATTCAACCCATTGATCCCAACGTGCCTAAGACAAAGGGTTATAGGGAAGACTTATATTATCGATTTCACCGATAGAGGGGGCACGATCTTAACGCCTATTGGAAATTCAAAGGCTTGGTGCAAGATTTGATAGATAACAAGACCTTAGTGGTAGACAATCCCATAGCACTAGGCAACCAAAATATGGGGGTTTTCAAAGACCCTTTGCCCGCACATGGTGCGCAAGCAAGGAATGAACAAGTTAACGAAGTCACACAGAACTGCCCCATGCAGGGGTATGTTGGAATGATCAGTATAGTGACTCGAAACAAGAGGTATCCGAGCATAGCTACCCCCGTGACAGCTACAGGAGACGTGCCAACAACATCGTATCCCCAACAACAATCTCCTTCACCTAAGCCAGTGGTCACGATTCAGACCAAGCTTACTCAAAGCTTGAAGACCACGTCGGCTAGGCTATCCATTTATGAGCTTATACAACAATCGCCACCTCATCGAGAAGCTCTAATGGATATATTGAAAGCAATCGAGTTGCAACCCCACGAGGCAAATGCCTTCAACAATTTTGTGGGGCATGTTAAAAGGTGTACGGAGCCAGTCATCACCTTTAGAGAAGATGAGTTAAAATCAGTGAATGGTGACATGGCAGATCCACCCCTACACGTTATCATGCGAGTCAATGGGATCCCATACAAAAGAGTGTTGGTAGATACTGGCTCGTCCAGTAATATCATCACAACAATGACTTTAAAGCACTTGAAATTGCCCACATCTCACATAGTAGCCTCCACATATACATTGCAAGCATTTAATGATGCCATATGCTCAATAGTTGGCACAATTGTCCTACCCATTCAAGTGGGACAAAAGACAATTCCTACATTATGCCACATCTTGGAGGGTGAGATGGCTTATAACATCTTGTTGGGTCGACCATGGATCAGGGACATGAAGTGTGTCCCTTCGATAGCTCATCAGTGCCTCAAGTACACTTTTGAAGGGGAAGTGCACGTAGTTCCAGCAGACCTGAAACCTTTCAAATATTGCAATTCGGTGTAATTAATGCCGTAATCGACCCTTCCATCAACGCATGTGGATTTTCAACTGAATCCATCTAAATAGGGTCTGATTTCGTAGGCATCCTTGCTATCAAAACCTTTGGACCCTCAACCAGGTCCATCTTCCTCAGCTGGTCCTTCATCAACAATGCCACCTACGGTGGCCACAACGAAGGACAAAGGGAAGCAACCCATGGAAGAAGTACCACCTTCGGTCTCAAACATCTCTACTAAAGAGATACCTAGTAGAATGGAAGTTAAAACGCCTAATACACCCGACATGGAGTGGACTTCAGAAGGACTTCCATTCTCTCCCCCTCAATCGCCAACAATCACTGTTGAAATGGCCAATACGGGCCTGGGGGAGTATTTGGTAAGAAACATTGTTGCAACGCCCACACTTGAGTCTGTGCAAGACATGGGGAGACCTCGCCTTCCCATTGGCAGTGTTGTTCCTCTAGGCTACCCGTCAAACCAAACAAATTTTGTGTATGGGGGCCTTGATCAGGATATTGAACCACACATACAAGAGGACAAAGACCAAGAGCCTTTCACAAAAAAACACACCCGCGGTAATGGAGACCCCAATCATTCCATCAACATGATCTCCATTGACTTAACCGCTCCCATCCGCAATCCAGCTCATCCAAAATGGCCATTACATCCAGACCTAGATACCATAGGCTGGGGGTACCTCTATCCCCATATCCTTAAGCTGGGGGTATTTCTATCCCCCACAGAGCAAGCTGCTTACCCCCAAAAGCTCCAAGGATTACCGCAATCACTTGGTCAATCCCCAAAAAGCTCCAAGGTTTATCGCAATCGCTTGGTCAAACCAAAAAGCTCCAAGGATTATCGCAATCGCTTGGTCAAACCAAAAATTTCCAAGGATTATCGTAATCTCTTGTTCAAACCAAAAAGCTCCAAGGATTCTTGTAATCGCTTGGTCAAACCAAAAGCTCCAAAGGTGCCCATAAACCCCTTGGTCAAACCAAAAGCTCCAAAGGTGTCCATAATCCCTTTGGTCAAAGCATCCAAGGGCCCAAAGAGCCACTTGGTCTGCACTTATGCGGAATGAACCAACCATCCAGAAAATCCAAAAAAAAAAAAAAAATCTGCATCTCATTTTCATGCATACTTCAAAAACCCAAAACTCCTAAAACAAATCTGCATCTCACTTTCATGCATACTTCAAAAACAAAATAAAAAATACAACAATATAGCTGCATTAGGTATCACATTCATACAATGCATATTTGTTGGTCATACAAGTCAAAGGCACCATAGACTGTCATTACTTAGCAAACCCACCATTTTTCACATTTTCCATTTCATACACAATACCGCAAAAATAACGCCATACACAGATTCACCATATCATAAGTCAGTGGTCATCTAATGTATCTAGAGTTTTTGTCATTCAGCTGTCATTAAATTTCTAGCCAAACCTGTACAAAGTCAAAAATATTTTAATCAGGTAGAGTCATACTTGGATCACACCTTGTTACGTAGCATCCCATCACAAGCAAACACACATAAAACACTTCTCAATTTGTGTAAATGAAGGATGAAACCTGTAATGCAATTTAAGAAACCAGATAGTGAAACGGTTATCTTGCTCATCCCCCTATGCGAATGACCCCACGAATGCTGAGAGTTGGCAAAAGGACAAGAATCTTCCCTACCCAATTCCCCAAGAATCCCAAGTTCTCAAAAAGTTGCAAAACATCACAACAATTTGCAAAAGTCAAAATCCCAAAAATTTTGACAACAACATCCCACAAAGTGCATACATTAAAAGAAGCACACACAATAGTGATCCTCATCACTCCATAATTCAAATCCCTTGTTCAAACACAAAAACAAACACAAAAATAAACAGTGATTTTCATCACTATAAATGAGCAAGTATCCCAATACAAATGAAGAAAAGAAGGGATTCAAACTTGAATCCCTAGAACTCTCAGCATTCAAAAGGTCATGAGGTGAACCTCAGTACCGGTTTGGCGGATAGACTATCGGTCACTGGTGGCAAACCTCCTGCATGACGATATATCTATCACATTTACTTGTGTGTAGATCAATGTTTGCATGTGGATGAGCTAGCTTATGGTATCCCAGATAGAAAAGTAGATTAATATGATTAAATACAACAAAGGAGTTAGTGGAGCTAATTAGGTGATCCTCAGTATAGGTTTGGTTGATAGCCTATCTGGAATTGGCAGTATCCTGACAAACACCACATAAATGCACTCAATTGCACACACAGGGATGTGAAATACCTTGGTTCAAACCAAGTCCGATTCATACCTTATACAACAGTCATGTCAGATAAAAGTACAGTCTTGGCTAGTTGGTTAAAACATCTAAGTCTTAGAAAATCCTAGCTACATCTCAAAACAACTGTGATCTCTTCCATTCTTACATCACCATTAACAAATACAAAAACTACATATATACATTAAATGTCATTTCATCAAGTCATCCACAACCACAACACAATAGATATATAACTATAACAATCAGTTTCTAAAGCAGTTGTATACTACAAAAAGCCATAAGTCCTGTACAGTCTGTGGGGCCAAGCTAAAAATCAATAATTCATTTCATCCATTCCATATGCATCTCATATAACTTAGAAACATGTGCATTCCTCATCACATTTGCATTCATCATGACATGTCGGGGTCACAAATTGTCATTATCTTACTCCCTAAGAAGGCTACCATAGCCGGACCGCTCCATGGGAGGTCGAATTTTTGACAATTTCATCCCCAAACAGCGTCATCACAATCTCAAAAACTAAAACAACAAAACCAAAGCAAGAAAAAAAAATAATAATAATAAGAATAAAAAAAATGCAACACAAATCAAGAACAATAAAAATTGTCAGACGAGAGTGCTCTTGCACTTAACCTCTTGGCATAGCAAAACTGACATCGAAGTCTACTTTGTCGCTATCCTCCTCCCTAAAAAGGCTACCATAGCCAGACCGCTCCACGGGAAGACATAATTTGCTAATGTTAACCCCATACGACATCGCAAAATGGGTTCCCACCCACCAAAAATAGGTTCAAAAATCGAGAAACTGCTCCAACATTCAATGAAAAACATCTGAAGGCACCCTCACCTAAGTCATCTTGGGTCAAGTGACTCGTCACTTTTCTCATGTTGGTCATTCTCTCATCGATTCGTCACTTGAAGGGGTAGTCACACTTAGTCACCAATCAACAAATACACACCCAATCAAGGCAATGGCATGCATTCAAAGAATAATTGACAAAGACAATCATGCTCCTGCTTGGGGCAACAAACAAGCAATCATCAAACACTGATCACACACTTGGCATTCTTGAAACATGAACACAAGGTTCCCCTATGGACAAAAGGTTGCGCCCTTTGCCTATTCATGACTGATCAATGTCCAAGCTCAAGTCACACCTCACCAAAATAGGTTAATACTTGAAATCAAATTCCTTAGCTCATCAAAAGCAAGGATTCAAGAATGCATCCCCTTTCCATACTTGGGGCATCAAAAGTTGGTTAGGTTATTGAGAAATCCTAATCATTAGTGCTTTGGTTATCTATTTTTTCTCAACACTGCATCACCCGCAGCGCATCCCAAAAAGAGGCATCTGTAGACACCAAAACAACACCAATCCAATTATGTGGCTACAAACACTGATCGCATTGACACACACAGCCCCCAGGGCAGCCCATAGAGGTTAAACAGTGGTCCTAACCACTCTCACAGCAGTTTTGGAAAGTTAGAGTTCAATTTGGCACCTTCCAGGCACTTTGCTCCTTATTCGTTCCACCCAGGGACGAGTGCAGACTGGAACTCGTCCCACCTAGGGACGATTACCAGTGCTCGCTCCTGGGTGGGATGAATATCAGGTTTGATCGGCAAAAATTCAAACCTCGACACATGACAACTCAAAACTTCCACTTAGCTCCCCCTTCAGGGCCTGGGAGTGTGAGTGAGTTCTTTAGACAACTTAGATCTGCTACTTAGCTATCCCTTCATTGCATGGGAGTGCGAGTAAGCTTTTCTAAACATACAAAGACATGCACAGAGGCAGTTAAGAAGCCCTTGATCAAGAAGAAGTCTTCTCTTCACAAAAAGCATTCATGCTAAGTAGCACTTCTGCATGTTAATTCAAGAGACCCCTTGGATCTATAAAATGGTCAGTTTCCTCACCCAAAAGAGATACAGATTTGAAGCATTTTGAGCAACGAAGTGCTACCATTTTACATACCTACTTGAGATTTGTGCCTTTCACATCCATAATCTCTCATTCAAAATGGAGGTTAGTAGGTGATTATTGGAAGCACGAATCAAGAACCAAAACCCGATTTTTGGCCATAATATCCTACCAATTTGTCGACAATACATCACAACCGGTTTCGGACCCATCCCAAGTGGATTGGTGTCGAAACAAAGCCTTAACCAGTGGGTGGCCTGCCTTTGGGCGCCCCCTGCATTGTTTCAGGTCTAATCGTACCGCCTCGAAATGAGTACCAATTTGTTGCAGGTTTAATCGTCCTGCCCCGGAATGAATACCAACTTGTTGCAGGTTTCCTCGTCTCGCCCTGGAGTGAATACGGATTTGTGTGCAATTTGCTAACTATTCTTTTTGCAACATCTTCTTGGTCACATTTTTATGCTTCTATCAAGTTTTCAGCCCATTTAGATTCATTTTAATCATCGCTTTATTTATATTTTACATGCATTTACAACAAGCTTTCGAAGTCGCAAGTTTCATTTCTTATACAGGTGCTACTGATTCTCTTTTTTGTTTCTTTGAACGTAGGTTTCAGGTATTAAAGGAGAAGCAGGGAATCAACATTCATATACACAAGCGATGGTGACATTTTGGTCCGCCCACCTTATATGTGGACACGCAGAAGAAGGAAATTCTAAAACAAGTTTTAGAGGATCATTGTTTAACGCTCCTATCCCCTAAAAATGAAGGAGACGTATTGTAACACGACTTTGAAAGCATATCAATAAAAGGGCCGTCTTTCTTATTTGCTTTTATCTCATTTTCATGTGTCTATGTTCCTTTATTTTCATGCACTTTGCAATACATAGGCTTTAAGCATTATCTTTAGTTCGTTTACATCACATTTTAGTTTATCCTTTTTGTTTTCGGAATCTCGTGTTTTCACTTCCTTATGATTAAAATGTTGTTGGATTGAATGTTGTGAAATGCAAAGGTGGAGTAAAAAGGATTGTTTGATAAAAATTATTGGAAATGTTTGAGTGAGTTTTCATATGCATGATTGGTGAATGTTTATGAGAGCTTTTGAGTTAGACATTGGAATTATATTGAGCTAGGGTTTGTAAAATAACATAAGTATCATTTTTATATGACATTGGAACTATCTTGAGCTAGGGTTTGTGAAATAACATGAGTATCATTGTTATGTGGCATTGGAATCATCTTGAGTCAGGATTTGAGACCCATAGTGTGTGTTGTTGGAAATAGTGTGAAACACTTTATTAGGGCTTGTGAGAAAGTTGTGTTTCATTGAGTGAATGTTTGAGTGAAATTTTTGAGCATTATTGATTGAAAGCATTGGAGTGATAGATCAAGTTTTGTGAAACAAATATACTTTATTCTGAATTGATTTGGAAGAGAGTTTGAAAGTGATATATTATTTTGTTGAGTATAAAACCTTGTGATTGTGAAACATATTGATATATTTATAGAGATTATCATTCTCTATATGTTCTTGTGGTGAAACAATATTCTAAGTGAAACTTGTTTGTGTGTTGAAGAGGTTTTTTGAATGAGATTTGAGTTAAATTTTTTATGCAAGTTTTGCAATTTTTTGAGTAACCTTTTGTGAAAGCTTAAGGATAAGTTTGAGTAAGCTTTTGTGAAAGCTTAAGGACATATTTGAGTAATATTTTGTGAAAGCTTAAGGGACAAAGTTGAGCAAGATATTGTGAAAGCTTATGGATATATTTGAGGTAAGTCTTGGTGAAGACTTGTTGAGCAAATTTGAGGCAAGTCTTGGTGAAGACTTGAGAGCAGATTGAGCAAGTTATTGAGAGGACTTGTAGATATATTTGAGGTAAGTCTTGGTTAAGACTTGTTGAGAATATTTAAGGCAAGTATTTGTGAATAATTGTTGAACAGATTTGAGGTAAGTCTTGGTGAAGACTTATTGAGCAGATTTGAGGTAAGTCTTGGTGAAGACTTATTGAACAGATTTGAGGTAAGTCTTGGTGAAGACTTGAGAGAAGATTGAGCAAGTTATTGATAGGAATTGTAGATATATTTAAGGTAAGTCTTGGTGAAGAATTGTTGAGTAGATTTGAGGTAAGTCTTGGTGAAGACTTGTTGAGAAGATTTGAGGTAATTCTTGGTGAAGACTTGAGATCAGATTGAGCAAGTTCTTGAGAGGACTTGTAGGCAAATTTGAGGTAAGTCTTTGTGAAGACTTAAGAGTAGAGTTTATTTATTTGTTCAAGATTTGTGTTAAGGCTTGGAGCAAATATTAATAGAGTTGATTTGTGATTGGAACAAGCTTTGTGTTAAGTCTTAAGGATATATTTTAGGATAGAATTGAGGACATATTTGAGGACAGAGTTTGGTGTAGATTTAAGATAAGATTTGTGCTATATCTAAGATAGATTTGGAGTATATTTGTGCTAGACCAAGGATAGTGTTTAGCGTAGATTTGAGACAAATTTTGAGCAAATATGAGAAATTTTTTTGGAGGTGATAGAGTAGAGGACAATTGTATCCAGTGGATAGAGATCCATTAGACATGGTAGTGAGGATAGAGGTATGTTTTAGAGAGATATCCACAAGCAAGTGTAATGGGGTCAGTAGTATTATAGAAGAGCACTAGCCAGAGTAGAGGGGAAAGAGTTCTCCTATGGATAGATATCCACAAACAAAAGCAAGGGGAAGGATTTATCATCTGGAGTGTGATTTGTGAACCAAATAGGAAGATAGAGTTCTTATGTGGAGAGAGATCCATGAACTAGTTGAGGAGAAAGAGTTCTCCTGGGTCAAAGTTCCATGAACCAAAGAAAAGGGGAAAGATTTATCCCATGGATAGAGATAAACAAAATAGAGCTTTAGGGGATTTGTGTCTCCTTTTGACAGAGGTCCATAAACATTGTAATAGGGAAAGGATTCTCAAGAGATTTGTTTAGAAAATTTTAGTGAAATATTTTCAATGTGGAGTAGCCCACATTGGGTGAACCACGTTAAATTGGCGTCTCTATTGCGTGTGATGATTTGTGCACTTATTTGATTACTATTATTGATATCACCATTGATATATTGGATAATATTATTTGAGAAAGAAAATTAAAAGTTAGTCTTATACTGTTCAACCCCCCCTCTCAGTATAAGCTTATGTTCTTCAATTGGTATCAGAGCGGGTTCCTTAGGAAGATTTTAATAGTTTGAAGAAAAATCTTATAGGAACACAAATGGAATCTCAAAGTGGATCTTCCAAAAAAAAGGTACCATTTTTTGATGAGAAAAATTATGCATTTTGGAGTGTAAGAATGAAGATTTATATAATGGCACAAGGAAATGAGACATGTCAAGCAGTTAAGGATGGGTACACACCGTTAGTTACTCCTCCTACAGATAAATAAGGTAAGCTCCTACATTTGAGTAATTCAAAGGCAATTAATGCAATATTGAGTGGCTTACATGAAACAAAGTTTGTAAAATTTATGCATTACACATCAACAAAATATAGTTGGGAAAATATGAAGAAATGTATGAGGGAGATAAAAAGGTCAATATGGCAAAATTAAAAAATCACAAGAAAACATTTGAAGACTTGAAGATGAAGGATGGGGAAGACATTGATACATACTTACTTCATGTGGATGATACTGTTAACTCCATGCAAGGACTTGGGTTTAAATTTGAAGAAACATATATTTGTCAAAAAACTTTAAGGTCACTTCCTAAGAGGTATAGTGAAAAGGTTTCAACCATAGAAGAAACAAAAGATATTGAAACTTTAAATAGAGATGAGTTATATGGAACTCTCACAACATTTGAGATGATAATAGGAAAGGTTCCTATCCCCCAGGAAGAAGCAACCTTTAAAGTAGCAAAGAAAAAAAAGGTAAGAAGACATATTCAAGTAATGAGTCATCCAGTGATGAAGAAGTAAACTATGGCATAAGGAACAAGAACACAAGAAAGCACAAAGATACAAAATCAATTAAGTGTTTCAATCATGATAAATATGGTCACTATGCATTTGACTATCTAGAAGCTGGAAGTAACAGTGGTGAAGTGAAACAAGATCATAAGAATAGGGAAGCAGGAAAATCCAGGTATGGATAAAACAAGCATGAAAATAAGTTTTTCCAAAGGCATAAGAAGATTTTTTATGCAGATAAGATAGACAAGAGTTCAAGTGATAGTTATGGAAGGTCCTAAGATAATGAAGAAGAAAAAATTCTATTCTGGACAGTAGAAAAATAAGATGTTAAAAGGAAATCAATCATTCTCAAGTGTTTTAGGTGTGGTAACTTTGATCATCTTGAAGACCACTATACAAATATTGGGTTTAGTTTCAGTGAATATGAATATGAAAATACTCTTGAAGATCTAAGAGAAGAAATTCTTCTCTTGGAAATAGAAGATGAAGGAAGTGCTTCTAATGGAGATAAATCAGAAAAGAATAAAGATATTCTTGAAGACAAAAATGTAGATGAAGAATAAAAAATGAAGAGGAAGGAGAAGTTGATCTTGAAGGTGAGTTTATTTCTAATCTTAAGGAATTAAGGAAGGTAATAAAGTAGAACTCAAAACTTAAGCTTCAATTTCAAGAATGTGATGAAGAGAAAGAAAAGCTTATACAAGATCTGACAAAATCAATAGCTAAGACAAGGAGATTTAAAGAGAAGTTATAAGCAAAAGTTTTAGAATGTAAAATATTAGAGAAGAGGTAGCTTCACTAAGGAAGGAAGTAAAAGAGTCTAAAGAAAAGCTACACAGGTTTGGGAGAAGATCAAAGACCTTGGATAAGATTATCAAGGTACAAAGATCTTCATCAAACAAAATAAGACCTGGTTTTGAAGAGGAAAATAAAATAAAATAGGGGAGTCAATCTCAAGCTCCAAAAAAGAAGAAGCTTCAGAAGAAGAGAGTGAAATAGAAAGTGAGACTTCTAAGGATAAGTTGGAAAATAGAAAGTTCAACAAGGAAAGGAACAATGCACAAATAAGGAATAGATGGAACAAGAAACATCACAGGGAAGAAGAGACTAAGATACCAATGGGTTCAAGGCAATATTTCTTCAAAGGATGGAGCTTCTCATGTCATAGGTTTGGACACAAGGTTATGCAGTGCAAGACACATAAAAAGAAGGAATATGGTTTCACTAAAAGAAATTTTAGAAATGGGCATCTCTTTCGAGGGTATTGTTATTCTTGTAATCAATTTTGAGATAAGGTAGTTAATTGCAGGGTTCATGATAGGAATGGATATAGCTTCACCAGAAGGAACTACAAGACATTTGCACCTTCAAGAAACAACAATATTAAGTGTTTTAAGTGCAATAATGTTGGGCATATGGCTAAGTGGTGTAGAAAATATTTTCCAGAGTCAAGCAGGAATAGGGTTACTCAAAAGAATCAAAAGGATCAGTAGAGGAAGAAGGTGGACAAAGATAAAGAGTAGTGTATGATGGGAGTAGAGATACTCCCACCCCAAAATTAATCACCTCAAGAAAAGGAGGTGGAGAAGAGCTAAGATATGAGTCGTATCTTTAGCCCCAAATATGGCCCTTTGCCATTGATGACAAAGGGAGAGATATTTGATTTAGGGGGAGAGAATTCAGTCAGGGAGAGCATTTTCTTGGGGGGAGAGAATTATAAAAAGGAAAAAGGAATGGTCAAGGAAAAAGGGTTGCCATCAATGAAAAAGGAGGATATTGTTGGACATTTTGAGTAGTTGTGTTGTCATTGATGTCAAGAGACAGTGTTAGTTATGTCAAAATTTAGTGCAAGGAATTGGTAATAGGAGGGTTAAAATATTTATATTTTAAGCCCAAGATATTTGGTTTAAAGCTTCACATGATTGGTCAAAAGGTTGGCAAAATACCCTGGAGGAAGAAGATACCTAGGCCTAAAGGAAATAATATTATAATATTTATTAATATAATATTAAAGGTGTTAAGATAATTCCTAAGGTTTAAAAGGAAACACCTAGGCCCAAGAAAATAATATTATAATATTCATTATTATAATATTAAGTATTAAAGATAAGCCTAAGGTTAATTAATTATAATATTTATATTATAATTAATTTATAATATTAATTAAACCCTAAGTAAAGGGTTGGGTGCAAAAATTAAATTTAATATTTCCCCGTCGATGTTTCGAACAAGGGAGGATATGGTATTTATACCATAATTTTGGATGGCATAATCCTAAGTCTCCGAAATTAATTTGCGAAGGCAAAGAAAAATAATCATGCGATTTTCATGAGTAAGGCAAAGGTTGTTAATTTTTAAAGGTTAAGGTGGATAGCGAACGGATAAAGCAGAGTGAGGGCGCACTCTCATCACCATATGCTTGAGTGGTCTAGTGGCAAGGCCTGGCACGTAAGTTGGTTGGTAGGATAGAGGTCCCACATTTGATTCCTAATGACAGCCAAGGGAAGTTTTTGATCGTTTGATTTTTTGGCATCAGCGGAGGTTAGAAAAGGCGGAGGGCACCTTGTTGGTGTTATGTGGGCACATAGCCCGACTGGCTGCCTAGCCATTGCTAAGGTAGTAGGTGGGCGGTGAACGCAAGTTTGAATCATGTGGAGTGCATGGTGTTTAAGGAACACAAAATAATTTTTTGTGGCTAAGGTATGATTTAATAATTTTTATTTTTTTCCAAGTGTTAATTAAAGTTTGGAGTTTATAAGGGTGTGCAAGGGATTTTTGTTGGTGTAATGTGGAATATTTGTTGGGTTGAGAATTGGAGAGGATAAGGTGTATTCAAGGACTATTATTTTAATTTGAAATTTATTTTTAGGGTTGAAATTTGATTTAAATATTTTGTGTTGAGTTGGAGTTAAAAGGAGTGATACAAATATTATCATTATAATTGGTTTTTATGAGTAATGATATACTAATTGAAGATTGACTTTTTAAGGAAGGAGTAATAAGGTGTACTTGTGACTTGACATTTATTGTATGGTGAAATATTTGTTGAAATAAATATTCCTATGGATATTTTGAGATAGGTTGTTGCTATCTAACCTAGAGTTGGCAAAAATATTTGGTTGTGAGTAAAACAAATTTTGAAGATATATCTCCATAAAAACAAAAGGTATGGGCACATATTACTTATGATTAAAATGTTGTTGGATTGAATGTTATGAAATGCAAATGTGGACTGAAAATTATTGTTTGATAAGCATTTTTGGAAATGTTTGAGTGAGTTTTCATATGCATGATTGGTGAATGTTTATGAGAATATTTGAGTTAGACATTAGAATTATCTTTAGCTAGGGTTTATGAAAGAATATAAGTATCATTGTTATGTGACATTGGAACTATCTTGAGCTAGGGTTTGTGAAATAACATGAGTATCATTGTTATGTGATATTGGAATCATCTTGAGTCAGGATTTGAGACCCATAGTGTGTGTTGTTAGAAATAGTGTGAAACACTTGATTAGGGTTTATGAGCAATTTGTGTTTCATTGAGTGAATGTTTGAGTAAAGTTGTTTGAGCATTATTTATTGAAAGCATTGGAGTGATAGATCAAGTTTTTCAAAACAAATTATACTTTATTATGAATTTATTTGAAAGAGAGTTTGAAAGTGATAGATTGTTTTGTTGAGTACAAAACCTTGTGAGTGTGAAACATATTGAGATCTTGATAGAGCTTATCATTCTCTATATGTTCCTATGGTTAAACAAGATTTTGAGTGAAACTTGTCTGTGTGTTGAAGAGGTTTTTTGAATGAGATTTGAGTTAAGTTTTGTATGCAAGTTTTGCAGTTGTTTGAGTAAGCTTTTTTGAAATCTTAAGGACATGTTTAAGTAATATTTTGTGAAATATTAATGACATATTTGAGTAAGCTTTTGTAAAAGCTTAAGGGATAGAGTTGAGCAAGGTTTTGTGAATGCTTGTGGATAGATTTGAGGTAAGTCTTGGTGAAGACTTATTGAGCAGATTTGAGGTAAGTCTTGGTGAAGACTTGAGAGTAGCTTGAGAAAGTTATTGAGAGGACTTGTAGATAGATTTGAGGCAAGTATTGGTGAAGACTTTTTGAGAATATTTGAGGCAAGTCTTGGTGAAGAATTGTTGAAAATATTTGAGGTAAGTCTTGGTGAAGAATTGTTGAGAAGATTTGCGGCAAATCTTGGTGAATACTTAAGAGTATATTGAGCAAATTATTTAGAGGACTTTTAGATAGATTTGAGGTAAGTCTTGGTGAAGACTTGTTGAGAAGATTTGAGGCAAGTCTTGTTGAGCAGATTTGAGGTAAGTCTTGATGAATATTTTTTGAGCAAATTTGAGGTAAGTCTTGGTGAAGACTTGAGAGAAGATTGAGTAAGTTCTTGAGAGGACTTGTAGGCATATTTGAGGTAAGTCTTTGTGAAATAGCACTAGCCAGAGTAGATGGGAAATAGTTCTCCTGTGGATAGATATCCACAAACTAGAGCAAGGGGAAGAAGTTATCCTATGGAGTGTGATCCATGAACCAACTGGGAAGATAGAGTTCTTCTATGGAGAGAGATTCATGAACCAGTTTAAGAGAAAGAGTTCTCCTGGGTCAAAGTTCCATCAACCAAAGAAAAGAGGAAAGATTTATCCTATGGATAGAGATCCACAAAACAGAGCTTTATGGTATTGGTGTCTACTTTGGACAGAGGTCCATAAATATTGTAATAGAGAAAGGATTCCCAAGAGATTTGTTGAGAAAATTTTAGTGAAAGAGTTTCTCTGTGGAATAGCCCACATTAGGTGAACCACATTAAATTGGTATCTCTATTGTGTGTGATGATTTATGCATTTCTTTGATTATTTTTGTTGATATTTCCATTGATATATTGGATAATATTGTTTGAGAAAGAAAAGTAAAAGTTGGTATTATATTGTTCACCCCCCCTCTCATTATAAGCTTGTGTTATTTAATAATGGACATGAACACTCCAAAATTTTCAATGAAGAACTACATTGTACCTGATCACTACTCTTTGCCATTACATCATTCCTCTCACTCTATTCACTCTCTCTAATTTTCTCAAGGCCTATATATAATAAGATATGTTCCTTGGTCTTTAATCTACCCACGACTCTTCATCTACCTATCCTATGACTCATGTACATTTGGACTACATGCACATTTACATATTTGCACACTTGTGCATTTATTACTTGGATGAAGTTTATACTCAAAACTTAATCTAAGATAAACTCATAATATAGAAATGTACCCAAGGTGTTACATTAGCATGTACCAAATAATATAATATACTCTAACACCCCTCTATATTACATTATTTGGATATTGAAGACTTTAGTCTTCAATATGGATCTTCATTTGGTTCTAGAATGTGTAATGTCCTTATCTGCTTTCTTTATTCTATTTTAAGTTTTTGAATTCCATAGATATTATAAACTAAGTGTCCTTTTTTATTCCCTTATCGATATTGCAGTTTAGGATAATTGTATTGATTCTAATAAGGATATGAACACTAAAATTGTTGCTGATGTGGACTATATTGATTATGATATTTTCTTGGTTGGAGTGGCTTATTTGATTGATTTCCATAGTTTTTCTGATTTCCTTGATACTAATTTCTAGGATTGAATCTACAGAAGTTGGTACTATGTCCTTTCTTCTTACAGACTTGGCAATATATTTTATTCCATGGTCTGTCTTTTTGAGGATAAGACAACATTTCCCTATGGATTATCCTTTGAAACTAATGCATTGTTAGTAATTTCATCTTTAAATATATTTTTTACCTCATATTCTTGAAGAATATTTACTAACTCATCAAAATATGTATCTTTACTTAGGATTTGTAAAGATGTAACTAAGTTCTTGTAGTTGTCTGGAAGTGCTCTCAGGGTTACTTGAACAAGAAACTTATCTTCAAAATTTTCTCCTAAGATTAATAATTTTCCTTTTATATCTGCTACTTTCCTTAGGAATAGTTCCATACTTTCATCACTATTCACTTTCATATAATGTAATTGAGTTTGAATATTTAAAATAGTAGCTTTATTCTTACCTTAAAATATTTTGGCTAAGATTTTTCATGCTTCTATAGATGTTCTTGCTAAACTAATGTAGGGTTGGATTTCACCTATAATGATAAAAGTGTTCTTCTTGCAAGTGTTTGAATGTATCAGGAGCCTTTATAGAATGGTTAGCTTTCCTAGTTTGAGTTGAATTCATTTTGTATTCCTAATATTCAACTTCACTTTTTTACCTTATATCTCCTTAATAGTTAGTAAGTAAAAAAATAAATATAAATGATGATGCACCTTCAATTTTTAATAAGGTTCTTTTCCTTCAATACCTTTTAGTTGGATTGATGTCTCATAAACTAGCGTAAGAGACTAATGTAAAATGCAATTTCCAAATTTCAAGCAATTAATGGTTTTGCTTCTTTAACCTTTAGTTTTAAATGGTTCAACTTTCTTAATTCCAAGAAACTAAAGTTTGATGTAGTATTCCTTATATCTCCTTAATTTGGAATTTACAAAATAATAATATTTGCAAACTAGTATTTTAATTTTTCAATGTTGAAAACCTTATATCTCCTACTTAATTATTTGTCAATTTTTAAATGTTTGAATCTCATGCAATTTATAATATCTTTTAAGATATAATCCCTTTACTTTAATTACCTTATAACTCTCTAAGGTTGGTATTTTCTTAATTATTCAATGCAGTAATAAATAAACTTCAACCTTATATTAAGCATCTTGAAATATTTCTTTAGATTTTGCACTCCTTTGGTTTTAATTGCTTTCTATTCTAAGGTTATAAATTCTCCAATGCAATATAATTTTAACCTTAGAATAATAAAATACATTATACCTCCTTTTTTACTTTAATGAAATCAAATGTTAATGTAAATATACCTTTTAAATTTAGTGTGCTGATTGAATTTGGTCTTGATTTCATTATGCAAATTTGGGGCACTAGAATTTCTCTATATTCACCTTATGACAATGTGCATTCAATGCTCTACTTAGAATGGTTCTTCCCTATGATGATATATTGCTCATTTAATGCTCTTCGACCACTTCTACACTCAATACT
Source organism: Wollemia nobilis (assembly GCA_028583015.1). Classification (NCBI taxonomy): domain Eukaryota; kingdom Viridiplantae; phylum Streptophyta; class Pinopsida; order Araucariales; family Araucariaceae; genus Wollemia; species Wollemia nobilis. The sequence goes on along the minus strand of JAQPPZ010003263.1, from coordinate 704,515 downwards.
TATTGGAGATATGCTTCCACTGTATATGCACTCTTCCCTATGATGGCTATTAATATGCTTGTCCTTCTTGAAACAAGTGCCAAGTGGCACTTTATGTTGCCCAAGATCTATCTTCTCCTTAGGTGGTGCAAGGCTATTATTAACCTTGTAATATGTTACTCCATGTGGTGTAGGTCTACAAATCATTCTTGAGTATTGGCTAAAGTTTTAAGCATTAAAAATGCTCATTCATGATGAGGGCGTTACTCCTTTTGAGTGCTCTTTGATTTATTTTGCAAGTGTTGGAATATGTAGATGCCTCTTCTATAGACAGAAAATCCACCTCCTATAAGAAGAAGAAATAAGTTTGGATTTGCACAATTTTATCAATTTTATCAAATGTATAGTTTTGATTAAAACATACAATGTAGGGCTATCTAATTGTGCAATGTAGAGTTGTAAAATGTACAATTAGGTGTAATTGTATAATTTAATAAATTTACAATTAGATGTGAAATAAAATTAAGTTGAAATGTGCATTTAGGTTAATTTGATAATAATTAGATTAGACAGGAAAACCTTAATGCAAGTTAGTTGTCTTACGTGGTGGCAGTTGCGAATAATTGGTTGTCTCAGGAATCGCTTTGGAATGGCCTGGGAAAGCATTATAAATCCCCCTCCTGTTGAGTGGTAATTTTTCCCTATTGTAAAATCACACTCACAGTTAGGATTTTCATTAGCAAAAACCCTCTCTTGCAAAGAAATGAAAGATTTATCCAAGGCTCCTTACACTTGATATATTAAATGAAACCTAAAACACCTCAATGAATAGCAAATAACCATTAACAAGGGGTCTGCTAGTTAGAATGATTTGCCATGTATTATGTATAATGAAAGGGCTTGAGTTCCATTATATGCATAAATCATAAATCAAAGTGCTTGAAAAAATCCTAGTTCATTTATTTCTTATTTATCCATGTGATTTACCCATAAAACCTTGTTAGAATATTCCTTTTATCTTCAATTAAGAATTTTATGTTAGCAGGTGTTGTGGAAAAACCACTTCATTTTATCTTTGTCTTAAAATGAAGTTAGATTCAATACTTGTTATTAGCTAATTCCTTTTATTGAAAGTTAAAATATGTAGTTAGGAAGTGTTGTGGGAAGCCCACTTCATTTTATCTTTGTCTTAGAGTGCAATAGGAGTTAGTATATTCCTCCCTGATTTTTAGATTTGTTTTATCTTGATTGTAATGATAAAATAAAGTGTTTAAAGACTATATCATACTAATTCCTTTTACCCTTAAACAAAAAATTGTGTAAAATTGAAAACCCTGTAGAGTGCTTGAATAACAAAAAGAAATGCCCAAACAAGTTTAATGGATTAACATTAATAATAAAACTCTTTGGAGATCTTATAACTTCAAAATCCTAACTTTAAAATAACACTAATGGATCTGTTAGGATTCAAGTGTTGGATTAAATAAAATAGAAAACACATGTAAAGAAATAAAACAACTAGGGTTAGAAGAAACAAATCTTAAAATCCAAAAAAGAGGACCACAATAACCCTATTGTGATAAAAAAATTATAGAAACAAACTTAAAAATATGGAAAAAAGGACCAAAGTTGTAAAAGCAGAATCAAATAAATAAAACTATAAAACCCTCCAATATAACCTATAGATGAGTTAGATCCTAAATAAGAAACATAAATAGGTTAAACCTGCATTCACACAGTCTAAACACTAGCTATGGTGAGAGTCAAAGGATTTAAAACATGCATTAAACATAAACTCATAATGCAATCATGCATAAGAAATTATGAAAGAAGCTTAATACATTTAAAGACATCAAAATAGACAGTAAAACAATCTTTAATAATATCCAAAACCTAGGCCTTCTGCATACAAACTGATCAAAAATTTTATAGCAATGGGATCACATATCAATCATCTTTTCCTACCTCTATTCCTCAATTTTCCAGTCCTTCTTCTGCGTTGGAAATAGATATTTAATATTCCCCCAAGAAATTTTTGTTTTCCTTTTTGTTTCGTAACGCTTTAGCCATTTTTATTCGTCTTCATTCACAAACTCTCAACCTAGTGATTTTCATCTTTGGGTAACACTATGGCCATTAAGTAAATTAACATACATTCAAATATTCGTACTAACAAGTATCCCAAAGCAACAAAAAACTATTTTAGAATATTTTTACCAGCTTACTATGTATGCATTCTATTTAAGTATTCTTCACCAAGCCTATACTTTTACCTTTATCCAAATATAAGTCTCCCTACTTGTATATAGTAGACATGGTATACAATGTGTACTTCTCCTTAAAGGATTTCCCTTTACCAATATTCCACCTCCTTTGAAGCATGTAACTTTCAGACGTTGGAGACCACCACACAAGATACCAATGCTAGAGCCACTACCATTTTTGAACTATGACTAGGCTTATATCCCCCTTTGCTATATCAGATTACCATTGGCAGCCACATCCACTCCATTACCACACTTTAGTTTATCTCTATACCAATGCAACCCCATTATATATGTGCTATTAAAACAAATATCGCTTGAGAGCACATGTATGAAACTTGACATAGGCCACCAATACAATATTTCTATGAAATATTCTACATTGTTAATGTAGCAGTTGTAGTGGTGGTGACCATCAACCAAATATCCTCCACCTCAAATATCTATGAAATAACCAACTCAATCACTCCTCGATGTTTGTCAATCCATCATCATAGGTTTGTGTAGATATGCGTCGCCTTCACTGTTGCATCAAACATGCCTCCTTGTCCATGGTTTGTCGTCCTCTCCATGATATATTGTCTTTTATTTCATCCTTACAGGACATCGATGCATACAAATGATAATATTTACCATAAATAAGGTTCAACACAATAATCTAATTTTGTTTCAATGGTTAAACCAGTAATATTTGGTGACACTATACTTTGAAAGGTGTACAACTTCCTCCATATTTGAAGGCATGTGACCAGATAAAAAATCATTCTTTATCGTTTGCTACAATTTAACCACCCGTTGGTCTACCTTGATCTGAACCCATCCCTACTAGTCTATTGCTCCATCATGCTTGTCAAATTATGCACCGATGGTCTGTGTCTATGCTTCATGTCCATGTCGACGTCCCTCATTTCACTACGATAATCCTTTGCATTTTTATCCTTGCACAATCAATCTACCATAACTATAATCATTGAGACCCCATGGATATGCAACTAACTTATCTACCATTGGATGTTCATATCTTTTATAAAGGTGTGGCTACCAATTTTTTTGTGGTATTCCTTCATTATCATCTCCTGTAGATGTGGTTATCTTTAGTGAATTACTCTGCATTATAATACCATGACTAAATCGATCGTAAGTTCCTAGCATTAAATTCCCTATCCATTTCTACATTCAATGACTGCATCCATCAGCAATATCTATGGTGTTCTCTCTTAAAAGTTTAGCAAATCCTTATCCATTTGTGAATTGCATCCCTGATTGATTGTAATGTTTATCCACAATATGGCCTTTTATATGTTTGCATCGTTGATGACGATGATCACACATCTCACTTTGGACCTCCTTTTTGATTTCCTTTCTCAATGCTTCTGAGTTTAGTCTTTACATCACCGTCGAATATTGAATTTCATCCACCTAAATTGGCCTCCTATTTTCACACATTCTGGTGCAATGATGCCAACATTGCTACTTATAGAATATTTGTGATAGTATTTAGCAGTCGATGACATCCCTAGCGAAGCAATGCCATCCATGTCATCATCATCAAAATCCAAATTTGTTATTCGAGTTATCTAGTTTATACATAGTCCACTACCAAAAATGCAAGTTAAAGTCGCTTGGTCTAGAGTCTAGTACCACTACGCCATCATGTTTTCTATCATCTACCTTAGGTTTTGTATAATTAAAAAGATTAAACCACATCATAACATCTCATGTCTACATCTACCACATCATCATTCATGTATCCATCTGTTTTATATTTTTCAGGCTAATTAGTCATCCCGCACACCACCAACAGTGCCTACAACCACTAAAGTATGACAATCCATATCTACTACTAATTTAATCCCAAGCATTAGTTTATGTAACCCCACTCATCAATGTTCACCTTTATCATGGCTCTATTGTCTATGTGTCCAGGTATAAAATGTTACACATCCAACAACACTCTTCCACTGCACCCATCATGACACTTGAAAAATATACCTTCATCCAACTGTGAGGTCTACGTTTCCTTTTTAGACCTAATCTGGAAATCCCAATCATTGCTCAATGTCCACATGACAATACATACCATCCTAGCTTCACCCGGCTACATCTACTGATTTCCTTGACCCATCGTGTCCCAAATTCCGCATCATAGTCCCCATCGGTCCCTGCATAAATATAATTTACCAATTAGAACCACTCATGATATTAACTTTGGGGAAACCAAATTTGTTAGCAAGACAAAGGGGAAATATTAAAATATAACGAAATTCCAATGTAAGCACACACTACTTTGAAAATAAAACACATGGATAACCAATTTAGTTTATTTGAAAATTTTATTTTACTTTACATATAGAATATATATATATATATATATATATATATATATATATATATATATTTCAAATCAATCAATGTTAACTATTAAAAATCAAAATAAAATAAAATAGAAACTTTAAACTTAACATTTAAAATTTAAAACCAAAATTTTAGACCTATAAATCTACCCTAAAACACAACATATTTTAATAAAATTGAAAGGACACACCCAAAAAATGAACCTTGAAGACGACATTATGAATCCTGCATAGGGACTCATCAAAATTGCCACTCAAAGAAACAACTATACTAAGCAAAATACTAAACACACTAAAGAAAACCAAAAGGAGGTCTATTAAAGAAACTCTCAAAAATACAAAAATAAAGGTGGGTCCTCAAATTTTGGGGCTAGTTGTGTAATGGACACAATAAATGGTGACCCTACTGGGAAATGCTCTTGAGAATTTTGGGTGAAGAACCCAACCTAAAACCAAGAAAACCAAAATCATCAAAATGATAATCATTTAGCACTATCCAAAGAAGAGGTACGTAGATAATTTCTGATAAAACAACTAAACCATTTGCCTTTGCTTAGTGTGTAGAATATGATTCATTTTATCATTCTTGAAATATTTCCATCACCTTATTTGCATTTGATCTATAAAATATCACTCATTAAATATGTGCCTTAGCATTGCTCCACTATTGTTTAGGCATTTATAGCCTCGGAGGAGGTGACCTTGATCTCTCATATATCTTACTCTACTACTAGTCGGGCATCTATAGCCTTGGTAGAGATTATATAAATCAACCGGGTATTAGGCTAATTTTACTTTTACCTTTTTTTGTTTTTTATTTTTACTAGACATTGCTCCATTTCCAATTAGGTGTCTATAGCCCCAGTGGAGGTGTCCTGAATATTTGATGAACTTGAATCTTCTTTCTTTCCTCTTATTACTTTCACAAAACTTTTCTACAACTTGGGTTAGAGACCCTTCAAAGCTAAATATGGAGTATATTAGATTTTTGCCTTAACTTACAAATAAAAAATGAATTCCTATTGCAAGACTTCAAAGAATATTCATTACTAATACGATGTGTTTATGTGCAGCTTTAGCAAAATGATTCAATGATCCACCTTCCACTATTTTAATCCCAACATATAAGGATAAACACTAAGCGACTTCACCTCTCTTTTCTTCAATTTCAATTGCTTTCAAACTAGGTAATCCTACCTACTTAACAACAAAACAACTACCAACAAAGGAAACCAGAGTTTGCGACCACCATTGAATATTATCACCAAAAAAGAGAGAAAAAAAACAAGAAACAAAACAACAACAAACCAACCTAAGCCAATGAAAGCCAAAAATAAACAAACCAAACAAGCTTGCAAAATAATGCACAAAGTGCCACACCAAGATAACAATAAAAACAAAAGCATAACACACTAAAGCTATATACAATAATTATACAAAATAAATAAGAGCTTGGCTACCTCATGGGTGAAATTAGTGCTTAAGAAACTACCCTTTCACAGGCAAGTGAACATCATCTCCACTTAAGGTTTTCAACCTGAAAGTGTTCTCACCAAGAATTTCAAAAATTTGGTAAGGACCAATCCAAAGACAATCAAACTTATCATGCTCACCATTTTTCTCATACACCTTATCCCAAAGTAAAACCAAATAAGAAATTCTAAAATATTTAATCTTAGCCCTCTTGTCAAACCATATTTTGAAAATGTCTTGATGTTTTCTAAAGTGAAGCAATGCCTCCTCTTGCTTTTCACCTAGATGCATGAGATGAGTTAGACGAGCTTCTACTATATCATTAGTATCAAAACATTCTTTCGTGAAATATAAAGTCTGCAATTTAAGATTAGCAGGAAAAATCAGATCTTGACCATACACTAACTTATATGGTGAGGTTCCAATATATTCCTTAACTCTTATTCTATCAGCCCACAATGCAAACTTTAATTTATTGTGCCAATCCCTAGGGTTGTGCTTAGGCAATTTTTTTATAATAGACAATATTTTTTATTAGAATATTTAGCTAATCCACTACCTTGAGGATAGTAATTATAATAATTCTTGATGCTCACCTTGTTATCATATTCCCACTCTACAAAATGAGCATAAATTAAAGCAAAACCATTATCGCAAACAATAGAATGAGGTAATCCAAACCTAGTCACAATGTACTCTTCCAAAAATTGAATGACGACCTTCGTGGTATAGTTTTTTGCAGGGATAGATTCCATCCATCTAGAACAATAATAAGAAGTAGTGAGGATGTACTTATGGGAAGCTAAATAATTGGAACTTATAACCCCTATGAAATCTAGGTCCCATTGAGCAAAGGGTCTCATTTCAACCACAGGTTGTAATGCCATAGGTGTTTGTCTCTCTCTATTGGCAGTAGTTTGACATATATGGAAATACCTCACATGGAAATGGTCATCCTCAAATATATGAGGTCAATAGTAACCAGATATTAGAATATAGTGTGTTGTAGCATTAGTGAAACTATGTCCTGCACCATACTTACCATGGAATTTATGCAAGATGTGAATAGATTCCTTCCTATTTAGACAATGAAGAAGAATTACTTCATGATAAAATACCAGTTTTAATCATAAATTTCATATATTTTAGATGCAAATACCTTCTTTGTATATATTTCAAGTGTGGAGGACACTTACCATTCAATAATAAGTAGACAATATCCACATACCATTTGTCTTGTGTGATATACTCTACATTGTAATGTTGACACAAAAGTTGAGTATCTATCTTCGCAAGGTTATTTGTCAAGCCTTGGCCTTGAACTAGCTTCATTGGGTGGATCTCAAGTTAAAACTATTGTAAAGTAGAAATTCACTTACCTCTTCTTTCTCCTAGCTCATTCTGCATTAACATATTTTTACAACAGGGTCAGGTACAATAGCAAAAACTTTGCTATGCAAAATATAATGCCTAATTTTCTTAATAATTATATATAAGGCATATGTTTGTTTATCAAGAATGGTACACCTGGATTATGCATCCTTTAATGGTGAACTCATGGAAGCAATAGGGTTTTCTGAATTACCTTCACCTTTCTAAGTTAGCATGCTAGAATACGAATAATCAGATCCAAAAGTGTAGATAAAGAAAGGCTTCTTATAATCAGGACTTACCAAAATAGGTGTGTTATAAATAGCATATTTCACACTCTAAAAGGTGATACTAGCATCACATGTACATTTAAAATTCACATCCTTATTCAGCATGTCATTCAAAGGTTTAATGATTTTAGCAAATCCGAAAATGAATTTCCTGATAAAATTCATTTTCCCAAAGAAAGACTTAAGCTCTTTTTTACTACCTGGGAAAGGGATTATCTATATTGCTTCTATGCATGTAGGGTCTATATAAATTCCTTATTTCAATATCACATGCCCCACAAACTTCCCTTCAGTCACTCTAAATATGCATTTTTTAGGATTAAGTGAGATTCCATGTTCTCTGAATCTTTGAAGGACCTTTCTAAAATCACTAATATGATCTTCTCTCTTCTTTAATAACTCATGGATATCATCTATGTAAACAACTATACACTTACCAATGAGGTCTCTAAACACATAGTCCATAGCATGTTGAAAAGTTACACCTGCATTGAGTAAACCAAAAGGCATCCTCCTATAAGTGAATGCTCCCCATTTAGTAGTGAAAGTTGTTTTCATCCTATCTCTAGGGTCAATGAGAATATGATTATAACCATAATATCCATCTAGAAATGACATCATTTCAGATCTATTAACCATTTGTAAAATTCTATCAATAGAAGGCAATGGGTAATTTTCCTTTTGTGAAGCTTTATTGAGATTTCTAAAACCAATGCATAGTCTAATCTCACCAGTTTTATTCCTAATATGAACTATGTTAGCAACCCAAGTGGAATGATGAACATGAAATATGATCTTAACATCTAATAGCTTCTTTATTTCCTTTTCTATGAGTGGTTCAAACAAAGGGTTAACTGTATGTTGTTTCTACCTAAAAGGTTTAGAATCTAGCTTCATAGGGATGGTATGCATGATAATAATTTGATTATAATTTTTTAGATCCTTGGAGGTCAATGCAATTCAATCAAAATATTCTCTAAGTACATGCACTATTTCTTCCCTTTCCTGAGGTGTACAAGATTTCACAATGAGTACATTATGAGGCTTCTCATTATTTCCAATATTGACCTTATCATAGGCATCATCCCTTGGTGAGATTTTGCTAGATTTTTTTCATTGATAATCAATATAAAACATTTTCTATAGGAAGAGAATACCTTTTGGGATGGCATTAACCCTCTTCATAATTTTCTCTTCTTCATCCTCCTCCTCTTGTTATCTTTGATCTTCATAAATCACCTAATTCCCAAAGACACCTGAATTAGTAAAAAAATAAAAAAGGTGTCTATTGCTTTCAAAAACTTATAAGTTTTTAACGTTGTCAGGTATGGATGGACAAGGGACCAATTCTATCAAAAATTTCTTTAGTTTTCTCTTATCGATGGGTTTTAGCGTACCTACAATAACTACCAAAGAATTAGCATCTCTATTACTCTTTCTAGAGATGAGAGAAATATTAAAAGCTTCAAATTCTTCAATCAAATCTCTAAATCTAGTTTTGTAGTGGGATAATATTTCATATCAACACGTGTATTCCCATTTCACTTGCTTAAAAACTAGTGCTGAATCTCTTAATACCTTAAAGCATTTAATATTCTTATTTAGCACTAATCGTAGACCATAAATTAAGGCTTCATACTCTGCTAAATTACAAGTGCATGGAAATTACAATTTGTATGCAGTAAGAGAAGACTTCTCTTTGGGGTTGATAAGTTCCACTCCAGCTCCACTACCCTATTTAGACCTAGAGCCATCAAATTTAAGTATTCAAACTAGATTATCATTATCTGGGAAGCTGCAAGATAAAACATCAACATCCGATTCATTAGTGACCATGTTGGTATCCAAGATGTAAACACCCAACTTAAAATCATTGTAAAGAGTATCATTTGGTTTATTATACTCGATGATCATATCTTTAAGCCTAGGCTCTCTCAACCTAGATTTTATTAGCTATCCCTTTCCAAGGTAACCACATATGTGAACAATTAGTGGCAAGGTAACCATTCAAATTTTTGCTCTAATCCCTAGCCAACAACATACCATACTTATAAGGAATGTCAACAACATGAATATCAATAAATTGTTGAATCCTAGGCTTAGATGAAATTTAAATATGGATATTATGAAGCATGTCTACTATATCCACCTTAGACCTGTCTAATTGTATCACCGTTCTATTTGAAGGATTAGGTTTTAGGCCCAACTTCTTACAGACAACATGAGGCATGGCATTACCCGACACACCTGAATCTATCAAACAATTATGTAGATTCTTTCCTGTAATTTTGATTGTTATAAGGAAAGGAGGAATTTCTCCCTTTTTCTTTTGTAAGACCAATTGTGACTCTGTAACTCTCCTAGCATCACTTTTGCTTGATCCATCCAAGGCTTTAATCAAAATATACTTTTGAATATTTATCATCACCACTTCAAACATACTAATATTTGCTTTTATTTTCTTCAAATCCTCCATAATATTATAAGCAACCTTATCAGAAAATTACTCTTTTTAAGATGATTTAGATGAATCGATCCAAGGTGGAGGTGGAGGATTGTTATTAGTCTTGGCATAAGGTGGAATATTATATTTATTTGAAGAAGTAGAAGAATTATTTGGGGTTTTATTCCTATTCCTCAAATGATAGTTATGATTACCCTTTTGAAATTGTCCAAATGCTTGATCTTCTTCTTCAGTGGGGTCATCCTCCTCTTCTTACTCATTTTTAGGGCCAAAAGTTTCAACAACCAAGGCATGTCCCTTTCCCTTACTTGAACTAGCTTCATGAGAACAATCATTATTAGGCACTATTTCCAAATCATCAATATCTTGTTGAAAAATACCTCTAGACTCCTGAAGTATAGGGTATTCATTCTCTTTATGCTTGTTGGTGGAATGCATCCTACACCAGTTACTTCTAGCAAAATTTGAAAGATTAAAAATGGCTTGAGATTGACTAGCATTACTTTGATTGGAGACTAGACTAGGCACCCCCCCATTGTTTGGTAGAGTATTCCATTGTTTTATTTGGAAGCTAATATTCATGTTTTGTGATGCTTGTTTTTGGGCCTGAAACATATCGCTACTTAAATTCTGGACCAACCTATTTAGGTATTTGACTTCTGATTTGAGTTCATTGGTTGGGTAGTAGAAGTGGTTAGATTTATTAGATTCTATAAACCTGGAATATTTTGATTTGACACCAGGATTTGATTCTAAATATTTAGATCCTGTAACGTGCTTTGAACTTGAAGATTTAGTTTTGGAAAAGGATTCAAACCATGAATGGGTGTAGGATTGACACAATTAGGTAAAGCCTAGGCACTTATTATTGTGGTTCCTTGAGTGGCCAAATTATTTTCTAATAGTAAATGTGCGCTTGGATAAGTGATGGTAGGAGGATATTCGAGCATGGTAGGGTAACCTAAATTGTGGGGCAAAGTATTCAATATTGGATTTGATTTTGACAAATCCTAGTTTATCATAGGAATCTAGTTGTAAGCTCTTGGCTACCCTACCATAGGTAGATGGCCTATCCCATAGCCTTGAGGAATCAATTGTTGCTCAATATTCATGGCCTCCATGTATTCTAGGGCTAACGTGGTGACTGAAAGATTTCTCATAGCAAACATAGCAGGCAATAAATCTAAAGCCCCAAAATATATTTGAAGGGCTACATCGGCCGTAATGACAAAGTGACCCATCGACCTAGTGAAAAGCTTCTAAAATATGGTATTGAACATTCTTATTGGTTCATTAGGTTCCCTTTTACAAGCCACAAATTGATTTTAAATTACGACAAGATCTAAGAGTAACCTGAATTGATCCACAAAAGACTTTTCCAATTGGGCCCAAGAAGTAATGGAACCAGTGGGTAGATTGATGTACCAGTCGTATGCTAGATCATATAAACTCAGAGGAAATAATATACAAGCCACATATTTGTGTTTGACTTGTAAATTAATTAAAGTGTTATTATAAGTTTGAATGTGTTCTTCTATAAGTCTTACACCATTGTGTTTATACTTAGGCAATATTTTATCTACGTTCTTTGGTAGATCATGTGCATCTCTAACAAGCAACAAAGGATTATTGTGTGCCCCATACCAAGCAACATTTGCAGCCATTGGATTGGGCTGAGGGGTAACCAAAGGGACAATAGGTAATATAGGGACAATAGATGATCCAATTAAAACCCCACTAGATGGAATAGCCACTAGTTGAGTCCAAGTTTTCTTTGGTCTATAAGTAGGAGATAGGCTTTGGTAGATAGTATCTTCTATAGTCTTAGCTCTAGTGATGATACGCTTTAGTTCCAGCTTAACAACAATAACATAAACACATCTATTAAAAATGCATCAGCTAAATCACAATTCTCGAGAAAATGGTTATCATCAATGCATAAAAAATTTAAACAATTTCTTAATCAATAGTCACAATCACCTATCAACAAAACCGCATTAGTCTAAAACCATACTTCCAAGGAGAACTTTCAAAAAAATGTAGCACTTTAATAACAACAAATCATTCAATATGCCCTCCTTCTGGTGCCAAAATTTTGAGTGGTAATTTTACTCTGTTGCAAAATTACACTGACAGTTAGGATTTTCATTGGTAAAAACCCTTTCTTACAAAGAAATGAAAGATTTCTCCAAGGTTCCTTACACTTGATATATTAGATGAAACCTGAAACACCTCAGTGAATTGCAAATAACCATTAACAAGGGGCCTACTGGTTAGAATTATTTACCATGTATTATGTATTATGTATAATGAAAGGGCTTGAATTCCCTTATGTGTAGAAATCATAAATCAAAGTGCTTGAAAAAATACTAGTTTGTTTTATTTCTTATTGTATCACCATTCTATTTGAAGGATTAGGTTTTAGGCCCAAATTCTTATAGACAACATGAGGCATGGCATTACTCGACACACCAGAATCTATCAAACAATTATGTAGATTCTTTCCTGTAATTTTTATTGTTAGAAGGAAAGGAGGAATTTTTCTTTTATTTTCTTCAAATCCTCCATAATATTATAAGCAACCTTATCAAAAAATTACTCTTTTTGAGATGATTTAGATGAATCGATCCAAGGTGGAGGTGGAGGATTGTTATTGGCCTTGGCATCAGGTGGAATAATATATTGATTTGAAGAAGTAGAAGAATTATTTGGGGTTTTATTCCTATTCTTCAAATGATAGTTATGATTACCCTTTTGAAATTGTCCAAAGGCTTGATCTTCTTCTTCAGTTGGGTCATCCTCCTCTTCTTACTCATTTTAGGGCCAAAATTTTCAACAACAAAGGCATGTCCCTTTACCTTACTTGAAATAGCTTCATGAGAACAATCATTATTAGGCACTATTTCCAAATCATCAATATCTTGTTGAAAAATACCTCTAGACTCCTGAAGTATAGGGTATTCATTCTCTTTATGCTCCTTGGTGGAATGCATCCTACACCAGTTACTTCTAGCAAAATTTGAAATATTAAAAATGGTTTGAGATTGACTAGCATTACTTTGATTGGCGACTAGACTAGGCACCCCCCCATTGTTTGGTAGAGTATTCCATTGTTTTATTTGGAAGCTAATATTCATGTTTTGTGATGCTTGTTTTTGGGCCTGAACCATATCGCTACTTAAATTCTGGACCAACCTATTTAGGTCTTTGAATTCTGATTTGAGTTCATTGGTTCGGTAGTAGAAGTGGTAAGATTTATTAGATTCTATAAACCTGGAATATTTTGATTTGACACCAGGATTTGATTCTAAATATTTGGATCCTGTAACATGCTTTGAACTTGAAGATTTGGTTTTGGAAAAGGATTCAAACCATGAATGGGTGTAGGATTGACACAATTAGGTAAAGCCTAGGCACTTATTATTGTGGTTCCATGAGTGGCCAAATGATTTTATAATAGTAAAGGTGCACTTAAATAAGTGATGGTTGGAGGTTATTCGAGCATGGTAGGGTAACCTAAATTGTGGGGCAAAGTATTCAATTTTGGATTCGATTTTGACAAATCCTAGTTTATCATAGGAATCTAGTTGTAAGCTCTTGGCTACCCTACCATAGGTAGATGGCCTATCCAATAGCCTTGAGGCATCAATTTTTGCTCAATAGTCATGGCCTCCATGTATTCTAGGGCTAACATGGTGACTAAAATATTTCTCATAGCAAACATAGTAGGCAATAAATCTAAAGCCCCAAAATATATTTGAAGGGCTACATTGGCCGTAATGACAAAGTGACCCATCAACCTAGTGAAAAGCTTCTAAAATATGGTATTGAACATTCTTATTGGTTCATTAGGTTCCATTTTACAAGCCACAAATTGATTTTAAATTACGACAAGATCTAAGAGTAACCTGAATTGATCCACAAAAGACTTTTCCAATTGGGCCCAAGAAGTAATGGAACCAGCGGGTAGATTGATGTACCAGTCGTACACTAGATCATATAAACTCAGAGGAAACAATATACAAGCCACATATTTGTGTTTGACTTGCAACCTAATTAAAGTGTTATTATAAGCTTGAATGTGTTCTTCTACAAGTCTTACACCATTGTGTTTATACTTAGGCAATATTTTATCTACGTTATTTGGTAGATCATGTGCATCTGCAACAAGCAAAAAAGGATTATTGTGTGCCCCATACCAAGCAACATTTGTAGCCATTGGATTGGGCTGAGGGGTAACCAAAGGGACAATAGATGATCCAACTAAAACCCCACTAGATGGAATAGCCACTAGTTGAGTCCAAGTTTTCTTTGGTCTATAAGTAGGATATAGTCTTTGGTAGATAGTATCTTCTATAGTCTTATCTCTAGTGATGATACGCTTTAGTTCTAGCTTAAAAAAAATAACATAAACACATCTATTAAAATGCATCAACTAAACCACAATTCTCGAGAAAATGGTTATCATCAATGCATAAAAAATTTAAACAATTTCTTAATCAATAGTCACAATCACCTATCAAAAAAACCGTATTAGTCTAAAACCATACTTCCAAGGAAAACTTTCAAAAAAAGTTAGCACTTTAATAACAACAAATCATTCAATATGCCTTCCTTCTGGTGCCAAAATTTTGAGTGGTAATTTTACCCTGTTGCAAAATTACACTGACAGTTAGGATTTTCATTAGTAAAAATCATTTCTTACAAAGAAATGAAAGATTTCTCCAAGGTTCCTTACATTTGATATATTATATGAAACTTGAAACACCTCAGTGAATTGCAAATAACCATTAACAAGGGGCCTACTGGTTAGAATTATTTACCATGTATTATGTATTATGTATAATGAAAGGGCTTGAATTCTATTATGTGCAGAAATCATAAATCAAAGTGCTTGAAAAAATACTAGTTTATTTTATTTCTTATTGTACCATTGTTCTATTTGAAGGATTAGGTTTTAGGCCCAACTTCTTACAGACAACATGAGGCATGGCATTACCTGACACACGTGAATCTATCAAACAATTATGTAGATTCTTTCCTATAATTTTGATTGTTAGAAGGAAAGGAGGAATTTCTCCCTTTTTCTTTTGTAAGACCAATTATGACTCTATAACTCTCCTAGCATCACTTTTGCTTGATCCATCAAAGGCTTTAATCAAAATATACTTTTGGATATTTATCATCACCACTTCAAACATACTAATATTTGCTTTTATTTTCTTCAAATCCTCCATAATATTATAAGCAACCTTATCAGAAAATTACTCTTTTTGAGATGATTTAGATGAATCGATCCAAGGTGGAGGTGGAGGATTGTTATTGGCCTTGGAATCAGGTGGAATAATATATTGATTTGAAGGAGTAGAAGAATTATTTGGGGTTTTATTCCTATTCCTCAAATGATAGTTATGATTACCATTTTGAAATTGTCCAAAGGCTTGATCTTCTTCTTCAGTGGGGTCATCCTCCTCTTATTAATAATTTTTAGGGCCAAAAGTTTCAACAACCAAGGCATGTTCCTTTACCTTACTTGAACTAGCTTCATGAGAAAAATCATTATTAGGCACTATTTCCAAATCATCAATATCTTGTTGAAAAATACCTCTAGACTCCTGAAGTATAGGGTATTCTTTCTCTTTATGCTCGTTGGTGGAATGCATCCTACACCAGTTACTTCTAGCAAAATTTGAAAGATTAAAAATGGTTTGAGATTGACTAGCATTACTTTGATTGGCGAATGGACTAGGCACCGCCCCATTGTTTGGTAGAGTATTCCATTGTTTTATTTGGAAGCTAATATTCATGTTTTATGATGTTTTTTTTTGGGCCTGAACCATATCGCTACTTAAATTCTGGACCAACCTATTTAGGTCTTTGACTTCTGATTTGTGTTCATTAGTTGGGTAGTAGAAGTGGTAATATTTATTAGATTCTATAAACCTAGAATATTTTGATTTGACACTAGGATTTGATTCTAAATATTTGGATCCTGTAACGTGCTTTGAACTTGAGATTTAGTTTTGGAAAATGATTCAAACCATGAATGGGTGTAGGATTGACACAATTAGGTAAAGCCTAGGCACTTATTATTGTGGTTCCATGAGTGGCCAAATTATTTTACAATAGTAAAGGTGCGCTTGGATAAGTGATGGTAGGAGGATATTCGAGCATGGTAGGGTAACCTAAATTGTGGGGCAAAGTATTCAATATTGGATTCGATTTTGACAAATCCTAGTTTATCATAGGAATCTAATTGTAAGCTCTTGGCGACCCTACCATAGGTAGATGCCCTATCCCATAGCCTTGAGGCATCAATTTTTGCTCAATAGTCATGGCCTCCATGTATTCTAGGGCTAATGTGGTGACTAAAATATTTCTCATAGCAAACTTAGTAGGCATTAAATCTAAAGCCCCAAAATATATTTGAAGGGCTACATCTGCCGTAATGACAAAGTGACCCATCAACCTAGTGAAAAGCTTCTAAAATATAGTATTGAACATTCTTATTGGTTCATTAGGTTCCCTTTTACAAGCCACAAATTGATTTTAAATTACAACAAGATCTAAGAGTAACCTGAATTGATCCACAAAAGACTTTTCCAATTGGGCCCAAGAAGTAATGGAACCAGCGAGTAGATTGATGTACCAGTCGTACGCTAGATCATATAAACTTAGAGGAAACAATATACAAGCCACATATTTGTGTTTGACTTGCAACCTAATTAAAGTGTTATTATAATCTTGAATATGTTCTTCTACAAGTCTTACACCATTGTGTTTATACTTAGGCAATATTTTATCTATGTTCTTTGGTAGATCATGTGCATCTCCAACAAGCAACAAAGGATTATTTTGTGCCCCATACCAAGAAACATTTGCAGCCATTGGATTGGGCTGAGGGGTAACCAAGGGGACAATAGGTAATATAGGGACAATAGATGATCCAACTAAAACCCCACTAGATGGAATAGCCACTAGTTGAGTTCAAGTTTTCTTTTGTCTATAAGTAGGAGATAGGCTTTGGTAGATAGTATCTTCTATAGTCTTAGCTCTAGTGGTGATACGCTTTAGTTCCAGCTTAACAACAATAACATAAACACGTCTATTAAAAATACATCAACTAAACCAAAATTCTCGAGAAAATGGTTATCATCAATGCATAAAAAATTTAAACAATTTCTTAATCAATAGTCACAATCACCTATCAACAAAACCGCATTAGTCTAAAACCATACTTCCAAGGAAAACTTTCCAAAAAAGGTAGCACTTTAATAACAACAAATCATTCAATATGCCCTCCTTCTGGTGCCAAAATTTTGAGTGGTAATTTTACCCTGTTGCAAAATTACACTGATAGTTAGGATTTTTTTTAGTAAAAACCCTTTCTTACAAAGAAATGAAAGATTTCTCCAAGGTTCCTTACACTTGATATATTAGATGAAACCTGAAACACCTCAGTGAATTGTAAATAACCATTAACAAGGGGCCTATTGGGTAGAATTATTTACCATGTATTATGTATAATGAAAGGGCTTGAATTCCCTTATGTGCAAAAATCATAAATAAAGGTGCTTGAAAAAATACTAGTTTGTTTTATTTCTTATTGTATCATCATTCTATTTGAAGGATTAGGTTTTAGGCCCAACTTATTATAGACAACATGAGGCATGGCATTACCCGACACACCTAAATCTATCAAACAATTATGTAGATTCTTTCCTGTAATTTTGATTGTTAGAAGGAAAGGAGGAATTTCTCCCTTTTTCTTTTGTAAGACCAATTGTGACTCTGTAACTCTTCTAGCATCACTCTTGCTTGATCCATCCAAGGCTTTAATCAAAATATACTTTTGGATATTTATCATCACCACTTCAAACATACTAATATTTGATTTTATTTTCTTCAAATCCTCCATAATATTATAAGCAACCTTATCAGAAAATTACTCTTTTTGAGATGATTTAGATGAATCGATCCAAGGTGGAGGTGGAGGATTGTTATTGGCCTTGGCATCAGGTGGAATAATATATTGATTTGAAGGAGTAGAAGAATTATTTGGGGTTTTATTCCTATTCCTCAAATGATAGTTATGATTACCCTTTTGAAATTGTCCAAATGCTTGATCTTCTTCTTCAGTGGGGTCATCCTCCTCTTCTTACTCATTTTTAGGGCCAAAAGTTTCAACAACAAAGGCATGTCCCTTTCCCTTACTTGAACTAGCTTCATGAGAACAATCATTATTAGGCACTATTTCCAAATCATCAATATCTTGTTGAAAAATACCTATAGACTCCTGAAGTATAGGGTATTCATTCTCTTTATGCTCCTTGGTGGAATGCATCCTACACCAGTTACTTCTAGCAAAATTTGAAAGATTAAAAATGGCTTGAGATTTACTAGCATTACTTTGATTGGCGACTGGACTAGGCACCCCCTCATTGTTTGGTAGAGTATTCCATTGTTTTATTTGGAAGCTAATATTCATGTTTTGTGATGATTGTTTTTGGGTCTGAACCATATCTCTACTTAAATTATGGATCAACCTATTTAGATATTTGACTTCTGATTTGAGTTCGTTGGTTGGGTAGTAGAAGTGGTAAGATTTATTAGATTCTATAAACCTGGAATATTTTGATTTGACACCAGGATTTGATTCTAAATATTTGGATCCTATAACGTGCTTTGAACTTGAAGATTTAGTTTTGGAAAAGGATTCAAACCATGAATGGGTGTAGGATTGACACAATTAGGTAAAGCCTAGGCACTTATTATTGTGGTTCCATGAGTGGCCAAATGATTTTATAATAGTAAAGGTGCACTTGGATAAGTTATGGTAGGAGGATATTCGAGCATGGTAGGGTAACCTAAATTGTGGGGCAAAGTATTTACGATTTTGACAAATCCTAGTTTATCATAGGAATCTAGTTGTAAGCTCTTGGCTACCCTACCATAGGTAGATGCCCTATCCCATAGCCTTGAGGCATCAATTGTTGCTCAATAGTCATGGCCTCCATGTATTCTAGGGCTAACATGGTGACTAAAATATTTCTCATAGCAAACATAGTAGGCAATAAATCTAAATCCCAAAAATATATTTGAAGGGCTACATCGGCCGTAATGACAAAGTGACCCATCAACCTGGTGAAAAGCTTATGAAATATGGTATTGAAAATTCTTATTGGTTCATTAGGTTCCATTTTACAAGCCACAAATTGATTTTAAATTACGACAAGATCTAAGAGTAACCTGAATTGATCCACAAAAGACTTTTCCAATTTGGCCCAATAAGTAATGGAACCAGTGGGTAGATTGATGTACCAGTCATACGCTAGATCATATAAACTCAGAGGAAACAATATACAAGCCACATATTTGTGTTTGACTTGCAACCTAATTAAAGTGTTATTATAAGCTTGAATGCGTTCTTCTACAAGTATTACACCATTGTGTTTATACTTAGGCAATATTTTATCTACGTTCTTTGGTAGATCATGTGCATCTCCAACAAGCAACAAAGGATTATTGTGTGCCCCATACCAAGAAAAATTTGTAGCCATTGGATTGGGCTGAGGGGTAACCAAAGGGACAATAGGTAATATAGGGACAATAGATGATCCAACTAAAACCCCACTAGATGGAATAACCACTAGTTGAGTCCAAGTTTTCTTTGGTCTATAAGTAGGAGATAGGCTTTGGTAGATAGTATCTTCTATAGTCTTAGCTCTAGTGATGATACGCTTTAGTTCCAGCTTAAAAACAATAACATAAACACGTCTATTAAAAATGCATCAGCTAAATCACAATTCTCGAGAAAATGGTTATCATCAATGCATAAAAAATTTAAACAATTTCTTAATCAATAGTCACAATCACCTATCAACAAAACCGCATTAGTCTAAAACCATACTTCCAAGGAAAAATTTCAAAAAAAGTTAGCACTTTAATAACAACAAATCATTCAATATGCCCTCCTTTTGGTGCCAAAATTTTGAGTGGTAATTTTACCCTGTTGCAAAATTACACTGACAGTTAGGATTTTCATTAGTAAAAACCCTTTCTTACAAAGAAATGAAAGATTTCTCCAAGGTTCCTTACACTTGATATATTAGATGAAACCTGAAACACCTCAGTGAATTGCAAATAACCATTATCAAGGGGCCTACTGGTTAGAATTATTTACCATGTATTATGTATTATGTATAATGAAAGGGCTTGAATTCCCTTATGTGCAGAAATCATAAATAAAGGTGCTTGAAAAAATACTAGTTTGTTTTATTTCTTATTTATCCATGTGATTTGCCCATAAAACCCTGTTAGTAGATTCCTTTTATCTTCAGTTAAGAATTTTTTTTTAGCAGGTGTTGTGGAAAAACCACTTCATTTTATCTTTGGCTTAAGATGAAGTTAGAGTCAGTACTTGTTGTTAGTTGATTCCTTTTATTGAAAGTTAAAATATGTAGTTAGCAATTATTGTGGGAAGCCCACTTCATTTTAGCTTTGTCTTAGTGTTCAATAGGAGTTAGTATATCCCTCCCTAATTTGCATATTTGTTTTATCTTGATTTTAATGATAAAATAAAGTGTTAAAAGACTATATCATACTGATTCCTTTTAACCTTAAACAAAAATCTATGCAAAATTGAAAACCATGTGGAGTGCTTGAATATTAGAAAGAAATGGTCAAACAAGTTTAATGGATTAACATTAATAATAAAACTCTTTGGAGATCTTATAAATTCAAAATCTTTACTTTAAAACAACACTAATGGATATTTTAGGATTCAAGTTTTGGATTAAATAAAATAGAAAATACATGTAAAGAAATAAAACAACTAGGGAAAAATTAAAATTTGGAAAAGATGACTATATTGTGAAAATAGAATCTGAGAAACACAACTTAAAATTTGGAAAAGAGGACCAGATTGTGAAAACAAAATTAAAGAAATAAACTTAAAAATCTAGAAAATAGGACCATATTTGTGAAAGCAGAATCAAAGAAATAAAATTGTAAAACTTTCCAATATAACCTAAAGACGAGTTAGATCCTAAATAAGAAACACAAACAAGTTAAACATGCATTCACACAGTCTAAACACTGGTTATGGCGAGAGTCAAAGGATTTAAAACATGCATTAAACATAAAATCATAATGCAACCATATTCATGCATAAGACATTATGAAAGAAGCTCAATACATTTAAAGATATTAAAAAAGGCAGTAAAACAATATTTAATAATATCCAGAACCAGGGCCTTCTGCATACAAATTGATCAAAAAGTTTACAGCAATGTGATCACCTCTCAATCATCTTTTTGTACCTCTACTCCTCAATTTTCCAGCCCCTTCTTCTATGTTGGAAATGAATATTTAATATTTCCCCCCAAGGACTCTTTGTTTTCCTTTTCGTTTTGTAATGCTTTGGCTATTTTTATTCATCTTCAATTGCAAAATCTCAACTTAGTGATTTTCATATTTTGGTAACGCTTTGGCCATTACATTTAACATATGTTTAAATATTCATACTAACAAGTGTCCCAAACAAACAAAAAAATCTTTCAAAACATTTTGACCAACTTACTACCAGGGGTTATGCATAAGGGGTTGGACTCAAAATGTACTTGTAAAAAAATGGTGAATCCTAATAAAAATCAAGGTGAATCCTAAGCAAATAAAATCAATCATCTTCACACCAAAATTTGGGGCATTTGAAGCCCTAAAAATTAAGGTCATCTTTGGGACAAATTTTGACCTATTAAATCACCTTATAACTTCATAAAATACCACCATTAGATCAGGCTTGAAAAGAGCTTTCCAACGAGTACACATATGCCTATGTTTGGATATATATTGTGGCAAATTTTTCCCAAGAAATAATTGGTCTGAAAACTTTTAGGTGAATGGGATGACATCAAGGGTCCTCATATTCACCAATTTCTAATTTTGGAAATCCTAATATTTTCCCAATTTGTGAATATTTGCCACTATGCATAACCCTGAAAACTGTGTATGCATTCTATTTAAATATTCTTCACCAAGCCTATACTTTTACCTTTATCCAAATATAAGCCTCCCTACTTGTGGAGAGCAAACGTGGTATACAATGTGTACTTCTCCTTAAAGGGTTTACCCTTACAACTCTTCCACCTCCTTTGAAGCATGTAATTATCAGAGGTTGGAGACAACCATGCAAGACACCAACATTGAAGCCACTACCATTTTCAAACTGTGACTAGGCCAATATCCCCCTTTGCTACATCATACAACCACTAGTAGCCACATCCACTCTGTTACCATGTTGTAGTTTATCTCTATGTTGACGTAGCCCCATTTCGAATGTGCTATTAAAATAAAAATCACCTAAGAGTATGTGTATGAAACTTGACATAGGCCACCTATACAATATTTCCATGAAATATTCAACATTATTAACGCAAAATCTGTAGCAGTGGTGGCAATCAACCAAAAATCCTCCACCTAAAATCTCTAAGAAATAACCAACTCAGCCACTCCTCACTCTTCATCAATCCACCATCACAAGTTTGTGTATATATGTATCACCTTCACTGCTGCGTCAAACATACCTCCTTATCCATGGTCCATTGTCCTCTCCATGAGGTGTTATATTCGATTTCATTATTATAGGACATCGATGCATACATATGATTATATTTGTCATAAATAAGGTTCAACACAGTAATATGATTTTATTTCAATGGTCAAACCAGTAATATTTGGTGATACTGTAATTTGAAAGGTGCACAACTTCCTCCATATTTGAAGGTGTACAACCAGATAAAACATCACTCTTCATCATTTGTCGTTGTTCAACCACTCGCTAGTCTACCTCAGTCTGAACTTTTCCCTACTAGTATGCTACTCCTTCATCATTCTCATCACACTATGCATCAATGGTCCATGTCTATGCTTCATGTCCATGTCGATGTCCCTAATTTGATTGTGATAATCCTCTATATTTTTATCTTTGCATGATCAATCTACCATAATCATCATCGTCGAGGCTCCATGGATACACAACTAACTTCTCTACCATTGGATGTTCATATCTTTTATAAAGGTATTTCTACCAGTTTCATTGTGGTATTCCTTCATTATCATCTTCCATAGATGCGACTATCTTTAGTGAATTACTTTGCATTATAATACCATGAATAAACCAATCATAAGTTCCTAGCAATAAATTTCCTATCTATTTTTGCGTTCAACGAACATGTCCATCAGTAATATCTATGGTGTACTCTCTTATGGGTTTACCAGCTCATTCTCCATCTATGAATCACATCCCTGATTGACTGTAATGTTTATCCATAGTCTGGCCTCTGATATATCTGTGTCGTTGATGGTGATGAGCATGCATCTAACTTTGGACCTCCTTTGTGATTTCCTTTCTTAATGCTTCAGATTTTAGTCTTTGCATCACCACCGAATGTTGGATTTCATCCACCTGCATTGACCTCCTATTTTCACAAAGTCTGGTGTGATGATGCTAACATTATTGTTTACTAAATATTTGTGACAATATTTAGTAGTCAATGACATCCCTGGAGAAGCAATGCCATCCATACCATTGTCATTGAAATTTAGATTTTTTGTCTGAGTCATCTATTGTATACACAGTCCACTACAAAAAATGCAAGTCAAAGTCATTCAATTAGGAGTCTAGTACCGCTACACCATCATGTTTTCTATCATCTACCTTATGTTCCATGTCATCACAAATATTAAACCATGCCGCTACATCTTGCATCTACATCCACCACATCATAATTCACGTATCTGTCTGTTTGACGTCTATCAAACCAATTAGTCATCATGTGCACCACTAAAGTATGACAATCCACCTTTGCTACTAATTTAAACCCAAGCATTAGTTTACGTAACCCCACTCATCATTGTTCACCTTTATCATGGATCTATCATCTACGTGGCTAGGTATCATATGTTTACATGTCCAACAACACTCTTCCACTATACCTATCATGACACTTGTGAAATCTAGCTTCATCCAAGTTTGAGGTCTACGTTTCCTCATCAGATCCAATATGGCAATCCCAGTCATCACCCGATGTCCAAGTGATAATTCAAGCCATCCTAGCTTCACCTTGCCATGTATATTGCTTTCCTCGAAGTCCACATCATAGTCCTTGCATAAATAGACTTTACCAATTAGAACCGCTCATGATATTAACTTTGGGAAAAACAATTTTTTTTAGCAATACAAAGGGGAAATATTAAAGTATAAAAAAATTCCAATGTAAGAACACGCTACTTTGAAAAAGAAAACACATGGATAATCAATTTAGTTTATTTGAAAATATTATTTTATTTTATTATATATATATATATTTCAAATCAAACAACTTTTACTATTAAGACTCAAAATAAAATAAAAAGAGAGAAACTTTAAAATTAACATTTAAAATTTAAAACCAAACTTTTAGACCTATCAATCTACCCTAAAACACAACACATTTTAATAAAATTTAAAGGACACACCCAAAAATGAACCTTGAAGACTACATTGTGAATCCTGTGCAGGGACTCATCAAAATTACACTCAAATAAACAACTATACTAAGCAAAACACTAAACACACAAAAGCAAACCAAAAGGAGGCCTATTAAAATTAATGCTCAAAGAGGAAAGAAACTCTCAAAAAAACAAAAATAAAAAGTGGGTCCCCAAATTTTGGGGCTAGTTGTGCGATGGCCATAACACCTCCATTCAGTTTTTGAGGGTTGTTCATTGCTATTTTCTTGATATATGTAGATTACTATGGTTGTTGAGGGATGTTGTTCACTTATGTTCAATGTTATTGTTGTTCAAGATTGATCTTATATATTTTTCAAAGCATTATTAATATGAATGCAAGATTATGCATTGTGTGTTCTTATGATTTCTATTGTGTATGTTGATGGTGAATATAGATTGTACATTCTATGCAAGTATGGCTAGGATGGTGTGGCAAATGGAAGAGATTATAATGGAATTGCACTATTGATGAACCCACAAACTGTTGTGATATTGGAAAATTAAATTTATGCATTATTTTTGTTATACTTGGATGTTTATAGGTTGTTGTATGATTTCTAGGAATGACAATAATAATATCTGATGCCATAACTTGGAATTTGGGTTTGCATGTTGGAATACTAGGTTAGGAATTGCACCATAAGGATAGACAAATCTTGCCTTGTGAATATTCTGAGTGTAATTTGGAAAATCTATAATTGTACATTTGTAGTGAGGGTTTGGTGAAACCATACAACCAATCCACCAAACCGTACAATTGATCATTTGCCTAATTTGGAAGTGCAATTGCATAGTTAAAACTTGCCAAGGAAAATCAGGGTTTGGAAGAGAATGATTACAAAACTGATCAGTTTGAGTTGTAAAATGACTTCCAAAAAAATTTACAATTATAAAATCATACATTATAGGGCTTTTTTTGAATTAGATAATACAAATATATGATTTAGATACCGTACAAGTAGTTTTGTGAAGTTTACAAATCATTCAATAGCAAATCGTACACCTGTATGATTTGGACCAAAGCTATTACAAAACATTGGAATTCATTTCAAAACCTCCCAATTCACCTTCCCCTCTAGGAATACTCCTGCCTATGCTATATTTGGTGATTTTTCCTATTAGATATTGGATAATTGATACCATTTTTCTCAAAATTGGGTCAAAATTACCATAGTTGAGAAGGGTTTGTAAGTGATAATATTTAAGTAGAAATCATTTGGAGGTGAATGATAGATATAAGTTTGTGAATACATTGGAGATGAAATAAAGGAAAGTAGAATATTTTAGTAAGAATAATCACAAGAATTTCTCAAAGGGAGAATATAAACAACTCCATACAAGATACAAATGAACTAGTGATAGAACAAGTATGAACTTTGGATAAAGCAAATATTGAAAAGTGGGACACATTATTGATAGATATGATAGAAGGGGTATGAGAAACACCAAGAGTTAGAGAAAATGTTAGAGGAGATTTTGATGAAGAAACTATGTGATTATTTGTTGAGTGGATGGTAAATCCTAAACAAGTGACATGAAGGTTGCAAAAGGGTTTGAAGGATGGGAGTTAGGCACCATAGCAATAGTGCACAAGGTCTTAAGAAAAAATACCAGGGCCATGACCAACACACAAACAAAAGATATTATAGAGTGGGTATGCATAGGAAGCTGGGAGGTGATTTTTTGGTGAGAATAAGGTACCTAGAATAAAAATATCCAATGAGAACCAACATAGTAGATCATCCACACAAAGGAAAAGTCAATCAAATATTCTAGAGGATACTTCATCAAGTGATAAAGGAGGAACCTCACCATAGCTAACATAGCCACACAAGAAGGAAAATAAATATGTCCACCCTTCATGGGAGAAGGGAAGGAGGACCCAACTAAGCATATTAGTACATGTATAACCATTTACAAAGCAAATAGTGTGAACCAACCAGATGAATGGTTGCAATAGACATATATCTAAAGCAAGATAATACACCAACATTTCAAGCATGGAGTACAATGAAGAATGATTTCATCAAGGAATTTCATCCCTTGAGAGATGATGATGATATTGTAAGAGAAATATACACCATAAAAAAAGGTGTTGATGAGGACGTTAAAACATACAACCATCGACTAAAGTAACTGGCTGACAAAATGCAAATACCACTAGTAGATGCACCAGTTAAATCATGGTTTCTCTATGGGTTACAACCTAGATATAGGAAGAAGATGAAGGCAATACCATCCTCAACATATCATGAAGTGCTAGAAAAAGTGAATTTTTTTTATAGTGAGTCAAAATAGATAGTATTAAGGATCTTGATGCATACTAAGCATGAAAATTTGGATAGCGGTGAAGAGGATATAATACATGACTATCCAATAATTCCAAAAATAATTTGATAAGATAATAAAAGAAGCCAAGAAATATACACGATGAGATCAAAAATATATCTGGTGTACGAAATGTAAGGTTGAAGGATATTCAAATGTGAATTATCCTTGGAATGAATCACATATGTAATATTCTAGGACACAAAGTAGTGACATTTCCATTCAATTCAAAATTTTGTCAATAGAATCTCACAATTTAAGATCAAGAGGAAAACCTGAAGCCTCAAGATAACAGACAAGATGCAATGAGTGGAGGTTATAGAAATAACCACAGAGAGAGAAGGGTATATCAAGGTAATAGGCAAGGAGGCTAGAGCCATTTATAGTATGTTTTGAAAGGAAGACCAATCATACAATATCACAATTGCCAAGAATAGGGGTATTTTGTGAAGTATTGTTCTTCTCCCTAGATATAGAAGATAACGCAAAATAATGCTACACACATGTGTAGATGGTGGGATCTAGGTAAACACAAGGAGATCAATTATCCTAAGAAAGTAGGTACAAATGGCTCACAAAATGTGAATTTATTAGACATTGGTGTTCCTCTAGTAAAGTAAGAGGAAACTAACAAAGATGCATTGGCCATGACACAAAGTCAGGCTAAGAAGGATACTTACTAAGAATCTACCGAGTAAAGGAAGAGGTGGTAGGTGGAGAAGAAGGTAATTGAAGAAGATGTACATAAAGCTAAGCAGTTAAGGCTAGTACAAGAGAAAGAATTAAATAAACCATGCACATTAGAAGATACAACAATTATACAAGAGCAGGTAGCACAAGTCTTATATACAACAATAAAAATTAAGATGGCTAGTATGTTGGAAGTTATACCATCATTACATAAGGTGATGGGCAAGGAGATACAACCATAAAAAGTGATGGAGGTTCAGAGCCAACAAATATAGGAAAAGGAAATAAAGGATTATGTTTTGTATCCTACCATATTGATGATTTATGTTGGGAATAAACTAACATTTGTCCATATGGAGATTTTGGGGCATAAATTAACACAAGTTATTGTGGATGGAGGGTCTAGTGTTAATGTTGTACTAGAAATAACCTGGAAGAATATTGGTTCTCCATATTTATGGGCACCAATTTTTTGGTTGTACAATGTTGACTAGTATAGCATTAATATGAAGGAAGTATTGATGACACAGTAGGTGATAATAGCTGACCAAAAATTTGTCTTGGATTTTATTATGATTACTATGTAAAAGCCTACATACGATGCACTATTAGGAAGAGGTTGGCTGCGAGTAGCCAAAGCTAATCACAATTGGAAAAAAGAGTAGATCACATTCAAGAAATAATAGAATAAATATATAATTAACTTGAAGAAACAAATAATTAGTGAGGATATTGCCATGACATATGAGTCAGGCAATTCTTCAGGTGAAGAAGAATATGAATTGAATGAGGGATGCTATACCTAGAAGAATGTAGCGAGGATGAAGCCTAATATGATTGTGGACTCCTTCACTAGCAGATGGAGGAGTCCAAGATATTTCAACCCAACTACATCTGTATTAATAAAGAGGAGATTACGGAATAACAAGACAAGAAGAATATCAGTAAGAAACTGAAAGAAGAGGAATAGGAAGAATGGACATTTCCTAATAGTTTTGTAGAATATACAATCAGATATGTAGAGATAGATGTGAGACTAGAACATTCAATGAATGTAGAAAAGGCTAAGGTAGAACCAAAAAATATCAATATGAAGGACCTCAGATCATAGACGTAAATCTAGGAACAAAGAGTGAACCTATAATGATCCATTGTTGTGATGATTAGGATCCAATTTCGAAAGTAACAACTTTCAAAATATTCTTGGAATACAAGGATATTTTTGCATGAATGTATAAGGATTTGAAAGGCATACCACCAAAATTATGTGTCCACAATATTGCATTAATACTTGGGGTACAACCAGTGAGAAGGAGACCATATAGGATGAACCCAAGTATGCATCTCTAGTGAATATAGAAATATATAAGATGCTAGATGTTGGTAGAATTTGCATAGATTTTGAGTCTGAATGCAATAACAATTAAAAATTCCTTCCTGATTCCTTTCACATATTCCATTAAATAGGAGGTTGCAAGACATGAAATTTGTTCATTAAATGATAGAATTTTTAATTATAATCAAATAATTATAGTCAAAGAAGATATGTTAAAGACCACATTTATCATAGAAAATAGAATTTATGCATACAATAGGATGTTGTTTGGGCTATGTAATGCCCTAGAAACATTCCAGTACATTATTCTATACATCTTTAATCAATTGGCAACAGGGAAGTTCGAGTCATTATTGGATGAATGGTCCATCTATGGTTGGATCAAGGACCATCTATCGATCTTAAGTGAATGTATGAGCCGATGTAGGAATGCACAGATCTTACTAAATCTAGAAAAAATATTTTTTTATGGTACCATATGGGAAATTACTAGGATATGTAGTGTGCAATTAAGGAATGAAGATTTATCATAATAAGATTCATGTCATTCTATATATGGATGATCCATATGATGCGAGATCATTTAAAACCTTCTTAGGATTCATGGGATATTATCGAAGGTTTATCAATAACTATGCACATGTGTCCAACCCATTGGAATCCTTGAAAAAGAAGAATATTCCTTTTATTTTGACAAAGGAGCACCAAGGAACTTTCAAATAATTGAAAGCAAAGCTACTCAGTAGCTCTATCTTGGTATTTCTTGATTGGGATAAAGAGTTCCATGTCCACATTGATGCTTCAATTTTATCATAGGATGTGCACTAGCTCAAGAAGGACAACATAGGTTGGATCATTCTATCTACTTCGTAAGCTATTTATTGTCAAGGTAGGAAAGGAATTATATTAGAACAAAATAGGAAGCTTTGGGAATGGTATATGTAGTATAAAAGTTTAGGTATTACCTATTAGCAAACATGTTTGCCTTCTATGTCAATAATCATGCTCTGTTGTACCTGATAAACATTCCAGTGATATAAGGATGAGTCAGTAGGTGGCTCATCACTTTGCAAGAATTCATATTTAAATTAGTAGTAAGACTTGGTAAAAAACATGTGATTGTATATCAGTTGTCTTATATACGATCAGGAGA
Organism: Wollemia nobilis; assembly: GCA_028583015.1. NCBI lineage: Eukaryota > Viridiplantae > Streptophyta > Pinopsida > Araucariales > Araucariaceae > Wollemia > Wollemia nobilis. The sequence goes on along the minus strand of JAQPPZ010003263.1, from coordinate 674,260 downwards.
ACCTATAGGAATGGGAATTCTATATGAATTTATTTATGCACAATAAATTTGTAATTAATGTTGTACCATCATGGTACAAATTAATTGGGCAATACCTATCCATAGGAGAGTTACCAAAATATTTGATAGAGATAGAGAAGAGGAAAGTAATCATGAATTCAACACCCTTTCCACTGATAGCTAGATTGTTGTATAATATGGGTACTGATGGCATTTTGTAAATATGCATAATGGATGATGAAGTCAATACAACATTAAAAGAAGCTCACAAAGGTTTTATGGAGGACACATGGGACAATATGCCATTGCTAGGAAGATACTTTTGATAGAACTATGGTGGCCTACATTATACAATAATTCAAAATAATATGTACAAGCATGTGACACTTATCAAAGAGTGGGAAAGCCATTGCACAAAGACTTCATGCCTCTACACCCATCACAACCTCAAGAATTGTTTGAGAGATGGGGGTTGGATTTTGTTGGACCATTAAAAACCAAACATAGGTAAACTTGTCGATATATAGTAATAGACATAAAATACCCAACAAAATAGGTAGAAGAAATAGCACTAGTAGATAACATGGCAAAAATTATAGTCTAATTCTTGTATGAATATGAGATCACAATATTCACAATTCCACTACAAATAACAAGTGATAGGGGAGGTCACTTTGTTAATGAGGTTATTAAAAAGTTAATAATAGAATTCAATATTTTGCACTCATTATAAAGTTCTTACTACCCTTAAGCAAATGGGCAGGCATAGGCAACTAATAAGGTCCTGGTTTCTACATTATATAAGACCTATGGTATAGGAGTAGATTGGGAAGAGAGGTTGCCATCTATTCTAAGGATTTATAGGATAAAATTCAAGCCTAAAACAAACCATACTCCATTCTAGCTAATGTATGGTCAAGAGGTAGTAGTTCCTATAGAGTTCTTGGTACCTAGTCTATGGATAGTTGTGAAGCATCGCTTGGGTGATCAAAAAATATTGGAAGAGTGACTAGTCACACTCATCAGGTTGGATGAGAGGAGAGTTATGGAACAATGGAAAATTGAGGTAGTGTAGAGGCAAAGGAAATTGTGGCATGATAAGAATCTCCATAAATTAGAACTTAAGAAAAGTGACTTAGTTATTAAGTTCAATGGGAAGCAGAAAATAAAGCCTAGGAAGTTGAAGACTTTATGGCTTGGTCCCTTTCGAGTCCTAGAAGAAATGGAAAATGGGGTAGTAAAATTACAAAAGTTGGATGGGATAATTCTACCCAAAACTATGAATGGTTCGAATTTGAAGCCATACAAAGCATTATGTCTATTCATTGCTTCACAACGAATTGAACAATGACAGTGAGAAGAAGCTAAATCTAGTGAACCATAATAGATAGCTTCGAATGATCAATGTCCATCATAGGGGGACAATGATATGGGTATTACACATCTATTTGTAGAAGGGAAGGTGGTGCAACCAATTATAGAACAATAGGAATTGGTACCTCACCATGGTGAAAGAAGAATACTACAAGCATACATGAGATTCACAAATGGAATGGAATGAATTTCAAAAGATGAAGAAGAATGGATCCCTCCAAATGAAATAAGAAATCTAGAACTGATACCATTAGTGATAAATTGGGAGCGATAGGAAGAAGCTAATAAATTAGAAGCATAATAGTGTATCCACAATTAGAACAAAGGGAGTTACCTCAGTTAGTAGAAGGTCAACATAGGATACAACTAACAATATAGTATGAAGACATAATGGACACCTTTGACATAGAAGTTCTCAATTCAAATGAAGGTGGAGCTGTAGAAGAGGAAGTAATAGGTCTTACTCCATTATCTTAGATATATATGTTGCAATAGAGGATGTGGTATCAAGAATAATATTTGTAGGAGGAATATGAGGTATTAAAAGTACATAATGCAAGGCTTTGAGGATAGATCATCTAGGATTTGGATGAAATAATGCAATGGCTTGATGAGAAACAAGTTGTAAGGCAAAGAGAAATAGAAGTAGAGAGAGATGAAAATGATAATACACCTCAAGTAAATGTTAGACAAAAATAAGGTGCATGTTATAGTATAGGAGAAAGATCATAGGTCAAACCAAGAGGTGCGATACATGATCTGCTAATTACAATTGAAGTAACAAAGATAGTTTGGTGAGAAATCAAAGAATACATGATACTACCTAAAATGGAAGGGAATATACATGAGGGTTCGAGTGAGTCTAGTGATGAGGGAATGCATTGGATAACAAGGTATAGTAGCTTAGAAAGTAGTGATAACTTCTTAGTCAAGATACAAGAACCCCATGTTCATCCTGATATAGATGCCTATGTGACAACCTATCATTAGTTGAGAAGACAAATACAAGAAGTGAGGGGGATTCAATGAATAATGGATTTATCAACAAAGTGGTAAGCACAAGGATAATATAATTACAATGACTCAAGCACGACGTATGATTTCTCAAAAAAGTATAGGGAACCTTGGCAATTTTTCCCCATAATATCATTTTGAAGAAAGACAATGCATAAAATGACTAAGATGCACATATCATTGGATAAGAGCATTACAATAGTTGGTGCCATGATCCTCAAAAAATGAAGGACACTTGGCCAATATAGAGTTTGAGACATGGTTATGCACAACAATGAATATTCGCCAATAGGACGAATATTTGCATTTTTAAAATTTCAAAATGACAAGTTTGAGGGACCCTAGATGTCGGTCCTTTCACCCAAAATTTTCAATTTTTTTTTATGTGTCGGTTTGCCATTCGTTGATAATAGTATTATGCTTTTTTAAAACTCGCCAACACTCCCACCTAAATTGTGGACCATTTTTACCTTAAATTTCTAAAATTTGTAATTTATCCCACAAAAATCACCAACTATAACACTATAAATAACTAGCATGTCAGTGATAATTTTTCACAATCGAACCGAAGAGTACATTCGATTTATTTTAGAATTCCATCAAAGTTAAGCTGAGTCCAGAAACCCATTGATATGGTTCAAAAATACACTCAGAGTGAAACAAAATTCATACCTACATCTAGAATGATAGACAAACACATTTCTATATCCAGACTGACATTCAGGTACTGTTATGCAATCAGGCTGAAATTCGTTCGCCTAACATAGTTCTGCACATGGATCGAAAAATAAAATAATTGAATAGTCATACATCCATACCGACATCCTAATTTTGTTTTGTACTTGAACCGCCACACGAAACTAATTTGTTATCTGACAAAGTTTTGATTCTGAATCTTCCACCTATTCTTGTTTTGTACCCAGACCAACATCCGATATCTATTTTGTACACAGATTGACATCCAATTTATGTTTTGTAACCAAATTGACATCCAATAATTGTTCTGTAGCTAAACCACCATTTTGTACTAACCTGTACATAGACCGATATTTACACTAACTACAGACAACCCGACATAGGATTGCAACCGACATTGTTCTTATAACGGGTTGAATATTGATCTTTTTTCCAACCGTATCTACCTCCGAACCTTTTTCTACACCAGGTACTCTATTTACATTGTGAATCTATGATGCTTTTTTTTAAATTTTTTTAGAGAATATGAGTTGAAGCAGTTGTAGAAATAAGATAAGTCAATGTTCTCCATGTTTTCTCATATTTTCTCTCTTTTTATTACTATTTCTATTGAGATATGCTTTTCTATTACAATATTATGAGTAAGTGATTGCTTTGGTTCTTTAAGGATATTGTGATGCTTTATTTTGAATACACAAGTTTTTTTCTTACATTGATTTGAATTTGTATATTGATTAGTTTTATGCTCTTCTTAGTTACAAGTGCTATCTCCAGTGTAGTACACAATAAATCATGTCTAGAAATAGGTATGTATTTTCTACGAAACCACCATCTATTTGTTCTAATAATTACATTATATTGATCCCTCACAAAATTAAAATTTCTTCATTTTATTACTTTTCTAAATTGAAAAATATTTTCTTTACAAGTAAAATATCACCTAATGGCAATGCAAATAATGGGGCCAAATATCCTGCTAAAATGAGTATCCTGAATTATTTTAGTAATATATCAAAATCCAATGAGCCATCGATATTAGAGCAAATTAAAGGTACAAATGATTTTTGACTTCTGAACATTTAGTTGTATATTCAATGATTACTTTAAATAATGCTTTTTTTCTCAAATAGTTATCTCACAGTACGTGCCTCTGTCCATATTTCATGATGATATGAATCATATTCTTGTTTGTAAGTTTTTTTTGTCAAATCCAAAAATGATAAATAATATTATTGTATACTAGTATGTAGAATACCATGTTTATCTTGATATGCCTTAACTTGAAGATATTCCTCACCAAGAGATGCCTCCCAATGAAATTATCTTAACAATAACATCCAACAAACACTAGAAGATATTACTCAAATGAACATGCCAGCTGAAAATGAAAGTGATAAATCAAATACATTAAAATATTCTTTCCAATATTCAAGAAAAATACTAAAAAGATAAAGACATGTAATAGGGCTATTAGAAGGGCATTTAAATATGAATGGGAAGAAACATTTCTGTGGACAGAGCCTATCCCTTCCATGGACAATAAATTTGAACAAAAATAATGTAGAAGCAAAATTTGTAGTTGGAAACTAGGTAAGGATCACAGGCTACAAAATAAGAAATATATAATAGAAAAACATGTTGGCAAAGTTTATGTAAATGTTTGAGGAAGTGATGGTAAAATTAAAAAAGAAGTTAAGTGGAAGGATGCATCAGAATGTATGCATAGCAGATATGCAATAAAATATGAAAATCACTTAAAGCAACAAAAATCTCTTGTTGAGAAAGGTGGAATGATTAAATCCCAATTTCAAAAAATGTATATGACCATTTTAGCTACAAAAAGTTTGCAGATGGCTGTTGTATATAATATTCTTAAAATGGGTAGACCCATGTCTGATTTTAATGGTCATAAGCACTTGTTTGAAATTGTCGATGTGCAAAACCTTCCTAGTTCCCATTGGTTAGATCGAAGTGGTTGGAAAATGGTAAAATATCTATCATTAGTTGAGAAGGACCTGAGGGAGAAAGTAAAACATGCTAGATTCATATCACTTTCTATTGATGAGGTGACGATTGTGGAAAACACATCATGGATTTACATGCATGTGTACACATTTCAAAATCATGTAAGGCAACCTAGTTTGCTAGGATTACATAAGATGGTGGAAAATTCAAATGTAGAAAACATCTATAATATTGTTGTGAGTAGTTTAAAGGATATTGCAAGAATACATGATATATAGATAGTCACAAATTTAATATGCATCAGAGCTGATGTTGCTGCTATAATGCAAGGGCACAAGAATGGTCTTTGTATTCATATCCAAATGTCAGTTGCCCCATATATGATACCCATTCATTGCATGGATCATAGAGTAAATATAGCATACAAAATCGTGAGATCTTTTGAAAATGTTGCAAGAGTAGAAGACCTAATTCATGAAATACATTCTTATTTTTATTGTAGTCTAAAAAGGTTCGTAGAGTATCAATAGTTTTCACTAGGATTTACAGAAGGAAAAAAATATTAAAATATGTGGATACAAGGTGGATTTCAATGTATCAACCTACACACAGAGTTTTTAAAGAGTATCAATCATTAACAAGGTTGATGTATGCAGATTGTAGGGTTGTTTATAAGGCAAAATATATGATGTTCCATTTGAATGACTTTCAAATCCTTTTTATGTTATGTGGTATTCTTTCAATGTTACATGAAATGAATAGGTTGATTAAACTTGCACAAGAGAGATCCATCTATATCGTTGATTTCATAAGGATGAGAAAGAAAATATGTGTGATTATTGACAGGTTCTATGTTTTCAAAAAAGACTTTGAAGATCCCTTGTTTGAAATTTGGAATACATTGACAAACATAAACAATCCAAAAATATTTTTGAAGTTTGACATCAGTGATCATATTTTTATTAATGTTCATGCAAATATGATACCTTTGTATTATTTTGAAAGGTAGGCAAGTATAGTTGTTGATGATGTTTAACAAGTTGTTGTGATACACAATAGATTTGAAGTTGTTTTACACAAAATAAAGATAAATTTGTTTAAAATAGAAGAATAATTGACAAAAGAGATAAGAGAACGATTTTAAAGAGATGAGTTTCTTGAGTTAATGGGTGTGGTTAACCCCATGTTTTGGGGTCCTTGTAGCGAATACAATTTTGCACATGAGTTGTTTGTTAAATATATGTTCAAACTTATCAATCATTTCAGTAAAAGTGTGGAAGTCAATGGTGTTGAAATCAAATATATAATCAACAAAGATCTCTTAAAACAACCGTCATCACATTTTGGTGGAAAAATGGTTGAAAAACATCACTTTTGAGTAACATCCATGAAACTTGTTCCATTGCACGTTTGTGGTAAAAATTGTATCTAAGTAGTGTCTTGCAAGATACTATTAGTGAATACTTATATTTATATGAATTATATCAAACAATGATATTGGGATCTGTGGAAGATGAGAGTATTTTTAGTGCACTATCTTTCATTAAATCTAAACTCCGCAATAGGCTAGACAAAAATTTAGAAAATTGTTTGAGAATTTATGTGTCATCATATTAGTTGAACACATTTTCTTATGACATGACATTGGCATATTGGAATTTGCTTATAGGCAGAAAGGGTACCAAGAATACAAATGATAATGATGATTTCAGTGATTATATTGTGGGGATACAGATAATTGAAATGCAAAATAATAATTTTGGACAAGCTGAGAAATATTTGTTTCAGCTACCTAATTTGTGAATTTTCCAGTATTGTAATTTTTCCAGTATTTCACAACATTAATAAATTTGAATTTATTTGATATCAGATTTTACAATAGTGATTCTGGACACGCTGAGAATATTTGTTTCAGCTAATCTGGTTTGGGATTCCGGACAAGCCAAAAATGTTTGTTTATGGATCCAAGTGTTATTTTTGAAATAGTTTTAATTGCATTTATATCATAGTATTTGTTTATTTCAGTTACCAGAATTGTAATTTTTACAAGATTTTACAACCTTGTTCAATATGAATGTGTTTATTGTCATTACAAGATTGTTTCATCTATTTGAATTGTAAATTTATTCTTTATCACAAAACACTGTCTTTCAAATTATATGTTTTATGATGTAAAAGATAGAATTCTAGTTCATAATTGATTTACAACATAATTTTAAAAAATATTGCCAACTGATATTAATATATCAGATAACTGAGTTGAATGGTGAATATAATTTAATCGTTCATTTTTTTTTAGATTGTAATTGTGAATATAGTTGAATCGTTACAAATTTAAAAAATAGCACATGAATATAAATAGAAATGACCAAATGAGTGATAGAATTTGTAGAATATTTGAAGGTTCATTTCAAATTATTCTTGATTAGTTGTGGTAAATTGATTAAGTGCATTTTATTGAGAGTATATTGTAGTGATAAGGTGTAAATTTTTAGTGCATTAAAAAGTAGAATTTGTTAGATTCATTTGCACTATTATTACTATCAAAATAAATTAGTTTTGTGCATTGAAGAAAAGGTACAAAATCTAGTTTGCATCAAGTTTCTAAATATACTCTTAAAGCACAAAAACCTGCAACTCTTCGTGAATATAGTTGAATCATTACAAATTTAAAAAAAAACACATGAATATAAATAGAAACAACCAATGAGTGATAAAATTAAAATAAACAAAAGCGATTTCCATTAATTGCATAGAAAATAAATAGTACAAAATTGTTTATACAACCACCATGAAATGTATCATTACTTATACAACCACCATGAAACGTATCATTAAACAGTATAAAATTGTTTATACAACCACTAGTACAAACTTTCTTCCCACAATGAAACGTATTACAACAAAGCATTTTTTTCAAGGGTGAGCAGGGGTAGATTCAGATCCTCCTTGTGCACATGGATAACCTAGGCCTTGAGATTCGATATTTCCTTGTATATCTGCATCTCCTTGAGTTTGATATGCTCCATGTATATCCGCATCTCATTTACTTTGAGATGCTTCCAAAGTTGCAAGTTCTTTTCCCTTATGTGTTATTCCAATAACCTTCTTAGGCCGATTTAGTACTCCCATTCTGATGAGGTCTTCCTTTACCTTTTGTAAGCTTCCCAACAACAATCTATCTTCTTTTGCTGGATCCTCAAGGACTACATGTTTGTTTTATTTAAGCTTCTTCTTAAGCAAGATATTTGGATCCATTTTGTGCTTGAGGATAATTTCTTTTAAATAATTATTATCCCTGACCTTAGTCTATAAGATCTTCTTAATTGTTATCATATTCAATATTGATTTCTTTGCAGCCTCGATATTAACAACCAAGAAATTAACTTATTTCTATAAATTCTAGAAATTTGCCTACATTAAAATTAAATAACAACTTAGTTAGTCCATGGACCATAGTCAAGAGTAAAACATAATGATAAATTTGATTGAATTTAAAGCCTCACCTCCACAACATCTCTTGTAGCTTTAGCAATTAAAACTTTCTTCATATCAGAAGCCCATAGGTTGTAGTACACCTAGGCTCAAAATTTAGGTTCTATAACTTTATCAACATAGTGTATAAAATTTTATCATCATAAGAAATAGAAGGGTTCACCGATCCTGATTGGGCTTTTTGTAGCAACCCAGCAAGCTTCTCAGGTTGGTTTCTGACAAGGGCAAAAATTTCCTCCCCTTTATCATAATTTTTATAGCAGACTTTTATTTCCTTGATAAGGATCTTTGCCTGCAATTCCCAATCCTTCACTTCATTCATTTTTTCAAGTAAAATATCCCGGATCAGTGAATAACAACCATAAAAAATCAACTAATATTCAGAAACTGTAACTTCTTCATCCTCAGGATCAGAATCCAAGGTTTCAAAGGCGACAATGGAATTATCTGAGTTTTTGGTTCTGGATATAAATTTACCATATCTAACACTTTTAACCCTTCAATGTTTCCCTATAGAAGATAATCCTGATCAAATTATTATACATCTAAATTGGAGGTTGAAACATCTTTCAAAGAAACACTAGTTACTAAAAATGGTAAATCTAGAATTGCAAATGCATGTGTGTACGATTGTGTGGGTTCCCCCGTGATCTCGGTACATCAAGTTCTTTTCCAATAATTTGACCTTGCATAAATGGTTGTCACTTTTGATATTATCATGCTGATGGTGATGGACTTAGTGGTGGTGTTGGAGCTGGTGGTGGTGGTGGACCTGGTGGTGGTGGACCTGGTGATGTTGGACCTGGTGGTGGTGGTGGTGGCATCATTTTCTTCCTTCTTTCATGAAATTGTGGTGAGGGACCTAAATATATTATAATAAGATATTATTAAACAAAATTAAAGGAGATAATTAACAAATAAAAAACTTACATACTCAATGAACAAATCTCGTGTTGCCCTTAATCCTGTGGATACAACTAGGTGTGAGTTTTTGTGGTGGTTTTGCGTAAAAATGAAAAACATACCAAAAAATAAAAAATAGATATAATTTCAACTAAATAGAAATGGTAATGAATAAAAAAACTTGAAGTAGTAAACTTACCCGTCATTGGTGCGACATAACTAGATTCACCTTCCATGGCATTTGATTGCACACATTGACGAGAAGCGAGAGAATAAGTTGGCTTCTGCAATTTATGAGGTCTTTGTGGTTGAAAGTCAATCATTGTCCCTTCTAAATCACCACAGTATTTTGGCATGTGACTTTTAACACCAACATCCTTCTTTTCCTGTGCGATGACTACCTTACTCTGTATTTAGATGTCAAAAAAAAGTTAAAACATAAATTAAAAATATCTTAAAATATATAAATTACTGTTGGTGAAAAATAGAATAATTACCTTCAACTCTTCGACAGTCATAGAAATGCTTTGTAATTTAGTTTGCAAAAAATTTGGTGAACCATTTTCCTAAAAATAATGAAAATTGTCATAATAAAGAACTAAAATAAAATTTACTGAAGCAATCATGAGAGGTTTATCTGATTGGCTAATCTAAACTGTATAGAGTTATGATCTGATTCGATTAGACATATATGTACACTAGTCGAATCTTTCATGGTACTATAAATAATAAACAATATAAGCCAACAACCAGAATGGAATCTTCCATATTCCAAGCAAAAATAGTTTTACTTGGAAAAATTCAAGAATGGCCTTGAAATCATCGTTTGAAATAGAGTTATTGGTTAACCCTCTCTTGGAATTCACCGTAGAGGCTACAAAAAGCAAAAATAGGTGACAAAAAAATTGAAATTATAAAATTTAAGATAATCAAATGAAAATAATTATAACTAACAACAATTCCAAAGAGATGTTGAAATGCTCCACCAAGAAAGCCTTGTCATTCTTGTTGAGGAGAAGCTTCTGTGATACTGCAACGAGACCCTTATATGGAAGTCCAGTCAATCTCTAGATATCAGAGGGTTTTTTTTTTTTTGGTAAGTGTTTGTATTTATAGCGAGTTTTAACAAGGATCCCAAAACCTGATTACATAAGCAATGGACCTAGGGCATCAATCCCTTGAAACTGGACACCAAAACAGAAATCCCGCCCAGCGGTAACATTAAGCATGAAACAATCCCCCTTAGCGGGAAACAAACAAATAAGAAAGAAACTAGTTTTGGAGATCCCGCCCAGCAGGGAGTAGCCAAAAACCACCATCGAGAAGATCCCACCCAGCAGGAAGCAAAGAAAAACCGTTACAATAAAATCTCGCCTTGCGGGAAGCAGTCAAAACCACCACAAACAGTCCCGCCTAGCGGGAAGCAATAGGGAAATCCCGCCATCCGGGAAACCAGCAGAAAAGAAAGGATCCCGCCTCGCGGGAAAATCGACAGATTTGGCGGATCCCGCCCTGTGGAGAAACCATCCCGCCCACCGAGAAAACATTCAGTTCAGTGAGAGCCATCCTGCAGAAAGCCGACAGCCAGCACAGAGAGGATCCAGCCCATCAGGAAGTGACCAGAGAGTTGCACCACAAGGAACCCACCCCGGGAAAATAGAAGAGGATCCCAGCAGCAGGGACCAAGAATCTCGTCCAAGCACAGAGCCCATTGAGGATTCACAAGAAAAAGGGGGAAGCTGTCCAAACCCTAAACCATCACCTCCATCGCACCGAGAAACGCAGGGGACCAGATCCACACAAAAAACCTGTAAAAAACCCCAGGGGGAAGCCTGAGGGAAAAAGGGAAGGGATCCCCAACCAAACAGGGATCCCTGGGAAGCACCAGTCCGAAAAAACAACCAAGGAAACCCTAGCCGGTCGGGAGGGGCGCGAGATAGTGGAGAAGGATCTCCCCCAGGAGATCATCCGCAAATAACCACTCCTCGGGAGGGATGACCTGGGTTGAGCCAGGGACTGGGCAGGAACCAGGAGCCATGGGAGGGGGAGCAGGGGAGGGACCAGAGCCCTCCCCTCTCTACTTTCTTCCCTCTCCCCATATCATCTAGATATCAAAGGGTTTGACTGTAAAATATATTTTCCAATTGTGTGTCAACACAGTAATGGCCCCATGATCATTGTCGTAAGCATCGATTATGTTGTGTAGAATAAATTTGTTTGTTCTAAATTAGGGCATAGAAGCCAAACCCCCAAAATTTGCATTATGAACCCATATGCAGTCGATGCCATCGAGCCCAACTACGTACTATTTAAAAGTGATATAAATTTGATTTTAAAATACTATTTTATGTGTCATCATGGTTGTCATTACTTTGGAAGGGTGTGGGGTAATGGTCTCTTGGAGAAGGGAAGCGATAGTAGCTTCGCTCTGATTTGGTGGAGCAGAAAAAAGTCTATAAAAATAAATTTTGATGCCTTTTTATAGATGAGACTGAGTGGGGTGGACATGTGGCAGCGTGTTATTGGATATGTGTGTGGGATGGACATGTGATAGCATGTTAGTGGATATACATGTAGTGGTGTTCATCTACATTACTGTAGTTGATCCATCTACATCACTACACCTAGTCCGTCTGCATTAGTGCACCTAATCTGTTTATATTTTACACAACCGGACTGTCTATATTTCTACCCTCGACCCATCTACATTGATGCATTCGATCCATATATTATACTTCACCCCGTATGTTTGCATTTTTACACCTGTTCTATCTGTAATGTTGCACTCGACCTATCTACAATACTTCACCCGATCAATCTGCAATGTTGCACCCGATCCGTCTTCAATATTTCATTTGGTCCATTTGCATTTTAGCACCTAGACCATCTTCAATGGTGCACCTGATCTGTCTATAGTGTTGCACCCGTTATGTCTACAATTCTTCACCTGGTTCATCTACAATGTTGCACCCGGTTCATTTTCAATCCTTCAACTGGTCCTTTTGCATTTCTATGCTCATTTCATCTTCAATCCTTCAATCAGTCCATCTACATTTTTATACCCTAAATCGTATGCTATTTGCACTTGGTCTGATTTTGAATAGTATTTTTGCACCCGATACGAGCTCGAATCTTATTTTGCACCCAATCCAAGCTCTGATTGTGTTTTGCACACGGCCTGAAAAAATAAAAAAATGTTTATCTTGCCAAATTTTTACAATTTTTATTAGAATATAAGGTAATTCACCATTGCCTTTGATGTGAGGTTGGCCAAGATTTTCCATGGTTTTGAAATGGATTTACCAATTTTATACAAGTACATTTTGAGTCCGACCCCTTGTGCATAACCCTGGTTTGAGGATGTGACTCCTATTACTCAGGAAATGGGAAGAATGAATTGACAACAAGATCAATGATAAAAATCCCAAGTACTACAGGATAACAAAGAGGTCATAGAGGAGGATTACGACCACTAAATGAAAGAAGGAATCATTTATATCCTTTACCCAGAGGAGGAAGAGGATGGATTCAACCTCCTACTCTAATATGTCCTAGATAACTTGAGGAGGTACCATATGGATGCTTTAATTGGACCAAGAATGTTCAAGGCCATAATGGACGAGGAGGATTCTTGCCAAACTATACGAGATGATACCCACTTGGGCAACCACTAATGCATCAACAAGGATCAACAAGAATAGAAGCTATAAGAGGCTTCCCTCATAGAAATATTGACCTATTTAATTTACAAAGAGGTTATATGGCACAAGTACAATATCTCAAAAGACAAATTCAAGGTAGAGGACTTGCTGGTCTAGGAAGAGTACGATTTGTAGAGGAGGCTAGTTGAGGTCGACAAAGGACTTGATCACCAAGTTTGGAGGTGAATTTAGTCCATGGGGATAGAAGTATAAGTCAATTCAATTAAAATAGAATAGTAAGGACATCTTCATTGGATTATCAGTCAAGTGGAAAAAGGAGAAGCCTCAAACAAGAAATTTTGATCTTTTAAGGAGGGAATTGTACAATTTCAAATCGTACAACTTGCAATTGTATGATTTTGAATTGTAAAAATGGTAATTGCACCATTGAAAATCATACAAATGGAAATTGTATGGTTACAAATCACACAAATGACCAATTTAAGCTTGATTTTATGATTACGTATTGTTCATTATTGAACAAAATGAAGTGGTGGAACCTCCAAATGACACATCGATAGATGAAATCATACAAGTGAATGTCACAATATGATTTCCCAAAAGGTAAGTGTAAAATTGGTAATTTTGAAAAAAATAATATAAAAATAGAAAAGTAATCTTGATTTTGAAATTCCCTTGGAATGCAATTAATATAGAATATGGTTGAAAAATAGAAATGACGGCCTCTTTTGATAAAAAAAAATATATTCAAAAATCAAGAAAGGACAAAATTGCATGCAAAAAGGTATCAGTTGGTAATAATTCATGTGATATCCAAAATTACATGCAAATAAGGTTTAAGTGGCACATATTCATGCAAGAGGACATTTTTGTTATAGAAATATGGCACCATGCAATTTTTTTTACTAGATTGTACAAATTGCAAGGTAAAAATAGGTGATTTGAGAGAAAGGAAGTGCAATACAAAATTTTTCTACCATATGGGTGTACAAATAACACAATTTTATCAATTTCCTTGACCCATTTTAAAATTTGGACCATGGAATTTCTTGATTTCGAAAAAGCAAACTGTAGTGGAGTGCCAATAAAACAAAACTAAGGTATTTTCCCATAGAAAGCAGGGTGTTCTTCTCAGTAAGAGTGGAAGTTATGGAAATTACCTGGAAATAAAACTCTAAAGGAGGGATATTTTTATTAAAATGTAGTTCTTGAGGTAATTTACTGCAAGTAGTGAGACATTACCCAGGTTGGAGTTGTGCTTTTTCAGAAAAACCAGATATGGAGCAGATATCTTAAAACCCTAATTGCATGAAAATTCGATCGATGAAAAAGAAAAAATACCTTAGTTATTGCATGTGTAAAAGGATAAAGAAGAGGTTCATACAATATATTGCACACAATTCCAAATTAAATCGTATAATTTGATAATTGCATAAGTGAACAAAAAATGCACCAGAAAGAGGAAAATTACACAATGATGATAAAGGGTGCAAAGCAAATTGTAGAAATCACACCAGACTAATATTTTAGGGCAAGTAACATTCTAAAAAGTATATTGTATGATTTGAGGATGAAAATGTACAATTTGGAGAAATATTGTACAATTTTAGAGCAAGATTATGCAAATCAGAGCCTGAATTATGTGATTCCAATGCAATTGTATGATTTAGAATGCAATTGTACAATTTATAGCACTATCGTATGGATATGAGGTTACCTTGTATGATTTGGAGTTTATTTTATGATTTTATATGAAATTGTATGATTTAGAGCTCAAATTGTATGTTTTGGAGAAATTTTACAAAATTAGAATACAATTGTATGATTTTAGCAACAACTATACGATTTTGTAGGAGTTGTATAATTTCAAGAAGCACATGTATGATTATGAGTAATATTTGTATGATTTCTTGAAGCATTTGTATATTTTTTGGAGTAGTTGTATGAAAATAAGACATCTTGTACATTTTGTGATGTGATTGTCTTGAATTGCCAAATTGAGCACAAAAATGGGCTCCATAATGAAGAATGATGAATAATGAGCACTGAGCAGGAATTTCAAGCTCATTTACAATAGATCTCAATAACAAGGGTTGAATGCTCACTAGGACCACTACACCAAAGGGACCCATGGACCAAAAAATTAGAAGTGACCTACCCAGTGTAAGGACAAGGATAAGGGTTTCAGCCTCAAGGAGGATATTAGTTCAATAGAAGAGGAGACATAGAACTGTGGCACACTATTCACCACAATTTCAATGGGTCTGATCAAGAATATGGGATAAATTTCACATCCATAGGAGGAGGAAGAATAGGAAAGGACTGCACCACAAGAAATGGCTAGAGGAATTCAAACAAAATTTTTGTTGAAGGTACCCCAATTTGGCATTTCGAATGAAGAAGAAGATATGGATTACCAAGTGGACAATTTCTTGGAATAAGTTTGTGATATGTTCATAAGTACTTAATTGTAATTTTGCATAGGCTGTGTTGGGTAGCTGAAAGAGTGGAGAGAGAAGACCTTCGCTGAATTGGAGAATATTATGGAGTGGGTGTGCAATGAGAATTAAATACTGAAAATAGCTCAAATTCATGCACAATAAAAGAGATGGCTACAATAAAAGAAGCATTGGAGCACAACAATACTAAAGCCAAGGAGAAGCTAAAACCGACTAACATTGCAATGAATGATATGAAGCTTGCTCATGAAGAGAAACTTTACTCACAAGAACAAGATAACACCTTATGATCCCATAAAAAAATATAAAAATAAGTGGTTAGAAGAATAGGAGGTATTTTTTCACTAGTATGCAACATATATTAAATAGCAAGAGGATTAGTTGAGTTTGCACAATCAACAAATCAAGCAATAGGATGAATAAATAGCAGTTCAGAAAGAACTCAAGAAATTAATGGTTTTGCTTATTTAACCTTCAATTTTCAATGGTTCATTTTTCTAAATTCCAAGAAACTAATGTTTGATGTAGTAATCCTTATATCTCCCTAATTTGGAAATTTATAAAATAATAATATTTGCAAACTAGTATTTTAATTTTCCAATGTTGAAAACCTTATATCTTCTACTTAATTATTTTCAAATATTTTAATGTTTGAATCTCATGCAATTTGTAATATCTTTTAAGATATACTCCCTTTACTTTAATTGCCTTCTAACTCTCTAAGGTTGGTATTTGATTAATTCTTCAATGCAGTAATAAATAAACTTCAACCTTATATTAAGCATCTTGAAATATTTCTTGAGATTTTTCACTCCTTTGGTTTTAATTGCTTTCTATTCTAAGGTTATAAATTCTCAAATGCAATATAAGTTTAACCTTAACTATATAAAATACCTTATACCTCCTTTTTTACTTTAATGAAATCAAATATCAATGTAAATACACCTTTTAATTTTAGTGTGTTGATTGGATTTGGTCTTGACTTCATTGTGCAAATTTGGGGTATTGGAATTTCTCTATCTTCACCTTATGACAATGTGCATTCAATGCTCTCATTATAATGGTGCTCACCTATGATGGTCTCTTTCTCCTTTAATGTGATTTGACCACTTTTGCACTCAATACTTGTTGGAGATATGCTTCCACTGTATACATTCTCTTCCTTGTGAAGGCTATTAATATGTTTGTCCTTCTTGAAACAAGTGTTAAGTGGCACTTTACGATTCCCAATACCTTGTATCTTCTCCTTAGGTAGTGTATGGCTATTATTAACCTTGTAAGATGTTACTCCATGTTGTTTAGGCCTATGAATAATTCTTGAGCATTGGATTGAGTTTTGAGTAACGCCCTCATCATGAATGAGCATTGAAAATGCTCATTCATGATGAGGGCGTTACTCCTTTTGAGTGCTCTTTGATTTCTTTTTCAAGTGTTAGAATACGTATATGCCTCTTTTATAGGTAGAAAATCCACATCCTAGAAGAAGAAGAAATAAGGTTGGATTTGCACAATTTTGTCAATTTTTTCAAATGTACAGTTTTTATTAAAACGTACAATGTAGGGTTATCTAATTCCACAATGTAGAGTTGTAAAATGTACAATTGGGTGGAGTTTTATAATTTCATAAATGTGCAATTAGATGTAAAATAAAATTAAGTTGAAATATACATTTAGGTTAATTTGATAATAATCATATTAGACTTAGGGAAACCTTAATGCAAGTTAGTTTTCTTACGAGGTGGTAGATGTGAATAATTGGTTGTCTCAGGAACCACTTTGGAATGGCCTGGGAAATCATTATAAAGACACCCCATTAAACTTTTGAGGGTTTTTCACTACTATTTTCTTGATAGATGTGGATTACTATGGTTTTTGAGGGATGTTGTTTACATATGTTCAGTTTTATTATTGTTCAGGATTGATCTTGTATCTTTTACAAAGCATTATTAATACGAGTGTAGGATTATACATTGTGTGTTATTATGAATTCTATTGTGTATGTTGATGGTGAATCTATATTGTACATTCTATGCAAGTATGGCTAGGATGGTGTGGCAAATGGAAGATATTATAATGGAATTGCACTATTGATGAACCCACAAACTATTGTGATATTGGAAAATTAACTTTATGTATTATTGTTGTTGTACTTGGATTTTTACAGGCTATTATATGATTTCTAGGAATGACAATAATTAGATTCGATGCCATAACTTGGAATTTGGGTTTGCTTGTTGGAATACTAGGTTAGTAATTTCACCATAAGGATAAACAAATCTTGCATTGTGAATATTCTGAGTGTAAGTTGGAAAATTTGTAATTGTACATTTGTAGTGAGGGTTTGGTGAAATCGTACAACTACTCCACCAAACTGTATAATTGATCATTTTCCTAGTTTGGAAGTGAAATTGCATAGTTAAAACTTGCCAAGTAAGGAAAATCAGGGTTTGGAAGAGAAAGATTACAAAATTGATCATTTTTAGTTGCAAAATGACTTCCAAAACATTTTACAAGTGGTAAATTATACATTCTAGGGTGTTGTATGAATTAGATCATACAACTATATGATTTGGAGACTGTACAAGTAGTTTTGTGAAGTTTACAAATAATTCAATAGTGAATCATACACTTGTACAATTTGGAACAAAGCTATTATAAAACATGGGAATTCATTCCAAAACCTCCCAATTCACCTACCCCTCTATGAATACTCCCCTTGTGCTACATTTGGTGATGTTGCCTAATCAAACTTGGACAATTAACACCATTTTTGTCAAAACTGGATCAAAATTACCACAGTTGAGAAGGGTTTGTAATTGATAATATTTAAGTAGAAATCAATTAGAGGTGAATGATAGATACAAGTTTATAAAGACATGGGAGATGAAATCAAGGATACGAGCATATTCCAATAAGAAGAAGCACAATAATTGCTCAAAGGGAGAATGTGAACAACTCTATACAAGATACAAATGAACCAGTGATAGAACAAGTATGGAATTTAGACAAAGTAGATATTTAAAGGTGGGATACATTGCTGATAGATACGAAAGAAGGGGTACAAGAACCACCAAGAGTTTGGGAAAATGTTAGAGGAGATATTTATGGAGAAACTATGTGAGTATTTAGTGAGTGGATGGTAACACCTGAATAAATGACAAGAAGGATGCATAAGGGTATGAAGGATGAGAGTTAGGCACCAGAGCAACAATGCACAAGGTCTCAATAAACAAGAGCAGGGTCATGGCCAACACACCAGCAAAGGAGGTCTTAGAGTGAGGATGCACATGAAGCTGGGAGGTGACTTTTTGGTGTGAATAAGGTACCTAGCATAAAAATATTCAATGAGGAGCATCATAGCAGATCACCCACATAAAGAAGGAATAAATGAAGTATTTTAGAGGATATTTCATCAAGTGACAACGGAGGAACCTTACCATAGCTAACATAGCCACACGAGCAAGAAAAAAAAC
This sequence comes from Wollemia nobilis, assembly GCA_028583015.1. NCBI lineage: Eukaryota > Viridiplantae > Streptophyta > Pinopsida > Araucariales > Araucariaceae > Wollemia > Wollemia nobilis. The sequence continues at coordinate 655,219 of JAQPPZ010003263.1, read as the reverse complement.
ATGTTCACCCTTTATGGGAGAAGGGAAGGAGGACCCAACGAAGAATATCGATACATGTATAACCACTTTGAAAGAAAATAACATGAACCATCCAGATGAATGGTTGCAATTATTTCCTACCACATTATTTGAACTTGCAATAGACAGGTATCTAAATCAAGAGAATACACCAACATTTCAAGCATGGAATACGATGAAGAATAATTTCATCAAGGAATTTCATCCCTTGAGAGATGATGGTGATATTGTAATAGAAATATACACCACAAAGCAAGGTGTTGATGAGGATGTTAAAACATACAATCGTCGACTAAATCAATTGGATGAAAAAATGTAAATGCCACTAGTAGATGCACTAGTTAAATGATGGTTTTAACTATGTGTTATTAACAAGATATAGGAAGAATATGAAGGTCGTACCATCCTCAACATATAATGAAGCACTAGAAAAAGTAAAAAAAAAATAGATTGAGACGAAGTAGATAGTAGTAGGGATTATGGTGCATATTAAGCATGAAAATTTGAACAACGTAAAAGAGGATACAATACATTATACTATCCAATAATTCCAAACAAAAATTGATAAGATAATAAAAGAAGCCAAGAAAGATACACAATGAGATCAAAAATATATCTAGTGTACAGAATGTAAGGCTGAAGGATATTCAAATGTGAATCATCCTTGGAACAGATACTACCATATATGTAATGTGCTAGGATACGAAGTGGTGATATTTCCATTCTATTTGAAAGTTTACCAATAGACTCTCACAATCCAATATCAAGAATAAAACCTGAAGCCTCAAGGGAATGGACAAGTTGCAACAAGTGGAGGTTACAGAAATAACCATAGAGGGAGAATGTTGTATCAAGGCAATAGGCAAGGAGGCTAGAGATATTTGTAGTATGATTTTAAAGGAATACCTATCATACAATATTAAAATTTCAAGAATGGGCATTTTATGAGGAATTGTCTTTCTCCTCATATACATAAGATAATGCAAAACAATGCTACACACATGTGTAGATGGTGTGGTCAAGGTAAGCACAAGGAGGTCAATTATCCTAAGAAAGTAGGTACAAATGGCTCACAGAGTGTGAATTTATTAGACAATGAGGTAGGAGAAGGAAACTAACAAAGATGTATTAACCATGACACAAATTCAGACTAATAAGGATACTTACCCAGAACCTACCAAGGAAAGGAAGAGGTGGTAGGTGGTGAAGAAGGTGATTGAAAAAGAGGCACATAAAGCTAAGTAGTCAAGGCTAATAGAAGAGAAAGAATTAAAGAATCCAAGCACATTAGAAGACACAAAAGTCATACAAGAGATGGCAACACGAGTCCTAAATACAACAATTAAAATCAATATGGCTAGTTTGTTGTAATCCATACCATTGTTACATAAGATGATGGACGAGGAGATACAACCACAAAAAGTGATGGAGGTTAAAATCCAACCAATATAGGAAAAGGAACAAAAGGATTATTTTATGGATCCTTCCATATTGATGATTGATGTTGGGAATAAATTGGCATTAGTCCATATAAATATTCTAGGGTATAAATTAACACAAGTGATTGTGAATGGAGGATCCAGTGTTAATGTGCTACTAGAAAGAACCTAGAGGAAGATTGGTGCGTAATATTTATGGGCACCAAGATTTTAGTTGTACAGTGCTGACTAGTATGGAATTAAGGTAAAGGGAGTATTGATGATACAACATGAGATAATAGCTGACCAAGAATTTTTCTTGAATTTCATTGTGATTACTATGTATAAGCCTACATACGATGCACTGTGAGTAGCCAAAGTTATCATGTTTGGGGAAAAGAGTAGATAACATTAAATAAAGTACATCATAAATATATGACTAACTTGAAGAATCAAAAAATTATTGAGGATGTTTCCAAAACATATGAGTCAGAAAGTAATTCAAGTGAAGAAGAATATGAACTAAATGAAGAAGGGATGTTATGCTTGGAAGAATGTAGTGATGATGAATCCTGATATGATAGTGGACTCCTTCACTAGTAGATGGATGAGTGTGAGGTGTTTCAACCCAACTACCTCTGTATTAATACAAAGGAGATCATGGAAAAGTAAGATGAGAAGAAGGTCAATAAGAAACCTAAAGAAGAGGAATAGGAAGAATGGATATTTCCCAATATTTTTGTAGAATATACAATCAAAGATGTAAAGATATATGCGATACTAGCATATTTGATGAATTTGGAAAAGGCTAAGGTAGAACTAGAAAATATAGAATATGAAGGACCTCAAATTGTAAACGTAAATCTAGGAATGAATAATGAACCTAGAATGATCCATTGTGGTGATTATTAGGATCCAATGTGATGAGTGTCATCAATTATTCATCATTTAATCATTATTCTTGTCAATCCAGGGTGGTGTCCAATGGTTGTATACGATAGGAAAGTCAGGCAGTTAAAGGATCAGTTCATTCAGAGGAGGGATTTATTGGTAGAGTAGTTAATTTTGGGGGTTTGATGTCACCTTTAAATCCTATGAACTAAAATTGACTCCTATTTACCTTTACAAAAATGAAATTGCAGGAATTGAAATTTTGCAGGAAAAAGAAAACTACTTAAATTGCAAAATTTAAAATGATAGTAATGAAAGGATGCAGAAATGGAAATAGCAAAAATGAAACTTGCAGAATTGAAAATCACACTTGCATGAAGTAGAACCTAATTACAATAACATAATTTACAGAACTGAAACATCAAGAAATTCTCTGATGCAAACTGGAAATGTCAAAGTCTGAAACAACTATTGAAAAACAAGGAATTTCATAAAATGTTGTAGGATGCAAGAATCTATGCTAGGTGGTCAGCCGACATGCACATACTCCTATAATAATTACAATTTATTACATGCAATCTAAAAGAGTACAACTAAAATTATGAAGTATAAACTTGACAGATTCCTACAAATTTGCTGCAACAAGAAATGAGTAGAAAACCTATAAAAGTTGCTCCTTCTCCTGGCCCTGGAAGTGGGCCCTTGCTCCCTGACCCAAAAGAAGGTGAAAATAACTATTTTAAACTATATAGATCTCACACACACTCATTCAGACTGCCAATGGAATAGAAATATTGCACCTTTTATTGATTCTGCAGTAGCATTACAATATTGCAGGGAAAAGGCCTACAAAATACTATCCTACTGTGATTACAAGGAAAACTTATCTATATGAAATTATGCAATTCTATATCCTCTATATCTATATGCTCAACCAAATGGGAGCTATATTATTTATACTAATGGGTTACAATATTGATAGGATTTTGTGTTGCTATGTAGGTCTGCTACAACTGTTGCAGAACTATTTCCCAGAATGCAGGGATTTGTTCTGTTATTTCTTATCCATTCCTTCTACTGGGCTTCATGCGTTGAGGGATAGGTGTTGGAAAGAACAAGGGTATCCCTTAAATAGCTACAACCACCATTTACCATCCTTCTATTGTTGTTATAGGCATTGTTTGACCAAACCCGTTCTTACTACGCTCATTCTGGAGCTGCTCTAGAATATCAGGCAGGATAACAGAGTTTGTGTTAACTCATGCACCAAAGGTGCAAGAAAATAGTTGTGATGGCATGAATAGTCTCCATGATTTCCCAGAAGACTTATTCCATCCTTTGCATGAGCTGGAGTGGACCAATTCCAAGCCATGTTGTATATGTACAGCTGGCTGGAATTTGAATGGACAATTTCCTGTTTCTGCACAGTCAAATTGTTTTAACAAGTTTTGGCACCTTTTTGGTCATTTGAAATAGTTAGACGATGGGGAAAGCAAATGGAATGATTTCAGCACTAAATGCATATCAACACCTATTATTACAATTTCAAATAAATTCTAATTTGCTTAGAGAATTCAGCTAAAATAGGTCAAAAAATGCAGAAAAATAGTCAAAATAGAATATATGCTCTTCAACATTTAAAACATGTAAATGCTAATATATAATGCATTCTATCACCATAATCAGCATCAAAACATAACATAAGGTTTAAATAGTTTATCAAATATCCAAAAATGGTTTATGAATGAGGCAATTTCTTGGCCTCATCATTTTCCCCCCAGCCTATTATAATGCATGTCCTCATGCATTTTGTGAAGCTACAACAACACAAAGATCTATGTCTAGATTTCGTTCTTCATAACTCAGCTTTGGTCCTAGAACCTTATAATATCCTCTGATTGCTTGTATTTGTTTGAGCCATTCTTGGAACTGCTCATCTAATTGGGGATCACTATCAAAGAAATAAGGGACTGGAGTTATCACATTTGGCAGCCTATACCTCAAACCTACCCAATGATCCTACAACTTGTGGATGACCTACACTATGCCTTCTGCTCTCCTTCTGGACCATAATAGATTGTTGGGTGAGATGGGTTCCCACTTCTGAAGTGATATTGGTAATTCTCCCCACCGACTTTTACAAGCTGATAGAGCATTATTAAAATGCTAGTTACAGAGGACCTGAAAACTCCTGATACAATCAGTAAGATTGCTCTTATATACTTCTCTAATTTTTTGTTCCCTCATCATAGTGAAATGTTGGTTGATGGACTCCCTATAATTAGTATGGGTCCGTCTGATCAGTAACTCAGCTGTCAACTCCATTTCCTTACTTGCCTTCTTCTCCTCCTCCCAATAAATCTGATTTTGCACTAAAGATATAAAGGCTCTCAGCTGAATATCTCCTGTAAATATGTGTGGCAAGAAGGTTCCATTTTTAGGTAAGAAGAAGTTATGCAAAAATAGTTCACAAAGCAGATTCCTCTGTTCCTCTGGACTATGCAAATATGTTTCCACAAATTCTTCAGCAGTGTCTAGTTTATATGGAAGTTTGGAAATAATTCTCATTAATTGCCAGTGGAGGTATTTTTCCTTTAATATTAGAGTATAAAACCTTGCAGGCCTTCTGCATTGAACCAAGTATCCTGCAATTTGGCATATATCCTGTATTTGTTCCTGTAACTTAGTTATCTCTGCAGTTTGGGCTTCTATTGTTTGCTTTAACGGTTTTAAGGATGAAATTTGCACCTCCATCTGCTGACATTTAAGCATCCAATGTGCTATGTCCTCATTATATTTGGTTATTGTAACTGTTTGTGGGGACCTTAGGACTGATTGTATTTTTGGAGGTAAGTCCACTTGTATACCAACTTCTGATGTGTTAACAGTGAATAGATCTACTTGCACTCCAATTTTTGTTGTTTCAACTTGAGGTGATTCAACTATAATTAATTCAACAGATAGTTGAGGAGAATGTATATTTACCTATTCTTGCACTTCCTCCTATTCATTGGCCTCCTCAGCTGCTTGTATTGTTTGTGCCCCCTATTGTGAATTTTTAGAATGTTCTGCAGAGGCTTCTGAATCTGTCATGCTGACATCCTGCTAGAAAATTTGGGTTGTTGTTTCTTCTATTTCCACTCCTCTGATGGGTGATTCTTCCTCAGGTAAGGCCAACTCCCTATGATCTTCTACCAATTCTAACATAATTCTGGCCAATTCATCCTCAGAATCAGTTTTTGTAGACTATTGCTCTAGAGTGGACAACTGAGCCCTTAGTTTGTTCACCTCTTCCTACAAATTAGCAATAAGCTTATCTTTCTCTATGTGAGAGGCTTCATGTTGTTCAATCCAACCCATTTGTGTCTTAATGACACTTCTAGCAGCATGTAACTAGGTTTTTATATCAGGCTCTTCCTCTTCTCTTATTGATTCTTTGCCAGAATCAGAATCTTCAGAGTCTGAATAATCAACAAGTGAGATTGTAGGTATTTTTGTATCTGTGATTGTTGTCTCTACCTCCAATTCTTCTATGTTCAAATATACCCCTTTTGAGCTTCCTTCTGTGAATTTCTCTACAAGTACTTCTTGCCCCTGCTCTATATTTATCTGCTGAAATAGTGATGTTGCTTCTACATTTGTTACTTTTTGTTTTTGAAGTCTAGAAGACCTTCGTAACCCCACAGGAGTTTGTTTAACCTTTTTAGGTAACTTTGGAACAAATTCTGATGATTCTGGAGTAGAACTTGCTTTAGGCATTTCTTTCCCCAGCTGCCCTTCCTTGCTAGAACTACCAGGCTGCTCAATAGGTTGGGTTGGAAAAATAGTTACATTCTCAAAAAATGTAACTCTCTTTATTTTTCCCATAGGACCTAGATTTTGACTATTTCTCCCTTTGTTTCCTAGTCCTAGAGGATGGAGGTCCTTGTGGTGAAGAGGGAGCTTCTTTTTTAGAGGATTCAGTTTCAATTTCAGGTTCAGACCTTGTAATTTCTATTTCCTCTTCAGATTCAGACTTCTCACCTTCTACCTCTTCCTCAGATTTAGGGCTTTCACTCTCCAATTCATTCCAGGTAGAGAAGAACCATTCAAAACTCCTAGGGTTTCCTCTAAAGTGATGTTTGTAGATGATCTTGATGAGCCCATGGTGTTTGGGAGACCCTCTTCCTGCTTGGTACTTTTTGGCCATATTTACCAGCTCTTGATATAAATACAGAGGAAGGTTTACCCTAAGCTCAGGATTTGAGTTGCCATGGCGTAGATGGGTCAGAATTCTCATGTGATGTCTAGATAGGATAGGGAATTGCCCATCGTAGGTCAAAAACCTAATGACCCATACTACAACTTCATCCCAAGGAGGCTGTAAACTTGTTCTTTTGACCCCCTTGACAGATATTATTACTCAATACAAACTCAGTGGGCCTATCCTCATTTCCCCTGAATTGGTTTACTAATTCATTTAAAGTATTCTTGCTAGATTTCCCAATTTGAACCCCATGCAATGGCATTTCAGTAACTTGACTAAGAATTTTGGGGCTTACCTAGATTGTCATGCCATTGATGTGAATTTGATTGTTGCAAAAGGTGCATGCAAACTCAGTGGCCAATCCCTCTGAATGCCCATCGAACTTGCGTAAAAAGGGCATAAATCCTCCTTCTGTAAAAATATGTAATGATTCAGGATCTCCTTGTAGGCAATCTATATTTTCTGGCTCAATCTGATTCTTCTTACCCCCCATTTTTAATCTTCCTGTGTTCTATCTTTTCTCAGTGTTGAAAGACAATGTCGTTCTTGGGTCTGAATCAAACTATTTGCAATTGCAGGGCTCAAATGGCTTTTGGGCTATGGAATTAATTTTTTACTGCACCAAAAAAATGCTTCGAAATGTGTTGAAGCATTTGAAAAATTAAATTCCTCCTTTATGCATCCCATGGCAGATTTCTATTCCTTCGTAGGAACATGATTTACCTATTTTTGCTATGTTGGATTAAATAATTGCTATCTGTTGATGTGGCGGTGAACCATTTGTTGCATTGTGTACAATGTGTAGGGTTTTTTTGAAGTCTTTGTTAAGTGTGCCAAATATTTTACATATTGTGAAGCATGCGATGATTTCCAATGACCTCATTCCCATCGTTGATGTTGGAAACCTGCATCTTGAAATCTGTGCCATGATTTTTCCACTTCGAACGATCGAAAGATAATTTTGATGCCACATGTCATTTCGTCTTTTATTCTGGCTTATTCTGGAGTCTTTTTTTTTAAGTTTGAACATTTCTTTATTCTAGAGCAAAAACCCCCTTTTATTCTAAAGTTGTTTTTGCTTAAGAACAATGATATTTCGTTCCAGAGCTTCCATCATTCTGAAGCTGAACATAATTCTTATTTTCGAAGCTTCTTTCAAGCTGCAATTTCTCAACCTCAGCTATTTCCTTCATCCCCTCAAAATAGCCCATAATGTTCTGATATTTTATTGACCAAATGGATATATTTTGGATCAAACCTTATGAATGCCTTAGATACTAACTAGGGATATTATACACTACATACTAGACATTAACAATATTTCAAAATGAAAAAGGCACATACCTGATATAACCATTTATCTACAATTGTACAGTGGTTGTTTCTGCTGATTCTCAGTTGGCTGCTCTATGGACTAAGATAGGTGCAATCTGAAAATAGGTGAAACAATGATTGTGAGAAAATATGGAACAATGATGGTGGGTACAAATGGTGAGTCACTAAGGCAAACATGTCAGAAGACCGATTTTCATGCAAGCCTAATTCAGAGGCGCCTCAAAGAGGTTTTCACTTTCTGAATTTATTCATTTTTTTCTCTTTTTTTTAATTATTATTTTTTTAATTTCTTTCATGTTACTCTGCTGAGTCTGGTGTGGAAGAAGTGTTTTCTTCCAACATGTGTACATCCAAGTTCTCCACTTGCTTGAGAAACTCCTCCTTCGATAGTGGTTTATGATATATCCGAAGGCGATGTCCATTAACCACCAATTTTCTTCATGAATCATCAATGGGTGAAAGGCGAACAACTCCATTTTCAAATACTTCCTCAATCTGATATGGTCCAAGCCACCTAGTCTGCAACTTTCTAGGATAGTCTTCATAATGGGAGTCAAACAACAAAGCCCAGTCGCCTTGCTGAAACTTCCTCTACTGAATGTGACTATCATGCCACAATTTTTGTTGTGCTTGGATCATCTCAGTCTGGTGCAATGCATCCCTCTGTAGCTCATCCAATGCATTGAGCTATAGAATTTGGTTTGTGCTTGTGACAAATCAATACCTACATCCAAAGTAGTTCGAAGAGTCAATAACTCAAATTCAATAGGCAAAAGAGGCTTTTTACCATAAACCAATTCATATGGTGTGAATCCAGTAGTGGATTTCCAAGTAGTGTTGTAAGCCCAAATTGCTTCAGGTAGTTTGTCCATCCAATTCCTCCTATGGGAAGCTATGGTTTTGGTTAAGATTCTCTCTAGTTCCCTATTTGTCACTTCAACCTGACCATTGGCTTGTGGATGATAAGGTGAGGATTTCCTATGCTTGATTTCATATAGTTGAGTGAAGGCTTCAACAACTCTTGAAGTAAACTGAGGTCCCTGATCTATGGTGATGGATTGTGGGGCCCCAAAACATAGGAAAATCTATGAATACAGGAAATCAGCAACTTTGTCTTCTCGAGCATGCTTAAAAGCATGGGCTTCTACCCATTTGGTTACATAGTCAGTACATACCAAGATATGCACTTTCCCTTGGGAAGGAGGGTCAATGGGTCCTACAAAATCTAACCCCCATCTCTCAAATGGTTATGTTCCTATTTGAGGTTGTAATGGCATTTCACTAGTGAAGGTAGGTTTTCCCATCCTTTGGCATGCATCACAATGTCCAACATACCTTTTCACATCTTTATGTAAATATGGCCAGTAATAACCAGTACCCAAAATATTTTGAATGGTGCTCTTTACTGAATAATGTCCTCCTGATGGTTCATCATGACATGCCCATAGGATATCATATACTTCATCCTTGTGGATACACCTGCACAAAACATGGTCAGGACTGCATTTGAAAAGTAAACCTCTTATCCATTTGAAAGAAGAACTTTGCTTGATTAACTATTTCTTTTGTTTAGGAGTAAAGTGAAGAGGAATTTTTCCTGTAGCCAAATAATTAGCTATATCTGCAAACCATGGAGACTGCATAGAAATAGCAAATAGTTTCTCATCAGGAAATGCATCTTCAACCAACTCTCCTGTATCTGCATTTTGCAATCTTGACAGAAAATCTGCAACTACATTAGCTTTCCCTAGTTTATTAACTATAGTGATATCAAATTCCTACAATAGTATTAACCAATGAATAATTCTTGCACTAACCAGAGGTTTATTCATCAGGTATTTAATGGCAGCATGATCTGTATGAATGAATACCTGATATCCTGTGATATAGTGTCAGAACTTATTGATAGCATATACTACAACTAAGAATTCCTTCTCAGTAGTAGTGTAGTTCTTTTCAGCTCCTGTCAAGTTTTTACTGATATAGTAAATGGCATAATGCTCCCCATTGTCAATTTGTCCTAATGCAGCTCCAATAGCAGTATTGGAAGCATCAGTTTGAATATGGAAGGGCAATTCCCAATTAGGTCCTCTCAATACAGGGGGAGTGGTTAATTTTTCTTTCAATTCATCAAAAGACTTTTGACACTCAGTAGACCAAGAAAATTTAGAATCCTTCATTAGTAATGCAAACATTGGATTGGCTATGGTACTAAAATTGGCAATAAATCTACGGTAGAAACCAATATGTCCCAAGAAAACTCCTCACATCAGTTTGAGTTTTTGGAGGAGGAAGGTTTTTGATGACTTCCACCTTTTTAGGATCAACCTTGATCCCATAAGAGGAGATATGATGACCAAGGACAATCCCTTCCTCCATCATTAAGAAGCATTTCTCGGGATTAAGAGACAAATGGTATGTTTCACAATGTATTAAAACTTTTTCAAGTTGTTCTAAAGTATACTCAAAACTATCTCCAAATACTGTGAAATCATCCATGTAAATTTCTACACTCTCATTTGTCAAATCAGAGAATATGGCCAAAACAACTCTTTGAAATGTTGTTGGAGCATTACATAAACCAAAAGGCAGAACCCTATAAGCAAAGGTTCCCCAAGGACATGTGAAAGTAGTTTTCTCTTGGTCTTCAGGTGCAACTTGTATCCGATTATAACCATTGAATCCATCAAGAAAATAGAAAAATTTCTTGCCAGCAAGGGTATCTAACACTTGGTCTATGAAAGGTAATGGGAAATGGTCCTTATGTGTTACCTTGTTTAACTCTCTATAATCCACACACACTCTCATTTTCCCATTTTTCTTTGGAACAATGACTAATGGAGAAACCCACTTACTGTCTGAAATTGGGTAAATGAATCCTACATCTAAAAGTTTTTCAATTTCTTCTTTAACAATATCTTTCAGAGTAGGATTCAGGCGCCTTTGAGGTTGTCTCACTAGTTTGACATCTTCAGTGTATATCCTATGTGTACACACATCAGGATGAATGCCAATCATGTCCTTATAATTCCAAGCAAAAGCCTGAACATGTTTTTGTAGGACAACAAACAGTTTGGCTTCCTGTTCATTAGTCAACCAACTATTAATATTTAGAAATTTCCCTGGATGTATTTCAATTTGTTTAATCCTTGGATAAACAGAATTGATTGCTTCATATCTTTTGATTAAAGAATTTAATGGACAGTGATGTGGCTACAGAGTATGAAATACTCTGGATTCTGTTTCATAAGTGATGCCAGATGGAATCATTCCCTGCATAGGACATGTGAAAGAGGTAAGAAGATGATGATGCCATCCATGTGGCAGTGTGAAAGAGCTTTCCTGTATGGGAATAGGTGATAGATGTTCTGAAGTTTGTTCTTCATCCTTCCATAGTAGGCGATGAACAAGAATTTGATCATCTTTAAGTCCTTCTTGTAATGTGGCAACTAGGATAGTTTCATCTTCAAAAATTTCCCTTTCTAGTGAATTGACTTCCTCAATGTGTTCCTTCACTACTACTGTAGCCAAAGTGGCAATAGTTTCTTGTTCTTCATCAGACTCAGGATACCATATATGTCCAAAAAATTTGGTTGAAGGTTGGGTTGGTGGATACAGGGAAATCTTCTTAAGGTCAATGCCATTTGAAATAGTCATTTCTCCTGACCTGTAGTCTATAAAAGTAGTTACAATAGCAAGCCAAGGTCACCCTAGAATGATGGGATAACCACTAACTGAATTTCTAGGCTGCAACACCAAGAAATCTATAGGATACTCCCAGGAAGAAACTTCAATGGCAATATCTTCTAGGATTCCTTCTGGCTTGGCAACTGACCTATCTACCATTTCCAAAATTGTAGTGGTAGGACTGAGATTATTGAGATGCAGTTGTTGCATTGTTTCCTTAGTCATTACATTGATTGCAGCTCCAAGGTCAATTAGTACATTTGGAATTTGCACTAACCCAATAGTAATTGTGACTACTGGACTTCCTGGATCACTATATTTGGGAGGCACTAGTTTTCCAGATAGCAGGTCAGCCAACTTCCCTTCTACTTGCATAGTTTTAGGAAAGGCTTTCTTCTTTCTACCAGGTTTCTTGATACATAAATCCTGAATGGTTTTCTTGATTAAGGGCACATCCTTTATTGCTTGCAACAAAGGAAGAGAAATTATCATTTTCTTAAGTTCTGTAACTAATTCTGATTCAGGAATAGTTGCAAGATTTCTAAATCTTTCAGGGTATGGTACTTCTCCTATAGGGGATTCTTGTTTTTCTTGCTCATTTTTTGATTTTTCTTCTTTTTCTTTTGTTTGCACTAGTTCTGAATGTGGAGATTCTTGCTTTCCATCAATCTCTTCAATGGTGGGTGGAGCAGGGTCAGGTAAAACTTTCCCTGAATGTAACTAGATATTACTACAATCAAGTACATGAACTACAATAGAATCTTCAGACTCAACTCCATAAATAGGGGCTGCTTGTCTGGTATTATTTGGGTTAGCAACAAGCTGAGTTGGAAGTGGAGGTTGCTTAACTGGCTGTGCTTGTTGAGGTTGTATTCTTCCTTGAAAGTTTTGATTAGGAGTTGGCAGCAAGTTTTGAGTCTATCCTTGATACCTCTGCTGCCCTTGATATGATGGGTATTGTGGCCCCCATATTTGCCCATATTGTTGATTCTGTGTCCAAGGTGGATTAACAGGATTCCATGGTTGATGGATGTGACCAATCTTGGGAAGCTGCCCAAGATTGATTCCATGGTTGTGAAGGTGGTTCTGAATATCCCCAAGGCATATTCCAAGGATTTTATCCCCAACCTATAGGAAAATGAGGGGCATTCTGGTATTGTGAAAAGTTGCCACCTGGCCTCTGCCCAATAACATTAAGTTCTTCAGTTTGGGTTTGCAAAATATTTTTAAGGTGAGGCAGGAGATGGCACTTATCAGTGTTATGCTCTTTTGAACATATGCCACAAATAGTTGAGATAGAGGTTCTATCCAAAGGACAATCATGTAGGGCATGCTTATTCCTGCATCTAGGACAATAGATAGCTAGGGGTGGTGAAGAATTGGATTTTGCATTCCTTTCCCCTAATGCAGTATTTAATTGAACAAGAATATCGGTTTTCATGTTAGCCATTTCTTCCATCAAATATTTTATATCAGTATTACCGGGATTCCTCTTCCTTCTTCTTTGCCTAGTGTGGGAATAATTTTTGCATAACTCTACAATATCATTAATCTCAAGTTGGTTTATATCTCCTTTTCCCATTAAATCCAATACTTCTCTGGAATCATCCTGCAAACCTCTCAAAAATATAGTTTTTAATAAGTCAGTTTCCACAGGACCACATCTCTTTTGGATAAAGGTAAATCTATCAAGATAATCCTCTAAGTTTTCATCCTCTTCTTGTCTAATCCGAAATAACTCATCCTTCCTATTTCTCACTCTACAATACTCCTGATACTTATCCAAAAATGCAGTTTCCATTTGATCCCAAGTGCGGATTGAATCTGGTTCAAGGCTCATAAACCATCGTAAGGCTGCATATTTGAGTGTAGAGGGAAATAACTTCAGTTTTTGGTTGTCATTGACATAGTCATAAGTCTGACACAGAACTTTGAATTCAAATAGGAACTGATCAGGATCTTCAGAAATAATTCCCCTAAATATTGGCAATACTGAGGGTGAAATTGTTTTCATAGGAGCATTCTGAGTAGGATTCAGATGAATAGGGTATTCAAAAGTTCTAATAGGATTGTCAGCATCATGACCAACAATTTCCCTATCACGTTCTCCTTGTTCTGCCATAGGTGCTTCCTCAATTTTGACTTGTTCAATTGGTTCAGATGGATCAGCCCTATGGGTATGTCTAGAAGCAAGTGCCTCTAAGAGCTCTTCTTGCAAAGATCCTAAAATTTTAGTTGATGAAGAAGATGATTCTCTTTTAAGTCTTTCAGGAAGTTCATACATAGGCAGATCTTCACCAGATCATGAAGAACGCCTTGGTGGAAAAGAGCCAGTTCTGATAAACCTTCCTCTTTCATCTCTTGGCCTATTCATCCATGCTCATCCACTAAATGAACTAGAATTCAGTTTTCAAGAACTGTTACCTATAACAAGATAGTTCCTGGACTACTATGCTTTCCTAACAACACCTAAGTGTTCCCCAAAAATGACACCAAAAATGATGAGTGTCATCAATTATTCATCATTTAATCATTATTCTTGTCAATCCAGGGCGGTGTCCAATGGTTGTATACGATAGGAAAGTCAGGCAGTTAAAGGATCAGTTCATTCAGAGGAGGGCTTTATTGGTAGAGCAGTTAATGTTGGGGGTTTGATGTCACCTTTAAATCCTATGAACTAAAATTGACTCCTATTTACCTTTACAGAAATGAAATTACAGGAATTGAAATTTTGCAGGAAAAAGAAAACTACTTAAATTGCAGAATTTAAAATGACAGTAATGAAAGGATGCAGAAATGGAAATAGCAAAAATGAAACTTGCAGAATTGAAAATCACACTTGCATGAAGTAGAACCTAATTACAATAATAGAATTTGCAGAACTAAAACATCAAGAAATTCTCTGATGCAAACTGGAAATGTCAAAGTCTGAAACAACTATTGAAAAATAGGGAATTTCATAAAATGTTGTAGGATGCAAGAATCTATGCTAAGTGGTCAGCTGACATGCACATACTCCTATAATCATTACAAATTATCACATGCATTCTAAAATAGTACAACTAAAATTATGAAGTATAAACTTGATAGATTCCTGCAAATTTGCTGCAACAAGAAATGAGCAGAAAACCTATAAAAGTTGCTCCTTCTCCTGGCCTTGGAAGTGGGCCCTTGCTCCCTGACCCAGAATAAGGTGAAAATAACTATTCTAAACTATCTAAACCTCACACTACACTCATTCATACTGCCAACATGGATGATAGAAATATTGCACCTTTTATTGATTTTGTAGTAGCATTACAATATTGCAGGGAAAAGGCCTACAAAATACTATCCTACTATGATTACAAGGAAAACTTATCTATATGAAATTATGCAATTCTATCTCCTCTATATCCTATATGCTCAACAAAATGGGAGCTATATTATTTATACTAATGGGTTACAATATTGATAGGATTTTGTGTTGCTATGTAGGGCTGCTACAACTGTTGCAGAACTGTTTCCCAGAATGCAAGGATTTGTTCTGTTATTCCTTATCCATTCCTTCTACTGGGCTTCATGCATTGAGGGACAGGTGTTGGAAAGAATAAGGGTATCCCTTAAATAGCTACAACCACCATTTACCATCCTTCTATTGTTGTTATAGGCGTTGTTTGACCAAACCTGTTCTTACTGCACTCATTCCGAGCTGCTCCAGAATATCAGGCAGGATAACAGAGTTTGTGTTAACTCATGCACCAAAGGCGCAAGAAAATAGTTGTGATGGCATGAATAGTCTCCATGATTTCCCAGAAGACTTATTCCATCCTTTGCATGAGCTGGAGTGGACCAATTCCAAGCCATGTTGTATATGTACAACTGGCTAGAATTTGAATGGACAATTTCCTGTTTCTGCACAGTCAAACTATTTTAACAAGTTTTGGCACCTTTTTGGTCATTTGAAATAGTTAGACGGTGGGGAAAGCAAATGGAATGATTTCAGCACTAAATGCATATCAACACCTATTATTACAATTTCAAATAAATTCTAATTTGCTTAGAGAATTCAGCTAAAACAGGTCAAAAAATGCAGAAAAATAGTCAAAATAGAATATATGCTCTTCAACATTTAAAACATGTAAATGCTAATATATAATGCATTCTATCACCATAATCAGCATCAAAACATAACATAAGGTTTAAATAGTTTATCAAATATCCAAAAATGGTTTATGAATGAGGCAATTTCCTGGCCTCATCATAATGTTGAAAGCAACAACTTTCAAAATATTCTTGGAATACAAGTACATTTTTGAATGGATGTATAAGGATTTGAAAGGCATACCTCTAGAATTATGTATCCACAAGATTACATTCATGCCTGGGGTAAGGTTGGTGAGAAGGAGACCATATAGGATGAACCCCAAGAATGTAGCCCTAGTGAATACAAAAATAGATAAGATGCTAGATATCGATATTATCTTTAGGGTTACTACAAGTGAGTGGGTTTCACCTATTATGGTCAGCTTGAAAAAGAAAGTGGATAAGATTTGAATCTATATATTTTGAGTCTGAATGTAGTAACAATTGAAGATCCTTTCCCGATTTCTTTCATAGATTCCATTCTAGAGGAGGTTGTAGGATATGAAATTTATTCATTTTTGGATGGGTTTTTTGGCTATAATAAAATCAGTATAGCCAAATAATATAATTTTAAGACCACATTTACAATATAAAATAGAATTTATGAATACAATAAGATTTTTTTGGCTATTTAATGACCCAATTACATTCCAATATATTATTCTATACATATTTGATCAGTTGGAAACAAGTAAGTTCAAGGTATTCTTGGATGATTGGTCCATCTATGGTTGGATAAAGGACCATATACCAATCTTGAGTGAATATATGAGCCAATGTAGGAATACATATATCTCCCTAAATATATGGAAATATTTTTTGATGGTACCATATGGGAAATTACTAGGACATATAGTGTGCAACAAACGATTGAAGACTGATCCTATTAAGATTCGTGTCATTCTACATATGGAGGACCCATATGATGCATGCTCATTAAAAACCATCTTAGGATTTAGGGGATATTATCTAAGGTTTATCAATAAGTACGCACACATGTCCTACCCATTGGAATCCTTGTCAAAGAAGAACATTCCTTTTAGTTGGACAAAGGAGCACCAAGGAACTTTTAAATAATTGAAAGTAAAGCTAGTCAAAAGCTCTATCTTGGTATTTCCTAATTGGGATAAAGAGTTCCATGTCCACATTGATGCTTCAAATTTTATGATAGGATGCGCACTAGCTCAGGAAGGACAACATAGATTGGATCAATCTATTTATTTCATAAGCTATCTATTGTCAAGGGAGGAAAGGAATTATATTAGAACAAAATAGGAATATTTGGGAATGGTATTTGCAATATAAAATTTTAGATATTACCTATTAGAAAAAAATTTTGCCTTCTATATCGATCATCATGCTCTGTTGTACCTGATAAACAAACCAGTGATACAAGGGTAAGTCAATAGGTGGCTCATCACTTTGCAAGAATTCATATTTTGAGTAGTAGTAATACTTGGTAAAAAGCATGTGATTGTAGATCAGTTGTCTTAGATATGATGAGGAGAACCTTTAGGGATAGGAATTCTAGATGAATTCCTTGATGCACAACTATTTGTAATTAATGTTGGACCATCATGGTATAAATTAATTAGAAAATACCTATCCACATGATAGTTGCCATAATATTTGATAGCAACAGATAAGAGGAAAGTAATCATGAAGTCAACACCTTTTAAACTGATAACTAGATTGCTATATAATATGGTAACTGATGGTATTTTGCAAAGATGCATAATGGAGGATGAAGTCAATACAACATTAAAAGAAGCTCACAAATGTTTGGTAGGACACATGAGGCCAAATTCCACTACTAGAAAGATACTTTTGGTAGAACTATGGTGGCCTACATTGTACAACAATGAAAAATAATATGTACAAGCATGTGACACTTGTCAAAGAGTGGGAAAGCCATTGCATAGAGACTTCATGCCTCTACACCCATAACAACCTCAAGAATTGTTTGAGATATGGGGGTTGTATTTTATTGGACCATTGAAAACCACTCATAGGTAGAAATATTGGTATATAGTGGTAGACATAGAATACCTAAAAAAATAGATAGAAGCAAGAGCACTACTAGATAACATGGCAAAAAATACAACCTGATTCTTGTATGAACAGGTGATCACAAGATTTAGAATTTTGCTACAAATAAAAAGTTCTAGGGAAGATCACTTTGTTAATGAGGTTATTAAAAAACTAAAAATAGAATTGAATATTTTGCACTCATTATCAAGTATGTACTACCCTCGAGCAAATGAGTAGGTAAATGCAACTAACAAGGTCCTGGTTTCTACATTATATAAGACCTATGGTATAGGAGCATATTGGGAAGGGAGGTTGTCATCTATTCTATGGATATAGGATAACCTTCAAGCCTACAAAAGACCATATGTCATTCCAACTAATATATCATCAAGAGGTAGTATTTCCCGTAGAGTTCTTGGTATCTAGTCTATGGATAGTTATGGAGCATCACTTGGGTGACCAAGAAATCCTGGAGGAACGACTGGTATTACTCATCAATATGGATGAAAGGAGAGTCATGGTACAATGGGCAATTGAGGTATCCTAGAGGTAAAATAAATTGTGGTATGATAATAATCTCCACAAATTAGAACTTAATCAAGGTGGTTTAGTTCTTAAGTTCAATGGGAAGTGGTAAATCAAGTCTAGGCAGTTGAATATTTTATGGCTTGGTCCCTTTCAAATCTTGGAAGTAATGGACAATGGGATAGTAAAATTATAAAATTTGGATGGTACAACTATACCCAAAATTGTGAATGGTTTGTGAATGGTTTGAAGTTGAATCCATACAAAGCAAAATATCTATTCATTCCTTCACAATAGATTGAACAACGACAATGAGAGGAATATGAATCTAGTGAACCACAATAGATAGCTATGAATGATCAAAGTCCATTGTAGGGAGACAATGATATGGGGATTACATATTTATATAAGGGGAGGATGTGCAACAAATTATAGAACAACAAGAATTGGTACCTCATCCTAGTGAAAGAATAAGACTACAAGTACACATGAGTTTCCCAGATAGAATGGAATGAATTGTAGAGGAGGAGGAAGAATGGATCCCTCCAAATGAAATAAGAAATCCAAAATTTATATCTTTAGTGATAATTGGGAGTGATAGGAAGAATATAACCAATTAGAAGTAGCAGTAGTGTATCCACAATTAGAACAAAGGAATTTACCTTAGTTAGCATAAGTCCAATGTAGGATACAACTAACAATACAATATGAAGATAAAACAAACACCTTCGACATAGAAGTTCTCGATTTAAATGAATGTGGATATACATAAGAGGAACTAATAGGAATTACCCTATTAGCTTAGATAGGCATGTTGAAATAGAGGATGTGTTATCAAGAACAATAGTTGTAGGACGAGTATGAGGTATTACAAGCACATAATGCAAGGCTTTGAGGATAGATCATCTAGGAGTTGGATGAAATAATTTAATGGATTTATGAGCAACAGGTTGTAAAGCAAAGAGAAATAGAAGCAGGGGAAGATGAAAATGATGGTACACCTTAATTAAATGTCAAGAAACAAGAATGTGTAAGCTCTCGTATGGGATAAAGATCACAAGTCAAACCAAGAGGTACATCACATGATTTGCAAATTAAAAATGAACTAACAGAGATAGTTTGGCAAGAAATTAAATAAGACATGACACCACCTGAACTATAAGGGAATATACATGAGGGTTCAAGTGAGTTTAGTGATGAGGGAATACCCTAGATAATAAGGGATAGTATCTTAGAAATTAGTGATGACTTCTTAGTCTAGATACAAGAACCCCATGCTCGTCTTGATCTAGATGCCTATGTGGTAGCCTATCATTAGTTGAGAAGACAAAGAAAAGAAGTGAGGAGGCTTCAATGAATAATGGATTTACCAACATAGTGGTCAACACAACGAGAATATAATTATAATGACTCAAGCACAATGTTTGACTTCTAAGAAGAGTATAGGTAAACCTTGGCAAATTTTTCCTCACAATTTTATTTTAAAGAAAGATGATGCATAAGACAACTAAGACATGCAAATAATTGAATAAGAGAATTAAAATAGTTGGTGCCATGATTCAAAAAAATGAAGGATACTTGGCCAATATAGAGTTTGAGGATGTGACTCCTACTACTCAAGAAAGGGGAGGACCAAACCGACAACAAGATCAATGATAGGGAATCCCAAGTACTACAGGGCAACAAAGAGGTCATAGAGGAGGATTGCAACCACTAAATGAAGGAAGAAATCATTTAGATCCTTTACCTAGAGTAGGAATATGATGGATTAAAACTCCTACTCTAAAATATCCTGGAAAACCTGGGGAGGCACCACATGGACCCTTTAATTGATCAAGAATATGTAAGGCCACAACAGATGAGGAGGAGTCTTGACAAACTATACAAGATGATACCCACTTGGGTGACTACCAATTCATCAACAAGGACCAAAAATATAGAATTTAGAAGAGGCTTCTTTCATAGAGAGGCTGACCCATTTAATTTATGAAGAGGTTTGATGGCATGAGGACAAGATCATGTAAGACAAGTGCAAGGTAGAGGACTTGTTGGTCTAGGGAGAGTACGATTTGTGGAGGAGGCTAGTTGAGATAATCAAAGGACTCAATCACCAAGTTTAGAGGTTGATTTAGTCCATGGGGACATAAGTAGAAGTCATGCCAATGAAAATAGAATAGTAAGGGCATCTTCACCGTATGATCAATGGGAAAATAAGAAGCCTCAAATGAGAAAATTTAACCTTGGAAGGAGGGAATTGTACAGTTGTAAATCATATAACTTGCAATTGTATAATTCCAAATTGTACAAATGGTAATTGCACCATTAAAAATCATATAAATGGCAATTGTACGATTATAAATCATACAAATGACTAGAAGGAGGGAGTAAATCATACAATTGACCAATTGAAGCTCGATTGAATGATTACATGATTCTCAATTGAATGGAATAAGGCAGTGGAACCTCCAAATGATACATCTATAGATGAAAGCATACAAGTGAATGTCATTGTACAATTTCTCAAAAGGTAAGTGTGAAATTGGTCATTTTGAAAAAAAATAAAAATATAAAAGTACTCTTGATTGTGAAAATCCCTCGAGATGCAATTAATATGGAAGATGGTTGAAAACTAGAAACAGTGGCCTCTTTATAAAAAAAAAGAACAAAAGAAAAGAAAAATAAAAGAATAAAATATTCAAAAAGCAAGAAAGGACAAAATTGCATGCAAAAAGGGATGAGTTGGTAATAATCCATGCAAAAATCCAAAATTACATGCAAATAAGGCTAAAGTGGCACATTTTCATGCAAGAGAATGTTTTTGTTATAAAAATAGGGTGCCATGCAAATTTTTTCACTAGATTGTACAAATTGTAGGGTAAAAATGGGTGATTTCAGAGCAAGAAAGTGCAGTACAATTTTTTTCCACCATACGGGTGTACAAATAACACAATTTAATCAATTTCCTTGAGCCATTTTAAATTTTGCACCATGGACTTCCTTGATTTCAAAAAAGTAAACTGTAGTGGAGTGCTAGTAAAACAAAACTAAGGTTTTTTCTTGAAAAAAGTAGGGTGTTCTTCTCAGCAAGAGTGGAAGTTGTGGAAATAACCCGGAAATAAAACCCTTAAGAAGGGATATTTTTTTAAAAATCTAGGGTTTGAGGTAATTTACTACAAATAGTGGGACACTACCCAGGTTGGAGTTGTGTTTTTTCAAAAAATCCAAAGATGGAGCAGATATCTTAAAACCCTAATTGCATGAAAATTTGATCAATGAAAAAGCAAAAATACCTTAGTTATTGTATGTGAAAAAATATAAAGGAGAGGGTCATATAATAGATTGCACATTATGCGAAAGTAAACTGTACAGTTGGATAATTACATAGGTGGAAGTGAAATATTACACAAGTGAACTAGAAACACACCAAAAAGAGGAAAATTGCACAAATGATGATAAAGGGTGCAAAGCAAATTGTATAAATCATACAAGATAAATATTTTAGGGCAAGTAACATCCTAAAAAGTATATTTTATTATTTGAGGATGAAATTGTATGATTTGGAGAAATATTATATGATTTTAGAGCAAGATTATGCAAATCAGAGCTTGAATTATACGATTCTAGTGCAATTGTACGATTTAGAGTGCAATTGTATGATTTCTAGTGCAATTGTGTGGATATGAGGTGCCCTTGTATGATTTGGATCTGACTGTATGATTTTCAGGTGCAATTGTATGATTTGGAACTCATATTTTATGTTTTGGGGAAATTATACGAAATTGAAGTACAATTGTATGATTTTAGCAACAATTGTACATTTTGGAGGGAGTTGTATGATTTCAAGAAGCACATATATGATTGTGAGTAGTATTTATGCAATTTCTTGAAGCAATTGTACATTTTTTTTGAGTAGTTGTATATAAATAGGGTATCTTGTACATTTTACAATGTGATTGACTTGAATTACCAAATTGAGCACAAAAAATGGTTCCACAATGAAGAATAGTGAAGAATGAGCATTGAGCAAGAATTTTAAGCCCATTTATGATGGATTGCAACAATAGTGTTGAATGCTCACTAGGACCACTACACCAAAGGGATCCATGGCCCAGACAAGTAGAAGTGACCTACACTATTGGGTATATTGGAGAGTGTTTGTAGATACACCTTTAATTATCACATGTTTCCATATTTTGTATATTTTAGGGATAAAGTACATCAAACAAACCAAAACCAAAATATTAAAAAAAATCAAACAAAACTCAAGAAACATCAAACACAAATTACACTTTCACATTATCAATAACTTACCTTTATTGTTTGTTGTTTGCTTTTTTGTTTTTTTTGTCTCTCGTCACTTATGGCTGTCACTATAATTTAGGCTAGAGAGAAATAAGAATGTTCTACATCTTCATATGATATTATCCCTCCCTCTTCAATGACTCCTTTGACCCATATGGAGAAGGTACCCATCACCAAACCCAAAAGTCTATCCTTGTTCCATCATAGTCCATACTCAAGTAATGTGGGCCTTTTTGGACCCTCATAATATGACCAAGGCCTCATGTCCTAGGCCATCCATACCATTTTACTTGAGACTCCTAGTGAGGGGACATCTTCATCCTCTTCTAATCTGAATGCTCTTCATTTCAAGCCAAGTATTTTTTAGTGTTATGCTACTTATGTTTCCCAACCTTCACCCCTTGATTATCCTTCACATCACCCTCTTTTTCCTCCTCTATCTCTAGAGGTTTCACCTCAAGTTTCTTTACACCCACTTTGCATTCCTGAATGATCCTTTCACCATTATTCCTAAGAGAAAATCTATTATTACACTTCAAACTCTCTCATCCATCCATAGCCCTCCTATAAAAACCCAATTTATGGGTATTTTGTTTGTCATCCCTATTACCTCTAATCCTTATCATGCCTCTTCTTCCCATATTACTTCATCATCACACAATCCTACCTCTAGGCTACCCCATCATTTGCTTTATATCTTATTCTAGTTCTTTTCCTGATCTACACACACATGTGGCTTCTCATCTTACTTATTTTATTCCCCCACTCATAATTCATCTTCCTCCTCCACCTCAAGAGTCCACACCCTCTAATTCAACTTATTTTGCATATTTTTTTACTCTCAACAATCCTCTTTTTTTTTGTACATATGTTATTTCATCTTCTATACCCAACCCTCCTTTCCTATTGCATCTACTTATTTCTTTCAACCTTCTTATTCATTTTCTTATCCACCTCTTCAAAATTCTTCTCCTCTTCAACCTTCTTATGCTTATCCTTCTTTATAGTATGCCCTAGCTAGCATGTGTCAATAGTAGTCTCATCTTCCTTTCCATATTGTTTTTATTCCCTCTTCTCAACCTCCTCTTAATATCCCACATATTTATCTATCTTCTTCTCATCCACTTGCATATTTCATGCAACCTCCTTCTTGGACTCCTACTCCACCTACCACCTCACCCTCTTAGAAAACTCTACCTAGTCCTTATCAGTGACCACATTCATAGTTTTATGTTCCTGATCCACCCTTTTAATACATAATCAAGTTCCCCTAGCTCAAACCCATTTGATGATTCTAGAACCATCTTATCAACCTCTTCCTTCTGATTATCCTACTAAATCACCATATCCTTCATCACATCAGCCACCACCTTCTACTTCCCATGTGTCCCAATATTATACCCCCAACCTCCATATCTACCCTATTTTTATCCTCCCACCTATCCTTATTCCTACCCATACCCTACCCCCTTGGGCCTTTCCATTTCCCTGCATCTGTTGTCCCTACCCAAGCACCTCAAGTCCCTCAATCCAAAATTCAACATCTAACATATTGAATCAATAGTCTTAAATTACACTCAATTAGCTATGGGTATCAAATGCCCACATATAGCTAACTTTATAATTAGCAAATTCACTCATTGGTTCTAGCCCATTAGTATATTTACTAGTTTGAGATGCCTAAGTTTGAGAAATTCAAGGGGAAGGAAGATCCTAAAGAGAACTTGAGAACTTCAAGCCTTTATGCTACAAAACTTGTGGTAGTGATTTTATTATGTTGTAAACATTCACCATGTCTCTTGGGGGCCAAGCCTCATATCGGGTTAACAACTTACCTCAACATAACATCTTTACTTTTGATCAATTGGTTAATCTCTTCTCGGAATATTTTTTGATCAATATTAAAAAAAAAAGATGTTTTTATCAAATTTGTATAGTCTTCATCAATTTTATGATGAGTTAATAAATTATTATATTTCTAGGTGGCATGGGATTATTCATGATTTAAAATTATCCATTCTCTCTATCGATTTGGTGAATATTTTCACCAAGAGCTATGCCAAACATATCTTCATTACTTTAAAAATTCAATAGCACTACTATTTTAAGGAAGCCATTGTCCAAGTGAAAGTCATTGAGGAAATCAAGATTGAAGAAGGGGAACTTAAGCTTAGAAAAAAGTAATACCCCAATAAATCTAACAAGGAAAACAACATCAACTACCAATATAAGGCCCCTTGGGTGAATCAAAGAGTATTGAGTACTCTCATAGACCCCCAACAATAGTTTACTCAATCGTAACAATAGACTTTCCAACCTCTAGTAGCCCTCTTGCATACAACCACCATATCTTCTTCTAACCAACCTTCTAATTAACCTTAACATCCACCTCATCCACATCATAATTTAATGCACCTCTCCAAGCCATTGTCTAATATATTTCAAAATCTTTATGATGCAAAAATTATTTCCTTACCTAAAATTTATCTTGAGGATACCAATTAGGAGAAGCCTTACTCGTATAAGGAACATCACTATTGCATCTACCATCAACAATGAGGTCATGATATTAATGACTACCACACTTTATAGTATCTAATCCAACATATGATTTATTGAGGGCAATTAATAGATGATAATGCCTTAGCCCCTTCCAACAAAAACCTTGGTATTCATAAAAATATATTACCTCAACATGGGATGCCCCAAAAAATAGGCACATCCACTTCTTCAATCATGCTTCAACACATTAATAATGTATATAGCATCCAATCCAACCAAAGTTTCATGGGTATTATCAACATTGTTACAATGAACAAAATACATCCTAGGTGACCACCTCAACAACATGACCCTCAAACTATACCTTCATCATAAACCATTTCCCATGTTTATGGAGCTCCTCCTCCACAACCTGTTGTTATCTTAGAGGTTTATTTAAACCATAGTTTGAATATTGTATTGGCTAGATTATCGATCTATTACCTCATTCAATAGTCTCTAGATCATCGTGGGGCTTTGTATGTCATCTTCTAGTCCTTAGATCTAGAAATGCATAATACAAATTCCTTTTCTAGCTTCATGGGTAGTGTGAGGACCTTCATGTCACCCTCTATTATCTTATATAATCATAAAATCAATACTCTTGACGGTGTAGTTCCTGATCACCCTATGCTTATAGTGGCATGCATATATGATACTATGTTTAAGTGTGTTCTCATCGATACTAGATCTTCTATCAACATCATTTATTCAATCACCTTAACCCATATTCAACTCCCTTCCAACCATCTTGTCACTCCTAGTATTACCTTGTAGGCCTTTAATGACACATTGTTCTCAATGCTTGGTATAGTTATCTTTCTTATTGATGTTGGTGTGAAGACCATACCTACCTTATGCCATGTAATTGAAGGTGATATGCAATATAATGTGCTTCTAAAAAAATCATGGGTCAAGGAAATGCAAAGTATTCCCTCTGCACTGCATCACTACTTGAAGTATGTTCATGAGGTATGGGTTCATTACATCCTTATTTATGATGATCCATTCAAATATTTCAACATGGTATCCTTTCTGCAAGGTCCCACTCTTCCATCTATTCATCTTTCCCCCACATAGGTGTCCATCTATTCCTCTTATCCAACAAACAATATCTATAATGACTAATCATCCTACTTCTATTCATCAACCTCATACTTCATCGCAATATATCAACCCTCTATGGCCCATATACTATCCTCCTTTGCCTATATATCTTCCTTCTTCGTAAAAACACTCTTCCCTTATCCCTTCTATTTGACCTCCTTCTCCAAATGCTTCTTTGTTTGTTCCTTCCTCTATCACCTATGTTCTTGCATCTTCACCTATTCCTCCCATTCTTCCTACTCATTTTTATATTCTATATCACTCACCTTTTATACCTTACATGTCTTGTCCTAGTACTCCCCTTCCTTCTTCATATTCTCCATCCCCTTTGCCATATCGTATTGTTCCATCCATTCCTATGCCCACTTCTCAAGAGTGTCGCTCTTAGGATCAATGAATTGCTCAGTATGATTCCCAAATCACACGTCCCTCTTCTTATACTTTATCCTCCACTCATGGATAGGCTACTGTGTCTTCCCCCTCACCATCTTCTTCTTCATCATTTATTAAATCTTTCCAATCCACTCCTATGTTTTCCCCCTTACTAGCTCCTTCATTCTCCATTCCATATCCTAAATTCATTCCTATATCTTCCTTGACTAATCCACCCTCTTCTCTAACTCCCACTAATTTAGGATCTCCCATTCAACCTATGATTTAGGGGTCACCCTGTGTGTCCATTCATTTATCTAGTCTTGGTGAAGGGAAGTATGATGTATAAAATATATTTTCTCCCCTCCTAACATAGAATCCCTTAAGGATTTTGCTCTTCCTCATCATGTGACACTAACTATTGTTGTGGTTTTCCCTATTTACCCCTTGTCAAACCATACCATTTCTATGTATGAAGGAGTTGATTACTCCTTTGGCAAACCTACACCCAATGAGTGTAAGGCACAATTTTGTGAGAATATTAACTATTTGTCTAACTCCTCCTTCACCATGTGGTATTTTCAACATTTTCTATAGCAAGGATTTACCTTGGTCACTACAAGTAGGGTTCATGGTATATCATCAAGCCCCATTACCAATTTTCTAAATACAATTCTATCCTAGGTTACTGCACAAGTCACATCAATATTTCCATTGAGGAAGACTTTTCTAGTCTCAACCTTAATCTTGAGATGAATGATGTTGATATGTATATTGATTCTGAGTATGTATCACTTATTCCTCTTGAATGGTTCCAAGTTGTGATACTTCATGTCCTCCTCTTCGATAGTTTTGAAACTGAGATCGATGAACAATTCATTGATCTTTCAATTGCTTTCGATAGTTTTGAAGATGCGTCATCCTATATCATTCCCACCATTGAATATCTTAATGATCATAGTTATTACATTTTTCTATTCTCCATTCCACTCCCTATCCTTCCATTTATTATTCCATTAGAGTGTCTTGCTAGTCACCACATCCTTCATCCCCTCTCCTCTTACTACCTCCCCCACCTCAACCTAACCCTTGTCCTCCTATATTTTTCCAATTCCTACCTCTTACACAAGAGCCATCCATGCCAAATCCATCCTCTAACATAGATATTCATCCACATAATTATCCTACCACAATAAACATGATCTTTGTCAACCTTTTCACCCTACTTCACTATGTGGATGATCCTACATGTACTCTTAACATTGATCCTTGTTAGATTGACTTTGAGTAGATCCATTCTTCTCCCTCATCTCTTGATTTACTTCCCACAAAGAAACTTATCCATCAATCTAATTTCTATTTTTTGCCTCTCCTCATCCTTATTCTATCTTTCAAGTTGAATTCAATGATGACAAACCTGTATTTTATTGAAAATATCTTATGATGATTTGCACCTTATCCCCATTCGTCACCAACTAGAGGATGGTTACCACATGTTTATGGAAGAAAACATTGATATAAACTTAGTTCTAACATTTCCCATCATTGCATTCTCAAACCTATAAAGTCTATCACTTGAAGAGAGAGAGCATTTTACTACCCTCTTGGCCAAGTATTAAAACATTTTTTCATGGTGCTATGTTGACATGCCTGGCCTTGATCCCAATATCATAGTCCACAACCTTACCCTAGATAGCAATGGTAAACAAAAAAAATAGAAGCTATAAAATATGCATCTCACAATCACTCTCATGGTTAAAGAAGAGTTCTTATATATGGGCTTAATTCAATCGATAGACTATCCAAAGTGGGTCTCTAATATGGTACCCATTGAAAATCCCAACTGAGGGATATGCATATGCATAGACTTTTGAGATATAAACAAAGCATGTCCCAAAGATAAATTTTCTCTTCCAACCAATGATACTTTAGTTTACTCCATAATGGGTCATGAAATACTCTCCCTCATGGATGGTTTTTTAGGATATAATCAAATTTATGTTAATCCTAATGATCAACATAAAACATCCTTTACCATGACTTGGGGGATAGTTTGCTACAAAGTCATACCCTTTGGTCTTAAGAACACAAGCGCTATTTATCAGTGCACCATGACCTATATTTCCATGATTACATGTATGACATTATGGAGGATTATAGGAATGATTTATTGACTAAGTCCAAAACACATGATCAACATATTGATGTTTTACACAAAGATTTTGATTTGCTACTAGAACATAAGGTTAGAATAAATCCTAAGAAATATGTCTTTGGTGTTACCTAAGGCAAATTTTTAGGATTTATTATCTCTTATAGGGGTATTGAAGTGCACCTTAAAAAAATCAAGGCTATAACATAGATGCCTCCCCCTACAAATCTCAAGCACTTACAAAGATTGTAATGCAAGATTCAAGTAATTTATCACTTCATCATACAATTATTTCATAAATGCAAGCCTTTAAATCACCTATTATAAAAGGGTTTGCATTCCAATGGTCTAAGGAGTGTCAAGATACTTTTTATATGATTAAGAAGTAACTTACCTCCCCACCAATTTTTTCCTCGCCTACATTAGGTTTCCCATTTCACATGTACATATTTGCAATTGACTTTGTTTTAGGAATAATGTTGACCTAGAAGAATGAGGTCAATCAAGAGCAAGCTATTTACTACATTAGTCAAATTCTAGTAAGCCATGAAACTTGATATGCTTTTTTGGAGTTGCATCTAGCGATGGTTTTTTCCATTAAGAAACTTTGAAATTATATGTTTACTCATACCACTTATGTTATTGATATCGAAAACTCATTATGCTACATGATGGGGAAATCCTAAAATAATAATTGAACCAAATGGATTATGATTTAAATAGAATTTTACCTCAAATTCATTAGTCAAAAATCCATAAAAGGTTAGGTCATTGTTGACCAACTTGCAAAAGCTTCCCTTATTGATGATAAACTTCTTATCATAGAGCTTCTTGATGATTCTATCTTCAATGTTGCTAAACTTGAAGAATGTTTTGAACCTGAAGATAGAGCTCACATCACCCTCTATTTTTATGGTTCCAAGTGCAAATAAGGAGGAGGTGCTAGAGTGGTTTTCTTCACACTGCAAGGGACTCCAATCCTCTTTTCATTTAAACTTGAATTCCTCTACACCAACAACAATGTTGAGTATGAAGCTCTCATCCTTAGTCTCAAAATTTTATTTTTTATGCAATTCAAACATCTTAAAATTATTGGGTATTCCCTTCTCATTGTTAATCAAGTGAAGGGTATTTATAAATATAAATGTGTAGTCCTCAAACAGTACAACCAACTTGTAGATGATTTATTGTCACACCTTGAGTGGTATGATATCAAGATTATCTCAAATTTTCCAATCACTTTTCCAACACAATGGCTTCTCTTGGTTACCTCATTTCTCAAACCCACATGATAAGGTTAACCATGTCCATATCATCATTCTTCATCATCCAACTATTTCCAAAAATACCTCCCAGGATGAACTAGACATCCATTTTATTCATATAGATCCCTATCATGCCTAGTTTTTGCAAGTCAAGAATTATATTAAACTTGGTGTTCTTCCCCTTGATTTACCTCAGGTTAGAAAGTAAACTTTCAAACAAAAATCCATGAGGTACACTCTCTTGGAGGACATTATTTATTGTAGAAGCTATGATGATATTATCCTCTAGTGTCTTGAACTGCATGAAGCTAGCTAGGTTGTATCTACTTCTCATGATGGTCTCGTAACAACCCCAATTGTTACCACAATTATATATATATATATATATATATATATATATATATATATATATATATATATATAACATGTTCATATTTCATGAAGCAAGGGTCATAATCATGAACTAAAATAGAATCATTCCATTTGGATTGTAAGTTATCAAGGCAAATAGCGTCAAGAGATATTAAGACTTGATCAGAGTCACTCTTGAGTAGAAGTGATCAGCTTCTACAAATCCCTCATACCACTCGGATATGAGAACATTGGCCAAGCATTAGGTTTCATCCCTCTAAAAAGGAAAATTACCCTTAACCATATTTTCCACAAATACCAGTATATAAATGAATGCTTTGAAGATAGAAACCTATCATAATGGAATAACCTCAACAATGGTTATTCATAGATATTATATCCAACCCACATCTTCCCAAAGGGGTTACTAAGATAACAAAATCACTATACGTGATATACTCATGAAATACTTGGAATGTCATCTTAATTGTTATTATATAACCTTATACTTCTTAAGGCTTATTTGTCCACCCTTTTATTTAGGCATACCTTTTGTTATATACATGAATTAATTAAGTTTATTACAAAAAGGCATTATTTAACCATCGTGGAGAGTACCTATCCTCATGTACATTAATTTAACAACTCATAATTTAAGGATTGACTTGGTTTACCTCTCAAGTCTAAATGGGTTATCTATTTGTGGGTTCCAATCCACTCTGAGTTTTAACTCAGATCAATCCTTAATTTATTATCATAGTGTTTCAAGTTATACCAACCATGAATGTTTATGAAGTGATCATAACATAAATAATCCTCAAGGAATAGAATAAATTACTTTATGATTCTTGAGACTATAGCACACATGAGATATCCAATTGAGCAAGATTTACATTCCATTACATTCTACTTTTTAGCATCCATACAACCATTGAATACTTCAAGTGCTAGTTGTTTAAAGGTAAAGATAGCTAACTACATCATTCATAATTACCCAATACATTCCAAAAAATATTTGGCATAATCGTATATCATTATATTAAAGTGAAGCACACATTTATTACATATAAGAATTGCCAAAACTGTATCATCAAGCATTTAACCATCTCATCCACTTAAATCATTTTCATTTTTGAAGTAAAAACAACATGCACAAGAATTAACACATCAAACCACAAATAGAGTGACACATTTTTTATCTTGGGAACCCTCATGGGGAATAAACCCAACCTCCAAAATATGTACTTTCCTCACATTTGTAAACTTAATATGTCAAATATTTTAGATATAGAAGGGTCGCTATGGGTCCCTTTCAATCAATTATACATGGCAAGGAATACAACCGTTCCTTATCAAATTCATGATGCAATTAAGGAAATTTTCTAATTACCTTCTCTAAGTCATCATTATATCATTAAGGTATTTCCCATACCAATAAGGAATCCATATGTCCCTTTAAACTCAAATGCAATTAAGGAATCTATTGATTCCTTCCTCTATGTCATCCTAAGAATTTTCATATGTTTATGATAATCATCAAAATCTTATTTTGGAGTAGTCGTATCGATGTTAGAGAGAACCATATGAGTTCCCTCAAGAATGAATTCCAAATTCATTATAATTAATTGAAACAAAGTCAATATATGAATTAAAGTCACATACCTTTAATTCATTAATAAAACATTCTTCATAAATTAATAATTTAAGCTAATAATTTAAATTATCTATTATTTCATAATTGTATCTTATTTTAACAACCCATGTCAACCATATTTATCCTTAATATTAAGTTAATAAAAGTAAGCCCTTAGAGGTTTAGCATGGATAATATAAAGCTCATTATTCTAAGGCTATTTCCTTTGATTATATACAAACCAATAGGGTCTAGTTTCCAATTGAATACAACATATTAATATATTCAATTGAATCTCAATTGCTATCAAATTTGCTTCCTAATTTGATCCAAGATTCATTTCACTACTTTACAAAACCTATCAATTCTCTTTCCAAATGTGATCTAAAGATGAATCAAATATCCTACACAGTTTTTATATTTCAATCCAATGTTAGCTCTCAAATCAATTTATTTCCATAACTAGATCCCAATATGCATTCGGTTATTTCATCCTCTATTATAAAGTTTGCAATAATGTATTTGTAAACTGTTATAAAAAAATTTCCAAAATTTGATCCAACATAATCTCTAATTATCTTGCTGATTTGGTTATCAAAATTCAGTCCAAAGATTATTTCTATTTTAAGAACACAAAATTATACTGAGAGGGGGGTGAATAGTATAAGAACACTTTTTAATTTTCTTTCCCAATCAATATTATGCAATGTAAAGATAGCAATATCAATAGCAGTAATCAAATTAATGCACAAATCACCACACACAATAGAGACACCACAATTTATGTGGTTCACCCAATGTGGGCTACTCCACATAGAAAATCTTTCACTAAAATTTTCTCAATCAATCTCTTAGGAATTTTTAACCACCAAAAAGGCTCACACCTAATGTATATATTGCAATTATCGAAAGATAAACAAATGAGCATTACACGAGTTGACAACAAAAAATAATCAAGTATAATTGGATCTTTTATTATTTTCAATGGAGCCAAACTACATATTCATCCCTCTTAGGGATACCCATTTGATACAACAAATACAATATATATTGAATCCCTCTTGAGGGTAAATGTGATCAAAATGCCCTTCAGGATGACACGAAATGCTCTAGGGTGTCGATGAACCTCTTCTCCTTGATTAGAGGAATTTTTTGCCTTGCATCCCAAAACCATGTTAGTCATGCGTGTAATAAACAACAAGAAACATTAATAGCAAAGGAGGCCTATCATGATGAGGCTTTAAAAGAGTACTTGTATGAAAGATAACACGATAATCAAGAAATAAAGAAAGTGATTTAGTACATGTAAATTGATCTAGAACATGATAATCTGCTATTAGAAACATAAAATAAACTAATATGAGTCTATCTAAGCTCATAATTAACCAATTAAAGACATGGAAGCATGAAAAAGATCCATTATGCTTACACTAAAACAATGAAGGGAAATTGCAATTAATTCCTAATATATCGGTCAAATGTCTCTAGAATATTGAATTAAACCTACAAAAATATTAATCTAACATAACTCAATGCAATACAAAACTGATAACAAGGACATCAGAGGTCACCTGCTAACCGTGGGTCATTCACATGGGTGGCACTGTTCACCATGGCTGATAGTCATGATAGAGACTGAAGTAAGTTTACCCTCAAAATTAGGGCTTAATATCCGATCCACCTTGTCAAAATGATGGTCAAGGGTCACCTCTATGTCCTCAGACATATTTGGTGGTTGAATTGCTCGATGAGTGCACGAATTGCATGGATTAACATTTCTTAATTATCCTAGCCTCTTAGGTTCTCCATGGCAATGTGACCTTCAATTGGGTAGCAAAAGTGCTCCTCCTAATGCATGTGAATGGGTATGTAATTCGACAGGGCTTCAATGCATTCAATTGCAATATTCTCTCTCTATTTTCCTCAATTTGGAGTGGGTACTTATAGGATTTTCCTAGGGCTAGGGCTGGCTTCCTCATGAAGCCAAGATCAAGATTGGGCAATTGAGTTTGTTGGATGGAAGGTTATGGATACTTCCTCGCTCAAATTGCTCCAATCCACAACCAATTGGCTATTGCAACCAAATTTGGGGTCGGATGAAGGCTAATTGAATTTGAGTCCTAACCATGGGTTACATGCATGGTTAGCTCCGTTAACCGTGAGTGTCATCCATGGCTAGCACTGACTAGGCAAAGATACCCAAATGAGTGGTAAAAACCACTACTATACCTTGGATTCGTCCAAAGGTCTTCCATATGGTCTTTTAGCATGTCCCATATGAGTAGCCACCTCGGCATGACACGGTTTAGGTGTCTACAGATTTCCATTTTGATATGCATTGTGAGATAGAACAATGCTGAGCAAAAGTAGACCTCCTAAAATAATTTCATAGGTTGAATGATGATCATTGATCTAATCAACATTAAATACCCTAAGTATAGAAAAATGATGCACATCTTAGAATCATTGCTTCTAACTCGATAGAAGGCTTACATTTAAAATAGTTTGCACTCATCATTAGACATTCGGATATCATCAATGCCAAGTAGGCTTTTGCACCTATCAATCCAAAAGGAAAAGAGTTACAAAGAAACTGGCATATATGCTATTTTCCCCAATAGAAGGGTAAGCTTATAATAGTCTTTGGCAATGATTTGTAAGACAAATACAATTTTGACAAGATCAAGGGATCTTATGTTGATTTTGATTATGATTTAATATTATGACTATCCCCTTAAGCGACGAGTCGATGAGGGTAATGACAAGTAAATGAAGCGACGAGGTCACTTGACCACTATGAAACATCTTGAACCAATTTAAGGATTTAGCATTTGAATACTTGGCAAGGCCTAATCAGCTATGATTACAACTATTAATGATAATTGCCCATTTATATCCCATAGAGTTGTCTAGCCATGAAGGCCTTCTTAGGGAGTCAATATAACAATTCTAATTAGGTTTATGTCGAATCATATTGTCGATGATCTGCTAAAAATATCATAGGAGAATTGCAATGAGTACTTTGTTCCCCTGGAGCAGTCTGGTTGTGTAGGCCTTCTTAGGGTTTGAAGTGAAGCATAGCAATTCTATGATGATGAATTTACCCCAAATGTCCTTATGGTAATTTACTCATCCTATCAGATTACATGGAGTGCCAGTCACTGGAACTGCCAACTGTATAGGATAAATTACTAAATACGAGGCACATTTGGATTTGAATTTTATTTGATTTTTTGTTATTTTTGTAATTTGTAAATTTTTTGATTTGGTTGGTGTGCTTAACTTGCCTTGTGACAACTTTATTAATGGGGAATTAGGTATATTCTATGCATTTTTCTGATTGTGGATCTCAACTGCGGGTAAATTTTCTAACCGTGGCTAGGATACATAGGTGCAACCCTAATTAGGGACTGTGGATGTCAGCCGCAGGCTGACCCAAATAGGAAAATCTATAAAAGAGGTTACTTTTTGAAAAGTTATCATTTTCACCTAACATTGATAGTTAACTTGAGAGCTCTGATAGGTAGAAACATAAAATTGACACGAAACGTTGTTGAAACCGAACCTAACTATCCAAATTCCATACTTATGGTTGACCAATCATAGGCCTCGACTAGCGAGAGAGCCGGGGACTCCAAGGTAACACATAAATCGAGACCTTGCTTGTCATTAATGGATTTAAAATTAACCTCATTAAGTAATCGGTAAATGAACTACACTAAACTATTGGTAATGAACCTCACCGTAGTTAATATTTAACATAGGTTAGATTAGATGGGTTTTTTAATTTTTAGGGGTTTTTCCAGGAGGATGAGCCCTAACAAAGCTTCGCTCCCTAGCCGTGGGTGGTAGCTGTGGTCCCCAATTGGTAGATTGGGGGTCACGATTGTCAGATATGGTGGGATTCAAATCCCAACAATCAAATTTTTTACCATTGGGCCCAATGTGGTTCCTACCTACGATGCCCAAAATTTTGCAAATTTTTCAAATATTTTAATATTTTTGAGTTTTTCTGGGCAATTTATACCATTTATTGTTGTTTGGAAGTGCTCTTTTAATTTTTTTTGAAATTTTTGATCATTTTTGTAGATTTTTGCATTTTTAAGATATTTTACAATTTGTTTTTCATTTTTAGTGATTTTAATTATTTTTCATTTTCCTTGATTGCTTTTATTCAATCCTTGACCAACAAAGTGAGGGAGACCGATCTCCTTCGCAACCTACATCATACATTGACTACTATAGAGCAGTTATGGTTTGATACTGTGGGGTTTGGTTACATCTTGGACCTCGCCACCATCAGGGTGGACTAGGTTTATCTCATTGCATTGACCCAAATTTGGGATGTGAGGACTAATATATTTCACCTGCCTATGGGTGAAATGGCTTTCACCCCTGAGGATGTGTACCACATATTCTGACTACTCATTGATGGTGAGCCCATCACCTCCTCTCCTACTCAGATGAGGAAATATATCTTTGATGCTATCTTTAGGTAGTGAAGCGTGGAAGTATAGGGCTACATTGATCATGGAAGCATCCAAGTTCAGGAATGGTATGAGGTCGGGTTATTCTTACAATGAGAGGTTGTGTTTATGCACCTCATCATTCAAATAGCCCTACCAAATTATTTAGGTGTGAGGTTCCCTTGGAGCCTCTTGGCTCAGGCTAGAGTTGTGATGTTTAGTTCGATCGAGCAGCCTCTGATCTTGTCCTAGGGAGCGCTCTTCTGGCATAGTTATATCATGAGCTATATCGGATCACCCGTCGTAGTAGAGTGGGCATCAATTGTAGCCTCCTTCTAAAAATCTAGGGTTGGTAGCACATCCTAATAAAGCATCCTATCCACCTACCCCTATGGATCACTAATATTGCTAATGATCGACAGTGCTATGCCACCTACTGGCCTCAAGAGCAGGAGGGTTTCAGGAATAGGTCTCATGCAAGATACCTAGATCATTACATTGGTTACTTCACATAGCTACGCCCCAAGGATATCTAGTGGTGACCATATATGGACTGTCCACTGTGGATAAAGGCAGCTAGATGCCTACATCGAGCGTGCAAAGACAGATGGATGGTCAGCTGTAAGGCTGATTGGTGTGAATACCACTACTTTTCTTGCATCCCACGATAGTTCAAGATTAGATAGGATGTCGTGAATATGCTAACTATTTACAGATGCTTGGTCCTAAAGAGGGACCTGACCTAGCCCCAGGTCACTCCGCTAGGAGATGAGGATGACGACTTCCAAGATTTGGGTCTAGATGATGCAAGGACTACTACAAATTATGATGGTTGGTGGGTTAACTTCTAGTGGCATGGGGAGGGTCCTCTAGGCTGGCCAATGATGGGACTTATAGCAAAGTGTGCAGAGGGCACATAGGTAGATCCTCATGGGCACTAGACTCGCCAGAGGACAAAGGGTGCATGGGGCATAACAAAGGAGGGTTCGTAGGTAGAGGTTGAGGATGAGGCTATTGAGGAGGGTGATGTGGATCCATATAGCGAGGTAGGGTTGTCGAGGGAATAGATTACTGACCTACAAATCTAGGTGGGGAGATTGCACACCCAACTATTGCACAGGGATACCTCTATTGCCATTTTAGAGGTAAAGCTATCTCACAACCAAGGATTATGAGGAGGAGAGGATAGCTCTCTAGATCATAGGTTATGACAGAATGGGGTTTGGTTCTCCCCTCTTCTTTTTTTAACTCCCCCTGCCGGGGCGCGCCCGCCCCCCCCCCCCCTCCCCCACCCCCACCGCCGAAGACTGCCCCTTTTTCTGCTTGCCCCCCCCCCGCCCCCCCCCCCAAAACGGACTGAAAAGACTGGGGACCCCCCCGGGGCCCCCCCCCGGCCCCCCCCCCGGCCGCAAGACCCCAAGCCCACAAAAAAAATAAAAAAAAAAAAAAAAAAACGCCGCGCGCCGCCCCCCCCCCCCCCCCCCTCCCCCCCCCCCCCCCCCCCTTTTTTTTTTCTTGGTGGGGGGGCCACCCCACATAAATATACCAAACGGGGGGAGAGCGAGGGCCTAGGAGAGGCGGGTGTCCGTTGTGGGGGTGGGGTCTTTAATAAAAAAATAAATATTTAAAATAATAAAAACAAAAACAAAAAGTGGGTTGGGGGCCTAAAAAGTGGACATGTGATCATGGAGCTCACTAGTGAGCGTGATCTTGTGTAGGTACAGTTGAGTACCATGACTACCGAGAGAGATTTGCTGAGGGTAGCAAGGGGAGATCCCTCATCCTCCTAGGTTATCATGGGACCTATGGTAGTACCATCTTCTTTATTTCTAGGAGGTCATGACATTATGGTCGAGATCCGACATCTACATGCCCTTGTGGAGGAGGATAACATCAGGCATACATTGAGAGTAGCTCGCATCGTCCATCTGGAGGGTCACATCAGGCTGCTTGGTGGGAAGGTGCCAGAGGATACCCATACTACAGGTACCCACCAGAGCCAGACCAGGACCAAAGAGATAGGGCAATAATCAGCTAGCTCCAGCCATAGGATGCATAGGTTCGATAAGAGTCATAGGTCTAATAGGACTCATAGATCTGAGATAACTCATGGTGCCAACTCATAGAGGAGCCACAAATATGGTGGAGGCAACGATGGTGCCTCACAGACTAGGGTTGGAGGCCCTATTTAGTATAAATCTTTAGAGATGCATATTGTACCATTTTTGAGTGTAAGGTCGAGGACCTACACATATGTAGACTGCAAGCATTTTGATGTACCCTTATGTACTCATTGACAAATATATATTTATGAGATGTATCATTTATGACTCATTATGTGTACTTGTATTTCTATGTATTTTATGTTTTATATTTATGAGATGCATATGGATGTAATTCTTATATTAATGTGATGCTATATGATGTGATTTATGGATGACATGCACTAGATGGCTATATGATTCATGATGTGTTGATTTAATACAGTGATCTAGCTATGTAGATGTACTACTTATGATAGATGCATATGGATGTGACGTCTATTTTCAAGATACATGTGTAATTTTGATTTATTGTTATGCATTTAATTTATGATGATGTTATGGTATGGTAATGCAATATATGATAATGCACTATGCACTTGATTATTATCTAATGTATATGAACCTGTATGCTTTAATCACTTAAAACATAAGGAATGATTGCAATATGTTTTTAACAATCTAATGGATGATACCACGTAATGTATGCTAATCATGACATGTAATTGGTAATACTTATAAAAATAATTAATCAATTAATCACCTATATATGAAATGCGATGATATGATTAATGCCATAATGATTTAATATATGAGATGGATGGCTTAATATATCTTAATATAAAATATTGTAAATTAAAATATATGCATAACATAGTTAGTGGTCGTCTAAATATCATTGCCGATATCCATCCATTATCTAACCTATATCATGAACAACTCATAATAAAAAAACTCTCATTAAAAGAATTTTTGATGATTTTGTGTTGCAAGTGTATTGTTGCTATTTGGGAATTTTTGAGGTTTTCCATGAGACTTAAACACCCTAGTTGACTTATCTAAAGTTGTATACTAACCATACAAGACATCTGAAACATAAGACTTTCACTAGGATAGGCTAGAACTATTCATTACCCCCATGTGTGCAAGTGAGTATATTTGATAATGCATGCACATAGTCCGATGTCAGGCAAGATTCTTTCAACCCATTGCTAAGATTGGGGGTCCGTGCATGTCTTACCCAATCCTAAGTCTAGATTTTAGTTGGACTAGACCACTAGGTGATATAGGACACCTAAAGCTAACTCATCCACATTCAAATATTGGTCTACATACCAGTAAAAATTCTAATGCATTAGACATATCATCATGCGTAAGGTACAATAGTGCAGAAAATTCCAGGGATTCAAGTTCACTCCCTTCTTTTCTTCAATTTTTTGGGATACTTGCTCATGTAAAGTGATAAAAATAACTTTTTATTTTTGTACTATAATGATAAAAATAACTATTTATTTTGTACTTTCTTGTTTTTCTTGAGTAAGGGATTTTATACCGATTTTTCTTTGAACTTGATTTGAACTTTGATTTGGATCCTCATTTGATGTTTGGGGATTTTAACTTTGAGGTATCAATTTCGGGATATCGATAGGGGATATCAACCTTTGATGTTGATATAGGATATCACTCTAGGATATTGATCCTTCAAAGCAAGGGAATTACATGGCTAGGGAGTAAACTTGTCCTTTTGCTAATTGCCCACATTTCCAAAACCGTCCACACAGGGGGATAAGCAAGAATAAAATTTTCACTTTAGGATACCTGGTCTCACTTCATAGCTTTCATCTTCTCCTAATATTAATTAGGATTGTTTAATTTGTGGATTAGTGATAGGATTTTGATATGCTAAGGGCTATGCTAACTAGACCTCAACCACAAAAAAAGTAGGATTTCTTACCAAATCCTAAGAATGCCACTAGGTATGGTTGAATGACTAGAAAACCCTAGTATATTCCTCATAGCAATAATATGGGTGAAAAACAAAATTACTCACAATGGTGATTTATAGATGGTGATGTAATGCATAGATGCATGATTGAAACACAAACATGGTGTCTTTTGTAATATTGCAAACATAATTGATTCTAATGTAAGCACGTCAGATGAATATACCTAAAGTAATCAAAGGTGAAATGCATGTGGAAAATGAGATGCATTATGCAAAATGTAATGCCATGATGCAAAATAAATGTAAATGTCTTTTATTTTTGATATTTTCCAATGTTATTTTTAGATTTATTATTTTATAATTTTTATGGGCTTTTAAAATTTTTGGCTTTAATCAAAGGGCTTATGATGCCTTTGGGGATTTCTAGGTTGACCAAATGGCTTTTGAGGAACCCTTGAATCCTTTTGGATTGACCCCATGGTTTTGAAGAACCCTTGGAGCTTTTGGATTGACCAAGTGGTTCTTAGGAACCCTTGGAGCCTTTTGGATTGACCAAGCGGTTTTGAGGAACCCTTGGAGCCTTTTGGATTGACCAAGCAATTTTGAAGAAAATTTGGAACCTTTTGGATGGGCTTAAGCATAAAACACTTTAAGATGAAGGATTTTGAGATGTTCAAGCTCTTCAAATCCTCCGATCGATGTCAAACGATATGTCCCAGGTCCGATCTTCTTAGAGATCATGTAAGGACCTAACTAGTTAGCATCGAATTTGTCTTGCATTTTTGGTAGTAAATTTGAGTTATGTTAGTTCTATTTCAGCATAATATCACCAACCTCAAATTCTCTTAGATGGAATTTGTCATTTTAAGTTCATTTTAAACATTCTTGATCAACATGAAGGTGCTCAAGGGCATTCACATGACGTTCATCAAGTAGCATCAATTGATCTAGGTAAGCTTATCGTGCAGTATCATCATCGATGAACTCTTTCAATGTGATGCACAACGTTGGAATTTCTAATATATGGGCATAATGGCCTCAATGCCATATACTAGTGAAAATGGAGTTTCCCTAGTGGATGTTCAAATTCTATTCCTATAAGCCCATAAAGAAAGGTGTAGCTAAATGTGCCTGTCTTTGTGGTACTCTTGTACCATATTTTTTAATATGGATACCATTGTCTTTCTTATTTGAAGCTTCAACTTACCCATTTG
Organism: Wollemia nobilis; assembly: GCA_028583015.1. Taxonomy (NCBI): domain Eukaryota; kingdom Viridiplantae; phylum Streptophyta; class Pinopsida; order Araucariales; family Araucariaceae; genus Wollemia; species Wollemia nobilis. Next base: position 613,553 of record JAQPPZ010003263.1, on the reverse strand, counting down.
CCTATGGATATTATGGAGTCACAAAAATATGTTTGATTCTATACTTAGACATTAAATCTCTCATAGTTTTGTTCTTAAATGACGTTCCATTATTTGAAACTATCTTGGATGGTATCCCGAATCGACTTATGATATTGGTGAGTATGAACTCAATAATACATGTTCTAGTTGTTATTTTTAATGGAATGGCTTCCACCCATTTTTTAAAATACTCAGTAGCTGTAATAATAAAAGTATGTCAACCTTATGACGGAGGAGAGATCTTACTGATGAGATCGAATCTCCACTGAGAAAATGGCTAAGCCACTTGAATAGGCTATAAGGCCTATGATGGAAAGTGCATGAGATTATCATGATGCTAACATTTAATGCATTTCCTAGACATATACATTGCAATCCTTCTCCATAGTAGGCCAATAATAACCCATGCGAAGGATGCGCTTGATGATAGTCATACCGCTAAAATGGCCACTACACGTACCGTCATGAGCTTGCAAAATTTCCCAAGATGACTCTTGGGGCTCAAGACAATGAAGGAGAACTCCATCATAGCTTCTACGGTATAAAATATCTCCTAGAAAGACATACGTTGTTGCTTTTTTCTTAAATATGCATTTTGCGACATGTGACAATCCCTACGGGATTAAACCAAGCTTAATGAAGTCATAAATTTGTGACATCTAGTTTTGGTAAGCTTCAAATTCAACTAATAAGACAACATATTCCCCCTACGATTCCACATTTGTGAATGCAGACTAAGATATGACCTTATGGTGAATGGTAGTGCCACTCCCCGTTAGATCCTACGAGGTCATAGACCCCCAAGATGCTCTCTTGAGAAAATATCTGGCCCTATAGAACCATTCATGGTTTGGTTCTACATGGATCATGTTGATTGATTATTTTTTATCCAATGCTTCACGCTGCACGAAAGAGTGTGACAACGTTTTTACATGGATGGTAGTAAAATAGGTAGATGGATTCTGAGGGATTAAGGATCCCAAAGATACCATGGTATCTACAAATCTATTAGATGATCGAGGGATTACCTCGATGTTGTACCATTCCAATCGAGCTAGATAGGTGTCAACAAGATACTTGTAAGATTTCAATATTAGACATCGACATTGAAATAATTCCTTAACTTGATTAACAATGAGAAGGGAATCGCCAAATATATTTAGCCTTTTAATATTCATGGCAACATCTGTTTAAAGAACCAAAATTAGAGCTTCATATTCAAAATTATTGTTAGTGCAATGAAATTCTAGCTTGAATGACAAGGGCATTGGAGCACCTTGTGGCGTGAACAACACTATTCCTACACCACACCTTGCTCACACTTCAAACCATCGAAGAACAAGGTCATATCGGCTTTGTTATTTGGTTCCTCGAGTTTAGGTTCTTTTGATATGATGAAGACTGCATCATTAGGAAGCTCTATGGTGAGGTGCCTACTATTTTTGAGAGGCACCTCAACCAGTTGATCAACTATGACTTGTCCCTTAATGGACTTTTGGATAATGAATTCTAGATCGAATTCTATCAATAACATGATCCACTTTGTAGTTCGTGTGTTATGATATATCTTGCTCATAATATACTACAAAGGATTTTATTTTGATATAACATACATCGTATGACTTAGCATATAGTGCTACAATTTCTTGGTAGCAAATACTACTACTAAACACAAATTTTCCATGTATGCGTATCCTACCTCATAACTCACCAAGATTTGGTTGATGTAATATATGACTTGCTCTTTGTTTTGCATGTTCTTTGGGGCTAACATGGTCCCTAATGCAAAGTTGGTCATCGATATATATAGCATAAAAGGCTTGTCTAGCCTTGGTGGAGCTAGTACTAGTAGCGTCACTAGGTATTGCTTGATTTCAGCAAAGGTTGCTTGATAATCCTCGTCCCAATTGAATAGGACCCCCTTGTATAGCAATCTATTCATGGGTCAACATTTGTTCGATAATTATGTGATGAAGCACTTTATGGATGCTACTTTGCACTGTAGGCTTCTTAGTTCCTTGATGTTTATGGGAGGACGTATTTCTATAATAGACTTGACCTTTGCTAGGTCAACTTCAATAACTCATTTTGAAACGATGAATCCTAAGAGCTTTCTTGGAGTTAGTTTGAATATGCACTTCTTAGGATTCAACCTGGCATTATGCTCTATCAAGTGATTGAAGACCTTCTTCAGGACCTTTGCATGCTTAGAACACAATAATGACTTCGCCAATAAGTCATCAATGTAATACTCTAGGATCTTATGCATATAATCATGAGAGATATATGTCATGGCCCGCTGGTAAGTGGCTACAGTGTTCTTGAGATTGAATTGCATAACTTTATAGCAAAATTTCCTCCATGGTGTTATGAATGTGGTTTTATGCTGGTCTTCAAGCTTGATCCAAATTTTCTTGTATCCAAAAAAATCGTCCATTAAGGAGAGCATCTCATGATTTGTATTTGCATCTACAAGAGCATCGATATTCAACGAAAATAAATCCTTTGGTGTTGCCTTATTTAGGTCTCTAAAATCCATATAGATATGGATCCTTCCATAAGGTTTTCCTATAGGCACCATGTTGGATACCCATTCCGGATAATCGATGGAAATGATAAACTCTACATCTAGAAACTTTTGCAATTCATATTTTAAAATTAAGGGTATTGTTGGATGCATCTTCCTAAGATTCTACTTGATTGGCTTCTTTGACAGATCTAGCAAAAGGTTATGGGTAACCAATTTTGGATCTAGACCTGACATATCTTTGTAAGTCCAAGAAAAGAGGTTAGGTCTCTCTTTCAACAGAGGGATGAGGTTGGCATGCTCATAAGGAGTCAAAGTTTCTCCAAATTTAACCTTCCTTGGGTTGGTGGGGTCATGGCTAATGTCCACTTGAAAGGTTTCCTTTACTGACATATGGGATCCCTCCTCAAGATGATTAGGCATAGGGATCAAGTGGATGTCATCTATTGGGTTTATAGGTTCCAAATCAGAAGCATCCTCAGCATGATAAACATCATGTGCACAGCTTAACGCAAAATAAAAAGGTTACAACATTTCTTCATTAGGGATGAAATCTTTAGGCTCTAAGGGTGAATTAGTGCAATTCCAAACAATAGTGTCTACATCAAGACACAATGGTTTGGAAGGATTGACTAGAATGTGGAGTGGAGTGGTCAAATAAATGGAGATCATATTTATGAAATGGCTAATGTCTCCAGGACCATATGCACATGACTTTACATATCTGATGAAACTTCCATACCCAAGATTTGGCTCTAGTGACACGAGAATGAATGGATCCTCTCTATGCATCCTCGATATAATCAGATCTTCCCTATGCACCGATTGCAAAATATGGTCATTTGGTTTGAGGAGTTCCATGTAGGTCAAAGGAGGTGGATTAACCAAATGATAGATTTGGTCCAGGGTTAGTCATCTCTCCCTCAAGCGAGGTCCAACATGTAGCTGATGGTAAACCTCGTCTATATCGATGGGTTGATGATGGTGACATAAATAGTGAGGACCGAGGTAGGCCATCTCTATCTCATCCTCATTGTCACTGTCATAACTCCATAGTATTTCATTCACCCCCACAGGTATGGGACACTCTAGAAAATATGGCCCCATATAGGTTATCTCCTTATCACTATCTTCACTGTCTAGGAAGATTGGGTATAAACACCATAAATACAAAGGTCTTGAGTAGACCGGCTCAACTTCATCTTCAGATTGATCATTGGGTGAGAAATAATTGTCCTCTCCTACACTGGAACTTGGTCCACCTATCTCAAATATGGACTTTGCTATGTCCTCATCGGGATGCACTTCCAACTTAGAATCTCCCATTACGATAGCATTTTGACCCTGCATACCTATGTCTTTAGATGCTTCATGGATTTGATGATCCAGGTTGACTTTGGGATTGTGTTATGGACCGGTTTCCACCAAGATGTTTTCATGGTATCTCTCGGGTGGTTCTATAGTGACATAAGTCACTATCCGGCTATCCCCTCGAAGAGTGGAAGGAATAGGATGATAATGATTAAAATCCACTTCACCCCCATACCGAGGTACCGATGATCTAGAGATGTTGCAAGGAGCTTGTCTTGTCCTCCACTATAAAATCCTACATCGAACCTATCAGTGGGTAACTAATATCATGGTTCGATAGGTCTCCTGTGCCCCTGCTCAAATAATTTTAGGTCATACCCATGCCAATGGTGATGCTTGAAGTATCATATGGCATATTTAGGGTTGGAGATATAATGAACTTTTACAACAAAAGGTTCATCATCATCTTCATCCATGGGCGTGCGAGAAGCTAACTGATCGAGCCCTCCATAGATGAATTTGGTTTGGTTAGGTGTCACTCCTAATGGTACCACCATCCCTACAGGAAGGCGATGGGCTCATGGTTGGCCCATATCCTATGCAGTCTCAATGATCAGTGTAAACATCACATTTTGCACAATATATTCCCCTAATCTAAGATTAACCAAATGGATGGTCACCTACGGTGTAGATGACCCTACAGGATCGTACCGCTTTCAATCATATTTTGCATCAGATGTTTGAAAGACCAAAACACTTCAATATTGTGGCCTTTTAATTGGTGAAAGATGCAATATTGATCATCTTTGTAGCCTTTTGCCTTAGGCTGATTAGGATCCATTAATTTTACTTTGGGTAATTTTATGGCCTTAGCCTCGCATAACTGATGAAATATCAAAGCCAATGACTCCGATAGCTGAGTGAATATGTGAGGTGGACGCTGCTCTTTATTGTACCCTTATAATTGTTGCACTTTTCATACTGTGCAGGAGGAGGCTGGGCTTGGTAATTTTTTTGTTTTTTCCCCTTATCCCCTTTCTGAAGGTTCAACACCACCTGGTTAACATGAGCTTGCTTTACCTATTGTTTCTTGGTGCCCTTCTTATTCCACTCCTTATTCTGGAGCTTCAAGTTACCTTCTTGCAACTTGATGTCCTCAATTACTTTGGCTTGCGCCAAAGCCTCTTTGAAGGTTTGGTATTGTTGCAACTGTAGTAACAACAAGATGTGCTTTGTGCAACTCTTGAAAAATATTCTAGTAAACTTAGAAGCAAGGATGGGTTCATCATCATTTTTCTCCATCACTTTTCGTAATCCAACATTGGCTCGTCATCATGTTGTAATAAAGTAGCCAGATCAGAAAGATTTGTCTTTTTCGTGATGCCAAAGGAGAAGCATTTAATAAATGCATCCGCTAGTTGCTAGAAACTAGCGATGTGCGCTAATCCAATGACAACACATGATCCTATACCTCTTAATTTGGTTAAACCACTCTTGAGCTAGACCTGAGAGGGTCATGATGAATGTGTGCAAGAGAAAGGTGTCATTGCTTTTGATTTAAAAGCACATATTTAAAAAATGGGTCACATGCTCCTGTACGTCTTCCTCTCCTTTGAAATTTTCTAGCCTAGGCATATTGAAATGCTCGGGGTAATCTGGAATAGGCACCAACATTCATATAGGCTCATTATGGATATTTTTCAAGGTAGGCTTCTGATAAGTCATCCATTGATTCTCTATGGCTTGAACCTTCTCTACTAAAGCATTAAAGGCCTATGAAGAACAAATATTTTCCTCTTTAGATTACTTTGGAGGCAACTTCGGAGGGAGATTCCTCCTCTGTTGAGGTGGAGGACTAGAATCATCATCTCTATCGACTTGGGAGATCTCAGGATACTCTTGTTCCAATTCCTCTCTTACTAATTTCTCATACTATTTATGTTCACGTTGTACAGATGCTGGATGCCACTCTCCATGTTGTGACGCATGACAAGTATGTGTGTCTATGTGCTCAGGGTATAACTCAAGTTGTGAATCTGCTCGTCTATCAACGCATTCCCTAATCTCACTATGAGGAGGTAATCCGGCCCTATCCAATCGATCCTCTCTCTCCACATGCTCCTTTTTATTCAAAATCCATTATTCATGCATGCACTATTTGTATAAGCGCTGCCTTATGAGCCTCTATCCCTGAGAACTCTCATTCTCAAGGCATTCTCACTCTACACAAACATCCTCCAATTGATTTTGGAGGATCTATCATTTCTACTCAGACACTAGTCTATGGGATCTATCTATGTGGTCGACTATCTTAGGCCTCTGGTGCATGCACTTTGTTCAAGCGACTTTATGAGTGTGTCCTCCAACTTATTGATCTTCCATGCTCTTGCATTTATTCATAAAGATGGCATTTGCATTCGGATGTCTCCTATACTCGATGTCTGCATGGGATACAGGAGAACGCATGTCATGAGAACGCTTGGAGCACTCTCCAAGTTCCCTAACAGTTCTAATGGTGTTGCCACTATGCACATTCGTAGGATGAGATGATGCAGGAGTAGGCTTGTAGCCCAACTATCCTAGGACCCTTTCCATTACATCTAATTTTTTTCTATGCCATGGTTCATGGAGTGGCATGTCATTGACTTCTAATTTAGATATATGAATGGTGATCTTGCAGGGTTCACCTCTGTAGGGATTTTGGTTGGGTCTGCGCTCGAAAGTGCCCCCATCTACTTACCCCTGAATGGGTAGATCTCAAGCCAGTCTATACTCATATGGTGGAGGTTGTGAGCCTCCATTTGCTATAGGTTGGAGGGGTACTAGTTTGGATCCCTCAATGACATACTCCTCAGCATAGCCTATGAATGAACACAAAATTTGGTCACGGTTAATGCTACCATGTTGGGAACCCCTATGCTGGGAAGCCCCAAGTTCTGATCTATGCCTAGAAGAATGTCCAACACTTACTCTAATCAGGGTGTTCACAGTGGAATCCCATTGCATAAAATTATCCCCTCTAATGCTCACTTAATGTAATTCAGGAGGATTCTATGATTGAGGGAATTCTACAATGTGTTGTGCATTAAGTGGAGCTTGGGCTTTGATCTCAGGTCTATGACTAGATCAGTCACTCCGTGTAAACACCATGATGTGTATCCTATGTCTAGATTTAAATTTTATTAGCACATAAAGAATACAATGTTGATTATCTTCTTTTACAATTTTTGAGTGAGCCCTAGACTGTTTGATGTGTTGTTCAGTTTGTTGTATCATTGAATAACTCTCATCGTGTTTTGCAATATGTTGATTATTTTCTTAGTTTTTTAAATGCTTTCACCTATATACTCATAGGTTTATGACTTGGCAATAAACTCCAAGTCACGTAATCCAACATATAATGTATGGTAATGAAGTCCACACATAGTTAGGGGGTACAGATCCTTCCAGATCCTCACTCATTTTCACCCAGTCAGCGTTATACACTCCAAAGAGAAGTACATGCAAATTTTCCAAGCTATGAAAGGTTCTTGGATCCGGTATTGGTCTAGAACATAAGGTATGAGGGATTTGGGCCAACGGATGGAAATCACCTCCACCGTCATTGAAACCCTACTAGTGGTTGGATGTGACTTCCAACTCACTAGAGTTTACTATGAAACATGGTGTGTGTGGGTTCTTTTTAACTTGCATAAAGGAAATATGCATAATACAACATTAGCATGATCATTTCCTACATGATATGCAATAAATAACATTTGATATTCAAATATATATGCACACTACACTACATGATGTTTAGAGAATGCAACTAGTATGACTAATTGGCCACTGATTGGGCCTCATGCAAGCAAACTCTAACATTCAAAGGGCCTAGACCACTGTATACTAGGGCAGGCTGCACTCAGAGGTCCACTATTCCTAGCAGTGACTAGTAGAAGCACAAAAATGGAACCCTAAGGACCTAATTCATTTTATTGTCCCTTTTATCCTTATCCTAGTTAGGTTTAATTTTTGATGTTCTAGAAAAATACAGAGATAGAAAATAGAAATAGAAGATGCTAGAAGGGCCTACCTCAATTCTTCATTTGATTTAGCTTTTTACTCTTGCTCTATGATTGGTATATTGCTAATCATGGCTCTGATGCATGGTTGCAACTGTGGCCCGCGCCTATCAACTGTGGGCCAAATTTTTTCCTGTGGCTATCAACCACGGTGAGCACCTGCCATAAACACACAGGCCAGAGTTAGCAAATCATGGTTAAAATGTGGATTCCCACCGTGATCACCTTTTGTAACCACCAAAAATACTCACACCTACTGTATATATTGTAATTATCAAAAGATAAACAAATGAGCATGCACGAATTGACAACAAGAAATAAACAAGTACAATTGGATATTTTATTATTTTCAATGGAGTCAAACTATAGATTCGTCCCTCTTAGGGATACCCATTTGATACAACAAATACAATATATATTGAATCCCTCTCAAGGGTAGGTGTTATCAAAATGGCCTTCAAGATGACATGAACTGCTCTAGGGTGTCGATGACCCTCTTCTCCATGATTAAAGGCATTTGTTGCCTTGCATCCCAAAATCCTGTTAGTCCTGCATGTAATAAACAATAAGAAACATTAATAGCAAAGGAGACCTCTTGTGATGAGGCTTTAAAAGAGTACTTGTATGAAAGATAACATGATAATCAAGAAATCAAGAAAGTGATTTAGTACATGTAAATTGATCTAGAACATGATAATCTGCCATTAGAAAAATAAAATAAACTAATATGAGTCTATCTAAGCTTCTACTTAACCAATTAAAGGCATGGAAGCATGAAAAATATCCGTTATGCTTACACTACAACAATGAAAGGTAATTGTAATTAATTTTGAATCTATCGGTCAAATATCTCTAGAATATTAAATTAAACTTGCAAAAAGAGTAATCTAACCTAACTCAATGGAATACAAAACTAAGAACAAGGATATTAGAGGTCACCTGCTAACCATGGGTCATTCACGTGGGTGGCACTATTCACCATGGTTGATAGCCATGGTGGAGACTAAAGTAATTTTACCCTCCAAATCAGGGCTTAATCTATGATCCACCTTGGGGGAATTTATGTTCAAGGGTCGCCCTTATGCCCTCTAACATATTTGGTAGTTGAATTGATCAGATTGTATACATATTACACAGATTAGTGTTTCTTGATTCTCCTAGCCTCCTAGGTTTTCCATGGCAATGTGACCTTCAATTGGGTAGCAAAATTGCTCCTCTCAATGCATGTGAATGGGTATGCAATTCGACAGGGCTTCGGTGCATTCAATTGAAAACTTCTCTATATATTTTCCCCGATTTGGAGGGGATACTTATAGGATTTTTCTCAGGGATATGGGTGTCTTCCTTATGAATCCAAGATCAAGATTGGGTAGTTGAGTTTGTTGGATGGAAGGTTCTAGATCCTTCCTAGCTCAAACAGCTCCAATCCACAACCAATTGGCTATTGCAACAAACTTTGGGGTCAGGTGAAGGCCAACTGACTCTAATTCCTAACCGCATGTGATAGTCGCGGTTAGCTCTATTAATCATGGGTGTCAGCCACGACTCTCACTGACTAGGCAAAGATACCCAAATGAGTGGTAAAAACCACTACTATACCTTGGATTTGTCCAAAGGTCTTCCATATGGTCTTTTAGCATGTCCCATATGAGTAGTCACCTCGGCATGACACGTTTCAAGTGTCTACAAAATCCTTTCCCTATTACAATGTTTATGGACCTCTGTCCAAAGGAGACACCAATCCCCTAAATCAAGTTTGTGGATCTCTATCCATAGGAGACACTAATCTCCTAATATCTACTCTAGTTGGTGATCCTCTAGAAGACCTCTACCTCCACTACCCTTAGAAAATGGAACTCTATCCATATAAGACACCTATATTCCCTATTCTAGTTGGAGATATCTATCCTCAACTTTGTCACCTCCAAAGATCTATAAAAAATTTGTACTAAATACAGTCATTCGGTCTAGAACAAATATATCCTCAATCTCTATCTCTGGTCTGGCACAAACCTATCCTCAAATTTACACTAAACTCTATCCTCAAATTTGTACTAAACATAGTCCTTCGGTCTAGCACAAATATATCCTCAATATCTATCCTCAAGCCTTAACTCAAGGCTTGAATCAATCTCAAATCAAATATGTTAGATTTGCTCCAAATATTAACTCAAGGTTTGAACAAATCAATCAAATCTGCTCTCAAGTCTTCTCAAAGACTTGTCTCAAATCTGCTTTGTAAGCTTCCACAAAAGCTCACACTAATTTTTCCTCAAGTCCTCTCTAGAACTTGTCCAATCTTCTCAATAAGTTCTCACAAGAACTTATCCAAATCTTCTCTCAATATGTATTTTAAGCTTCCACAAAAGCTTACCCAAATCTATCCACAAGTCTTCTCAAAGACTTACCTCAAATATTCTCAACAAGTCCACACTAGAACTTGTCCAATATCATAGAAACATAAAGAGAATTGTTAGAGACTCAATATGCTCTATACTCATCACAATGCTCAATCACTTTCAATCACTCTTTTAGAAACATACAGAGAATTGTTAGAGACTAAATATGCTTCACATTCACCTCAATGCTCAATCACTTTGAGAAACATACAAAGAATTGTTAGAGACTCAATATGCTTCACATTCACCTCAATGCTCAATCGCTTTCAATCACTCTTTCAGAAATATACAGAGAATTTTTAGAGACTCAATATGCTTCAACTCAATACTCAATCACTCTCTCAAATAAATTCAGAATATAGAATAGTTTATTTTATGGAACTTGAACAATCTCTTCACATATCCACTTGACTAGCTCAACCAAATCTACTCAACCAAAAACTCAATGAAACAATCCTTGCTTACAAACCCTAGTCCAAGCATATAAACATTCACTCAAAATGTTCCCAACAATGCTTCATCAACCACTCTCACATAACAATGATACTCATGTTCTTTTCAAACCCTAGTTCAAGTTCTTCACACAACCAATGGCTTCAACAACAATGCTTATAAAACAACTCTCACATAACAATGATACTCATGTTCTTTTCAAAACCTAGTTCAAGTTCTTCACACAACCAATGGCTTCAACAACAATGCTTATAAAACAAGGTTTTAATCACAACTCTTTATTCTAGAAAACCTTAAAGCATTAACTCAACACACTCAAGAAGGAAACCCTAATCAAGTCCTTTTCACTCCAAACTTATTTTCAAGAAAACCAACCAATCAACTTAACTATGGAAGAATGTGCTCATACCTTTTCTTGATGATGAAGGAACCTCTAAAATCTGCCACAACCACAAACACTTCTTTTCCAAGCTCAAATAGGTTATAATATGATAAAGTCCCTCAAAAATACAATGCAAATATCAAAACACACATACACCTTATCACTCCATATTTAAGAAAACATCCATCAAAATAAACAATTATAATTCACCAAATACACCTTATAATCTCCCAATTAAAATAATATTCAATGCAATCTCCTTTTCAAAATAACTCAATGCAAGAAGTCCTCTCAATACTTTAAATTTCCAATAAACCAATGTGACACAAACACTTTGTTCAATAATAAATCTAACTCCTTATTCCTCTAATTTACCCTAAATAATGATCAATTAAAAAAATTTAAGCAACCCTTTTAACTCCCTAAGACCTCATGTCAAACCTTAGGCAACATATAAATTATAATCAAAATTTATTACCTTTGCCTTGGTGGGACTCGAACTCATGATGTAGCCTCAACCAATGCACTAGCCGTGACTCCAACCGCAACACGAGTTAGGCACTCGCTTGGGAAGTAAAGAGCACCACGTGCTCTATAACGTTCCCCCAACAAGCCTATGCAAAAATGTGCACCATTTCCTTTGGCGCTTCCAACACAAGCACAACCAACAAAATTGTTGCCACCACGATTCGATCGTAGGCCACTCCTCACTCAACACTCTAGCCTCTCTTCACTTGCCACTAGGCCACGCTGCCTAGATGGATTTCAACTTTCAGTGCTCTTCGATTTGTCTTTATTCGCTGGCACATAAAACAAAATTTTCTTCTATTTTTACGCACGAGTTCTCAGCACATGATTACATGCATTATCATTCGAGCAAAAGGATAATTAAATGCCTCTAAGGCATAGTTCTTTTATATCGATTTTCTCCTTTAATCATAGACGTCGGTGCTTCGATTTTCCTTCAAAATTTTGACATCGGCACTTTGATTTTCCTTCAAACTTTATTAATTTATAAATTATTTAAATTATTTTGAATTTAAATTTTATAAATTAATTATTTAAAACCCTTTGGATTTATTAAGGCCTTCTCTCATTTTACAACTTTGTATAAATAATATTTATCTATAAAATTTAAATTCAATTTGAATTTAAATATTTTATAAAATAAATATTAAAATCTCCTTTAGCTTTTCAATAAGCTTCCTTGGGTTTTTATGAAAAACCTTTTATTTTTGCTCACCCATGGTTTTAATAAAAACCCTTCTAACTTATGCTTCCACATAATATTAAAAAATATTATGAAGCTCTTTTGCCTTTAACTTTTGCATTGTTCCTCTTGACCCTTTTATATCAATGGTAGCTTATTCCTTGACATTTGACATAAATGACAACTTTGTTCCTTGACATCAATGACAACTTTGACTCAAAATGTCCAACAATATCCCCCTTTGTCATTGATGGCAACCCAAATTCTTTTACCAAAAACTTAACCTTTTCTTTGTTCTCCTCCCCCTGGGACATTGCTCCCCCTGGCTCAATGCTCTTTTCAAATATTTCTTCTTTACTAAAATACCAAATCTCTCACCCTTACTCAAATATATCTCCCTTTGACATCAATGGCAAAGGGTCACCTTTGGGGCTCGGGGCTAAGAATGAGCCTCTTAGCTTAGACCCTCCCCCACCTCCTCTTGAGGTGGTTAATTTTGGGGTGGGAGTATTTCTACTCCCATCAAGAACTATTCTTTACCTTTATCCTCTTTTCTTCTCATATGATTCTTTTGATTCCTCTGATTGTTCCTTTCCATGTCCATGTTCCTGTCCATGTCCATATTCTTTTTCCTATTCCTATTCCTGTTCTTGTTCATATCCATATTCTTGTTCTTGTTCTTGTTCTTGTTCATATTCCTATTCCTGTTCCTGTTCATGTTCCTATTCCTGTTCATACTTGATTCTGGAATGTATGCTCTACATAATTTTGCTATGTGTCCATCATTATTGCACTTATAATACTTAATGTTATTATTCCTTGGAGGTGAGAATATGTTAGGATTTCTCCTAGTGAAGCCATATCTTCTTCTATCATGAACCCTGAAATTCATTACCTTATGACCAAACCGATTACATGAGTAGAAATACCCATGGAAAAGTTGTTTGTTCCCATATTCCTATCTTTCATGTGTCCAGCATTGTGAAGCCATGTGCCCAAACCTATGACATGAAAAACATCTTCCATTGAAGTTTCCTTGTCTTGACCTCATTGGTCTCTTAGTCTCTCTTGACCTATTCTAATTGTTGTTCCATATGTATCTTCTTTGTGCATTGTTCCTATTATTTTTGAACTTTCTGTTGTCCAACTCATCCTCAGATGTCTCACTTTCTCTTACACTATATTATTCTGAAGTTTCTTCTTTTGAAGTTCCTTCAAAACTTGAGGTTGACCTCTCTTCTTATTTCTTTTGTGCCTATTCAAAACCAAGACCTATTTTGTTTGTTGATCTTATTTGTACCTTGATCATCTTATCCACAATATTTGAACTCTTTCTAAACTCTTGTAGCTTACTTTGGGAGTCTTCTAAATATTCCTTTAGTAGAACCACTTCTTGTGCTAACTTTTCACATTCTAAGACCTTTGCTTCTAGATTATACTTGAACTTATTTGTCTTAGCATTTGATTTTTCTAGATCCTCTATAAGCATTCTTCTCTCTTCATCACATTCTTGGAATTGGAATTCAAGTTTAGATTTTTGCTTTCTTACCTTATTTACTGTTTCAAGAGCATAAATAAGTTCTCCCTTTAGATCATAACCTTATTTATCTGATTCTTCCTCTATTTGTTTGTCTTTGTCCACATCTTCATTTTCTTTTGGTTTGTATTCTATAGGATCACATTCTCCTTCTTCTAATGCCATTAGAATATTTTCATCTGGTCCTTCAAGTGCATCCTCATATTCATCATCACTGAAACTATAACCATTCCTTGTACAACTATCTTCAAGATGTCCAAAGTTACCACATATAAAACACTTGAGAATCATTGGTGCCCTTTTTTGGACTTCTTTTTCTTCAATCATAAATAGGACTTCATCTCTATCATTATCTGAAAAACTAGCATCACTATCACTTGAGTACTTACTTGCCTTATCTGCATAGTATCCCCTCTTTTGCCTTTGAAAGAACTTCTTTCCTTGTCTGCTTTATCCATCCTTGCTTTTATTTTGGTGCCTGTATCTTTCTGATTACCTGTTCATGTGATCCTATTTTTCTTCATCATTGTTATTCTTTTCTTCTTGACAATCAGTTGCATAATGACCATACTTTCCACAATTGAAACATCTAACAAATTTTGTATCTCTAGATCTTATTGAATCCTTATTCCTTATACCATAATTAGCTTCTTCATCACTGGATGACTCATTGCTTGATTCTAATTTCTTACCCTTTGTCTTCTTTATTGCTTTGAAGGTTGCTTCCTTCTGGGGAATAGGCTCTTTTGTTCTTAACTCAAAAGTTGTAAGAATACCAAGCAACATATCTCTTGTCAAAGAATCACCATCCTTTGAATCTTCTATAGCAAAAATATTTTCACTAAATATTTTTGGAAGAGATATTAAGACCTTATCACAAACATTTGATTCATCAACCTTCATTCCAAGTCCTTGCATAGCATTAACAACCTCATCAATTTGAAGTAGATAAGTACTGATGTTTTCCTCATCCTTCATTCTTAACTCTTCAAATTGTCCTTTGAGATTTTGTATCTTTGCTTTCTTGACACCTTTATCTCCTTCATATATATTTTGCAATTTATCCCATATTTCTTTTGCATTTTGACAATGCACAACTTTTATGGACTCTGTTCTATGCAAATATCTCAAAAGTGCATTCATTTATTTTTAATTGTAATGTTGTAGAAGCTTACCTTCCTTATATTTAGGTGGATCAACTGAGGGGTCGTATCCATTTTCAACTACTTCCCAAATCTCATTTCCAAGTGCCTTCAGGTAGATATTCATTCTCAAACTCCAATATACATAGTCACTCCCATCAAATATTGGTGTTGTATTATATGATGATCCATTCTTAGAATCCATTGTGTTCTTGTAAGATTTTCCTTCAAGTTGTTAAAACTTTTTGAAGGAACCCGCTCTGATACCAATTGAAGAACACAAGCTTATATTGAGATGGGGGGTGAATAGTATAATACCACTTTTTACTTTTATTTTCCAATCAATATTATGCAATGTATAGATAGCAATATCAATAGCAATAATCAAAGAAATGCACAAATAACCATACACAATAGAGACACCATAATTTATGTGGTTCACCCAATATGGGCTACTCCACGAAGAAAATATTTCACTAAAATTTTCTCAATCAATCTCTTGGGAATCCTTTCCCTATTACAATGTTTATGGACCTCTATCAAAAGGAGACACCAATCCCCTAAATCAAGTTTATGGATCTCTATCCATAGGAGACACCAATCTCCTAATCTCTACTCTGCTTGGTGATCCTCTAGAAGACCTCTTCCTCCACTACCCTTAGAAAATGGAACTCTATCCATAGAAGACACCTATCTTCCCTACTCTAGCTAGAGATCTCTGTCCTCAACTCTATCACCTCCAAATATCTGTCTAAAATCTATACTAAACATAGTCCATCGGTCTAGCACAAATCTATCCTCAATATATGTCTTTGGTCTAGCATAAACCTATCCTCAAATTTGCACCAAAATTTGTCCTCAAATATATACTAAACACAGTCCTTCGATCTAGCACAAATCTATCCTCAATCTCTGTCCTCAAGCCTTAACTCAAGGTTTGACTCAATCTCAAATCAACTCTGTTGGATCTTCTCCAAAACTTAACTCAAATTTTGAATAAATCAATCAACTATGCTCTCAAGTCTTCTCAAAGACTTGTCTCAAATATGCTTTGTAAGCTTTAACAAAAGCTCACACTAATCTGTCTTCAAGTCCTCTCTAGAACTTGTCCAATCTGCTCAATAAGTTCTCACAAGAACTTATCCAAACCTGCTCTCAATATGTATTGTAAGCTTCCACCAAAGCTTACCCAAATTTATCCACAAGTCTTCTCAAAGACTTAACTCAAATCTTCTCAACAAGTCCACACTAGAACTTGTCCAATCTCATAGAAACATAAAGAGAATTGTTAGAGACTCAATATGCTCTATACTCATCACAATGCTCAATAACTTTCAATCACTCTTTTAGAAACATATAGAGAATTGTTAGAGACTCAATATGCTTCACATTCACCTCAATGCTCAATCGCTTTCAATAACTCTTTCAGAAACATACAAAGAATTGTTAGAGACTCAATATGCTTTAAATTCACCTCAATGCTCAATCACTTTCAATCACTCTTTTAGAAATATACAGAGAATTGTTAGAGACTCAATATGCTTCAACTCAATACTCAATCACTCTCTCAAATCAATTCAAAATATAGAATAGTTTGTTTTATGGAACTTGAATAATCTCTTCACACATCCACTTGACTAGGCTCAACCAACTCTACTCAACCAAACACTCAATGAAACAATCCTTGCTTACAAACCCTAGTCCAAGCATATAAATATTTACTCAAAATATTCCCAACAATGCTTCATCAACCACTCTCACATAACAATGATACTCATGTTATTTTCAAACCTTAGTTCAAGTTCTTCACACAACCAATGACTTCAACAACAATGCTTATAAAACAACTCTCACATAACAATGATACTCATGTTCTTTTCAAACCCTAGTTCAAGTTCTTCACACAACCAATGGCTTCAAAAATAATGCTTATAAAACAAGGTTTTAATCACAACTCTTTATTCCATAAAGTCTTAAAGCATTAACTCAACACATTCAAAAAGGAAACCCTAATAAAGTTCTTTTTACTCCAAACTTATTTTCCAGAAAACCAACCAATCAACTTAACTATGGAAGAATGTGCTCATACCTTTTCTTGATGATGAAGTAACCTCTAAAATCTGCCACAACCACAAACACTTCTTTTCCAAGCTCAAAGAAGTTATAAGATGATAAACTCCCTCAAAAATACAATGCAAATATCAAAACACACATACACCTTATCACTCCATATTTAAGAAAATATTCATCAACATTTACAAAATATAATTCACCAAATACACCTTATAATATCCCAATTAAAATAATATTCAATGCAATCTCCTTTTCTAAACTAACTCAATGCAAGAAGTCCTCTCAATACTTTAAATTTCCAATAAACCAATGTGAAACAAACACTTTATTCAATAATAAAGCTAACTCTTTATTCCTCCAATTTACCAAAAATAAAAATCAATTAAAAACTTTTTAAGCAACCCTTTTAACTCCCTAAGACCTTATGTCAAACCTTAGGCAACATAAAAATTATAATCAAAATTTATTACCTTTGCCTTGGTGGGACTCGAACTCACGATGCGGTCTCAACCAGTGCCCTAGTCATGGCTCCAACCATCATGTGAGCTAGGCACTCACTTAGGGAGTAAAGAGCACCACATGCTCTATAACGTTCCCCCAACTAGCCTATGCAAAAATATGCGTTGTTTTCTTTGGCACTTCCAACACAAGCACAACCAACAAAACTGCTATCATCGTGATTCGATCGTAGGCCACTCCGTGCCCAACACTCTAGCCTCTCTTCAATTGCCACCAGGCCACACTACTTGGATGGCTTTCAAATTTATGTGCTCTTTGATTTTGTCTTTATTCGTTGGCACACAAAACAAAGTTTGCTTCTCTTTTTCTGCACGAGTTCTCAGAATACGATTGCTCTCATTATCATTTGAGCAAAAGGATGATTAAATACCTCTAAGGCATAGTGCTTTTATATCGATTTCCTCCTTTAAGCATAAACGTCGGCGCTTCGATTTTCCTTCAAAATTTTGACGTCGACACTTCGATTTTCCTTCAAACTTTATTAATTTATAAATTATTTAAATTCTTTTGAATTTAAATTTTATAAATTAGTTCTTTAAAACCCTTTGGCTTTATTAAGGACTTCTCTCATTTTTCAACTTTGTATAAATAATATTTATTTATAAAATTTAAATTCAATTTGAATTTAAATATTTTATAAAATAAATATTAAAACCTCCTTTAGCTTTTCAATAAGCTTCCTTGGGTTTTTATGAAAAACCTTTTATTTTTGCTCACCCATGGTTTTAATAAAAACCCTTCTAACTTATGCTTCCACATAATATTAAAAAATATTATGAAGCTCTTTTGCCTTTAACCTTTGCATTGTTCCTCTTGACCCTTTTATATCAACGGTAGCTTATTCCTTGACATCAATGACAACTTTGAATCAAAATTTCCAACACTATTATCTCCAAATGATGCCACATTTACCTCCAAGATTTGCTTTAATACTATTCAATTAATCTCTCAAAAGAGATAAACCCCATAAATTCCCATAAATCATCTAGCATCAAGGTCTATCTCTAAATAATTTACTTTTCTAATCCCAATTAACATGAATGCCATTCCTTTGATTGTTAGGGACATTTGGAAGAGTCCCATACCTCTTCCTGGATGGACACCAAGATCATCCACTCTTCTAGTGGATTTCATTCATTAAAAATTTCATAATAAATCATAGTATGTATTTTACATACAAAATCTATAATTTCACTAAAATCATTACTTCCATTTACTTCTCACATTTAACATAGAAAATCACCAAGCATGAATAAACAATTCATTCATCATTAATATTTTCATAACAAGGATTAATTCTTAATCCCATTCATCATTTGTTTGGACTAACACCAAATATAGGGAAGAGTCCCATACCTCTTCCCAAGGAATGGACACCAATCCAATCCTTCCAAAACTAGAATGCATGTTTCCAAACTTCTAGTGGTTTCCATTTAGTTACAAAAATACATATAGTGAAATACACATTTCCATTTGATCATAAATTTTATCCTTCAAATGATATAAAAGTTCTAATTTAAAATAACCAATATTTGTAAATCTAATTGGTTTCCAATCTAATTTTTCAATAATTCTAAAAATAATGGAATTTGCCTTAAAATTAAAGCCATTCAAATTTTAATTAAATAAAACCAATGTTTACAAATCTAGTTGGTTTTAATCTGACTTTCCAATCACTCTAATATTACTATTTATATGAAAATTCAATATTTACAATAGAAATGTTCTTCTTAAAAAAACACCATCTATACTTAGAACTCATAAGCCAATTAATAATTTTAAAGTCCTCAACTATCAACTAAATTCCTTAAGAAAACACATCATTATAAACCTAACATAGAGATTGTTAAAATATAAAAAAAAAGTATTTATTTTAATTAGTAAACAATACTTATGTTTCCCTTACATAAGAAAAAATGGCCATGTGAGATGTCTAAGGGTACAAACTTCTATACGATGGCCAAGTCATTTTTAAAGTGGTTAAACCCACTAATGTGCCTATGATTATAAATCATACGTCGATCCTTACTAAACAAAGATAATTCAGATTTCATATGAAACAAGTATAATAAAGGTTGATTTATTTTTGGGAGGCTTATGACTTCATTGTGCTAGGGAAGAACAGATAGTAGAAACTCCAATTTAATTAATGTTTTCCCATGGAAGCATAAACATCAGAGCTTACACTGTCAATAGCTGAAAAGGTATTACAGTTGAACTAAATTCCAACAAATGATTACTCTATTGAATTTTGTTGGTACTGGAAACATGCCACAATCTAAGTGACTACTATTCTGCAAAACTATTAGTTATGGTATTAATATTTCCATAGAGAAGGTCTTGAATGATGCACCGTCTATTATAGACCAAGACACTTTCACTGTTGCTACTATATAACCCTTAAGCATGAGGTAGTCAAGCCAATATCGACGAGTGTCTACCTTGTTTCACACTATATTCAAGCTATGAATATGGAACAATAGTGCTTCTATTCAAATGAAGATGTTGTGTTGGGTATTCTTTGGAAGACAATAGTAGACTTCAATCCACATATGGGTGTCCCTATATTTCCTTATGATGTTAAAATCAAAACAAAGGTGATTTCAATCAGCTTACTACTCCCAACCTAGGGCATGCGGTCGTGGGTTAAGATAATACTTAAATGCAAATACCAATTTCAAACTGATATACTTCTGGAGTGGTGACAAAGCACTGGCAGAAACATATTAGACTTTGGAAATGCATGAATCAAGATAGTCATCGTCTATGGCTTGCTCGATATTAAACAAGGCCTCAAAATGATAATTGAAAAGGTTGAGACGTCGGTGGTCTCATCCCAATTTTGGGTAATAATGGAGGTCAAATATTCTATCAAAGCAGTTCTACGCCATCCAGATTTAAATAGTATTCAAGGGGTCACAAAATAACATAATACTCTTAAGTTGGGTATAGCTTTTTATCAAAACCCCAACAAGACTTCATAAGAGGTATAATGTGGTTCTTATTGCACCACCATTATTTGGTCGGTTGCAGTCACACTGGGCAGCAACGTCTCAAAATATCTCAAGTCTTTGTCGTTGTAGAACATAGATCAAATTACAAATGGTTTGAGAGAATTGCAAAGGAAGGGCCTTTATTTTTTAAAAATAATCATTCAAATATTAATCATAGATAAATTGAATATTACCCAAATTATAGGTCTTTATCCTCCATTGAAGCAATACCATCATAAGTAAACTAGAGCTAGCTTAAAATTTTATTCAAGGGACTTTCAATATTTATCAAGATAAACTCTACAACCAGAGATATTAAACAAGCATCTAATAGATTCATAAATTCAACATAATGGAAAGTTCCAACCTGGGCCTTCTGCAAAATAAAGCTTCCCTTGTATCCAAGCTCTTCTTCTTCTCCAGTATTCTCCTTCCAACATAACATAGCCTCCTTTTTCTCAATCTCAAAGGTAATTTATAGCTCTCTTTCTTCCAAAAATATGTTTCTAAATATATATTTTATTTATTTATATAGTTTTTGGTTTCTTTCTTTTAGAAAACATGCTTATATATATATAAAAGTAAGCCTACTCATGGGATAAGAAAAGGAAGATAAATAAATATATATATATATATATATATATATATATATATTATTTTAATGGAAAGGAAATCCATAGAGATAAGAGAAGAATCTTATCCACTATTTCAACCTTCCCAAAGTAGCCTTGTGTTAGGAAAGATTGATTTTTTAATTCTTCAAGGTAGTTTTTTTTTCCAATCAAAATTGAACTAGTTTACAAAAACAAACTACCTTATTTTCTTCTAAAATTAAGGTAATTAAATTAATTAAGAATATTTAAAAGTAAATCTCTACTTTAGAAATTTCATCGATTTAATATTTTTTACAAAAGCATTAATTGACTTCACAGAATGATACCAACCTAGGAAATAAGTCATATTCCCGTACGTAGAAGGGTTTACCAAAATGGGTCATGACATACTACCCCCCTTAGACTAAACATAGTCCCTTGTGTTTGCTAAGGTCAGAAGGTAGGAAGGGTATATAATGCAACAATGTATCCTTTAGAACATTAAAATATATCAATAAAGCATTAACTATTATAAATTAGCAATCAAGTTTAACCCATTATTTTAAATTTTTATAGACGATCTCTGATAGCTCTTGTTATCGCCGTCCTACTTGGTGCATCTATATATGGTAACCATCCATGTTATTACCCATAATATGGTATCATTGATATTATTGTATCTCATTCTTGGTGATTGAGTAATTCTTACCACCTATGTGAGTACTAGGACCTGTAATGAAACAAGAATTTCAGCAGTACCATGCAAATAAACATTCATATTATATTCACAAATAAATATTGATACATCCATCAATACATACATATCAAAGAATCAATACATTCATCAATGCATATATATGTCATCAAAGCATCACCTAATACAATATAATTTTGTAGACACCAAAATTAGGTAAATTGGATAGGACTACCAGTGCACCAAATGCATCATCCTATCGACATCATATGACCTCACCAAGGGAAGTTTCAAGGGTCAGAAGGCATCCTAAGATAGTTTTTGGAAGGTCTCCACCAATTTTTGGAGTCGTAGAGGCCCTGTTTTATGACTGTACCTACCAAGGACGATCATGATTAGGGTTAGAATTTATGGCCGCTCTTGCCTGGGATGGTCACATATGACCGTTCCAGGAAGGGATGGCCCCCAAACCCACCTGCCAAAAAGTAGGTGGGATCGATATTAGCAATCAAATATTGCCAATATTGACCCCAATTAGCACCCATGATGATTGGGATCAGCCTGGCACAATTTGGGCTGCCTAATGGGTTGCCCAAATGGGACAACCTTCCCAAACCCATCCAGGGCAACCTTGGACAAGTGGCAAGGGTTGCCCTGGATGGGCAACATGCCATTTTAGGCATTAGGGTTCCAATTGCCTATAAATTGGAGCCTTCCCTCAATAAAAAGAGGATAATAATGGAATGCAGGTTTGGAGCAACGAAGTGCTATTGGAATTGGGAGAGAACCGTTGTTACTTACCTCGCCCCTTTTTGTAAACTTTTTGCCCCTTTGCCTTTGAATCCCTCTTCCCTCATGAAGGTGATTTTAAGGATTCCAAAACCTACCAATATGATTAAAAAACTAGTCTTATATGGCACAGATACATACCCCATTTGCCTAAAAACCTAATTAGTGAGCTCTAGAACCGATCCAATAGGGATTGGTAGCCATTTTTGAAGCAAACTTGTTGACCGTCCCAAGAAGGAGCGATCAACAGTCATGACCGTCCCTAACTATGAAGACCATAAAATATGCAGGGATTTTTCCCCAAATTCCACCATATGAGTCTTAAATAGGTCCTCCCCTAACCCCTATCCAAATTTGAGCTTATTTGGAGTTGATTTGGCAGGGTAACCGATCGTTTGAACGTCGTAGGGTGAGGTGGACCAGCATTAAGGCCTTCACCGTCTTTTGCCTTGTTTGGTGCCTAAACGACCTCAAAATGATCTAAAACTTTTCTAGATTAATTTTAGAACATAGATATATCTATTGTATGCATTTTTATATTTTTTGATAGCTTATATTGTTTTCGTTTTATTTTATTTCGATGGATGTATGTTGTTTTCCATTATAATATCTATGCTCTTAACCACCTTTCAAGCTCCCATGTGTGTATATTGCAGGATTGAACAAACCAGGAGCTAGAGATATAGGAATCAACCTCAACATAGCTTCTTCATGGTAATAGGAGTCAATCAATGGATGTGCCAACATCAATGTACCACCGAGGGATAGGATCCCTTAGTACCATCATTTTCATTGTTTGTATGGTTGATGTATCGCCAGTTTTAAGCCTCCATTAATGGAGTGCATATTGTAATCGAATCTATGAAAATCAAATTAATAAAATATATCTTATTGTATTTCATTTGGTTATCAGATTCATATTTTGTTGCTTTCTAGTTTAGTTTCATTATATGCAATCTTTTTGGCGTATAAGACCCTTAGCTTAAATCTGCCTATTTGAAGGCCATACAAACATAAGTAGAGGCATATCCATTGATTTTCCACTTCTACAGTGGTGATCACGGTGGTAGGAACATTATATTCCTTGTTTTTTTCACTTTTTGCAAAGGTTTAACTCACTTTTGCCATTTTTGTGTTGCAGGTCAGAGTCGTTCCTGCTGAAAACAACCCATAATTATGATCGTCCTTGCCTAGGACGACCCCCAAATTGACTGTTCTGTGACTGTCCCTACCTAGGACAGCCTCAAAACCAGGAGGTTTTACAAAAAAAATAGAGAACCAGCAGGTCCAGGTCTGTTCAATTTTCTATTTTCTGTCAATTTTTACAAAATTTTCTGTTTTCTGTCAATTTTTGCAAAATTTTCTGTCAAATTCCAGCAAGTTTGAAAGTTTTTTTTTTCATCTTCTTGAGTGCCTAGAAAGGTTATTTAATTTCAAAAATTTAATTAAAATTGCAATTTCTAAATTTGGAAAAACAAATGCAGTCCTTCCTTTCTTGCTCTTTCATGGCTTATTGAAAAAAAGTTGCATAATTCACCTCCAAGAGGTTAAATTCATTTAGGACTAGTATAAATTTTATTATATTTATGCTACTAACCTCTTTTTGAACATAAAATATTTTTACATGCATTAGTGAAATATCATGTGCTTGCTTCTTTACTTATATTTCAAAGTTATAAAAATAACAACACACACCACTTAGTGTAAGAAACGTTGGTGAGTTGGAATTCATCCCCAACCACTGATAGAGTTCAATAACGGTGGATTTCATCTCCATCCATTGACTCAAATCCCCTCAAACCTTGGTTACATAGACCGTCAAGCCCAAGATCCTTTTGTACCCCAAAAAATTTGCATATACTCTCCCTTCGGGGAGGTATGACACCGATTGGGGGAAAATGGATGAGGGACTAGTAGGGCCAGTACCCCTTGTCTGTGTGTGGACTTTCATTGCCACATACAGGCGATTTACGTGACTGGAATTTCACTACCAGTTGTCAAGTTTTGGGTATACTTGTGAAAGCCTCTTAAACTTTGAGTATTACATCAACTATCAAAAACATGATAAGAGTTCTCTTACAAATACAACACATCTTGAAACTCACAAAACAGTTTAGGATTCACATAAAACTTGTAATTCAAATAATCATCTTCTTGTTGTGTGTTCCTATTGTTTGTTTGTTTCTAATTCATAAAAATTGTAAAAGAACATAATCACATAGTTGATAGAGTTTTAGATATGGTAATCACCCATAGCCAGGCCCATTCACGGGTGGAAGTTACAAGGAGTAGATAGGAAGACATTCAACATCTTCGGTATGGCCTTGAGGAGATGCTCATTCCTCCTTGGAGAACATCTACTCATCCTAGTCATCCTCTAGTGATTAGTTTGGGACCTAGTCCACAAGGGACCCCTCATAGGGGAAACCCTACAGGCGAAAGTCCCAACATAGGGAACCCCATCCAGAGTCACCGATTGGTTGATGACCGGATGGTTAGTCATACTAAGACTACGCATAGACATAGGCCTAACCAATTAGGGACCTCTATATGGGGTACCCCAACTGGTGAAGGATCAGATTCAAGGAGTTATCTCCCTAATAGAGATCACATACATACCTCCTCTTTTGGAGAGATGGCATGCCATGATGTGCCCACAGATAGAGTGATCCCACGCATTCATGTGCCAGCGATATCAGATCCATAGTCTATAGTGAGGGAGCAATCCCAACTACCCAAAGTAGGACTGAATTATCATCTTAGGTTGTCGAACCATCCTACTCCTATGCCACCGCCAAGGGATGAGTTTGAGACTCACCCTATTGGTAGGCCTAATCCTACTCCTAGGCTACCACCAAGGGAGGAGTTTGATACTCGCCTTAGTGGTAGGCCTAATACTGCCCCTAGACCGCCACCAAGGGAGGATTTCACCACTCGCCCTAGTGGTAGGGTGAATTTTGCTTTACCCTTCCTCATCTATGAGGGATGAGATGAGAGGTATCAGATTCTCTCTTCCTTATCTCATTCCACACAGGCAAGATGTAATTTTGCACCTATAGTTTATGTTGACTACCAACGTGAAAGCCAACAGAGATTCAATGTGAATACCCTCCATGAGGATAACCTCGCATCTAATTTCGAAGAAACCTTAGTGTATGGTAGATACCCGAAAGAGAGGGTACAAAGACCTTCTATCATAATACAGATCAATGATATGGTAGAATTGTGTGCTATATATCAAGCTAAGTTTAATCAACTTCGCTCTAACAAGCAATGCCTCGATATCTTAGATAAGAGACAAAAACTAGAAAGAGAGATGCTAGAGAATCAAATCAAATAAACCTTACATCAAGGGGCTCAAGCTCCCAAAATGCATAGGGAAGAGAATAGACCGATGTAGGTGCACCAAGGTAGGCCTCATAGGCCCAATCATCCACTACCTCCTAGACCAAATAGGCCAGAAGAAAGAGTACATCATAGGCCTAATCTAGAGCACCTTCAAGAGGCATTAGTTCCTCCATGTAGACCACTGCCTGATACACCTATCAGGGTCTATGATGACTTAGAGGACAATGAGTACTATGTGCATGCACCATATAAGAAAGTGGAAGATGCATATAGACCACCACCACACCCACATAGAGTACGTCAGGCACCTGTCAAGGTTCAAAACAAAGAAGAGGAGATCAAATCCTCACTTGCATATCAAGCTTTGTTAGAACGTCTCAAACAGGTCAAGACAAAGACAGTGGAAATTGGGACTCAAAAGCCCACAGTTCACCAGCTTAAGTGCTAACCGTTACACCCATCTATTCCTTCTCCCGTTTACCCTGAGCATTTCAAGATGCCCAAGTTGGATTGGTTTAAAGGAGAGGAAGATGCTCAAGAGCACGTGATACGATTTCTTAATCTGTGTTTTAGCATTCATGACAATGATGCATTGCTCTTGCGAACCTTTTTAAGCATCCTATCAAGGCCAACTAATGAATGGTTCAACCAGTTACCTAGGCGTAGTGTCCATAGATTTGAACAGCTAGCAGATGCACTCCTGGAGTGATTTTATTTCAATACCAATAGGAAAGCAACATTGAACGACCTCACGAGGTTGAGGCAGTAGGACAATGAATCCATAACTGATTATGGGAACAAGTGGCAAATGATTCTTGCCAAGCTACCTTACCTAATACCAGAAAGGGAACTCTCTCGCATGTTTTCCAAAATTTTCTTGAGACCAATCGCTATTGTACTCCAAATCCAATAGTTCCTCACTTTAGAAAATTCCCTAGTTCATGCTAGGAATGTTGAGGAGATAAAGATACAAGAGGAGGAACTAGAAAAACCAAAAAAGGAGTGGACTAAAAATCCAAAAAATAGCTCGGTTGCCCAAAAGCCAGCTATGGTCAATCAAGTATCCATAAACGTCCCTGGGCCTATTCAATAAATGCCTCCTCAAAAGGTAAATTATAAGGCCCAACCTCCTACTGCTAGTTATGACAATAACGATGTAGCAATAGCAAAACAGAGAAATCAAGAGCAAAAGAATCGAGTATTCACACCTTTCTCTGAGTCTTTAGATTCCCTATTTGATTGCTTGATGGCAACGTGAGTGATGGGTCTTCCAAAACTCAGACCAAATGAGCCAGACACGGGAAATCCCAAGCCTATGGGTAGATTCTTAGATCAACAATGTAAATACCATAGGAAAAATGGTCATAATATCTCTGGGTGTTATGCTTTCAAACACCTTTTTCAAGACATGATTGATAGACAAGAGCTCAACTGGATGATTCTCTAGCACCTAACAACAAAAATATGGGGATATACAAGGACACAATGCCATCTAATGATGACCAGGCTATGCCTACTAAGCCTATAAATGAGGTGAAGACCACACCCCCTCTGCAGGGTTATGTGGGAATTATTAGCATTGTGACTCTCAATAAGAGATATCCTAATCCAGTCACACCACCTGCAGCTACGAAGGAGGGACCTTCAATGTCACAATCCAATCCAATGGTGGTATAAGGCCTTCCATATAGGCCCATATTAACCATAAAAAAAAAGCTAGCACAAATCTTGAGGATGACTTCTTCAAGATTTTCCATATATGAATTAATCCAAAAATATGCTCCACATATGGAGGCATTAATGGACATCCTAAAGTCGATCGAGTTGCAACCCCAAGAGACAAACTCCTTTGTAGAATTTGTGGGGCATGTGCAACAGTGCAAAGAGCCAGTCATCTCGTTCTATGAGCATGAGCTCAAATCAGTTAGAGGTGACTCGGTAGACCCTCCATTGCATGTTATTGCAAGTATCAATAGTCTATTGTTCAAGAGAGTGCTAATAGACACTGGGTCCTCAAGTAACATCATTACGACACATGCTTTAAAGCACCTTAAATTACCAGCATCGCATGTTGTAGCGTCGACATACACATTGAGAGCATTCAATGATACTATTTGCTCTATTATCGACACTATTGTCTTACCTATCCAGGTAGGAAAAAATCTTATATCTACCCTTTGCCACATGCTAGAGGGAGAAATGGCCTATAACATCTTGCTAGGTAGGCCATGGATTTGGGACATGAAGTGTGTTCCTTCCATCGTGCATCAATGCTTAAAATACACCTATGAAGGGAAAGTCCATGTAGTGGATGTTGATTAGGAGCCCTTCAAGTACTGCAACTTGTTGCAACAAATGCCAAAGTTGACATTACCTTCGACTCTAGTGGACTTCAAACTGAATCTGTTAGTACAGAGTCCGCTCCATTCTCCATTTCCATCATCATCCACTCCATCCTCATTAGAGGCCAAATTTGACATTCCATCGACGTCGTTGAGTCCTCTTGAGAGGAATATGTCAAAGAGGCCTATTGATGAGACCCCACCCATAGTCTCGACCATCTCATCGGATGAGATTACCTCTTCAACAAATGAGGATGTAAATCCTCGCTTGCTAAATGAGGAAATCCCATAGGATATTCCTATTGAGCATGCTCAATCCTCCACTTCATCCCTTCCATCTTCTTCTTTGCAAGTGACAGTGCATATGGAAAACACTGGCATGGGGGAGTACATTGTCATAAATGTCACAACTCTCCTAGCAATCGAGTCAGTACAAGACATGGGAAGACCTCGTCTTCCTATAGGCAACATTGTTACTTTAGGTAAAGCCCCTACCCAAACAAATTTTGTATATGGGGGCCTAGAGTTTGGAGCAATCGCACCTCTTTCTTAGGAGGAAGAGGATGATGAACCTTTCTCAAAAAGTATATCATATCTTTCAAATCCTGACTATGCCCTAAAGTATTTGGTCAAATGCAATTGGCATGGTTATGGACTAGGAATTTCTAAGCAAGGAACTCACATACCTTGTCAGCTGTAGTATCAAATGCCATACGATAAATCTGGGCTGGGGGTCAACACGTGGGTTTCTGTTGAATTCTTAGCAGAAGGAATGGAGCATATGTGCATCAATGCAAAATATGATCTTACATGCGATCCATATGCCAACTCACATCACCTTCACTCTTTAGGGGATTCCTTTTCCCAAAACTTAAGATACCAAGGGTTTTCCAGTGACATGGCTTAATCCTATTAAATAGGAGAAAGCTCACACACCCTGGAATCAAAAAGTGAACAAGAGGATCTAGGTCATCCTGGTGAGTGGACGAGTGATGATGAATAGGACTATGGTATAGTGCTAATCAATGATCCAAGCTCAGACGAAGATTGCACTCAATTTATCCCTCTAAAAGGGAGGAAAGACCAATACCTTCATAAATTCAATAACAACCATCCCACCTTGTGGCATTTTCTTATGCAAGAAAAGCAAGTTAAGGACATCCCAAACATCTTACCTTTAGAAGATCAAGAGGACGATTACATTCATAATCTCTTTCTTGATAGAAACCCCATCTAATGCCAACTACTGCCAAGAGAGGTTCAGATACCTCCTCCCCCACATAGATGACTGCCATTCATTCCATTTCCACCTGAAATCCCCCTCCCCCACAAGTTATGGTACCCCCATAGGTTCCTAGACCCACTCGTTACCCACATGGGAATCATGACACCATCAACATGATTTCTATAGACCTGGACTCTCTTTTGATAAATCCGAGTAACCCTCTTAAGCCTTTATACCTCAACCATGAGGCAATTGACTTTGAGAGGGCTAACTCTCCCCCATCACCATTTGAGTACTGGCCTTGCGAGGAAATGTTCCAACCATTTAAGTTCTCTCCAAGTACTACCCAAAATGTATTCCAAGCTTAGGCAAAGCCATATTTTCCTATGGAAGAGGTGAACCTCGCTAAAGATATTCACTTGATACCCACTCCACAACAGTTGGAATATGGGTCTCATATGTCAATTGAGCCAATAATTGATAAGGATATCGTTACCGATCTCAATAATCCTAATATTATCAAGCTTGGTGGAATTATATCCCTAGTTGAGATACAAGAGTTTATGCAAGTCCTGCAGGAAAGAATAAAAGCTTTTGCTTGGTCGTACAAGGATATGCCAGGACTAGATCCAAATATAGTCATGCATAATCTCATGGTTGATCCATCTATTAAGCCAATTAAGCAGAAGCTACACAAAATACACCCGACAGTAGCCTTTATGGTTAAAGATGAATTACAAAAGTTGTTGGATGCAGACTCCATAGTCTCAGTAGACTGCCCGCCATGGGTATCAAACATGGTTCCCGTTAAGAATCTAGACATGAGGATTTGCATTTGCATAGATTTTCGAGATCTTAATAAAGTGAGTCCCAAATACGAGTTTCCTTTGCCCAACATTAATGCGTTGGTAGATGCAATGGAAGGGCATGAAATGCTTTCCCTAATGGATGGTTTCTTTGGATACAATCAGATTTGTATCAATCCAAAAGACCAACTGAAAACAATGTTTACAATGCTTTGGGGAACATTATGTTATAAGGTCATGCCTTTTGACCTTAAGAATGCTGGTGCTACTTATCAACGTGCCGTGACATGCATATTCCACGATTACATGCATACTATAATGGAAAATTATATGGATGATCTGTTGGAAAAATATAAATTACGCCAGGATCATATTGATGTACTATGCAAAGTGTTAGATCGCCTCATAGAGCACAATGTGAGACTTAACCCAAAGAAATATGTATTTGGAGTCACATCAGGAAAACTCTTAGGATTTATAGTTTCAAAACAAGGAATCAAGGTTGATCCCAACAAGGTCAAGGCAATAATGGAGATGTCACCCCCCAAAAAATATTAAGCAGCAACGTAGCTTGCAAGGAAAGGTCACATCCATAAAACGCTTCATAGCGCAATTATCGGACAAGTGTCGGCCTATGAATAATTTGCTTCACAAGGTGGTCTCATTTCAATGGGACAAAAAGTGATGCCTTTGATGCAATCAAATAATACTTGGATTTGTCGCCTGTATTGGCTCCATCGCGACTAGGAGTGTCATTCTATTTATACATCTCAGCTATTGAGGTGGCATTGGGCATCTTGTTGTCCCAAAAGAATGAATTGCACAAAGAACAGGCTACATACTACATTAGCTGCACCTTGGTCAGCTACGAGATTAAATATGCATACATAGAAAAGCTATTCTTAGCAGTGGTATTCACCATGAAAAAGCTATGCCACTACATGTTGAATAATACCACATATATCATATCTAAGGAAAATCCATTGCAGTATATGATGAGTCAAACTTATCATAGTACTCACACGGTGAAATGGATAATGTTATTGACAATTTTTGATTTAGAGTTCATTGGATATAAATCTATAAAAGGACAATTCATAGTTGATCAATTAGAAGAGGCTCCTATCCAAAGTGAAGAGCCTCTAAGTATAGAACTTCCCGATGGAGTGTTTCATATGATAGAATCACCTGATTCATCTGATCCTGAATCCTAGGCTGACATCACTCTATTCTTCGATGGTTCTAAATATGAGCAATGGGGTGGTGCTGGTATCGTGTTATTTACACCACAAGGGTCTCCCATACCCCTTTCATTTAAACTCGATTTTCCATGTACCAACAATAATGTTGAGTATGAAGCACTAATCATTGGCCTTCAAATAGCTATTGCCATGAAAATTAAGTTGAATATCTTCAATGATTCCTTGCTCATAGTCAACCAGGTAAAGGGGATATTTCAATGCAAATGCCCCATCTTGCAAGCCTATAAAGCCCATGTGGACAAAATTCTGGTAAATTTCGAATGGTATGATATAGAGGCACTCCCTCGTTCAGCTAATAGTTTTAGGGATACAATGGCGTCCTTGGGATCGCTTATTCCCCAAAAACCTTTAGATGATATCACCACCATTTAGGTAAAAATGCTAGCACAATCAGCACCCACTCGTGAAGCTCCTAAATTTCCACCAGAAGTCCACATGATTCAGATTGAACCTTCCATTGAATGGTTCTCTCATGTATGCAACTTTTTGGAAAATGCCAATTGGGGGACTTTGTTCCCTAGAAATTATTTTGATACAAGCACCATGCTATATCTCAGAATTCATTCACAATCATCATTTGTGAGAGATGAATGTCAAAGGAAATGCATGATCCATATAGTTGAGGCTTCTTCCCAACAATACTGGACCTTGCCTTTAAAATATTATCTTAAGCTAGGAAGCATCCTACCTATATTGTCGTAGGTCGTAAAGTAAGCATTTTAGCAAAATGTGGAAAAATATGTCTTGATAGGAGACATTATGTATCGTCGAAGTTATGAAGGAATTCTCCTTCGTTTCTTAGACTCATAGGAGTCTTCTTGGACCATTGCCCAAGCACACGACGGTACATGTGGTGGCCACTTTAGCGGCATGGCCATCGCTAAGTGTATACTTCACACTGGTTATTATTGGCCAACTTTAGAGCAAGACTGCTGCGCTTATGTAAAGAAGTGTGTGAAGTGTCAGCATCATGCAAATTTGACACACGTACCTTCGTAGGCCTTACAACCGATTCAAGCGGTTTGGCCATTTTTGCAATGGGGGTTTGACCTAATAGGGAAGATCTCACCTCCGTCCTTAGGTCGCCATAAATTTATCATCATGGCGACTGAGTACTTCACCAAATGGGTGGAACCAATTCCCCTTACCACGATGACTAGACCTCACATTGCGGAGTTCATATTGCATAATATTATATGTTGTTTTGGTATTCCATCCAAAATAATATCAGATAATGGGACACCATTTAAGAACAAGGATGTGCGTGCATTAACTAAAAAGTATAACATACAACACAGTTTTTTGACTCCCTATTATCCGCAGGCCAATGGTCAAGAGAGGCTTCTAACAAAATAGTAGTTACCATCCTCAAGAAAACTGTCAGAGATAGCCATAAGGATTGGCATAATCAACTACCTCTTGCCCTGTGGGCTTACTGCACTAGCATTTGGAACCCCACTGGGGCAACTCCATTTTCACTAGTGTATCGTGCTGAGGTAATCATGCCTCTCGAGCTAGAAATTTTGTCATTACGAATATCTATGCAAGAATTCATTGATGATGATACTACAAGGCAAGCTTGACTCAATCAACTAATGTTACTTTATGAACAACGCATTAATGCCCTCGAGCATCTACTTGTTTATTAGGAACGTCTTAAGATAGCTTACAACATGAAGGTCCACTACCATGACTTTCAGGTTGGAGATTTAGTTATAAAAGAGAACCAACAAAACTCGAACTTACCATCCCATTTATGGGACAAGTTTGCAGCTAATTGGTTAGGTCCGTTCATTATTACAAGTCAGATTGGACTTGGAACTTATCGCTTGGCAGCTATAGAAGGAAAAGAAGAGAAATAACCCATGAATATTTAGCATTTAAGGCCTTTCCATGCCTAGCTAGTACCATCAAAGGCTCCTAGATCGTCTACAACTATCTAGGTCAAACAAAAATTCCCCAAAAGTTCCCCTAAACCCTTTGGTTACCCCAAATGCTCCTAGATCATCTACGACTATCTAGGTCACATAAAAATACCCCAAAGGTTCCCATAAACTCTTTGGTCACCCCAAAAGGCTCATAGATCATCTACAACTATCTAGGTCAAACTAAAATACCCCAAAGGTTACCATAAACTCTTTGGTCCCCCCAAACACTCCTTGATCGTCTATGACTGTCTAGGTCAAACCAAAATGCCCCAAAGGTTCCCATAAACCCTCTAGTCACTTTAAAAGGCTCCTAGATCATCTACGACTATCTAGGTCACATCAAAATGCCCCAAATATTCCCATAAACTCTTTGGTCACTCTAAAAGGCTCCTAGATCGTCTACAACTATCTAGGTCAAACCAAAATGCCACAAAGGTTCCCATAAACCCTTTGGTCACCCCAAAAGACTCCTAGATCGTCTATGACTATCTAGGTCACATCCAAATGCTCCAAAGGTTCCCATAAACCCTTTGGTCACCCCAAAAGCCTCCTAGATCATCTATGATTGTCTAGGTCACATCCAAATGCTCCAAAGGTTCCCATAAACCCTTTGGTCACCCCAAAAGGCTCCTAGATTGTCTACGAATGTCTAGGTCACATCAAAATTACCCAAAGGTTCCCATAAACCCTTTGGTCATCCCAAAATGCTCCTAGATCATCTACGACTGTCTAGGTAAAGCTAAAAAGCTCCAAAGGTTCCCATAAACCCTTTGGTCACCTAAAAATCCCCAATGGTATACATCAAACCGATTGGTCAACTTGTATATCTTATCAAAAAATTCAAAAAAATAAAAATCAAAAATCACCAAAATAACAAAAATAATGCATTGCATATCATCGTAGTCACATCTTAGTGTCATTTGCATTAGGCATAATAGCCGCATCATGCATACCTAAAAATTTTACAACAAGATATCTAGCACCAAGTATGTACATTAGGTATTTGTCAAAATCATAGTTGTTAAAAGTCAGTTTTATCACCTATCCATTTTACATTAATACCACAGTTACATACCACAATATGTGTTCAGTCGCTTCAAATTAAACCATTGTATAAAAGCGTCAATAAAGTTGTTGGTCACTCACCCATGTTTTTATCGTTTGGTTAACTTTTGTAGAAAGTTATAATGATGTTTTAAAAGGTACAACTCCTGCTTAGGTCATACCTTGTATATATCATAATTCTAACATCATGCTACATTAAATAAATCCTAAGTACAGTACAAAGTAAGATGAAAACTTAACAGTAGTATAGGTTATTCCAAGCAAAAAGGATTATCCTTGCTCATCCTCCTGTGCAAATGGTTCTAGGGTGCTGAGAATTAGCAAAAGGACAAGATCTCCTTTCTCATAGGTCCCTTGCTCTACAGTCTAAATTAGAGCTCGTATCATTTTCAAAAGAGAAGCAATAAAAGCAATAGTGATTATCATCACTTATACAAATCAAAAATAAAAAAGAGAAGTACATTATTACCAAAGAAAACAAGTGGTCTTCACCACTATCAAAAACAAAATAAAAGTAGATCTTACCACTATCATAAAATCCATTGCTTGCTAAATTACACAGCGCACATTCCCTTAGTGACTCAATGCAAAAGAAAAGAATCAAGATTTTGAATCCCTAAAATTCTCAACATCAGAGAGCCACAAGGTGATCCTCATTCCAAGTTTGGTGGATAGCCTACTTGCAATGACAGGGTAGCCTCCCGCATGATGATATATTTGTCCCATAAGAATTCGCTTTGTACAGACCAATGTTTACATTAGGATGAGCTAGCTTGGAATAATCTATATTGCCTAGTGGTCCAATCTAACAAAGTGCAAAACTAAGGATAATGATGCATATAAAGTTTCCTCTACTATAGGTGCGATTCGTCAAACCTATTTGCACATTAGAGATTATTTTATGTGTTATCATGGTAATTAATTAATCTACAAACGAATATAGGTTATCTTGGTTGCCTTAGAAGGGTTTGTACCTTAACAAAAAGTTATAACATAATTATTACACAATTATAGACTAAGTGCTTAAACATGGTTGAGTTTCACAACACAATAAATGTCCCATAACATATTACAGTATCTATTCTATTTTTACAAAATTTAGTATACATTTATCAAAACCAAGTTATATTGGCCATCATAGAGTGTCATAAAAATAACATGAAATGATAAAATACATTTTCTACAAGCTACAGGGTTGACTCCTCACTGAGGGGCTCTACGATAGGCTCCTTCAGTCCCCTCTCCACACCTCTATGTTGATATACTCATGGCTCACTGGGTAACCCATGGCATAGCCCGAATTGTCAAAGCACATAGTCAAACTAGAAGTACTCTTTCTCATTTTTGTGCCTCCCTACCATCCATCTGTTGCATATCACTCGATGCAAGTGTACCATAGCCTCTAGCCATACAGGGCAATCTCTGTAAGGTCTCCAGATAATATCCTCCATATGGAGCCATGAAAAGGCATTAGCATAGATCTCAATCTATCTAGATTGACATCGACTGCTACACTCCTCCCTCGTTTTCTCCTAGAATGTAGCATAACCAATATCTCTATCCTCTAACTTGGTTCGCGTCGTCCATTGTAGTCCCCCTGGGTGCTGCACTACAATATGGGACCATCCCTAGACTTGTAGTAAATAGCTACATCCTATCCCTGTCCATCTGTGACAGTGAATATCGTAAAGCTCATCATAAATATGTGCGATTAAATTCAGACCCTAAGCCATAATAAAAGGTTTCTTTGGCGTTTACTCACATTGAGCATACACTAACTCTAGTAGGTTCCAAGGGAACCTAGCTCCTGAGGAGTCTAGCAATAGTTGGTTGCTAATAAATATCATCAGTAATGCATATCTATTTCTTAAGACCTTCCTCTAAAGCCAATCCACCACTAACAGGCCTCCATTGAGCAGCTCTACAACTACCTCCTCCCACCTCTCTCTAAAGTATCGCTGCAAGACTGCCTTGCATCGACCAGTAGATGTGTTGAGGATCGAACGTCCCTCAATAGGGATCCAAAGTATCCTGTATACATCCTTGAGGGTAATAGTCATCTCCCCAGTAATAAATTTAAAGGTATTGGTACGGGGATCCCACAAATCTATAAGTGTAGTAATATAACCCATGTCAACCATGACGGACTTCAATTGAGTCACCTGCTTGAGGCCAATGGCATCAAGCCATACCCAATTCTCAAGTTTCAAAATACCTCTAGCTGCCATGAACATAGTTGGTACCCTATATCAACTCTTAATATTCTACTAACATAAAAAAAAAAACAAAATTGGGTCACTCAAGTGCACCAAAAATGCACTTTTTACCCTCTAAAAACACCTAAAAAGGGTCAATTTTGACCCCAAAATGGGCCATTTTTGGCCCAGTTTGTGACCATCCCAACAAGGGATGGCCCCCAATTTTGTGACCATCCCAACCAAGGAAAGACATGCACCAAAATCCCAGGCAGGGATGACCCCCAATCAGCGACAAAATTGGGGCAAAACGACGCCCTAGAAACCCTAAAAATACCAAAAAATGACTAAAAAATGCTCTATAAATGCAAAAAAAATGAAATTGTTTGCATGAAAATTTAAAATATACCTTAAATATTTTATTTCACTACACTTTAAGGGTTCATTACCAGCTAATTAAATAAAAAAATTAAAAAACCCTAAGAAATTACGATTCCTTGCTAAAATCAAAGAGGAAAAAGCATGGAAACATACCAGTCATGCACCGACTCTGCCATGTGCTGCACCACAACCTCACTGCATGCTGAAATTTATATGTTTATATAGTGCTTCACTTAATCTAATCACCTTTCTCATCCTCTCCTCTCCAATTTCTAAAATCAAGTTGCAATAATGAAAATTTTAGGGCCATTTTCCCTTTTATATAAAACCCTGGGTTTGCGACCGTACCTACCAGGGATGATCACAAAAATTGGGGACCGTCCCTGCCTAGGATTATAATAAAAACCATGGCCATCACTAGGTGTGATGGCCACAAAAAAATTGAATAAAAACAACTAAAAAACAACAAAAATA
Source organism: Wollemia nobilis (assembly GCA_028583015.1). Lineage (NCBI taxonomy): Eukaryota > Viridiplantae > Streptophyta > Pinopsida > Araucariales > Araucariaceae > Wollemia > Wollemia nobilis. Next base: position 575,820 of record JAQPPZ010003263.1, on the reverse strand, counting down.
GGGTCAAAAACCCACCAAAAATAAGGCAAATGAGTCCATTTTCAAAACTGGTCTTAATAATTCCAAAAAAGGTTTGTGAAAGTATTATGTGATCCTAATTTAATCCCTAAGAAGGCCCCCAGGGATGGACCACTCCATGGTTACCCAATTTTAGTCACTTGCACTCTGAAATTCCACCAAAAATAGTTGGAAAAATGAATAAAAGTGCATAACGAAAAATGGGAGAACCATGAAATTTTCCCAAAATCATCATATGGTGTCAAGAAACTCATCGCTTTGTACATTGGGCATTCCATCATAAACTCATCTCTTGATGGGGTAGTCATAATAACGATTTAAAAAATTGAATCAATAAGAGAACACTCAAAAGTGTTAAAACTCATGCATCCAGAAGAGTCTTTGCTCGAAGCAAATCTTCAATCCCATGTTGGGGCAAATAAATAGCAAAAAATGCAAATTAAAATAGGCTTGGTTCTCCTTGCGATCCAGGGTACGAATCCTCTATGAAGGCTCTTCACACACCTGGCGGGACTTGCAAGGATACAAGGCACCAAGACCTAAGTATTCCCGAAGCCTAAAAATCCTCGTACAAAAAGGTCTAGGGATACTTGCAAATCATTAGTCTATGTCAAAGGAAATGATTCTATGGATGTATGTTTTCTTTTTCACATGAGAGACATCATGAGTTGGTTAGGTTAAAAAAAAAAACCTTAATCAATTTACCATTTTAGTTATATATTTTTGCTCCATGCTTTCTCAGATAAAGCGCATCATAAAAAGGGGCAACTGTAGACACCAAAATTAGGTAAATCGGATAGGACTAACAGTGCACAAAATTCATCATCCTATCAACATCATATGACCTCACCAGGGGCAGTTTCTAGGGTCATAAGGCATCCTAGGATAGTTTTGGGAAGGTCTCCACCAGTTTTGGGAGCCTTAGAGGCCCAGGTTTGTGACCCTCCCTACCAGGGATGGTCATGATTAGGATTAGGATTTGTGGCTGCTCCTACCTGGTACGGTCACATATGACCATCCCATGCAGGGAGGGCCCCCAAACCCACCTACAAAAAAGTAAGTGGGATCGATATTGGCAATCAAATATTGCCAATCTCGATCCCAATTAGCACCCATGTTGATTAGGAGAGGCCTGACACAATTTGGGCTGCCTAATGGGTTTACCAAATGGGGCAACCTTCCCAAACCCATCCAAGAAAAGTGGCAAGGGTTGCCCTGGATGGGCAACATGCCATTTTGGGCATCAGGGCTCCAATTGCCTATAAATTGGAGCCTTCCCTCAACCAAATGAGGAGGAGAATGGAATGCAAGTTTAGATCAATGAAGTGTTGCTATAATTGGGAGAGAACCGGTGTTACTTACCTCGCCCCTTTTTGCAAACTTTGTGCCCCTTTGCCTTTGAATCCCTCTTCCCTCGTGAAGGTGATTTGAAGTATTACAAAACCTACCAACCCAATTATAAAATTGGTCTGCTCTAGCACAGATACAGACCCCATTTGCCTAAAAACCTAATTAGTGAGCTCTAGAACCAATCCAATAGGGATTAGTGGCCATTTTTGAAGCAGACCTACTAACCATCCTGGGCAGGAGAGATCAATAGTCATGACCATCCCTAACTGTGATGGACACAAAATATGTAGGTATTTTGTCCTATATCCACCATAGGAGTCTTCAATAGGTCCTCCCCTAACCCCTATCCAAATTTGAGCTGATTTAGAGTTGATTTTGCAGGGGAACATCGTAGGGTGAGGTGGACCAGCATTAAGGCCTCCGTCGTCTTTCGCCTGTTTTGGTGCCTAAACGACCTCAAAATGATCTGAAACTTGGCTATATTAATTTTAGAATGTAGATATATCTATTGTAGCATTATTATATGTTTTGATAGCTTAGATTGCTTTCGTTTTATTTTATTTCGATGGATGTATGATGTTTTCCATTATAATATCTATGCTATTAACCCCCTTTCAAGCTCCCATGTGTGTAGATTATAGGATTGAACAAACCAAGAGCTAGAGGTATAGGAATCAAACTCAACACAGCTTCTTCGTGGGAAGAGGAGTCAACCATTGGATGCGCCAACATCAATTACCACTGAGGGATAGGTTCCCTTAGTACCATCATTTTTGTTGTTTGTATGGTTGATGTATCGCCAGTTTTAAGCCTCCATTAATGGATTGCATCTTGTAATCAAAGTTCTAAAAAGCAAATTAATAAAAGACATCTTATTGCATTTCATTTGGTTATCATATTTGTCCTTTGTTTCTTTCTAGCTTAGTTTCATTATATGCACTCTTTTTGGCCTATAAGACCCTTAGCTTAAATCTGCCTATTTGAAGGCCATACAAACATAAGTAGAGGCGTATCCATTGATTTTCTACTTCTACAAATTCAGCAATAATAGTATTACATATGGTTTTCAAACAAGAGAAATAGTCTTTTATTTCTTCCACTTTTTCTCAAGTGGATTTTTTTTTATTGCATATGTCCTACTAGACCTTGCATTATTTAATGTTCCACTTTCTTATAGTCTTGGATTAAAACTCTAGAATCCTATTTGATTCCATTTCGATGACTAAGGAATTCACCATCATTTATGAGTAAAAGAGTGTCTTGCCTTTCCAAATTTGGACTTTCGGTGATACCATGGATTTTGTGATTCATCACAATTTTACTTGTTCCTACACATTGTGGGCATCTTTTTGCATAATGTTGTCCTTTACATGTAAAGCATCCCCCTAGAGGACCTACATGTTTCTTTCCCTTTTCCTGCACAATGGAAGATGATTCTTGTAACTTATTAGTCTCGGTTTTCTGGAGTCCCTTCCTGAAGCAAACTTGCTTCTTTTTTCGATTTTGTTCTTGCTCCCACTTCATAAAACTGACACTCTTTATCTTTCTTAAAATTTTATCATTCGGGTTTTAAAAAAATGACATAATTGAAAATAGGCCTCTTTTCTTTCGAATTGGACTCGACTTGCAATGTCCCAGATTTGCACTTTTGAGCTTCCAAGTTATCTAGCAGTTGGCCCTATTGGACCAGTTGTTCCTTAAGGTCATTTACTTATTCTTTAAACTCAAAACTCATCACAAAAAGATCCTCCAACATTTTGTTTAATATTTTCAACTTTCCTCCAAGACTTTTAGTTTGCTTCATCTTGTGAGATAATGTATCCTCTCCGCTTCCTACTTTAAGGGCCATTTCCTGATATATAAATAATAGTGTTAGATTACAATCTTTCCTCAAGTTGTAATTCTAACTTCTATCCCCTATAATTAATGTTTTAATTGATAAAATTCACATTTTTTTCATGGCTACTATTTCTAATCTACTAAGGCTATAACAAACTAGATTACTCATGGAATAGTCATTTCTTATGTAAAAATACACGTTTACGACCTTCTAGAGTTTAGTCTACTGACACAAAAAACATGTTACTTTATGATATATTTCCATGCTTAAATAGCACAAATTACATTACAATAAAGTAATATAATATCTTCAACCATGGTAAAGGTTCAGGTTGTAGCTATCTCTGGGTGAACCGTTGCTAAACAAAATAGCAATCCACCATAATTCGTCATTGTTGAGATGTTCGACTTCTTGTCCAAAGGTCAAATTTAGATATAACTAGAATTTAATCCAAGAACATCTATAGTTCGATGATGGATAGTGGTGTGACTACACTCTATGGGCTATATCAAAGATCTTTATCTTTTTTTAGGCTATCTTAAGGGACTAAATTTCAACTCACTTAATTCTTATTCACACAAAATTCTACTTCGAGCCATTTGGCCTAAAAAAATTATCCATACTAATTTGATAACCATAATTCAAGGGGTCCTTTAGTGGATCTAAACTAACTTATGACCCCTATTTTTCATACACACTTGAAAATAAGGAGTAAGTAATCCAATAGACATAGATGTCGAGTAGTTTTCCATAAGAATCTAAGGTACACCACTTAACACCCATGGAAGGGGGGTTCACTTAGCTCTTCCAATTTTGAATTATTGTGGATCTATTCATGGGGGATAGGAACTCAGGCATTGATAATCTCAAGTACTGAATTTATCCTTACCCAATGTGCACCATTTAGAGTTATGAACTTAGGTTTGAGTTGTTTTGTTTCATGCCCAAATATTTTTCTAACCTAGATCTAGCTAGAGTCTACTAGTTATCCTAGGATTTGATACCAACTGTAACAACCTCAATTGTTACCACAATTTTATATATATACATATTCATATTTCATGAGGTAAGGGTCATAATCATGAACTAAAATAGAATCATTCCAATTGGATTATAAGTTATCAAGGCAAATAGCATCAAGAGATATCAAGACTTGATCATAGTCACTCTTGAATAGAAGTGATAAGCTTCTACGAATCCCTCATACCACTCAGATATGAGAACGTTGACCAAGCATTAGGTTTCATTCTTTTAGAAAGGAAAATTACCCTTAACCATACTGTCCACAAAGACCAGTATATAAATGAATGCCTTGAAGATGGAAACCCATCATAATAGAATAACCTCAGCAATGGTTATTCATAGATCTTAGATCCAACCCGCATCTTCCTAAAGGGGATACTAAGATAAAAAAATCACTATATGTGATGAACCCATGGAATCCTTGGAATGTCATCTTAAGTGTGATTATATAACCTTATACTTATTAAGGCTTATTTTTCCACCTTTTTATTTAGGCATACCTTTTGTTATATACATGAATCAATTAAGTTCATTACAAAAGGGCATTATTTAACCATCATGGGGAGTACCTATACTCATGTACATTCATTTGACAACTTAGAATGTAAGGTTTGACTTGGTTTACCTCTTAAGTCTAAATTACCTTTTCGTGGGTTCCAATCCACTCTGATTTTCAAATCAAATCAATCCTCAATTTTTTATCATAGTGTTTCAGGTTATACCAACCATGAATATTTATGAAGTTATCATAACCCGAATATTACTGAAGAAATAGAATCCATTACTTTATGATTCTTGAGACTGTAGCACACATGAGATATCCAATTGAGCAAGATTTATATTCCATTACATTCTACTTTTTAGCATCCATACAACCATTGAATACTTCAAGTGCTAGTTTTTGAAAGGTAAAGCTAGCTAACTACATTCATAATTACCCAATACATTCCAAAAAATATTTGACATAATCGTATATCATTATATTAAAGTGAAGCATACATTTCTTGCATCTAAGAATTGCCAAAACTGTATCATCAAGCATTTAATCATCTCATTCACTTAAATCATTTATTTGAAGTAAAAACAACATGCACAATAATTAACACATCAAACCACAAATAAAGTGACACATTTTTTATCTTGGGAATCCTCATGGGGAATAAACCCAACCTCCAAAATATGTACTTTTATCATATTCATAAACTTAAGATATCAAATATTATAGATACAGAAGGATCACTATGGGTCCCTTTCAATCAATTATACATGACAAGGAATACAACCGTTCCTTATCAAATTCATGATGCAATTAAGGAATTTTTCATAATTACCTTCTCTAAGTCATCATTATATCATTAAGGTATTTCCCATACAAATGAGGAATCCATATGTCCCTTTAAACACATGATGCAATTAATGAATCTATTTATTCCTTCCTCTATGCCATCCTAAGAATTTTCATATGTTTATGATAATCATCGAAATCTTATTGTGGAGCAGTCGTATCGATGTTAGATAGAACCATATGAGTTCCATCAAGAATGAATTCCAAATTCATTCTACTTAATTGAAACAAATTCAATCCATGAATTAAAGTCCCATACCTTTAATTCATTAATAAACCATTATTCCTAAATTAATAATTTAAGCTAATAATTTAAATTATCTATCATTTCATAATTGTATCATGTTTTAACAACCCATGTCAACCATATTTTTCCTTAATATTAGGTTAATAAAATTAAGCCCTTAGAGATTTAACATGGATAATATAAAGCTCATTATTCTAAGGCTTTTTCCTTTGATTATATACAAACCAATAGGATCTATTTTCCCATTGAATATAACATATTAATCTATTCAATTGAATCTCAATTGCTATGAAATTCACTTCCTAATTTGATCCAAGATTCATTTCACTACTTTCCAAAACCTATAAATTCTCTTCCCAAATGTGAGCTAAAGATGCATCAAATATCCTACACAGTTTTTATATTTCAATCCAAGGTTATCTCTCAACTCAATTCATTTTCGTAACTGGATCCCAATATGCATTCATTTATTTCATCCTGTAGACACCTAAAACATGTTATGTTGAGGCGACTACTCATATGGGATATGCTATAATACCATATGGAAGACCTTAGACAAATACTAAGGTATAGCAGTGGTTCTAACCACTCATTTAGGCATTTTAGTCTAACCATATTTGACCACGGTTGAGACCCACAGTTAACAAAGTTGATTGCGCCTCAAAGCCACGGCTAGCAGTTAAAATCAGTTGGACCTTGGCCAACCCAAAATCAGTTATAATGACCAATTGGTTGTATATTAGAGCAGTTTGAGGGTGGAAAGATCTAGAAGCTTCCCTCAAACTGCTCCAAATACCCTTTCTTGGTCTTGGATTCCCCATGAAGCTAAGATATAGCCTTCCTATGTGCTATAATAACCCTCTCCAAAATTGGAAATAGAGAGATGAGTCCCAAATTGAAAAGTAGTGAGGCCCTGCCAAATTGCATACCCACTTGCATTCACTGATAGGAACCCTTTTTGCTACCCAATTGGAGATCACATGGCACTTGGAATCAAGGAGGCTATGGAGGGCTAGGAAGAATCAAGAAATGCAATCAAGGCCATTCCATCATCAATCTAAATAATTCAACCACCAAATTTGTTAGAGGATATCACGGTGATCCTTGATCATAAATTTCCTAGATTGAACTGAGGAATCAAGCCTTGATTGAAGAGCAAGGATATTCATACCTCAGTCGCAACTATCAGTCGCGGCTAACATTACCAACTACTTGATAGACCCATGGTCAACGTTTAAACCTCAATTTAGTAGGTTTAGTGATAGGTTTACATTTCCATTTGCTGAGTTAGATAGATTTATTGTATATTAAATTTCCTTTTGTTAATTAGATCGATTGGAATCACTGATGTAGGTTAGTTTACCTTCATTTTCTAGTACTAATCAATTCTAGATTAGGTTCTATTATTTGCGTGCATATATGATATTAATGCTTAATTAGGAGGTTTGTTGACTATATTTATATTGCTCTCACATTCTTAATGGCAAATTTATCATGTTGTAGCATAGATTTATATCATTATATGCTTCCTTTATTTCATGTTTCTTATAGTATTTTCATGCAAGATTTGGATCAAAAGCCTCATAAAGAGAGGCCTCCTTTGTCTCTAATTGTTTCTTGTTGTTTCTTGAATGCAGGATTAACAATTTTGTGCCATTTAATGCAACAAATACCTCTAATCATGGATAAGAAGGTTACATTTACCTTGGAGTAGTTCGTGTCAAACTAGAAAGCCTTTGGGAAACACCTACTCTTGCGTGGGGATTTTCTCTATAATTGTAATCATTGTCACATTGGGTATCCCTAAGAGGGACGGATTTATAACCGATTTTCAATGGAAAATTAATATAGGAAACCCTTATTTTTGTTATATGCAAATGTGTTCATATTTCATGCTTTATGTGATTTAATCATTACTAGTTATGTGTATGCCTCCTAGATTGCTATAGAAGGTGATCACGGTGCAACTCTGCAATTTATGCGGTCTGGAATCTAACTTACTTTGTTTTTTGATGACAGGGCTTAAGCATGGCTGAGAACTATGGTTAACAGTTATAACTACGGCTGACACCTATAGACAATAGTTGCAGCCACGCCTGATAGACGCGGTCAGCAGAGAATAGAACACACAGTAGATATCCAAAACTACATCAAACTTGGATCTGAGGTGGGCCTCATTTTTTTGTGTTTTTACTATCTATCTGTATTTTTATTTTCCATAATACAAAAAATGTTAGGCTAATTATAAAACATAGTTAAAAGCAAAAAGGGAAATCCTATATGTTTTTTTAATTTTCTACTAGTCGCTGCTAGGAATAGTGGATCTCTGATTGTAGTTCACCCTAGTCTCTAGCGGTCTAGGTCATTCTATGTGTTCGAGTTTACATGCATGAGCCCCAATTAGTGTCCATTCATTCATAGGTAGAATTGCATTCTCTGAAAATCATCTAGCATAGTCATGCATTTTTGTAAAGTGAAACATTCTTTTGAAAGCATGTAGAATCCTTTGAGTGTTGTTTTATGCATTTCCATTTTATGCAAAGTAAAAAGAACCACACACACCATGACACATTGTAAATGCTAGTGAGTTGGAAATCACATCCAATGACTAGTCGAGTTCAACGATAGTGGCAGTGATTTCCCTCCATTGGCCCAACTCCCTCGATCGTTTGTTACTAGACTAATACCGGATCCAAGAACCATCATAACCCATGGAAAATTTGCATGTATTTCTCTTTGAAGAGGTATATCACTGACTGCAGGTGAAAGTGGTGAGAATCAGGGGACCTATGCTCCCTGACCATGTGTGGACTTCATTACCACGCATTATAGGTGGGATTACGCGACCTGGAGTTCATAGCTAGGTTTTCGAGCTACAAGTATACAGGTGAAAGCCCTTTAACAATTGAGTATATCATCAAAATTTTGAAAAAATGATGAGATTTACTTTCTGATACAACAAACTTGAAAAACACATCAAACAGTTTAGGGTTCACAAACAAAAATTTAAAAGAAGACAATCATCATTGTTTACTTTGCTTGCATTAAAATTTACATAAAAGATAGTATCATGGTGCAAACATAGAGAGTCCGACCTAGGCGTAAACCTGAGGTTGAGGCTGAAGCTCCACCCAATGCATAGAAAGACATGTAAAACCCTCAACCATAGAATCCTCCTTGACGTTGTTCGGTGAGTATTAGAGGGGACAATTCTACGTGTGGGTATCCTATTGAGAATACCTCTATTAGAGAAGCCACTATACACTCCTCAAGACATATATCAGAGCATGGGGCTTCCTAGCATGGGGGTCCTAAACATGGTATCATTTACCATGATTGCACTCCGCATGCATCCATGAGATCTATTGAAGATTTGGTCATAGAGGAATCTAGATTGGTCCACCTTCGACCTGTATCTAGGGGAAGCTTAAGGCCCCCACTGTCTGAGTATAGATGAGTTCAAGATTTTTCCATTTAGGGGTAAACAGAGAGGACCAATTTCAAGCATAGGCCCATGCAAACTCCTAAAAAAAGTGAACCTTGTAGGATCACCATAGACATGTCTAAAGTGGAAGCCAATGGTACACCACCTCATGGGCCATGGCATAGTAGATAGTTAGATGGTTTGGGTAAATTCCTAGGATAGCTAGGTTACAAGCCTACTCCTATACCTTCTCGTTTGACAAGCATGCATAGCAATAGTATGATTAGGACCATCAGAGAACCTGGAGAATGCCCCAAATGTTCTCGTGATATGCATGCCCCTGCATCCTATGCAGGAACATAGTATAGGCAACAGCTATACGTGAATTTCATCTTTATATACAAGGGCAAGAGTGTAGCAAATTAATCTATTGCAGGACACACCCACAAGACTGCTCAAACAGAGCACACACACCAGAGGCCTCATACGGTTGATCACATAGATAGATCTCAAAATTTGGTGTTAGAGAAGATATGTTAGATCCTTCAAGACCAATTGGAATATGTTCACACAAAGCAGGAATGCCTCAAAAATGAGAACACTCAGAGGCAAAGGTTTATAAGACAATGCTTATATGAACAACACATGCATGAACAATGTATTATTGATCAAAAGGAGCATTTTGAGAGGGAAGATCGATTGGCCAGTGTCAGTTTACATCCCCATAGTGAATGTAGGGAGCGCATCGATAGACGAGCTACTTTGTAACCTGATTTATACCCTGAGTATATAGACACTCGTACTCGTTGCACGACCCAACACGGAGATCGACACCCCACGTTCGAACATCATGGGCATAGATAGTATGAAGAAGAAGTAAGAGAAACTAGATCAAGAGTACCCTGAAATCTCCCAATTCAAAGAGGAGTATGAGCCTAATAATCCACCTAGATAGAAGAGGAACATGCCTCCAAAGGTGCCTCTAAGGCAATCTAGATAAGAGGATTTCTTATCTTCGCAGGCCTATAATTCCTTGGTAGAAAATGTTGCTATAGAGAAGCAAGGAACAACTTATCAAAAGCCTACCTTGAATAATATTCATAACAAACCTTTATGCCCATTGGTGCCTATTCCAACCTATCCTAAGAATTTTTATATGCCTAGGCTAGAAAATTTTCAAGGAGAGGAAGACACTCAAGAGCATGTGATGAGTTTTCTAGACATGTGCTTTCAGATCAAAAGCAACGATGCCTTGCTCATTTGAACCTTCATCACAACCCTCTTAGGCCCATCCTAGGAGTGGTTTAATCAACTCAAAAGGCACATCATCATTAGTTTTGAGCAACTGGCTGATGCATTTCTTGAGTGCTTCTCCTTCGACATCAAGAAAAAGATGAATCTATCAGACCTAGCTACTTTAATGCAACATGATGATGAGCCAGTTATGGATTATGAAAAACAATAGAGAAATATTATGGCCAAGCTACCATTATCCATACCTTCCTTTGAATTAACCCAAATGTTTATGAAAAGTTGCACCAAGCACATTTCGCTATTGTTGCAGTTGCAACAATATCATACATTTGAAGAGGCTTTGGTGCAAGCCAAGGTAATTAAGGATATCAAGTTACAGGAGGGTAACTTGAAGCTCAGAAACAATAAGTAATGGAATAATAAGAGCACTAAGAAACAACAGGCCAAGTCGTACCACATTAATTAAGTGGTTTTGAACCTTCAAAAAGGGGATAAGGGGTAACAACAACGAAATTATCAAGCCCAACCTCCTCTTGCAATATGAGCAACGCAATAACAACCAGAAGGGTAAGGACAAATAAAGATGTCCTCCTCATGTATTCACTCAATTATCAGAATCATTGGCATCGATTTTTCATCAACTATGTGAGGCAAAGGCAATAAACTTACCCGAGGTCAAATTAGTGGACCCTAATCAAACCAAGCCTAAGGTATATAAGGATGATCAATATTGTATATTTCATCGAATGAAAGGTCACAACATAGAGGTATGTTGGTCTTTCAAACATCTAGTGCAAAATATGATCGAAATAGGTATGCTTCTTGTAGACAATCCACAAGTGCTAGATAATCAGAATATGGGGATTTACAAAAATTCTCTGCCTAACCATGAGGCACCAAGGAATAATATTGGCCAAGTCAATCAAGTATGCATCGAACCACCAACCCACGGGTTTGTCAGAATGGTCAACATCATAATAAGACATGTGAGGTATGATAGACCAAATCAACCTCTAGCTCCCATTAGAGTCCATGTTGCACCTCCTCCAAGGCCAACCCAAAATGTTCCAAGCCCACCGACTAGACCAATGGTGACAATCAGGAGTAGGTTAGTTTAAAACCTATAGACAACTCTAACAAAGTTGTTGATTTATGAGCTGATTCAGCAGTCCCCCAAGCATAGGGAGATGCTTATGGATAATTAAGGTCCATAGAAGTGCAGTCCCATGATCTTGAAGCATTCACACACTTTTTGGGACACATGCAACAGTGTCAGGAACCGGTCATACAATTTTATGATCATGAAATCAAAATGGTTTCCACTGTCACAGTGGACCCGCCACTCCATATTATTGCATGTGTGAATCACATACTGTTCAAGTGTATTTTTATTGATATAGGATCATCAATCAATATTATCATGACCAAGGCATTGACATACCTGAAGTTACCAAAGATGCATATCATACCTTTTGCCTTCACATTGAGAGCTTTTAATGATGCATTATGCTCAACTATCGGCACTATAGTCTTACCCATTTAGGTGGGACTGAAGACCATCCTGGTGATGTGTCATGTAATTGAAGATGCTATGCAGTATAATATACTTATAGGGAGACCTTAGATAAGAGAAATGCATTGTGTCCCTTCTATTATCCATCAATGTATCAAATATATTCATGAGGGATAGGTTCACGTGGTACCTTTAGATGAAGAACCATTCAAATATGTGAATTTAGCAAATCTACCAGGGGATTTCATACTCCCCTCAATGCACCTGGACATACAGCCAGTATCGTCGATCAAAGAGCCAAGAAGCAAAATAAAAGAAGTGTCTGTAAAACTTGCAACATCTACATCTCAATGATCAGAGCACATGATAGCTGCTTCTACCAAACCGTCTACATCCATAATGCATCATGATTATAGGAAGATAAAAGCAAATATGGGTGAAAAATAGATAAACCAAGCACCCAAACCAGTTTTCATTGAGCTCCCTACTCCCATGGAAGTAGAGGAAGCTCAAAGAGAAGTCAAAGAGGCACTTCAGCCTGCTTCACCTATGTCTTCAGCAAGGTCATCTACACCACATGTGACCATTCATTTGATTAATACCAGATTAAGGGAATACATCATGCAGAATGTGATGTTCATACCAATCATTGAGACTACATAGGATATGGACCGACCATGAGCCCATCGCCTTCCCATAAGCATGGTGGTACCATTGGGGGTGTCGCCTAACCAAACCAACTTCATCTATGGAGGGCTTGACCATCTTGCCCCTCGCATTTCCATGGATGAGGATGACGATGAACCATTCACTGTGAATGTTCATTATCTCTCTAATACAAAATACACCATATGATATTTTGAGTGTTACCATTGGTATGGTTATGGTATAGGAGGCCATACAAACCACAATATTAGTTTTTGACTGATAGGTTCAGGTTAGGCTACTATATTGGAGGACATGATGAACTCCTCATGGAATATTTAGACCGCCTGTACCTCAGTCTTGGGGGTAAAGTCGAATTCAATCCTTATTACCCCATATCACTATAGAAACACCCAAGAGATATCATAAGAACATCTTGGTGGTGACCGGTCCAAAGCACATTCCAAGAGCCAACTTGGACAATCAAAGTTGTGGAGTTTCCAATGATACAAGTACATAGATCTAGAATCTAGATATAGCAACAGACACTGAATCATAACTTGCTTCTGAAGACATGCATGCAATGTCCATTATCAAAATCGATGGACCAGACTGTAATTCAAGAACAGATGACATTGAGCTATCCTCAAACAACAAACAATACAAGGATGAAACTGAGTTGTCCTACCTAGGGCCTTTAAACTTACATCATATATTACCCATGGAATCAATAAACATGAGCGAGGAGCCCCTAGATGACAATTATGGCTATCAAGAAATAGCCTACATAGGGCCTCATCTAGAGCATCGTCCGATTCCAATAGGTAGTGGAGAGGGTCTTTATTATGATAGTGATGATGAAGATGAAACTGGGAGAACCTATTTGTGGCCTCCCTATTTACGTCATCATAATGCACCATACACTACAGAGGATATGTACAAAGATATCAATCTCCACCCTCACATCCAGGAATATCACTGAATATCAATGTGATTTATCATATGGTATTCCTTGATCTACCAATATACATGGAGCTCCATGAGCCCAATGATCCCATATGATAGTTTATTCATGGATCGGATCTGAAGATCCCCATACCCCCAGAACCACATCTCAACGATGAAATTTCTATCAATGTAGTCATATGCACGTGGTCTTGGAGACATGATCCATTCCATCAATATGATCTCCATTGATTTGACCACTCCACTTCACAACCCAATTGATCTTTCTAAACCATTATGTCTTAATATAGATGCTATTGATTGGGACCATGTTGACTCACCCCTAGAGCCTGAATATTTCTTCCCCAATGAAGAAATGCTGCAACCTTTCTATTTTGTGTCAGGTTGTGCACATGATGTTTATCATGCTGAGGATGCTTCCAATGAGGAACCTATAAAACCAGCAGATGACATCCACTTGATTCCTACACCTCACCAACTTGAGGAGGGATCCCACATGTCAGTAGAGGAAACCTTTTAAGTGGATATCATTGATGATCCTACCAATACAAGGAAGGTTAAATTTGAAGAAACTTTATCTCCAGGTGAGAGTGCCAATCTCATCCCTCTATTAAAATAGAGACATGATCTCTTTTCTTGGACTTATAAGGACATGCCAGGCCTAGATCTGAAATTGGTTTCTCAATATTTTGCTAGATCTTTCAAAGAATCTAGTCAAGCAGAAACTTCGAAAGATGCATCCAACAATAGCCTTAATGGTTAAATACAAATTGTAAAAGTTGTTAGATGTAGAGTTTATCATATCCATTGATTATCCAGAATGGGTATCAAACATGGTGCCTGTAGAAAAACCTGATGGAAGGATCCATATTTGTATGGATTTTAGATACCTCAAAAAAGCAACACCAGAGGATTCATTTCCATTTCCAAACATAGATGCTCTTTTAGATGCAACTGCGGGTTATGAGATCCTCTCTGTAATGGGTTATGAGACCAAATACCAGCATTAGACCACATTCATAATGCCATGGGGGACATTTTGTTACAAGGTCATGCCATTCAGTCTTAAGAATGTTGGTGCTACATATTAGCGGGCTATGACATACATATTTCATGATTACATATATAATATCTTAGAATATTATATCGATGACTTATTGGAAAATTCATTGCTATATTTTGAGCATGCAGAGGTCCTGAGAAAGGTCTTCGATTGCCTGATACATCATAATGTTAGGTTGAATCCTAAGAAGTACAAATTTTGCATAACTTCAGGAAAGCTCTTGGGATTCATCATTTCAAAACAAGGCATTGAAGTTGACCCAAAAAGGTCAAGTACATTTTAGAGATGCATCCTCCCACAAATATCAAGGAATTAAGAAGCCTACAGGGAAAAGTAGCATCCATAAAGTGATTTATCGCATAATTATTGGATAAATATCGATCCATGAATTGACTGCTACACAAGGGGGTCCCATTAAATTGGCACGAGGACTATCAAGAAACCTTTTTTGAGATTAAGCAATACCTGGTGATGTCACCGATGCCAGCTCCACCAAGACCAGATGCATCTTTTTTTCTATATATATCAGCAACTGACTTTGCATTAGGGACCATGTTAGCCCAAAAGAATGTGCAATATAAAGAGCAAGCAATATATTACATTAGTTGAACCTTGGTGAGTTACGAGCTAGGAAATCCCTACGTGGAAAATTTGTGTTTAGCAGTAGTGTTGGCTACAAAGAAATTGCAGCATTATATGTTAATCCATATGACATATATCATATCAAAACAAAATCCTTTGTAGTATATGAGGAGTAAGATGTATCATAATACATGTACTACAAATTGGATCATGCTACTAACAGAATTCGATTTATAATTCATTAGCCAAAAGTCCATCAAGGGATAAGTCATAGCTAATCAACTAGTTGAGGCACCTCTCAAAAATAGTAGACCTCTCACCATAGAGCTTCCTGATGATGCGGTCTTCACCTTATCATAAGAACATAAACCCAAAGAACCAGATAATAAAGCTAATATGACCTTGTTCTTTGATGGTTTGAAATGTGAGCAAGGGGGTGGTTTAGGAATAGTGTTGTTCACGCCACAAGGTGCCCCTATGCCCTTGTAATTTAAGTTGGACTTTATTTGCACTAACAATAATGTTGAATACAAAGCCCTAGTATTGGGCCTCCAAACAACTATCGTCATGAATATTAAAAGGTTAAATATCTTTGGAGATTCCCTTGCCATTGTCAACCAAGTGAAGGGACTTTTTCAATGTAGGTGTTCAGTCCTAAAGGCCTACAAAGGTCTTGTTGATACTTATCTAGCTCATTTGGATTGGTACGACATCGAGGCAATCCCTCGTTCATCTAGCAAATTCATAAACACTATGGCATATTTGGGATCCTAAATCCCTCAGAATCCATCTGTCGATTTTACTACCATCCATGTAAAAATGCTATCGCATTCTACCATGTAGCGTGAGGCTTTGTATAACAAAGAGTCAATCAACATGATTCATGTAGAACCAAACCATGAGTGGTTCTATAAATCCAAATAATTTCTCAAGAAGTCATCCTAGGGGTCTTTGATCTCATAGGATCCTACGGGGAATGGTACTACCATTCACCATAAGGTTGTTTTCTAGTCTAAATTTGCACATGCTGAACCTTAGGGGGAACTAGTTGCCTTGACAGTTGAAGCTGAGATCTATTAGAACTGGATGTTGAAAATACATGACTTCCTCAAACTTGGTGTAATCCTTCAAATATTATCACGTGCTGTAAAATGCACATTTAAATAGAAAGAGACAAAGTATGTTTTTTTGCAGATATTTTGTATCATCAAAGCTACGATGGAGTTCTCCTTCGTTATCTTGAGCCCTAAGAATCGGCTTGGGTAATTTTACAAGCTCACGATGGTACATACGATGGCCATTTCAGTGGTATGGCTATCAACAAGTGCATCCTTCGCACTTGCCATCATAGGCCTTACAACCCATTCAAGAGGCTTGGCCATTTGCTCAGTGGGATTTGGATCTCATTAGTAAGATCTCTCCTCTGTCATCGAGCCGGCATACATTCATTATCATGGCTACTGAGTACTTTACTAACTGGGTGGAAGCAATCCCATTAACAATGATAACTAAAGTGTGTATTGTTGAGTTCATACTCACCAACATCATAAATAATTTTGGTATACCATCCAAGATAGTTTCGGATAATGGAACATCATTTAAGAACAAAACTATGAGAGCTTTGACTTCCAAGTATAGGATCAAACATAGTTTTATGACTCCATATTATCTATAGGCAAACAAGCAAGCTAAGGCTTCAAATAAGATAGTGGTATCCATATTGAAAAATATGGTACAAGAGCACCACAAATATTGGCACACCTAGCTTCCCCTTGCATTATGGGCTTATAGGACTAGCATTCAGATACCCACTAGGGCAACTCTGTTTTCACTAGTATATGGTGTTGAGGTCATTATGCACCTAGAGTTGGAGATTCCAATGTTGTGCATCGCATTGAAAGAGTTTATCGATGATGACACCGCATGACAAGCTCACCTAGATCAATTGATGCTACTTTATGAACATCACGTGAGTGCCCTTGAGAACCTCCATGTTTACCAAGAGTGCTTAAAATGATCTTACAATAACAAAGTCCATCTGAGAGACTTTGAGGTTGGTGATCTTGTGCTGAAAGAGAACCAACATAACTCAAATCTACCATCAGAACTATGAGACAAATTTACAGCTAATTGGTTAGGTCCTTATATAATATCTAAGAAGATTTGACCTAGGACATATCGCTTAACATCGTTGGAAGATGTTGAAGAGCTTGAACCTCTCAACATCCTTCATCTTAAAGCGTTTTATGCCTAAAACCATCAAAAAGGCTCCAAAGGCATCTATAAGCCCTTTGGCCACCAAAAAAAGGCTCCAAAGGCATTTGTAAGCCCTTTGGTCAAAGCATAAAGACTCCAATGGTATTTAAAATCCCTTGGTCAAATTTTAAAAATTAAAATTCCATAAAAATTAAAAAGCAATAAAATCTAAAAACATTGCAAAGCATAAAATCCAAAAAACAATATTATATTGCATTTCAAAAACATTGCATTTCATTCATGCATTTATTTTTCAAACACATTTATTTAATTGCATTGCATTAGGCATATCCATCCACCGCACTTGCATTAGGAACTTTGAGGGTTTCCATTTCATCATGGGACCTTCCTTGGATCCTCCTGGTGGTTGCTTATTGCTTTGTTGGTTGAATCCATTGTTTTGTTCAGTGTGGGTCAAAGTGGTGAGGCTCTTTCGATTCGGGTGCTTATCTGCGATCCTTTTTGTATAGCCTGAGGGTTTTTCTCTACATCCTTTTGTTTGAATCCAATGTTTTGTTCAGTGCGGGTCAAGTGGTGAGGCTCTTTCGATTCAGGTGCTTATTTGTGATCCTTTTTGTATATCCTAAGGGTTTTTCTCTACATCCTTTTGGTCTTAGGGAGTACCACATGCTTATTGCATGCAGTTGAGATGCTCTCACAGATGCCTTCTAATTGTTGGTGGATTTCCTTCGTTCGACTCGGGTGTTGTATCTGTTGTTTGGGTTCTTGGCTTCAAGGGCTTCTTGTTTGTTTGATCTAGTTTGTGACAGCCTAGAGGATCTCCTCTACAATTATCATGGTCTTTGAAGGGGGACCTCACACTTACTGTTTGTCATCGAGATGCTCCTAAGGATGCCTTTGGGTTAGGCTTTTAGAAGCAGGTTCATGTGTTTGTTTGTGGCAGTTTTCGATGGAGCTTTCCTTTCAATTCTATTGATCCTGGTGGGACCCTATGCTCTTTGGATTGACTGGTGGTTCCTAGTGTTTATTTTGGTTCTAAGTTGGTTTTGGTTGTGCTTTGGTTTTTGTGGGCTTCGAAGTTATTTTTGGATTCATTCAGTTTTCTTGTAGCGCATCTCCCTTTTGGAACTATTGTTCCATTTTTAGGTTGTCAGAAGGATTTTCTCTATGGGATTCCCTATTAGAGTGGTTTTTTGATGTTGGTTTCTTCTTTTTTCTTGGCTAGGTTGGGCTTCTTGCAAGTCTACTAGTGTTTGTTTTTATGGACCTACTTGTAGTTTTTTTTGGTATTGGTGGGAGATCATATGTTGATTGTTTGTTGCAGTGGAGGGCTTCTTAAAATCTAACGTCATGTATGATCTGTTTCACGGTTTGAGGACATCATTTTGTGGCCAAGGTTTTCTAGATCTGGCTATGCATCACCTTCTTTATAGGAATACCTTGTGACCTGTAGATTATTTCTCGGGTTGTTTCATTTCCATGCCTTTAAAGATCTAGTGTAGATTTTTTTGAATCCTATGCTTTTTCTTATTTTGATCTACTTGGTGCTGGTCTTTTTGTATTTTGGTGTTTAGACCTGTGGAGTGTCTACTCTTTGCTCTTTGGTCCTTTTGAGACTATGGTTTTCTCCTAGGTGGGAAAAACTTTGCAAATTTTAGAGTACGATACTATTTGGTTTTCCCTTGGGTGGGAAAATATTTTTCAAAATTTCAATGTAGGGGATTGTTTGGTTTTCTCCTAGGCAAGAAAACCTTTTTCATATTTCAATGTATGGGGAATCCTATCTTCATGGTTGTGAGATTTTCTTCGATAGGAATATCTATTTCATTTTGTGTAGGGGTGTTTTCTAGTGTGTCAGGAAACGTGATTTTCATTTTAGTTCTTGTCCAAAGATGGTTTTTAGGAGACCATCTCTAGGTATCTTCTTTGGGGATTGTCTCCCTATTTTTGGGAGGCTATTTCTTTTGATTTTTTATCACTGTAAAAGGTTGCAGGACCCTTTCAAAACCCCTTTTACCAATCAAAAAAATATTAATAAAAAAAATGATAGATTGTGTTTGCAATCTTACAAATGACACCATGTTTATGTTTCAATCATGCATATATGCATTATCATTTTCATTAATCATCCTTGTGAGTAATTGTGTTTCTCAACACAACCATTTCTATTGCTATAAAGAATATACTAGGGTTTTCTGATCATTCAACCATACCCATTGATCTCCTCAAGAGTTTGGTAGAATGCTTGCTTTGCTTTTGTAGATAAGGTCTAGTTTTGATAGCACCTAGCACATCAGAATCCTATCACTACTCAAAACACATTTAACAATCCTACTTAGGGCAAGGAAATATGAACACTACAAAGTGGTCCTAGTCACCTTAGGCAAAAGGTTTTGTTACTTGCTCATTTTTTGAGGCACAATGGTCTAGGGTAGTGGTCATTGGAAAAAGGACAAGCATTTCCCCCTACCCGAATAAATCCCTTGCTTACAAATGAAGGAGAAAAAATCCCAAAATTCAAAATCAAAGAAAATCCAAATCAAATCAAGATCAAAATCCATATCAATTAAAATCCCTTGCTCAAATTAAAAAGAAAAGAGAAAAACAAAAATCAAAATAAATAGTGATTATTGTCACTAATAAAGAAAATAAACAGTGATTTTTTATCACTACACATGAGCAAGTATCCCAATAAATTAAGGAAAAGAAGGGGAAAGATTGAATCCCTGGAATGATCATTTATTGAAAGCCATAGGGTGATCCCAAATATAGCAATGGGCTGAATGAATCTTGTCTGGCATTGGGGTAGGTCTAAGCAATTTACGAGTGAGCTAGCTTCAGGTGGTCGGTACTACCTAGTGGTCTAGTCTGACTGAGTCCAAACCTAGGATCAGATAGACATTTGAGGATCTCCAATACAACAATGTACTAAATAAATCCTGCCTAGCACTGGGGTATACTTTTCCTTTATCTAATATATTAATTTGCACACACAAGGCTAATGAATAGCTCAGTCCTTCATAACAAAAACTTTATTTTTCAAAAGTTTAGTATGGTCATTATACAACTTTTGATAAATCAACTAGGGTGTTTGAGTCTCATGGAAAACCTCAAAAATTCCCAAGTAGCAACAACCATTTTCATGAAATAATCAAAAATAAATTTCTTTTATGAGAGTTTGTTTATTAGAATTATTTTTAATATAGTTTAAATACCGGTTAGATGTCAGAAATGATATTTAAATGGTCACTAACTATGTTATCCATATTCTTTTAATTTATAAAATCTTATGAATAGAAATAATACATCATTGCATCTCACATATGGGTGTCCAATTTATTAATTCTTATAATAAGATATAGCAATTACAGTTCATGATTGTTATATATTCTGTGGTGTCATCCATTAGATTGTTAAACTCATATTGCATTCACACATTATGTTTTAAGTGATTAAAGCATACATGTTCATTTACATAAATCATCATGAAAAATTATGTAATACATACATGGCATAAAGTATGTCATAATAGCATAAATTAAATGCATACAGGTACAATCAATTACATATGCATTTAATAGCAAACATTGCCTTCGTATACATTCATCATAAGTAGTCCATCTACACATATATATAATTGCATCTAAAATCATACATCTATCATCTAGCTAGTGCATGTCATCCATACATCACATCATATAGCATAAAATAAACATCACATCTAAGAATTGCATCCATACTCATCTCATAAACATAAAAATATAAAAGAAATAAAATCCACACATATAATGATTCTCAAATTTTATATCATATATATATGTATCAAAAATATATAATAAATAGTACATCGGCATGTATCAAAAATGCCCATAGGCTACAACTGTGTAGGTCCTCGACCTTACACTCAAAAATGCTACAAAATAATTTGTCTAGATCTTTACTAAAATAGGGCCTACACCCCTAGTTTGAGAGGCTATGGTAGATGGTATGTAGCTTTGGAATGTCCTACCTAATACCAAACTATCTAGTGATACATGAGAAGTAAAAAAACTCCTATACCTCATACTTACGTTCGAGGAGCCATCTATATTTGCATGCCCGATGCAGTTAGTCATCAACCTTCATCCATGGAGGGTAGTATAGGTATGGGTGCCACTCAACCTCGTCTGCTTGCAGTCATGTGAACTTTCCAATGTAGTACTCCAGATATCCTATGTGAGACCTGCTTCTCAAGCCCTCCTGCTCTCAAGGCCAGCATGTTGCATAGCACTGGCGCATTACCTCAATGGTGCCAATCTCGAGTAGTAGACCAGTCAAACGCTCAATATTGATATGTTAACATCCCTAGATCTAAAGTAGTAGGCTACATCCAATGCCCACTCTCCTCCACTAAGTAATTCGATACAACTCATTATAGAGCTACGCTAGTAGGGCACTCCCCTAGGATAGGATCAGAGGCTGGTCAGGGAGCTGGCCAGAACCTCCATAGTCCTAGCTAGGAGGTTCTAGGGGAACCTTGCTCTAGAAGTGTCAGGCAATATAATCTACACAATCAGGTGCATGAAGATGGCTGCTTGTTGAGATAAGACCTGTTATGTATACCAATGCTCAATGTGGACCCCTCCATGGTCCGAGTGTTGCTGTGTCGTTGTGCAACAATTGCTGAAGATATGATCAAAGATTGCCTTCCTTACCTCAATCAACAAAGATGTGATGGCCTCACAATCACAAGGCAGTCATAATATGTGGTATACATCCTCTAGATTCATATTCATCTCACCTATCGAAAGGTGAAAGGTATTGGTCTTTGCGTCCCAACGTCAAGCCAATGCAGTCATATAGGCCTAATCGACCCTAATGGTGGGGAGGCACAGTACGTAGCCAAATCCTACAGCCTCGAACCATCTCAACTCGACCAGTATCAAGGCACCGCGTAGGTTGTGAAGGATCTTTGATTCCCTCACCCTCGCAGTCAAAGTTTGGTAGAAAGTAGAATAATAAGGTAAAAATGTTTTTAAAATAACCAAAAACATAAAAAAAAAACAAGCTTAAAAATGACAAACAAAATTACAAAATCTCAAAAACACCAAAAAAATAGAAAAAAGCAGTACAAAATTTCCTAAGGTTTTCAAACCATGGTTCAGACCTTCAGTCGAGATGACGATCAATTTTATGACCGTTGGGATTTGAATCCCACCAAAGATGACAACTGCGGCCATTAATTTGGCAATTGGGAACTGTGTCTGCCAGTCGTGGCTAAGAGAAATAAATTTTTCAAGGTCATTTCCCATCCTGATACTCCTAAAAATTAAAACCCTAACCCTCTAAGCTAACCTAAGCTAAACCTATTTAGGGTGAGTTTCATTACCAGTAGTTTAGTGATGTTCATTTGACCCATTACCTAGTGAGGTTAATTTTAAATCAGTAAAAGAAAAGAATGAAAAACGAGGTTGTGTGCTTCTACCTTAGTAGCATGAGCTCCTCTAGGTTGGTCTGCCATCGGTATGGGTGGTAGTGAGATCAATTTGTGGCAGTGTTCCATGTCAAATTTTCTTTCTCACCTCTCAGAGCTCTCAGATTCTCTATTGCAACAAGAAATAATAACATTTTAAATTGTGAAATTTTTTTAAATATTTCCTATTTCAGCCCTGACTGCACATGACAATTGCGGTCCCTGAATTAGGATTTTCAACCCATGGGTTTGACCCACAGTTAAGCAATTTGAAATTTTTAATTGCTTCTAACAAGCGTGGCTAGCAAACTACAATAAAATCTCTAAAATCCCACTATGTGGAGTTACAAAATTCTAAGTTAAACATACCAACCTGATAAGAATGTCAAAATATTTGAAAAATAACAAAAAATTAGATAAATCAAAAGACAAATGTGCCTCGTATCTAGTTATTTACCTTATACACTTGGCAGTTGCAGCAACTTGTGCTCCATTCCATCTGGAAAAATGAGTAAATTACCATAAGGACATTTGGGGTAAATTAATCATCGTAGAATTGATATGTTCCATTTCAATCCCTAAGAAGGCCCAGATAGCTAGACTGCTCCATGGGAATGAGGTATTCATTTCAATTCTCCTATGACATTTTTAGCATATCATTGAACAATATGATTCAACACAAGCCTAATTAGAATTTTTATCATCTTGATTCTCTAAGAAGTCCATTGAGGCTAGACCACTCCATGAGATAGCGATGTACAATTACTATTAATAGTTGTAATCATAGATGATTAGGCATTGTCAAGAATTCAAATGCTATACTTTAAATTGTTCAAGTCATTCATAGTGGTCAAGCGACTCATCACTTTACTAATTGTCATTACCCTCATCGACTCATCGCTTGAGAGGGTAGTCATAATATCATAATCATAATCAAATTCAACAGAAGATCTCTTGATTGTAGATCCCTTGATCTTATAAAATTATTTTCATATTACGAATCATTGCCAATGACTATCATAATCTTACCCTCTGCTAGGGAAAAAAGCAAATATGATAGTTAAGTTAGGAGCTCTCCTCCTTCTGGATCTATATGGTGCAGAAGCCTATAGTAGCATTGAAGCTACCTGATCGCCATTAGAGCTTGCCATATTTGCAAATTTAAGTCTTCCATCCAGTTAGAAGCAATGATTCTAGGATGCACATCCTTTATATAGGACTTGAGCATCTGATGTTGATCAGACTAATGATCATTGTTCAACCTACGACATCATTTGAGGAGCTCAATTTTTTCTTAGTGTTGTTTGATCTCACAATGCATATCAAAAGGGGTATCTGTAGACACCTAAAACACATTATGTCGATACGACTACTCATATGGGATATGCTAGAAGACCATATGGAAGACCTTGGACAAATACCAAGGTATAGCAGTGGTTCAACCACTCATTTAGGCATTTTGACCTAAGCAATGTTGACTGCGGTTGAGACCCACGATTAATAGAGCTGACCGTGCCTCAGAGCCATGGCTAGAAGTCAAAATCAGGTGGATCTTGGTTAATCCAAAATCAGTTATAACGACCAATTGGTTGCAGATCATAGCATTTTGGAGGTGGAAAGATCCATAGGCTTCCCTCCAACTACCCTTTCTTGATCTTGGCTTCCCCATGAAGCTAAGACATAGCCTTCCTAGGTGCTATAAGAACCCCCTCCAAAATTGGAAATAAAGAGACAAATATCGAATTGAAAAGCAATGAAGCCCTATCGAATTGCATACTCACTTGCATTCACTGATAAGAACCATTTTTGTTGCCCAATTTGAGATCACATGGCACTTGGAATCAAGGAGGTTATGGAAAGCTAGGAAGAATCAAGAAACGTAATCGAGCCTATTCCATAACAAATATGAACAATTCAACTGCCAAATCTATCAGAGCATATCATAATGACCCTTTATCATCAATTCCCTAAACTGAATTGAGGAATCAAGCCTTGACTAGAGAGCAAGGACATTCACACCTTAGCCATGGCTAATAGTGCCAACCGCTTGACAAACCCCCGGTCAAGGTTTAAACCTCAATTTAGCCAGTTAAGTAATAGGTTTACATTTCCATTTGCTTAGTTATATAGATTTATTGTAGATTAAATTGCCTTCTATTAATTAGATTGATTGGAATCACTGATGTAGGTTAGTTTCCTTTCATTTTCTAGTACTAATCAATTCTATATTAGGTGCTATTCTTTCCATGCATATTTTCCATTAATGCTTAATTAAGAGGTTTTCTGACTAGATCTATATTGCTCTCACATTCTTAATGGTAAATTTATCATGTTGTAGCATAAATTCATATCATTATATGCTTTCTTGATTTCATGTTTCTTATAGTATTTTTGTGCAAGATTTGGATCAAAAGCCTCATCAAGAGAGGCCTCTGTTGTCTCTAATTGTTTCTTGTTGTTTCTTGAATGCAGGATTAACAGGGTCATGTCATTCAATGCAGCAAATACCTCTAATCGTGGAGAAGAAGGCTGCATTTGCCTTGGAGAAATTTGTGTCAACCTAGTAAGCCTTTGGATTACACCTACCCTTGCATGGGGATTTTCTCTATAATTGTAATCATTGTATCACATTGGGTATCCCTAAGAGGGACGAATTTGTAACCGAGTTTCAATAAAAAATTAATAAAGGAAACCCCTTATTTTGGTTATATGCAAATTTGTTCATCTTTCATGCTTTATGTTATTTAATCATTAATAGTTAGGTGTATGCCTCCTGGATTGCTACACATCCTCTATTATAAATTTTGCAAAAATGTATTTGTAAACTGTTATAAAATTTTTTTTCTAAAATTAATATCTAATTATCTTGCTAATTTGGTTATCAAAATTCAATCCAAATATTATTTCTCTTATCTCTAAATGATGCCAAATTTACCTCCAAGATTTGCTTTAATACTATTCAATTAATATTTAAAAAGAGGGAAACCCCATAAATTCCCATAAATCATCTATCATCAAGGTCTATCTATAAATAATTTACTTTTATAATCCCAATAAACATGAATGCCATTACTTTGATTATCAGGGACATTTGGAAGAGTCCCATACCTCTTCTTGGATGGACACCAAGATCATCCATTCTTCTAGTGGATTCCATTCATTAAAACTTTCATAATAAATCATAGTATGTATTTTACATACAAAATCTATAATTTCACTAAAATCATTACTTCCATTTACTTCTCACATTTATCATAGGAAATCACCAAGCATGAATAAACAATTCGTTCATCATTAATATTTTCATAACAAGGATTAATTCTTAATCTCATTCATAATTTGTTTGGATTAACACCAAACATAGGGAGAAGTCCCATACCTCTTACCAAGGAATGGACACCAATCTAATCCTTCCAAAACTAGAATGCATGTTTCCAAACTTCTAGCGGTTTCCATTTAGTTAAAAAAAATACATATAATGAAATATACATTTCCATTTGATCAAGAATTTTATCCTTCAAATGATATAAAAGTTCTAATTTAAAATAACCAATATTTGTAAATCTAATTGGTTTCCAATCTAATTTTTCAATCATTCCAAAAATAAAGGAATTTGCCTTAATCTTAAAGCCATTCAAATTTTAATTAAATAAAACCAATGTTTACAAATCTAGTTTATTTTAATCTGACTTTCCAATCACTCCAATTTTACTATTTATATGAAAAGTCAATATTTACAATGGAAATGTTCTAAAAAACACCATCTATACTTAGAATTCATAAACCAATTAATAATTTTAAAGTCCTCAACTATCAACTAAATTCCTTAAGAAAACACATCATTATAAAACTAACATAGATATTGTTAGAATATAAAAATAAATATTTATTTTAATTACTAAACAATACTTATGTTTCCCTTACATAAGCAACAGTGGCCTTGCGAGATGGCGAAGGGTACAAAATTCTAGACCATAGCCAAGTCATTTTTAAAGTGGTTAAACCCACCAAGGTGCCTATGATTATAAATCATACGCCGATCCTTACTAAATGAAGATAATTCAGATTTCATATGAAACAAGTATAATAAGGGTTGATTTATTCTCAGGAGGCTTATGACTCCACTGCACTAGGGAAGAACAGGCGGTAGAAACTCCAATTTAATTAATGTTTTCCCATGGAAGCATAAAAATCAGATATTACACTATCAATAGCAAAAGAGGTCTTACAGTTGAACTAAATTCCAACAAATGATTACTCTATTGAATTCTATTGGTACTAGAAACATGCCACAGTCTAAGTGACTATTGTTCTACAAAATTATTAGTTATGGTATTAATATTTCCATAGAGAAGGTCTTGGATGATCCATCAACTACTATGGCCCAAGACGCTTTCCTTGCTACTACTATATAATCCTTAAGCATGAGGTAGTCAGGCCAATATCGATGGGTGTCTACTTTGTTTCACACTGCATTCAAGCTATGGATATGGAACAATGGCGCTGCTATTCAAATAAAGAGGGTGTGCTAGGGATTCTCTGTAATATGACAACAAAATTCAATCCATATATGGGTGTCCCTATATTTTCTTATGACGTTCAAGTCAAAACAAAGGTGATTTCAATCAGATTACTACTCCCAACCTAGGGCATGCGATCGTGGGTCAAGATAACACCTAAATGCAAATACTGATTTCAAACTGATATATCTCTAGAGTGATGATAGAGCACTGGCAAAAACATATTAGACTTTGGAAATTCATGACTCAAGATAGTCATCATCTATGGCTTGCTCGATATTAAACAAGGCCTCAAAATGATAATTGAAAATGTTGAGACATCGGTGGTCTCATCCCGATTTCGGGTAATAATGAAGGTCAAATATTCTATCAAAGCAGTTCTACACCATCCAGATTTGAATATTATTCAAGGAGTCACAAAATAACGTAATACTCTTAAGTAGGGTATAGCTTTTATCAAAAACCCAGCAAGACTTCATCAAAGGTATTATGTGGTTTGTATTGCACCGCCATTATTTTATCGGTTGCAGTCACACCGGGTAGCAATGTCTCAAACTCTCTCAAGTCTTCGTCATTACATAATGTAGATCGAATCACAGAGGGTTTTAGAGCATTACAAAGAAAGGGCCTTTATTTTTTTAAAATTAATCATTCAAATATTAATCACAGAGGGTTTTAGATAATTACAAAGGAAGGACCTTTATTTTTTTTAAAGAAATCATTCAAATATTAATCACAAACAAATCAAAGATTACCCAAATCATAGGTCTTAGTCCTCCATTAAAGCAATACCATCATAAGTCAACTAGGGCTAGCTTAATATTCTATTCAAGGGACTTTTGAGATTTATCAAGATAAACTCTACAACCAGAGATATTAAACAAGCATCCAATAGATTCATAAATTCAACATAATGGAAAGTTCCAACCTGGGCCTTCCACAAAATAAATCTTCCCTTGTATCCAAGCTCTTCTTCTTCTCCAATCTTCTCCCTCCAACATAACATAGCCTCTTTTTTCTCAATCTCAATGGTAATTTATAACTCTCTTTCTTCAAAAAATATGTTTCTAAATATATTTTTTTTTTTGCTTTCTTTCTTTCATATATATATATATATATATATATATATATATATATATATATATATATATATATATATATATATATATATATATATATATATATATCTTATCCCATGAGCAGTATATATATCTTCTTTTTCTTATCCCATGAGCAGGCTTCCTTTTATATATATATATTATTTTAATGGAAATGAAATCCATAGAGATAAGAGAAGAATCTTATCCACAATTTCAACCTTCCCAAAATAGCCTTGTGTAAGAAAGATTGATTTTTTAATTCTTTAAGGTAGTTTTTTTTCAATCAAAATTGAACTAGTTTATAAAAACAAACTACCTAATTTCCTTCTAAAATGAAGGTAATTAAATTAATTAAGCATATTTAAAAAGTAAATATCTACTCTAGAAATTGCCCAATTTAATATTTTTCACAAAAGCATTAATTGACTTCACAGAGTGATACCAACCTAGGAAATAAGTCCTATTCTCATACGTAGAAGGGTTTGCCAAAATATGTCATGACATGGTCCTTTTGGTGGCCATTTTAGTAGAATTGCCATTAAAAAGTGCATTTTGTGCATGGGGTATTATTGGCCCATCATGGAACGTAATTATTGCACATATATCAAGAATTGTCTTGTTGGACTAAACTTTGCCATTATTGTAAAAAGGTGTTTACAACTGATGATTTCAGCCAAAGTATAGAATTGGATGAAACAAGATTACTCTATGTTTCAACCTCTAGAGACGTTTGGCTCCTTTAAATTGATTGATTTGGAAAAAGGGATAGGAAAAGAGTAAGGTTGTAAAGGAGTAAGGGTTAGAGAAAAGAGATCAAGAGGTGGATAGGATATAGTGTAACAACATTGGATCTTATTGAGTAATATGCTAGCTAACCAATTACGTGACACTGAATAGACTAGTCATTGACACCTACAACTAAAGGTTCATTAAGCTTATGATATCTCCCTTAATCATTCCAAGGATTCAAAAAATTAGCAATCCAATAGGTGATTATTTGCTTTAACAGAATAGACTAAATGTTGAATTAACAAAAATGACTTTAAACAATATATGCAGACTCTAATCATTCCAAGGACTTCAATTGTTAGCAATCCAATAGGTAATCCAAATAGAATAGTTAATTTAACATAATACACTAACAATTAAGTGTAACAGAAATAACTTCAAATAAATTTCACATATAAAACCTGCAATCGTGTAGTAATGGAGGCTAAATTGCTATCCCTTCATTGATCAACAATAATTACAAAGTAATAGTAGGAAAATACTACAAATCCAACCCTTATTATGAGGTCTCTCTTTATATTTATAGTTTATAATTTTAAATTTTATAGCGAGAATATAGCTATATGCTCATTTGGAGGATAGTCTAGCAAGAAACCAAAAATGTTGATGTGGCATACTTGAGCTTCATCTTGGACATAAATTTGATTTTATCCCATTTATCTGTAATGCCTTCTACAAGTGGTTGTATTATTGGAGCCATAACTTTCATCCATGATGTCATGGACTAGAACCGACTAGCAAGCACCATGGTAGTTGTAGGTCTAAAAATGATGTTCAATCGAAAGTTGCTCAAAATCGAGTTTTTATTTTGTTTGCAAAGCTCTTTTGAGAAGAAATTGCAATTTTGGTTTTTTATGACTTTGAGCATCTTCTTCTTTTGTGTTATTTTGTTTGTATGCATGATCTTGGACTTTAGCTTGAGAATGATGATGTCATCATCTTGAGTAGTACAATTTCGAGTGCATTTTAACTTCATTCGTTCATATCTCAATTTTTGTAACTTTTGATCTCTTTGCATGAATCCAAGATCTACTTCAAACTTGCTCACATCATTTCTAATAGTTGCATAGTTTCAAGAATTTTGGTCTCAAGTGGTCTTCAAACTTTGAATTGCATGATCCTGAGTGCTTCATCTTCTCATCTAACATCATCTTGAATGGTCTAGTCTTAGAACATTGTAGTCTTATGCAACAAGATTGTGTGTGCTCTTAGGCTTGGGTGATGTCATGTTCACACTATTGCTAAGAAGGGCCTAGTTTTGAGCATCAACTACTTTAACTTTTGACCTTTGTGTCATTTCAAGTTTGGGTTATACTCATTCATGTGCTCTTGCCTTGGCATGCTGATGTCATAATTTGCTTTGGTCTAATATTGGGTATTTTAGGCTTGAATAATTTTTTTACCCATTTCCATGGTGACAAGGCTTTGGGTTGTCATTGTTGTTGACATAATCATAGTTTTGAGAATCTTGTTCCTGCACAAGACCTCCATCTTTAGCACTTAGTGAATTTTAGGATTTTCAAAAGAATTTTTCCTTGTTATGCAAATGTGATCAAACATTTGACCCACATGTTTGGTGCCTCCTAGGGAATTTTTACTTGTGGGAATTAAGAACTCAAAAGGTTTACTTCCATTGGGTTTGAAGTCGATGTGATAATTTAATGAAATGTGAGTGAGATTATGAAATGAAATAAAAATGATTTGTTTTTAAATAAGTGAAATGTGATGAAAAAATGATTTACATAAAGTGAAAAATGTGAATGATGTGTTAATGGAATGTAAGATGATGTGGAAGTGAATGGAATCAAGGGTAATTTACCTTGTCAGACCTTCTAGATAGCTTATTGTTGTTCTAGTGTCTATCTTTCATCCTTTTACCCCTATGGTGCTTAAGGTATCATTTCATCAACTATTGATTTTCCTTGCATCTTTGTCTAATAGCTTGGTGTTACTTGGTCATCTGGGAGCTTTAGACTTGTGTCTTATGAGGGAATCTCCATCTCACAAGTCTCTTCTCCTTCTTCTTCTTCTCCACAAATATTTTTACTACTTTATCAAGACCCACACAAGATCCTACCCATACCTCCTATTGAGAAATCTTGATTTCCCACACTAGTTCATGTATCTTCTTTAGATAATATGCCTTTTCATAGGATGGATATTGATATATCTTGGTTATTTCTTGGATTTTTTATTGCAATAGAACAATTTTTCTTAGGAATTCAAGCACTTGAGCTTCTTCAATGGGATTTTCCACTAATATATCTCTAGCTCATTTTTTGTGATTGAGTCTATTTGATTCTAAAAGTCTTCTAACATCTAGAGCTGCATATTTTTGTCCCGAAAGCTTGGAATCCTAATTCATGAAATTCCTTCATAGGCTCCATGATCTTATTAAGTTTGTTACGCAACATTTCTATCATCTCCATTCCTTCCTTGATTCATTTATGTTTTTTAATCAGTCTCAAAGAGAATTTTTGTTGTATTTCAAAGTTCACTAGGATGGCCCTATTCGTAGGCTCAAATATTCTTTTAGATATTTTCATCAATATCTCATCTTGTTTGACCATATCTTTAGTTTTAGCTTGTTCTTGTTGAAAATATTTTTTCTCTTATCTTATTGTTATTGCATAGAAGTCAAGGTGATTCACAACTATGTAAGCCTTGATAGCATTTTCAAAAATGTCCTCCCAATTTTTTTCTCATATGCTTAAGAGTTTTTTTATAGAAGTTAAAAGCTTTGGCCTTTTCCTATTTTGCTTGCAACTGTTGATGTAATTTTTGGACTTTCTCTATTTAGATCTTAAAAAATTTGATCTTGTTCTTTGGCATCAACCATTTTTGTGAACTTATTTGTCCACTTTTGGATCTCAATATGTAGAGCTTTCTTTACATTATGATCTTCATCAATCATATTTTCTAGTTCTTTGACTGTTTCTTCCAATTGTCGATACCTATCTCTTAGTTTGTCTCCTTGTAAATAAATAGTACTAACATGAGATTATGCATTCATCAAGGAGTTTTACAATGGCATTTGAGAAATTTCTATCATTTTTGTCTCTAGAAGATAGTCTTCAAGTGTCATTTCATCTTCTATTTTTCTCACCTTTGTCTTAACAATGATCCTCATCTATTGGTAACAAGTAGGATATACTACGGTCATTTCCCTAAGAATGGTAAATCCTCCTGCCTACCTAGGTGTCTTTTTTCTCCACCATTCTTGGTCGACAGAACTCATATTTTTAAGATTATTGGCAATGGCTATGGTTGAGTGATTAGGTGGTGGTTGGGAGGCGAGGAATGATTATACAAGAGGAAATGAGGATGAAGGAATTTTATGCATAGGATTTATGATAATGATTGGAGGGGTTTGAATTAATGGAGTGGATGTGGTAATTTAAATAGCCTCTGATGTCAGAGTATTTTGAATATTCAGGTCTTGGTAGAGCTTGAAAGTAGTCTAGAAAGGGAAGGAATAGTAGCCAGGATAGAAGGAAGAGTAGTAGCAAGGTTAGAATAATCAATACCTATTTTTGCTACCAATGGTTGCTCCATTGTTAGTTGAGCTATTATCTCAATTTTTGCTTCAATTTCTACCTCATGCATTAGAAGAGGTTATAATAGGGTCACTTATATTTTTTCCCTTGTACTTGATCAGATGAGTCAACTTTTCTTTTTCCTGTTAATTTTTTAGTAGAGAAAACAACTTTGGTCTCAAGCAATTGTTGCATGTCTAATTGATAAGTGGTGTCAAGTGTCTCATTGTTGTTGATGGATCTACTTGATGTCAATGCACTTTCATATGGTTTCTTGTGCTTTAGAGGCTTTTGATGCTTTGTTTGGTCTTCTACAAATTTAAGTATTGATATTGTAGGATTGTTTGAGGTGAAACTTTGACTCCTTTTTTGTCTCTAGAGCATGGGAACTTGGAAAAGATGCACCCAAAACCAATTTCTTAGGTCTTTTTTATACCTAAATTATTTTTTTAGGGCTAGTAGATAGTTTCCCCATATATCCTCTTGTGTATCTTATATTCCCTATGATTTTTTAGCCTTTGGGATAGAGTTGCTACTACAATTTTGTTAGGACAAAAACTATGGCTTTTGGCTTTGGTTGAGGAGTTTCTTTGGCAACCTCCTATTGTTTTGAGAGGGTTGTAACATTGTTAGTGGCTAGATTTTCCTCAAGTACTTGTACTTTTGCTTCAATTGGATTCTCCTTAGGAGCAACTTGCTCCATTGCAGCTACTTTCTCTATTTTTTCTATGTTAACCTGTGTCTTATTGCTTTGTTCATAGAAAATTATGAATTTATTTTCCATTATTAATATTCCATGTCTTTACATTTTTGTCATAACTTTGTCAAAAGTCCTTATTAATTACATGTAGTAATTTAGATCTAGTAAGCTCCTTTTCAAGTCTAAATATCCACCATTCTATGACCTTAGCCTCATCATATTTGATCTTCTTTATCAAACCATCTAGTTTTTTTATAGTCAATTCATGGTCTGGATTTTCTTTAGGATTGCAGTCATCCTCTTGCTCATACTAGTCTCTCCATGGAGTTAAATCTAACATCTTACTAATGTGTTAGTTGAGCTCATTATTCTCATGATTGTTCTACATCCATTCTCTTTTAGGTTTGCTTTTTTTCTTGAAAACAAGTGCTTTGCCTAAATTTATGATGCTTGGTATTTCATTAACCTTATATATGGATTCATACCTCCACCTTTGAGGTATAGCCCATAATCCTAATATTTTAAGTTTGTGGCACATTTATTCCTCTTGCCCTTTAGCACGTACTGTGATTGGGTTATAAGTGAATGGATATTTATAGGTGCCCTTTTTATTGATCCATGTGCCATATGTGATGTTAATAAAGTCATTTTATCCATAGTAATCCATTACAAATATTATTTCTATAACATAATACAACAGTAGAAAAGGCTTCCCTGTGAAGCCATAAAGCCTTATAATTGTCCCCTCTATGAGAAAGAACTAGTATCCTTCCTCTGCATGATGAGTCTACAACAAGGTTCTTGCTTGGGTGGACAAACAGGGCAATTCTCCAAGAATTAATTTCAAATTTAGCCCCAAAAATTCTCTGTTGAAATGGTAGTAAGATTCAGACTTCCTTAATAAATTGGTCCAATCCACTATTGCTAAATTCTTCCCCTTGCTATCAAAATTATTTAGGCCTATCCAAGGCATACTATCAACTGTGTAATATAGAAACAACCATGCAAGATGTGATCAATAGCAAAATGTACCATGTAGTGATGATTGTAGTTGGGCAAGTTGCTCTCATGCATTCTCTCACATAGGTACTTAACCTAGTAAACAAATAGGGGAGTATTTCACTAGTCAGAGTAAGACTAGTCATAATGGTGAGGGTTAGAAATGGTATATGTCATGGCTATTTGAAAGTCATATACTTTTGTGTCATAGGGTAGGAAAAAAGTAATAGCCAACATAGAAAATAGTTCTAGATTTTTGAATTTTGTGATATTTAGAAGGGTATTTGGGAGCTTATCTTTATTTGGGGGATTATGGAGTTGTGAGTGAAGCCATTTTCTAAAATATTTGCCTTCCCCAACATGCTTATTAGACTCATAATATTTTCTCTAAGTGTAAAAATTAAAGGGTTTAGGTGTATCTCTATGTTTAACTCCTACAACAAAAGCCTCCCTAAAACTATTTGGGGTAAATATGGAAGAGGATTTTCCCTTTAGAATCTTGGACTATCCTTAACTGAACATTATAGTTTTTTGTAATTAAAAGTACAATTTTTGGTCAAGGGTGTGTGGATTTATGAACATAAAGAGACAAGAAAGAGTGAAATGTGAAAGAACCTAGGCTGCTAGGAGAAATCCCTAGGGCTATTTGCTGCTCAACATCTTCTCACAATTGTTCTAGACTTTTCATTGTTAGTTTTGTATCCACAATTTGAAAATTTTGGTCTTGGAGAGCCCTTTGTACCTTGTTGTTGGATGCTCTTACATTTTTTGCCATTGTTCTATATCTTTGAAATTAGGTAATCTTTTGTAATAATTTTCTATAAATGTTTGATTTATTTTTGCAACTTTTAGTTGTTCAAGAGCAATTATTCTTCTTCTTGAATTTTGTTTTTTCTTAAGTGGTGTTCATGTGAAGCATTATTCTTGTCGTTAAGCAGTAATTGTGGTAGTTGGAGTTTGATTTTGTTTTTCTTGAAATGTTCTTTTTTTATTACCTTGGGATCGTATGAATATCTTTGTATGTTAGTTAATTTTATAGTTGGAATATATTTCAACCAATGATTGAGTGGCATGTCAAAATTAGAGCCAATTAGCTCCAATTTATTCCAATCAGCTTAATACAATTCAAAATTGCCATGGCCTATTTTATTTTTGCACTTCTTATGTTCATATATTACAAATATTTGATGGAACTTCGTATGACGTGTGGCCATTTACCAAAATTGACAAGATATGGTTGTTCTCATTTGGCAACTCGTATGCATTAAATTCTAGTTTGGCAATGATTTGATATGGTTCCAACTAGAACAAATCAAACTTTTGATGGTTGCCTGGATTTGATCTGTCTTCCTCCCATTTGAGAATGAGATCATTGATTTTATAATATCAAGGTATCACCTTTTTATCAAACCATCTCTTATTCATGGATGAGTGGCTTTGGAAATTGGAGTATGCTTTGTCTCTTTGCTCTTCCAATAGCAACAACTATGCCATTCATACCTCTACCACTTTTAAGTTGGATAGTTCCACTTGAGCTATTAATTTCATAGCTGACAACTCAATATGTAGCAGGATAATGACGTATTTTTCATAGACCAGTGAGTAAGGAAGATATTTTAATAACTTCTTCATAGTAATTATGTTTGCCCATAGTGCTTGATCTAGAAAAAAGTACCAACTCCTTTTAATTTCTCCAATAGTTCTTTTAATAATCTTTAAAATATTCTTATTGGTAGATTTAGCCAACCCATTCCCCTATGGATAATAATTAGAGGATGTCTTTAGATAAATACCATATTTGCTGGAAAAGTTGATGAATCTTGATCCTATGAAAGGAGTCTCATTGTCACTCACTAATGCATCTTGGATGTCGAATCTGGTTATCCAATTTCTTGATGAAATCTATCATGGTATCTTGATTGGCTACCTTTGTAACAACTACTTTAGTCCATCTAGTAAAATAATTAGTTGTTTTTAGAATATACTTGTGATCTACTGATGAATTTGGGTTGATGAATCCAATGAAGTCTAACCCCCACTATTGGAATGGCTCTTCAGTTACAATTGGATCTAATGGTAATGAAGCATTTCTATTCCTTCCAACAAAATTTTGATATTTTTTCCAATATCAGGAAACTTTGACCAATAATACCAATATTATTGGCCAATAGTATCCTTCCCTAAGGATTTTAGTGATAGTTTTATAACCTAAATAATGCCCACCAGATAGACCTGAGTGAAATTCAATCAACACTTTCTCTTTTTCTTCTGGTTTTATGCAATGTAGGACTCCATCAAAATTCTTTTGATATAGGCTTTATGGTAATAGAACATACTTTAGAGCTTGAAGCCTATACCTTCTTCTTTGCGATGCATTTAATCCTTTAGGACATATTTCCTATCTAAATATATTTAATTAATTCTTCTACCCAATCAAGCCTTTATTCATGTTGCACGGTCTTGGGATTTCTCTCGATGTCCTCTTCAATGCACATGTTATACCCTTGTTCTATTGAAGCGGCTAACTATTGGTATAATGCTCTACCTCTTACCAATTTGGTTGGATGTATTTCAACATCATACTCTTGGATCTTGGTGATCCATCCAACTCTCTTATCACCTAATTCTCCTTGTAGAATGAAGTTTTTGACATCTAAATGAACCACATAAACTATGGTTTTGCTTTATGATAGATAATGTCTAAACTTATTCAAAGACTTCATGATAACAAACACTTGTTTTTCTATGAAATTGTAGTTCTTTTGATAGTCATGGGAATTTTATCTCAAGAAGAATACTTGGATGTTCATCTCCTTTGGCATCTTTCTAAGTTAGTACTACAACATAATTATCTTTAGATCCATAGGTATATAGAATGAAATCCCTATTGAAGTCTAGGTTGATCAACATTGGAGCCTTAGTAATAGCCTCTTTAATTTTCTCAAATGATTTTCTCCTCTCTGGAGTCCATTTGAATGTAGCATATATTTTTTTAAAAGCTCTGTCATAGGCTTAACAATTTGTACAAAATTAGACACAAATTTTTTGACAAAATTGATTTACCTAAATAATGACTATAAATCCTTTTTGCTTAAGGGGAGAGGGAGAGATAGGATGGTTTGAATTATTTTTGGATCAATGGCCATACCTTTCTTTGAAACTACATGGCCTAAGAGTTTACCTTCATGAACAATAAATATGGATTTCTTTGGATTTAATGATATTCCAAACTCTTTGCACTTCTAAAAAACTTTTTCAAGATGTTCTAAGTGTAGTTGCTTGTCATGGATGAAGAATGGTCATATCATCTAAATATATAAGAATTATCTTATTGACTAAGTCTCCAAAGATAAAATCCATGGTACATTGGAAGGTAGCACCAATATTTGACAATACAAATGGCATCCTTTGATATGCAAAATTTTCCCCATTTGGTAGTGAATGTTGTTTTATGTTGATATTCATCTTTTACCCATATCTAGTTGTACCCTAAAAAGTCCATCTAAGAGATAAAACCTCTCTGTCCCTACCATTTTTTATAGATCTGATCAATTTGAGGAAGATAATGATCTTTTATTGATGCCTTATTCAGGTTTTTGAAATCGACATAGAGATGAATATCTCCATTCTTCTTTCTCACATGCACTAAATTCACAACCCATTTGGAATGTTTGATAGGATATATGATTTTGGCATTCATCAGCTTGAGAAGTTCTTGCTCCATGGTTGCTTCTATTTTAGGATTGATTAGCCTCTGTTTCTACCTAAAACTATTTGCATCAAGGGCTAGTTCAATAGTGTGTTGAATCACTTCTTTTTCATAGACTCGAAGGTCATCATAGCTCTAGGCTATTATGTCTTGATACTACATACATAGTGATTTGAACTAATCTACTTCTTCTATAGTACAATGGACTCCAATCTTTAGACTTTTCATGATTCAATCTCAATTTATCTATAATCTTGTTCTTCTATCTTCATTCTTTAACCTATATTTTTGTCATTATTATCAAACAAGCTTTCTAGGGTGATTAACCCTTTGGGAATATGATTATTTTTTAATTGAATAATATCCTCTTGATAAATTTCTTGTGATATTTCCTCCTCTTATGGATGAGTAGATTACTTCCCTTGTCAATAAGTCAATGATTTGATGGTCATCTTCAAATACTTGCTAGAATATCTCTTTGTCTAGGATAGATGGCCTAAAAACTAACTTTACTTTATTTTTTCTTCCTTGATCCATATTCTACAATAGGTGCATAGTTTGCTCCTTGAGAAGCAAGTATGTTGGCCAACTCACTTGATTCTGCTCTCATGGAATGGCTTTTATGTTCAAAGCTTCAAAGCTTTCCATCAAATCCCATACCCTATTTTGGTATGCTTTCAAATAATGATGTCTATTGTTACATCTTTCTATTACTTGATTTACAATCAGCTTAGAGTCATCATAGATTGTAAGCAGTTTAATGCCCATATTCTCTTCTTGTTTCAAACCAAGGTATAAAGCCTCATATTCTAGCAATATTATTGGTGCAACTCCATGTTAGTCTATAGAGAAAAATTTTATTCCTTCTAAAGGAGATACTAACACAACTCTTGCTCCAACATCATTTTTACATCTAGCTCCATCGAAATAGAGTTTCCAAAGATTTAACTTGCATAACTCTTGATTTGTGATTGTTTGGATCTTCTTATGCTCTAAGCCTGAGACAAGATATGTACCAATTCCAGTTTCAACCAAGGCATTATAATTCTTCAAACAAAATTCATCTTCTATTTCTAGTTTATCCGTAATATCTTCCAAGGGGTCAGCCTCTTCGAATATGGTATTGATGTACTCATCTTCTTCTATTTTTTTAATATGATAAGTAGTAGGATTTTCTAGAATGATTTTAATATTTTTGCCTTTATGAAAAATTATCATATGTGAATAGTCCAGGTACATGTAGCCTCCCAATTTTACCATGAATTCTTATGAAAGACAGAGACCAAAGTATGGTTCTAAGTCGACCACAACTATTTCTTGTATCACGATGATCTCTGGCGCTCTATGGAGTGTCATAGGAACATCTTTGATTACTCCAACTATTTTCATAGGAGTACCATCTAATTGGAGGACTCTAGGACATGAATGGGTATATTCCATACCCATAATTTCATATACTACTTTAGGTATTATAGTAGTAGCTACTCCAGAATTAATCATACAATTGTGAACTACCCACCCTTCCATTCTCAAAGATATGTAGAAAGGGGGTAGCCTATTCTTCATAGCTCTTGGGGTCATTGAATCTTGAGTGAGATTATACTCTAAAATTGGTTGATCTCCTAGGATGAATTTATTTAATGCGAATTTGAGTAAATCTATCTATCTAGGGATCATCAATGTATCATACATGCTTACTTTAGAAGTCATTTTTAGCTCTTCTACTATATTGAAGTTGGGTGCTTCTACTGATTTATTTTTATTTCTCTTTTTTGTTCATCAAACCTTCTTCTATATTCTTGGGTATCTTCAATTCTTTATCTCTTGGTGACTAAATGGAATCTGAGCTTATCTTGTACCTGTTAGTTTGTCTTAGGTAATACCTCTTTAGCTTTCTCTAACTACTTCAATTTGGAAGGGTATTTCCGTGGGTCTAACACAGATGAAATTTTCTCTAATTCCTTTTGAGCTAGAATCTTTGTGATCTTTGGCACATTTTGCTCTTTAGGATTTTGAGGTTGAGATGGGACCTTGAATGGCTCAAACTTGTAAGGATCAACCTAAATTTACCTTTTACCAAGTCAATTCAACATGAATATGCATTCCTCTTCAAGAGGGTCTTGAGAAATCATGATTTGTTCTAGTTCCCATAACATATTGACTTGGCATTTTTGATATATTTCAGATTTTTTAGTAGCCAATTGTGTGTGATGTTGATACATTATGCATGTATCTACACTATGATTGTCACTACAGACTATACACTAAGGGCAACTCTTAGGCTCTGGAGTTGATGCTTCTTAATCTTGATAACTATTATTAACTTTTTTAACAGTGTTGCTACTTGAAGCCTTCTGGTCTTTAGCAACGTATGGGAATATTCTAAACTAAGATCTTTCTACTTCTCTTTTTTTTATTGTTGTCATCTTACTATTTAGCATTTTAAATGTAGATAATACCTCTAACATTATCAATGACTCTTTAGGTTTAGGTACTGGTAATATTTTCAATACATGCACCAAAGGTAGTGCTTTAAATTCAAGAATAGGAGCAATTAGAGGGTGATAAGGAAATGAGACAAGAGCTATTGGTGATTAACTTTTCTAATAATATTGATCTATCTCTATGAAATATGGTATTACAACTCTTGGAGGTAATCTTACTATGAAAATTAAAGCATTTTAGTTGTAATAACTTGATATACTTGAAAATAAATTATATTTGATTGCTAGGTTTGCAAGCCTAAATCGGGTCTTAATACTCAGATATAATAAATGTATGTCAAGGGACCTAGTGGTCTAATATTCTATGAGTTTCTTTTTCAAGTTCTACAGAATCTGATATTAAAATAAGTAATTAATTATTTAGGTTCATATTATATGACAGTAAATTGGGTAAGAAGTAGAAAATTTGCTAAGTCATTAAATTCTTCCATAAATGGTCTAGCTAGGTCATCCCAAGTGTGAATTCTATTATCTTCTAGAGTTAAATACAGGTTAAGTATCTTCCCTTGAAAAGACATGACAAGAAGCTTGATCATGTTATGAATTGTTGCTAATGATACTAGATCTTGATAGTACTCAAGCAATTTTACCTATACCATCATAAGTAGGAAGAGATTTAGCATGGCTTATGGAATATCATTAACATTCACTAGGCCTAGGGGTCTAGTGGTATTCCAATTGGGGAAATTTGGAAGGAATCTGTTGTAGATTTTGATCCATGATTCTAGGATTTAGTGACCTTAATGGTGTAAAGAAATTAGGTGATGAAGAATCTATGCTTTGAGGACAAGACTTAGGGAGTGGAATTTCAATGCATCTTGGCTTATGAGTGGGTAACTCTAAAAATGGTGGTGGATTCTCTAATTTATTTTTTGTAGACCTTGTAATCATATAAAAATGAGATAAATATACATAAATTATGCAATTTCAACAATTATGATAGGTAATATAACCTCAATATAAGTTTGGTTTTATTCTTGAAAGGGAATCGCTAGATGAACATACAATCTCCACAAATGAGGTCAAGATTATTCACCTAATCTTGAACTCTCTGAAAAGGTGAGATAAATTTTATCACTTCGTCCCATTGGGTATGCCAAAAACTACTATACTATTGGACTAAAATCTGCCATTATCATGGAAAGGTGTTTGCACCTGGTGATTTTAGCTAAAGTATAGAATTGGATGAAAAGATATTACTCTATGTTTCAACCTCTAGAAAAGGTCGTCTCCTTTGAAATTGATTAATTTGGAAAAAGGTATAGGAAAAGAGTAGGGTTAGAAAGGAGTAAGGGCTAGAGAAAATGGATTAAGATGTGGATGAGATATAGTGTAACAACATTGGATCTTATTGAGTAATATACTATCTAATCAATTACATGACACTTAACAGACCAACCATTATCACTTACAATTATAGGTTCATTCAGCTTATGACATTCACTCTAATCATTCTAAGGATTAAAACAATTAGCAATCCAATAGGCGATTCCTCACTTTAACAAAATAGACTAAGTGCTAAATGTAATAGAAATGACTTAAAAAAAATATATATAGACTCTAATCATTCCAAGGACTTCAATTATTAGCAATCCAATAGGTAATCCAAATAGCAAAATTACTTTAATATAATACACTAACAATTAAGTGTAACAAAAATGACTTAAAGTAAAATACATGTAAAACCTACAATTGCATAGTAATGGAGGTCAAACAACTATCACTTCATTGATCAGCAATAATTACAAAGCAATACCAGGCAAGGACTATAGAGTCAACCCTTGTAATGAGGTATCTCTTCATATTTATAGTTTATAATTTCAAATTTTATAGTGGGAATATAATTGTATGGTCGTTTGGAGAACAATCTGGCAAGAAACCAGAAATGTTGATGTGGTAACCTTAAACTTCATCTTGGACATAAATTTGAATTTATCCCATTTGATCTATAACTACCTTCTGCAAGTGGTTGAATTATTGGAGTCATCACTTTCATACACAGTGTCATGGATTTAAACATGTTAGAATTATTGAAGACAATATTCTATTCAAATGAAAAGATAGTGTGCAAAACATCACAAGAGTGTAGTGAAGCTCAAAATACTGATTGATTATTCCATGGGATCAACTTTGTATAAATAGCAAAGTTGATCAATGTGAGTCGTTGGATTACAACAACTCAACAGATCTGAACTAGTCTAAACTGAGACTTCACTTACCTCATGGAAGAGTGGTAACTCAAGTTTAGACTATCCTAGTAGAACTTAAGAAATAAAGATTTATTCTAACACCCCCCTTAAGTGATACTAGGGGTGAATGTAACAATAGGAGATGAGTCCCGGCAACAAGGCCTGATGAGGTACTCATGTACAATGAACTTACTAATAGAAGAGATGGTGAAAAAATCACATGGGAAAAAACCATCTTTCAAGAAGAAGAAGCGGTAAAAAATAGAGGCATGTCCTCGGATGGCGAGGATTGTCCTCTTCTGAACACCAAAAAAAATGAGTCCCGATAATATGGCCTTATTAGGTACTCATGTACAATGAACTTACATATAGGAGAGATGGTGAAAAAACCACATGGGAAAAAACCATCTTCCAAGAAGAAAAAGAACAATAAGAAGAAGAGAGAGGTGAAAACCTCTGTGCACCCTTCTAATGCAACTGCCTAACCCCAAGTTTCTCTCACAATTGAATGTAACGCAGAGAAGGAAAGGATTTGGTGAAGATATCTGCAATTTGATTTTCTGTGGGAATGTACTCCAAGTTTAGATCCCCTTGCTGAATATGCTACCTAATGAAGTGCATGTGAATCTCAATGTGCTTGGTGCGCTGATGCTCAACTGGATTGTGGGCAATATGAATTGTGCTCTGATTGTCACACCAAAGGGTAATGGGTTGGTCATGGAAAAAAACCAAATTCCCTTAGTATCTAATGAATCCAAAGAGCTTCCTGACTGGCCAAAATTATTGCCCTGTATTCTGCCTCTATAGATGATAATGCTACTTCTTGTTGTTTTTTGCATGACCAAGCAATAGGTGAAGAACCAAGACAAAAAACATAGCCAAAAGTGGAACATTTATCTTCAACTGAACCTGCCCAATCAGAATCTGTGTAACCAATGATATCCATGGATCCACCCTCATATAAGAGCCCAAAGTGAGTAGTTCCTTGCAAGTAGTGGAGGATTCTTTTTGTTGCTTGCCAATGGCTGAAATGAGGTTGATGTGAGAATCTAGATATTAAGCCAATAGCATATGAAATATTTGGGTGAGTATGAGTGAGGTATAATAGACTTCCTACAAGTTGTCTGTAGAGAGTAGCATCACAAAGAGGGGACTTGCAGGAAGTACTTAGAGTGACTCCAGACTGAAAAGGTGTGGGAGAAGGCTTGCAATCAGTCATCTTAAACTATTGAAGAAGATCTAGAGTATATTTCTATTGACATAATGAAATTCCTGCATCTATTTGAGTTATCTGAAACCCAAGGAAGTAATGAGCTAAACCTAGATCAACCATCTCAAATTTCTCAGAAAGGGAGTCTTTGATAGTCTGGATGTGAGAAATGGCACTACCAGTGAGTAGTAGATCATCAACATAGAGCACAAGTATGGTGATGTTTTCTTTATCTCTCCAAATATAGATTGTTGCATCAGACTCACAATGAGAAAATCCTGAGGAAAGAAGGAAGGAGTCCATTTTTTCATACCAAGCTCTAGGAGCTTGTTTGAGACCATAGAGAGATTTCCTTAGTCTACAAACAAGGGAGGAGTCTTGAATAAATCCAGCAGGTTGTTCCATAAATATTTCCTCTTTTAAGTCACCATGTAAGAAGGCACTTTTAACATCCATCTGAAATACTGGCCATTTTTGGGAAGTAGCAAGT
Source organism: Wollemia nobilis (assembly GCA_028583015.1). Taxonomy (NCBI): domain Eukaryota; kingdom Viridiplantae; phylum Streptophyta; class Pinopsida; order Araucariales; family Araucariaceae; genus Wollemia; species Wollemia nobilis. The sequence goes on along the minus strand of JAQPPZ010003263.1, from coordinate 531,135 downwards.
GCAAGTACCAACCTAATAGAATCCATTTTTGCAACTAGTGCAAAGGTTTCAGAATAATCAATGCCTTCAATTTGTGAAAAACCTTTAGCTACCAAGCGAGCTTTGTGTTTGTTAATTTTTCCATCAGGTCCATACTTAGTTCTGTAAATCCATTTACAATGAACCAATTTCCTTCCTTTAGGTAGAGGGACTAGATCCCAAGTTTTTTTTTTTATTAAGGAAGAAAATTCATTCTCCATGGCATCATCCCATTCTTTTATACCAGTTGCTTCCTTGAAGGATTGAGGATCTATAGAAATGGACTGACAAACAAGACCAGAACCCATGGAGTTGCTTATTCTGGATGATGGAAGATTTTGAATGTAAGGAGTGGCCTCTTGAACTATGGTGCGGGCCCATTTTGGCATTGTGGAAGGGGTAATGGGTGTGGTAGGACTTTGAGTTGGAGTTTGAAGTATAGGATCCTCATTTTGGTCATCTATCTCAAGGATGGGATCTTCATTATATTGAGGCTCAAGTATTGGAGATGGCTCAAGAGAATTAATGTTGGAAGAGGAAGATTGAGGATCTTTATGAGGGAATGTTTCATCAAATTGAACATTTCTGTGAAAAAATACCTCATGAGTTGTGGGATCAAGGAGCCTGTAGGCTTTCATTTCCTCACAATAACCAACAAAGATGAGTTGCTTGCTCTTTTTGTCTAGAGCCTTCCTCTTTTTCTTTGGGATATGTGCCCAAGCAGTACACCCAAAAACTTTGAAAAAAGACATTATATTTTGAGCCAGTCCATGCTTCCTCGGGAGTCAAATGGCCAAGAGCTTTATGAGGTGTGCGGTTTTGAATATAATTTGCACAGTTGATTGCCTCAACCCAAAAAACTACTGGAATATCTCTTGAGTGGAGCATACAGTTTGCCATTTCTTTTAAAGTTCTATTTTTCCTTTCTGCAATGCCATTTTTTTGAGGATTATGGGAGACTAAATGTTGATGAATTATGCCATGAGTTGAGAGAAATATGGAGAACTCATTGCTGAAGTATTCCCCCCATTATCTGTATGAATTTGCTTGATTTTGCAAGTGGCTTGATTTTCAACTAAGGCCTTGAAGATTTTGAAGTGGGATAGAACATCACTTTTATATTTTAGAAAGTAGACCCAAGTTCTTCTAGAAAAGTCATCAATGAAGGTTAAGGTATATTTTTCTCCTTTGAAGGAAGGCTCTGGGAAGACCATCAAGTCACTATGGATTAACTCTAGAGGGGATGAGGCTCTTTGAGAACCACTTGGGTGAAAAGGATCTTGATGTTGCTTTCCAAGAGCACATCCAGGACATACTCCATCAATAGAAGAGACTTTTGGAAACCCAATTACCATTTCATGAGTATTCAACTCCTTTAGATAGCTATAACTGAGATGACCAAACCTTTCATGCCAAATTTGGCTTTCAAGATCTCCATGTGCAACAAAACAGGAGGCCCCATCTGAATTTTTGAATCCCTAGAAGTGAAATAGGTGAGTGTTATGATCAATATCTCCTTTTGCTATGAGTGAGTGTGGTTCTTGAAAGTCTCTTATCTCAACTCCTATTGGAGAAAATAGAACTGTTTTACCCTTTGCAGAAGTACAAATCTGATAGATGGAGAGGATATTTGTAGCTATATTTGGGACATAGAGAACATTATTGATATAACCACCATCAATGGATATGTCACCTTTTCCTTTGACTGGGATAAAGGATGAGTCACCAACTTCTATGCTACAAGTTGAGCTTGAGGAGATAGAAGTGAATGACTCATGTGAAGAAGTCATATGATGAGTTGCCCCTGAATCTAGAACCCAATATTTTGATGAAGTTTTTATAGCTTTGCCTTGAACATTTAAGGCTTTTCCTATCTGCTTCTTAATGTCTATTTTGTGATCCTTCATTGCTGCCTCTAGTTGTTGTAGTCTTTTCCAACATTTGTTCCCAGAATGTCCATCCTTTTTGCAATGTGTACAAGTTATAGGGCCTCTTTCTTTCTTTTTGAATTTTTCTTTAGTGGAGGTGGATGCTACTAATGCTTTTGAGGAAGAGGGAGAGATATCATATTTTGCAAGTTTTGTTTCCTCTCTAGTTAGCCTATCACAAAACTCCTCTAAAGAGGGCATTTTAAAACTTGTACCAAGTGCATCTTTTGTAGACAAAAAGGTGGTTGCAAAAATTTGAAATACTCCATTTAACTTAGAAAGAATAAGATAGATGCATTCTTCTTCTATTTTATTCTTGCCACTGCCTTTTAATTGAGTGAGGACTTCTTTAAATTTGGTGAGAAAGTCAACAATATTGTTGAAGTCTTCAGGAGATAATGTTGTTAACTCTACCTCTAGCTGCATTGACCTTATTTGATCCACTTTACCAAACAAGTTCTTTAGTTTCTTCCAACTCTCAAATGGAGTTTTACATTCTAAAATGTGAAACCATAAGCTTTCATTTACATTTGTGCTTATAATACCCATTGTTTCATACATCTTCCCTTTATGAACAAATATTTCATATTCCTTTTCAAATTCAGGATGGTCTTCTTCTAGCAAGTGTGTGAGCCCTTTTTGAGAAATGAGATTTAATATTTTTGGTTTCCATGTGTGATAGTTATGAGGGGTGAGTGGGTCAATTGTATTCATTTTTCCAAAAAAAAATACAGTGAACCAATATTCCCCCCTTTGACTACAAGAAAACCTACCAAAAAAATGAGCATCAGTAAAAAACTTGTTTTGAATTAAGGCAGCAGAAGCCAGACCTTTATACCAAACTCATAAATTTACCCACCCTTACATGAGGGAAACTATAAGTAAATGAGGAGAGTGATACGTGGAACATAGGAAATTTGAAACAAGAATAACCTGCTAGACCTTTATACCGAATCTTCTCAATGACCCACCCTTACGTGAGGGAGACTATAGGTAAATGAGGAGAACGATACGTGGAACATAGGTGATTATTAAAATTTTGGCCAAATTTTGAGGTGCCTTATGAGAATATTTCTTGATTATGTTTGCTTTCTTGTATGTGATGTATTTTCAAGTGTTTTACAATGGATTTTCACTTGATTACAATATGTAAAAACCCTAGATATGCAAGGGTAACACCAATCATAAAGCAACAAGCATTAAGTGGCCATAAAATCCCCTTCGGAAGTGCCACAAAAATAATCCAGCAATAGTGGACAGATAAAACAAGTGTGCAACCCCCCTTTTAAAGAGAGCAGTGTGGTGCAAGAAATCAGCACCCAGTGACCCCCCAAAAAAAATTATTTATATTTCTCTTTTTTTTTATAATAGTAAGGGAGAGCCTTTTGAAGAGGTTATAAGTGTAATTTCAAAATTTGAATGAGGATTCTATTACAATATATGATGTCCCATTATTTTGATACAAAAAAATTATATATCTAAAGAAAATCCTCATAATGCTTTAGAATAACAATGCACTTTATACCCTACACTCAATGGATTTTGTAGAATAGGAACGAAATACGAAGAAAGGATACAAAATTCATGAGCAAGTATTTAACACTGCGCTCAAGGAATAGAGGATAACTTTATGTCGTTAAAAAAAACATCAATACCACATCAATAGATGGATAATAAAAATATTTTACCTCTAAAAAAAATGATTGCGCTAGTTGAGTGGGAGGAAAGTCCTGTGGACTTTGAAGACACCTTTAGAAGATGTGAGCCACAAAATTTTAGAAGACGTGAGCCACAAACAACAAGCCAGCTTTAGAATACACAAGCCAAAAACATGAACTATGAACCATTTGGAGCAACAAACCACGAATAACGAACCAGCAAACTAGGTCTGTTGTATTCTACTTGTAAATCATGAACAATGAGCCAGTGATCTAAGAACGTGAACCACAAACACCTTAGAGATGCAAGTCTATTGATCAGATACCAGTGCTTCCACTGCATCCTTGAATAGCGATCTATGAACCAAAGCTTCCACTCCACTAGTGTGTTCACCACTTTTATTTCTCTAGCGCCTCTACTGAACCTCCTCCGTCACTGAAGCAACGATATGTATCGAGCACCTCCTCTGTCTAGCACCTTGAACGAAGAAAAATCAGCACTAAAAATGACCAGTAAAGTATGGAGGAGATATTAGGAATGAGGTACCCTCATAATGAAATGAAGCTCTTAAATCATCTTGATATGGATCGAGCCAAGTGAATCTTGTAAGGATTTTAGTTTGGTGCGCAAGAGTATTGGAGTGGCAATTTTATAGAAATGAACGTTATGAAACGTTTGTGATCATCGAACATAAAGAGTTCTCATAAATGTGGATATCTCTTTATTGAAAAGAGATTTTATGTTCGTCTTGCATCGAGAGCTCAAGATACCCATGAACGATTGTGCCAAAAGAGATGGCCATGTGGAAGAAGAAGCACCAATGATCAAGGACCAAGGTTTGATCAAGGTGAACAGTGGTGCAGTGAGTAAAATCGAATGGGGAGGTCGTGCTTTAATGACATCAATTGCATAGCACTCTTCAGTAGTGTCTAAGGTAACCATCGGGCGCCATTGAGAGGAATTAGAATACCTGCGGGAGCCTGAACCAGCACTAAAATATATATTTTTGTAAAACATTAGCTGGAGTTAAAACTAGATAGAAAAAGCATTGCAGATGGGCCCTTTTTTTGAAAAAAAAAAATTGGGGTAAAAACCAGACAAATATTTAAGAGGAAAGAGATAACAAAGAGTATTAGCCTCAAAAAGGAAAAAAAAAATTGAGATGCTCCTTTTTTTGAAAAAAAAAAAGGAGTTTGGAATAAGATCCAAACTACAGTGAGGCACCAATAACAAATCAAAAAGGTGGCCTAGTTAGGCTGGAGCTAGAACAAACAAGCAGAAAATCTTGTTAGTGATTATCCAAAAAACACCATTAAAGAGACCAACCTTTAAGCAATGAATCATATTTGAACAAAAGCTTAAAAAAAACTTGAATGTAAGCAAGAACTATCCTAGCTCTGGTACCATGTTAGAATTATTGAAGACAATATTCTATTCAAATGAAAATATAGTGTGCAAAACATCACAAGAGTGTAGTGAAGCTCAAAATACTGATTGATTATTCCATGGGATCAACTTTGTATAAATAGCAAAGTTGATCAATGTGAGTCGTTGGATTATAACAACTCAACAAATCTAAACTAGTCTAAACTGAGAGTTCACTTACCTCATGGAAGAGTGATAACTCAAGTTTAGACTATCCTAGTAGAACTTAAGAACTAAATATTTATTCTAACATAACCAACTGGCAAGCACCATGGCAGTTATAGGTCTAAAAATGATGTTCAAGTAAAATTTGATCAAATTTGGGTTTTTTTGTTTGTAGAGATCTTTTGAGATGAAATTATGAATTTGATTATTTTTTACTTTGAGCATCCTCTTCTTTTGTGTTATTTTTCTCGTATGCACAATCTTGAACTCGAGATTGAGAATGATGATGTCATTGGCTTGAGTGACACAATTTTGAGCACATTTTAACTTCATTCATTCACATCCTAGTTTCAAACACTTTTGATCTCTTTGTGTGGCTTTAGGCTTTACTTCGAACTTGATTATGTCATCACTAAGATTCATATGGTTTTAAGCATCACAATATTGAGTGATCTTTGAACTTTGACTTGTGTAATCCCCAACACTTCTTCTTGACTGACATCATCATCTTAAATGGCCTATCTTTGGAATATTTTGGTCTTTGCAACAAGCTTTTGTATACTCTCAAGTTCAAGTGATGTCATGTTGACACTATCGCTAAGAAGGGACCAATTTTGAGCAACTACTTTAAATTTTTACCTTAATACCTTTTTAGCTTTGGGTTATGCTCAGTCTCATGCTCTTGCCTTGGCATGTTGACATCATAACTTACTTTGGTCTGATTTCAGGTATTTTAGGCCTGAATTCTTTTTTTACCCATTCCCATGATGATAAGGCTTTGGGCTAACATCATTGCTGATATAATCACTATTTTGAGCATATTGATCCTACACGAGACCTCTATCTTCAATACTTGGTGAATTTTAGGATTTGAAAAATACTTTTTTCTTGCTATACAAATATAGTCAAAAAATTGGTCCACATGCCTCAAATTCCAACATCATGCCAATCTAACCCATGTACCATCACAAGCCTTGCATCCCATTCAGTTGTTGTGTCCCTTTCATAATGGTGCCTTGATCTTGTGGGTAAAATCTCCCTATCTTCATGCAAAAATCATACCTTTATCATCATGACTACTGATTCACCAAGTGGATTGAGGTCATTCCTCTTATCCAAAAGACTAGTGCCCAAATTGTTGAATTCATTTTGCATCACATCATTTATCATTTTGGCATCCCATCCAATATCATCTCATATAATGGTCCATCCTTCAATAATAAGGAGGTTCACACACTTTGTAATAAATATCATATTCAACACAATTTTTTTATCCCTTATTATCCTCAAGGTAACAGTCAAGCCAAAGCCATTAACAAAACCATTTGTGTGATCTTAAAAAATATAGTCAAATAATATCATAGAGATTGGCATACCCAAATTCCTTTAGCACTTTGGCCATATCGCATGAGTATTCACACACCCACTTGGGAAATATCATTTTCATTGGTTTATGGTGTTGAAGCCATAATGCCCCTTAAGTTATAAAATCTTATCCTTGTGAATCTCACTCCAAGAGTTCATCAATGATGACATTGTGTACCAAGCTCATATAGATCAACTTACCCTTCTTGATGAACACCAAATTAATGCTCTTGGACACTTTCATGTTTATCAAGATTAGGTCACACATGCATATGACAATAAGGTCCATGAATGCAAGTTTCAAGTTGATGACCTTGTGCTAAAGGAGAATAAATAGAACTTAAACCTGCCTAACCATGTGTGCGATAAGTTTTCTCCTAATTGGTTGGGTCCCCACATCACCAAACATAATTTTGGTTCTAGTGGTTACAAGTTAGCTTCTCTCAAATAGATAAAGTAACCCGAACCCATAAATATCCTTCATATTTGCATGTTATGTGCTTAATGGCATTCATTAGGATCTTTCTTTTTATACATCATTTGTTCTAATAAAAATAAACCACAAACAAAACAATGCAACCCCATAAAATTCAAAACTCACACTAAAATCCATGACAATCATGCCCTCCACCATCATATCTTTTCTCTTCCTTATTTTCCTTTTTTTCTATTTCTTTTTCTTTCTTCTTTTTCCTCAGTTCCATGTCATTATTGTATAGTCACACTACGAGAGGCTACATACCTATGGTTGGTTCTTTTCCCTTTTTTTATTCTTTTTATTTATCCTCCTTTTATTCCCCCTATTCATCTTTGTTTCTTTTTCTTCTTCATGTTTTCCCTCTTCTCTTTCTTTTATTTTAACTTCACTCCTTTGAAATCCTTTCTCCACCTAGAGGAGTTGATGCTCTCTAAATCCAATTTGGTATCTATAGTGGTTGCCTTTTTCTCCACCTTTAATTTCCTCATTTCTCATTTACCCATATTTATTCTGTCTCTCACTCTCACTCTTCTATCATCATTTTTTGCTTTACATTCCTTCATCACATGCATACATCCATAACCTAATGCTCGTAATATGTTGGTCATATTTTGGATTGGTGGATACACGTTTTACAATCTTGATTGATGTACTTAATCAATGACATATATTGTCCATTTTGATTTTATTTGTTTGTGGTCTGTGTTTTTTTGTTTCATGTCCCTTTGTTACATATCCCTTTGTCGTATTTTGTAAAGCCATGTTCTGCATCCATATTTGTTGTGTTTTGTATTTTGCTCATCTCCATGTCCTAGATGTCCAAAATATCTTGATGTTTTGTTCAATCATCTTCTCCGGGTTATTGGAAATGAAAGTTGTTTTTTTCATTCAACCATTCCTAGTGTTCCAATCACATTTTGTCAAAATTTATCATGTCCTAAAGAGATATTAGGTCTCCATTAGCTAACTTGAGTTCTCACACATTAATCAAATTTTGAGTTATGGGAAAATGACACCATGCATGCTCTAGCCATAAAAGCAAAAGTTTTCTTGCTCATCCTATTATTCACATCATCTGAGTTTGAGGATATAGAAAGCAAGTGCAAAAAAATAGAGAAAGTTAAAAAAGGAGGGATCCACATATTGGCTTTCTTAGGTATTTTAAGTGCCTCCATTGGGGCTATAGATGCTTGACTGGAAATGGATCTACATTGAAGGATTATTAGGATAACATTCATCGAGGCTATAAACATTTGACTAGTAGTGGAGTATACCCTATGAGAGCTGACATGTTTGTCACATTAGAGGTTTTATAATGGCTTGAATCATTATAGGTTAGTCTAACCTTCCTCAAGATAGGAAATTAATATCACTATACACACTTTAGTCCATGATTGGTTTGATATTTTTATGATGTCTTGCTTTCTCTAGGATTCCAATTAACCATTAGATGAGTTTGATTGTTACACCTAGGGTATTTGAGTTTCTAGAGATATTTCTCAAATTTAACACCCCTATGATATTTGATCAACAAGCATCTTGGCTAGGTATCATACATTGTACATATGTCCACAATGTCACTTTGTTTCATTATGTATTCGCTATTGATCATTGTCCATCTATTTAGTATATTGTACATTACATGTTATTATATCATCCATGTCCTAAGTCTTGTGTTTCTTATTGTTATCTTATCAATTTTTTTTTTTTGGTAGATAAGATAATATAGCATTAATACCGGGTTTTACAGGTTGACCCAAAACCTTTTACAAAAATCAACCCAGGGTTGTTGATGAACATGTCCTTACTAAGGATCCTATATATGTAAAATCTACATGCCTCCAAAGCCATTACATCCGGTAAGGCACATAGTTTGTTATCAAAAAGAAACTTCCCATACAAAATTTTTGGTATACCCCGAGAAAACACACCTACATCATAATTACAAAAAAAGAAACAGACATAGATCCCTTCCTTGAAACAGTGGAGAAACAAAAAGCTGCAGACACACATAGCAGAGTATTGAAAAAAACTCCCACAAGCTCTGTATTGATAGTTACTCTTAATAATTCTTTGGTAATTGCTTTCTTCCGTATATGACATGCTTTGGGATCACATCCCGTCTTGGCCAATCAGCCTTGGAGAAGTGAACGTGTCGGCTAGATTTATGGTGGTGGCTATCTGGTGGTCCACGTGGCTCTAGTTCGAAGTCTTATATTGTCATTTCTTTCCCGCCCTATGATTATCAACCAACCCAAAATTACTAAGATGACTAGGAGCCATGTTATTTAGACATGTGACTGTCCCCATTAGTCTTTGTGGTATTTCCAAGCAGCATCCACCAATACTGACAGCTCGGATAATTTTTATTATGAGTCCATTTCAAAAAAGATACGAGAATACTCATAGCCTTCGAAATTATAGTGCCTTCCCTGTTGGTAAATTCGACTATCATTCTTGGAATTCTTGTTGAATAAGCTCCTCTACTTCACTTGGGACACCGTGTTCCCATTTGAAAAGTTTGTCACCATCGACACCCAAATTGGCCAACTTATCAGCAACTTTGTTAGCTTCCCGAAAGACGTGCTTTTATGTCTTGTATTCTCTGGAAAAAGGATCCTAGCCTCTTCAAAAATTGTTTTAATCCTCCAAGGAGGTGTTTTCCAATTATTGAGAAGATTTATAACATGCATAGAGTCTCCTTCTATGATCAAATTTCCTTCTAATTCTTGAGTCATTTTAAGGCCTCTCCACATAGCTCTAGCTTCAACTTCGTTGTTCGTCCTTGTTCCCAAATATATATAAAATGTAAGCATCATATTCCCATTATGATCTCGTATAATGTCGCCAGTGCCTTCTCTTCCAGGATTGTCCTTAGACGCTCCATAAAAATTAATCTTAAACCAACCCGTAGGAGGTGGGGACCACTTAACATTGGCTTTGGGGTTGACTACCCTAGGCATAGACTCATATAACAAGGTTAAGCTTAAATATTGAGCAATCATGGTCTCCTGCAGATGAGGTTTACGACTATCAAAAGGGATAAGGTTCACATTCTCGTTGGAAAAGGATATGATCCTAGCAATGATAGTTTGATGATCATGGATAGACTCATTAAAGACTCTATGGTTCCTTTCTAACCACACCTGCCAAAGATAGTTATTGAGACAAATTTTCCACATGTATCTAAGTCTTTGGCTTGAAAAGAGGTAAGGCCACTGGATGAACAAATCAAGTACGATGGCTAGTTTAACCCAAGAAATATTGAAGGCCTGAAAAACCCCACTTAGGACAATCAAGGAAAAATTGTACTCAAGGAAAATGTGATAAATGGTCTCCCAATTAGCCCTGCATAGATAATAGTGATTAGTGATACAAATACCTTTACGCATCATATTATCAATGGTTAGAATTCTTCCTTGGATAACCAACCATGAAAAGACTAAAAATTTTGGAATTAAATTTTTTATCCAAACTAAGTCCTTTTGGAGGACAAAATCCTCGTCATCAAGCAAAATCTTGTAAGTTGATTTAATAGTGAACTGCCTATTTTTCGTAGGAGCCTAGGTCACTTGATCTTCCTTGGGTCTCATGGGGATAAACTGTTGCTCGAGAATCTTACAAAGAACATTTAATTCTACTTGAAATCCTTGAATCCTTATTTGTTTCCATTTCATTCTGCCTCTGTCCTCAACCATATAATTGAAGAGTTTTCTGCTAATTATTTCTTTCGTGATATCTCTGATTCGGGCTAAGTTAGGATATTGCGTCAGTGGTTCATACTTAGCCCACATATCATTCCAGCAATTTATCCTCTCACCATTGCCTAAAACCCATCTTAAACCTTTTTTGATGATTTCTTTACAATTGAGAATAGCTTTCCAAAAAGCAGAACCTCTTATTGGAATCGAGTCACTTAGAAATTCCATATTTTGAAAATACTTCCATTTGATGATAGTTGTCCATTCATTTTCTTCATCAAAAATGAGGGGCCATATCTGCTTAGCTAGTAAAGCTAAATTCATATGAGAAATTCTCCTCAGACCTAAGCCCCCATTTTCCTTGGGTCTGCACACTTTGGTCCATCCTACAAGGTGTATCCTTTTTTTCTCCTATGATCCAATCCATAAAAATTCTTTTTGGAGTTTCTCAATTTTTTGGAAAACCTTCACAAGGGCTTTGAAAATGGAGAGGAAATAGACTGGAATGCTCTCAAGAGAGGCCTTAGTGAGGGTCAGCTTTCTTTCTTGAGATAGAATATGACCTTTCCATCCAGCAATTTTTTTTTTGAATTCTTTCAATAACCCTGTCCCACATTGACTCTCTCGGAGAACCAATGAAAATAGGGAGACCAAGATATGAAGTGGGGAGGTTTGCTATATCACACCCTAAAATTTATGCAATCCTTCCTTACCTCTGAATGGGGGTGTTCAAGAAATATAACTTGCTTTTATTGAAATTAACTTTCTGACCAGCATTGTCCTCATAGAGTTGCAGGATGTATTTAATTCTTTTGGCCTCAACCACCGACGCCTTAGTCAATAGAAGGGTATCATCGATGAATTGTTGGTCAGAAATAACCCTAGTGAGCGATGTTGCCTTGATTCCTGATATTAGCCTTGAACTGCAAGCAATTTTTATGGTTTTGCCTAAAGCTTCTACCACAATGATGAATAACATGGGGCTGATAGGGTCCCCCTACCAAATTCCTCTATGACTTTGAAAGTAACCAACAATTGTTCCATTAACCAGAATTGAGAACCATGCTTTAGAAATGCATTCTTTGATCAAATTAACCCATTGGTGGTGAAAACCAAACTTAAGGAGGACAACAATCAGAAAGTCCCAATTTAGCCTATCAAATGCTTTGTTCATATCAAAGCTTGAGGGCAAAAATAGACATGTTAGTATTATGAGCAGAGTGCGGAGCTTCATAAACTATGATAACTCCATCCAAGATTGACCTGCCCTAGACAGAGCTTCCCTGGCATGGATCTATGATGCAGGGTAGAACATCTCTTATTCTATTTGTAATGGCTTTAGTTAGGATCTTGTAAGAAACATTGCATAGAATGATTGACCTAAAGTCAGCCATAGATTTAGGGGTTTGCTTCTTAGGAATTAGAGAAATAAAAGTAGAGTTGAGACCTTTTGGGATATGATAGCTTGCTTGGAATTCTATGATAGCAGAAATTACATCCTCACTTATGATGTTCCAAAAAACTTGATAGAAACGAGGGGAAAGCCATCGGGTCCCGGGGCTTTGTCTGGCTCCATGCTAAACAAGGCTTCCTTAATTTACTCATCAAAAAAGGGAGCTAGAAGCTTAAGATTTATATCCTCATTTATTATGCTAGGAATGGATTGCAAGAGAATATATTTGGCCTCCTCATTGCATTGCGAGTCCTGACCAAGGATAGAATTGAAATAAGTTACTGCCTTCTTTCTTATTTTTGTTAAGTCCTGAGTAATAGAACCATCTGCTTTTTAAAAAAAAATTATATTGTTATTGCTTATGTTTCTAAGCGTGGTGACGTGAAAAAACTTGGAATTTGAATCTCCATATTTCAAAAAAATAGCCCTTGATTTTTTCCTCCAATAGATTTCCTCACAGGTGAAAATGTTATGAAACTCTACTAGTTTTGTTTGTTCCTCCTACCTAGTAGTTTCATCAGCATCACCATGTTGAATCCTTTGATCAATTATCTTCAAAATTTCAACAACCTATTTTTTATTTTCAAAGAGGTTTCCAAAGACCTCTTTGTTCCAAGTTTGAAGCTTTTCCTTAACAAACTTTAATTTTCCAACAAGTTTAAAAGTTGCACTACCCTTGACAGGCTGCTGCCACCACTAAATTAAGTTATCTCTGAAACTGGAATGTTTGATCCACATAGATTGAAATCTGAAAGGTTTCTTAAAGGACAGAGAGTTAGGGATCTCCAATAAAATGGGATTATGATCAGAGGTAATTTTAGGAAGGGCTTTTAGGGTAGAATCACCGAACAAATTTGTAGCCTCCTTTGATAGAAAAAACATGTCAAGCCTTTCTTGAATGATATGACACCCTATCCGCCAATTGCTCCAGGTATAATTTGCTCCTCTAAGTTTTACATCCATCAACATGTTGGAGTTCACAAAGTCATTAAACTCATCCATGCTCCTGATAGGTGGTCCATTTCCACCCATTTTGTCAAAAGGGTAAAGAGAAGTGTTAAATTTCCTAGCCAGAATCCAGGTGACATTATGGAATATCTCACTCAGATTACCTAAGTACTCCCACAGTAGAGCTCTCTATTGAATTGAAGTCGGGGCAATAAATATTTGAAAGGATCCATGACCTGTTTTTGTTTATTTCCTTAAATAAAACACTAAGAACCCTATCATATTTCTGAATAATGGTGCCTTCTACTATCTGGGGATCCCACAAAGTCATAAGGCCTCCAAAAGCTCCTCTGGTTGATTTGCAAACCATCTCCCCTTTATTCCAGATTTTTTTTACTTTTTTTGACTGAATCTCATCAGTTTTTTTTTTTCTTGCAACATGATAATAGTTGGATTCACTTTATTTCTTATTACACTGACTTACCTGTATTTGGGCAGGCCATTGGGGCCTCTCACATTCCATGAGAGGAACTTCATTTATGTTGTTTGGTATTTCTTCCTCTCCCCCTCCCTTGAGGGGGTTTTCCTAATTTGTTGTCTTCAGAACCCGGAATAACCTATTGAAACAAGGTTCTATGTTTTCCATTGGCAATGTCATTATCAGTTTTAATTTTTTGATGCTCAGACATTTGATATTCTCCCTCTTCTTTTTCATTGCCAAAATCTATAGGAGACTTCACAGTGCTCCTGGTTTTTTTAGGACTAAACTGGGGGGAGGCAATTTGTTGTAGAACTAGACTACCATATTCCTCAGTATAAAGAGTTTCACATATCTCCACCCCTACATCCAAATCTTCTCCTTTTTTCTTGTATTCCCTTGGTCTGCGGGACGGCCCCTCAGTAGGATTCACCTGGCTCCTAGTGATGATGTTAGGGAGATGAGATTTTTTATTTTCCAATGCCTCAACTTTATTCCTAAGTTCTTTAGCATTAGGGTTTGGCTTTGGGATTCCCACTGGGCTTGAAGTATTTTCAGCATTGGGGTTTAAGGATCCTGACTTGGATGGGTATCTTATCTTATATTGTGTTCATGTGTATGTTATGACTGTTATCTTATCATTGATTAATTAAACTACTATTAATTATGAATTGCATACACATCCATCAAGACAATGATTACATAAACACTTGTGAGTTTTTACCATGTACATCAATAAATTCATCATCATCTATCACATATGCATGCTACATACATTTGTCCTAGCATACCATATTTACTTCTTCACATGCATCCATCACTCATAAACATCAAAGTACACTACACAATTGTATCACATCATCTCCACCATCAAATAATCATTTTCATATATATATATATAATATAATGTACATTCCCATCCTCATTACCCTTTAGGGCTACATCAAAATTACCCTGAGGGATATAACATCATGTCTCATCTATATATGCTTATCACCTTATATCTGCTCATCACATAATAAATAAAAAATAGTGGGCTCCCTTTCCACACCAAAAATAATAAGATCATTTTTATTGTCCCTCGAGAGTCTCTCTACTCCCCTCCTATCCATACCCCTCACCAAGTCATCAGCTTTCTTGAGAAGTCATTGGTTGTGTTATCGATGATGTTTTTGGCTCTACAAATTGGGTAACAAATGGAGCCATTGATGTTGTGCTCCTATGACTTCGTTGAGCTAAATAACTCATGCGTGAGGGCATAGAAAAATTTATCTGCAATAGTGTCTCCTCATATAATTGCACTAAGTCCTCTCACAACCAACAAGCTAGTATATATGCCTTACCATACTGGAGTTAGGCTATCTCTACTCATATGGTTGCAACCTCCCCTCAGTCTCTATCCTTCATTGCTATTGGTGGTTATGCATGTAATTCCTCCACCTACTATAGGATTCCATCCCTCTATGACCGTAGTTGATCCATCTCTACCCTCATCCTATCTTGTGCTACAACCATATCCTTAAGTTGCCTCTACAACTCCTCCCTCCCCCTCTCTACTACCTCCCTTTTCATCCATAGCTACTCCATATTTGCTCTCAATATACCCTGTTCTATCATCCCTGCCTCTAGTCACCTCTACATATCCTCCCTCTCTACCAGTAGAGTATCCCTCTCTATAGCTACTTTGTCCCACTTCTCCATGGCTATCTCTCTCTACTTTAGCTGTATTGACCTCTCCTAGCAACCCCATCCTCTTTATCATCTATACAACCTACCCTACCTCCAACTTCCACACTCTATTTATCTCTCCATCTCCTTTATCATTGACTATGCTTCCATCATCAACTTAGCTACATTAGGATCCTACATCTCTATTGTATCTAACATCTTAATTTATTGTATCGAGTGCCTCTATCCCTACTCCCTTTAATGTATCCATATCTTGAGCCTCTATCATCATTGTTATATTTGTCTTTGTAGTACATATCTCTGCTATTATAACCTCTACCATCCCCCACTCTCTATAATTGCCTCTATGTCCATATTAGTAGTTCTTAATGAACCCACCTCATCCCTCATCCCTTGATACCTCTAATGCCTAAGTGGAACCTCCTTCTCTACCTTTGCCTCCTCTGATCCCTATGATCCTATGTCCTAAACTACCCTATGGTGCTACTCCTATCTCAACCACCATTGGTTGTACTCTGGTGTATTATTGGCAATGTCTATGTCTAGTACAAATACTATCTCATCTGGATCTACCACTAGGGATAATGTATATGGTATTGATCCATCCTCCCACGTGGTCTATCAATATGTGATAGGAGGATCTAGAACTCCCTATGTAACTCTAAATTATCATAATACCTGAGTGAATTGAAATAAATTTTCCAAAAAGGAATCTTAGTCATCTAACCATCAAATCCTCTATACCCAACGTAACTGGTCAACCTCCCTTGCCTATATTGGACCACCTCTCTAAGGTTGTCATTTAATGTCCTCTGGTCTCAATCCTATATGCACCTCTTAATAGTGCTCTATGATCCCTGCGTGTGCTCTCCTCTTGTGCTCTACCTTGTCCTATCACCATCTCAAAGTATATGGCACCTCTGTCCCCATATGATGGTGTGTATTGTAGGGAAGTCCTCGAGGCCTCTCTATTGCTATATGCTCTCAAGCCTAAATTTGTACCAATAAGTTGTAGCTTGGTCCTAGTTGCCCACTCATGCTAACTTCGTATATCTCTCGATAGATTAGTGATAGCAATGTAGATGCCCATGCATACACATATGCATCCTCTACTAGATTCCATACAATCCCTAGTAGGTTCCATGGGAACCATAATATTGAAGAATCTAGTAGAATGAATATCAAGATCAATAGCATGGCTAGGTGTGGCACAACTTGAACACCTTGGAGGTATAGTAATCCTCATATCACACATTGCCACAGTGGATGTTAACATCCTCCCACCCATCCCCAAAATATCTCCCATCGCTATTTTTTTTTGCTCAATGTCTACTGCTATAACAAAGATCCATTCCATAGGTATCTCATATATCCTATAGATGTCCTCTAAGATCATTATCATTTCCTTCATAGATAAATGGAAAGTACCTCAGTCAAGATCCCATCGCTCGTATAGTGTTGTCATATATGTGTGATCCACTATGAAACACTCTAACCATACCACTCCCTCAAAGCTTATAGCCCGTAGCCACTACCATTTTTCTTGTGTGATATCTCTCCTCAAATCCTTGAGGACTAGCCAAAATCAGTGTCAAGGTCGTAAAAATACCATCTGCATTTACATTCCTTGTTACTAAAACATACAAACAAGCAAAACCAAGACACATCCAACCCACCACATCAACATTAAACACAAAACACAATTAAAAAAATCATTGCAATACTGGTCATACAATTTGGTACGGATAAGATCATTTGTTCATGTATAGTCTTTGATCATATAAGACAATATTTTTGACAAAAAAATCCATATGATCTTGTATGGATGAGGTCATTTTTATATATATTGTCTTGTTTGTACAAGAATGTTCGTATGCTCCCACATCAAATACCCACCAAAAAAAACAACACCAAACCACACACACAAACAACACACATCACACATACATTCATGCATTTTTAATTTTATCTACTCTAGCCTAGCACATTATAGTGTTTTATTTCACTAAATTCCCCCCCCAAAAAAAAAAAAAACAACCCCTAACAACAAACAACACACATCATGCATACATTCATGCATTTTTAATTTCATATTCTCTAGCCTAGCATATTACAGTGTTTTATTTCACTAAAAACAAAAATAAATACATAAAAATCCCTAAGATTCCTTTTAAAATTCACATAGTTAGGATAAAACTCTAATAACATATCCTCCTTGCCTATCACCTCTCTATCCCATGCCACTACCCGCCATCTCGAGCCTCAAATTCGATAACCCTTCATATCACTTTCTTCCTCTCGTCCATCGCTCTCTCATTATCTTGTCAGTTGCTCAATGTGATCGTGCACTTTTTATATTTTCCTTTGTACGGGATATTTTGTACGATATTGCACAAAAAGGCTTTTAGGATGGCCTTGCTCAACAAGATTATCAAGACAATCTTGCAAAGTGAAACTGTCAAGTCGGTCTTGCATATTCTTGCATAATTTCATCATTTGTCCTTCTTGCCATATTCTCCTATCTATTGTGCAACAATTTTGGTCAAGCACTTCATTGTTTCCTTTTATTTTCTCATCCCTCAACTCATCACTTGAGGGAATAAATATTACCCATAAATTTTGCCTTTAATAGATTCAATACCTACATACTCAATCCTCGAATTGCATGTGTCTAAGAGCTTTGCCTGATATTATCACTAACCCTCCTCTGCTAGGGTAAAAATTAAAATTTCTCCTCTCAATAAAAATCTAATTCAATCCCAATTTAGTAGGCTCCACACCAATGTCTATACGATTACTCACACATTCACTTTATTGAAGTGGCAAAGTAAGTCCACCTATCTAATCGATGCTCATATCACAAGGATACATACTCTTGGCTAGTTAGTTTACTAAATAAATTGAGCTCATCAATCTATCAAAAGCAAAGTGTGAATAATATTTATCCCTTCCATAATTGGAGCATCATGCATTGTTCATAATTTAAGGTAACCTTACATTTTCCCTATCAATTATCATTTTAATGCGCTAAAGTCCATGGTAAACCACCATCACAATCCATTATCAATCCATATTTTCCATCATTAGTCACCCATCCTTGTGTCATGTGTTTTTGCACTATATCATTTCTACACACAACGTAGTACAAAAAAGGAAAAATGTAGACACCTAAAAGTTTTATATTAACATTGGTTCAATGTTGTTCATATTTGCAGCTAAGTGGAGAAGGCAAGCCTAGCCCCATTGAATGGGAGATCCATGGTTTGAACCTCTACAATGCAAAAGGGACACAAAAAAATCTCTTGTGGCTTCCCTCTAGATAGTGGTATACCCATATGGGATGACATTGTCAACCACCTAAGAGCGGCTCTTGAGGTTTCTTTCTAACCTTTAATTTTTTTTGCCCCTAAGGGCTAGGTGTATTGGTAGTTGCTCGTCTAGTCAGGCACTTACCAAGAAGACACCTAGGTTCAAACCTTAAGAGCAACCTGTTTGTAAAGTTAGTAGTATGATTTGAATCCTCTGAGTGTGCACAAGACTGATGACAATGGTACAAATTCCAAGAAACTGGTGGTCCCCTCACACTGGATCAACAAAAACGATGTGGAATAGGTTTGGTGGGAGCATCCCCTATGGTTTGAACCCTACGCTTGTTAGTTACTAAAAATTGTGTGGTTGTAATGAATTCTCTTATGAATAAAAAACATTGGTTCAATGTTAATATTTAATAAATTTATAATACATTGCAACCTTATAAATATTAATATTGACTATCCTAACCCCTTTGACCATCTTGAACCTTCTCCTAACCTAATCCATTATCATAATGATACCATCCCCTCTATTCTAACCCATAGTCCATATCACCCTAATTAACATTAATTCTTCTTCTCTCCTCCATCTCCATGCATTATTAATGTATTTGGGTGATGATTTTATCCACCCATGATCATTAATGAGCCATGTCATTTCCATATCCATGCTTCATTAATATATTTGGGTGAGGATTCTCTCCACCCATGATCATTAATGAGGTAACGTTACTCCCATCCCTCATGCCCATTAATGACACATGCCATGTGGGTGAGGATTCTCTCCACCCATGGCACATTAATGAAGTGTGTCATAATCTAAATAAATAGTATTGCACATTTGGTCATCTATTCAACTAAGTGGAGATGCTCAAGATTCCTCCCTTCCCTCAACATGTCACTTATCCACCATGTTGTTTCATCCCCATCCTGATCATCACCTTTGGGTAAATTATAAGTAGATGTTCATTTACTTTTATTTTTAGAGAGGCATAGAATATTTCAAGAAAACTTTATCATATTTTAGCTAGAACATATTTTGTAGGAATTTTTATTGTTAATTACAAACATTGTGTGCCTCTCCATGCATGTTTGTGTTTTATAAAATCATGTGCAGGTCATAGCTTCCACAAACACCAAATTTGGAGCACAGGTTCTTGGAAGCATACAAAAGATATCCTCCAAAGAAAATTTGTATCTGACCATCCTAGTCAAGACCATCATGATGGTCTTGCAATCAAAACCATCAAGATGGTCTTGCTTAGCACCCAGATATAAAAATTTGTGACAAATCATCCAAAAATATGAGCAAAATGGTTTTATGTGATTTTATGTTGTTTTGATATTATTTTTAAGCAAAACTGGTGAGGAGGTAAGGTACTACTTAATCACCTCAAAAGCGTCTTGACACTCCTTGGACCATTGGAATGTGACCTCCTTTTACAATAGGTGACTGAAAGTCTTGCACTTATTGAATATCTACATGATAAAGCGACTAATAACTTGAATATTACCTTGCAAGGTTCATAATTAATTCAGATTTGTAGGGGGAGGCATCTTCCTAATAGCCTTGACTTTGTTGCGGTCCACTTTTATACCCCTCTGAGAGACAATAAATTCCAAAAAATTACCTAAGGTAACACCAAAGACACATTTCTTAAGATTTAGCCTAACCTTATGCTCCAAAAGTTGGTTGAAAACTTTATGTAAAATATCAACATGTTGATCACTCATTTTGAATTTAGCCAGTAAATCATCCACATACTCCTCCATAATGTCATGCATGTAATCGTATAAAATATAGTTCATGGTGTTCTGATAGGTAGCGCCCATGTTATTAAGACCAAAGGGTATGAATTTGTAGCAAAATGTCCCCCAAGATATGGTAAAGGATGTTTTGTGTTGATCATCAAGATTAACATGAATTTGATTATATCTTGAAACACCATCCATGAGGGAGAGCATTTCATGACCTGTGATGGAGTCAACCAAAGTGTCGATGATCAAAAGAGTTGTTAAGATCTTAAAATTCTATGCATATGTGTATCCCCGCATTGGGCTTTCCAATGGGTACCATATTGGAGACCCACTTTGGATAGTCTATGGGTTGAATAAATCCCATATGTAAGAGTTTTTGCAACTCTTCTTTAACCATGAGAGTGATTGTGGGATGCATCTTGCATAGCTTCTATTTTATTAGCTTAGAATTGCTATCTAGGGAAAGGTTGTGGACTATGATATTGGGATCAAGGCCAGGCATATCAGTGTAGGACCATAAAAAAATATCCTTACACTCGGTTAGGAGGGTAGTAAAATGCTCTCTCTTTGAATGACAAACTCTTTTCAAGTTTGAGAATGTGAGGATTAACAAGGTTAGAATTGAGGTTTATGTTAATGGTTTGCTCCACAATCATGTAGGAGCCATTTTCTATCTAGTGAGGGGTAGGGATAAGGAGCAAATAATCCATGACATTTTTAGCAAAGATGGCTTTGTCATCATTGACTTTAGCTTAGAAAATAGTAGACCAAGGATGAGAAGGAGAAGGGGGAAATAGATATTGAATTGATGGATAAATTACTTTATGGGAATTAAATTAAGAGACAAGAGAAAAGAAGGAATTTGCTTGAAGTCAATGTAACGGGGATCAATATTGAGAGTGTAGGTAGATCAACCGTAGAGCAAAGCAGGTAAAAATGTCTATGAAGATCATGTTGATCGTGGGTGGTATTGAATGGATGGGTGTGCTAAAGGATGGATTTGACAGGCTCTTGTGGAAGAGGTATGAGTTGGGAAAATATAGGAGGATGAGGGTTAGGTTAAGGTGGAGGATGCGGTAAGAGGAGAGAGGGATGAAGGATGTGGTGACCAGTGGACACTCTAGTGGGAGAAGTACTAGAAGGATAGGGAGTGGCATGGGGAATAGATGAAGGTGATAATTATGATTGTTAGAATATTTGATGATAAGAATGATATGGGATGACACATCTTTAGAACTATCAAAAGCAATTGAAATATCAATGAACTGCTCATCAATATCATTGTTGAAAGTGTCGAAGAAAAGGACATGAAGCATCACAACTTATAACCATTCAAGAGGAATGAGGTGAGAATATTTAAGGTCAATATATGTATCAACATTATCTGTCTCACGATTAAGGTTAAGACAAGCAGAGCCTTCCTCAAGGGGGACGATGATGTAACCCATGAAATAACCTAGGCCAAATTTATCTTTGGAAAACTAGCAAGGAGGCTCGACGACATACCATAGAACCTAGTCATAGTGACCAAGGTTGAATCCTTACCATTGGAAATGTTAAAAATATCACATGGTGAAGGAGGGGTTAGAAAGGTAGTTAATATTCCCACAAAATGGTGCCTCATGTTCTTTGGGTGTAAGTTTTTTGGAGTAATCAACTCCTCCATACACAAAATTGATATGGTTTGACAAGGGGGCAATAGGGAAAATAACACCAATAGTCAGTGACGTGTCATGAGGACAATCAAAATTCTTAAGGGATTCTATTTTAGGAGAGAAATTTACGTACTCCCCTGGACTAGGACTAGACAAATGAACAAACACATGGGGTAACCCATGACTCATAGGTTGAATGGGAGAACTCGAACTAATGGGATTTAGGAAAGAGGGTGGATCAAGCGAGGAAGATGCAGAAATAGATTGGAAGACAAAGTTGAGGATAGAGGAGTTGGCGAGGGAGTAAATGGAGGAGTAGATTAGGAAGGAATGGAAGATGAAGAATTTGGTGAATGGAAAGACACATTAGCATGTCCATGGGTGGAGGAAGTGGAATAAAAGGGATGCAAAAATTGGGAATCATATAGAGCAACTCGTTGCTCCCAAGAGTGGCCCTCTTAAGGAGTGGGCATAGGAATGGATGGAATAGGAGGATATGGTGAATGGGATAGATATGATGAAGGAATAGGAGGACTGAGATGAGGCATGTGAGGAATAGAAGGTGGGAGAGGTGGAACAAGAAAAGGGGTAGGAAGAAGAGGAGGAACAATTGAAGACACACAAATAAAAGAGATAAAGGAAGGAATAAATAGAGAAGCAGATGGAGGAGGAGGTCAAATATAAGGGATAAGGGGAGGGCACATTGATAAAGAAGGAAGATATCTAGGTAGAGGAGGATAGTAGATGGGTCATGAAGGGATGATAGATTGCAGTGAAGGATGAGGTTGATGGATAGGAGGAAGATGGTTAGTCACCACAGGATCTAATGAGATTGCAGGCTAGGGTGTTATTTTGATAGGAGGAATGAATGACACCTAGGTAGAGATAAGAATACATTGTATTTCCTAATCCATAGTCATCCTAGAAACACATTATATTGCATCTCACCTTCAATCACATGGAGAAAGGTAGGTATGGTCTTCACGCCAACCTTAACAAGAAGGACAATTGTACTAAGAATTAAGCACAAAGTATCATTAAAGACCCACAAGATAATACTAGGAGTGATAAGATGACTAGAGGAGAGTTGAATATGGGACAAGGTGACTAAAGAAATGATGTTGATGGAAGAGCCATGTCAATGAGAATGCGCTTAAATATTGTACCATATACGTGTTCCACTATATGCATAGGGGTATCAAGCCCTATACCCTTAAGAGTCTTGATTTCATGATCATAAAAGATGGTAGAGAGTGACATGCAAGTCCTCACACTACCCATGAATCTAGCAAAGGTATTTGGATCATGTATTTCTAGATATATGGACCGTAAGATGACATTCAAAACCTTATAATGATCTAGATACTAGAGACTAGCCAATATCATTTTCAAACTATGGGTTAAACGATCATAACAAGTCATGGAGGAGGAACTCCTTGAACATGGGGAATGGTTGATGATGAAGGTGCAATTTGAGGGTCATGTTGTTGAGGTGGTCACCCAAGATGTATTTGATTTCTAGTGCCAATGTTGATCATACCCATGAAACCTTGGTTGGATTGGATGTCATTTACATGATTAATGTGTTGA
Organism: Wollemia nobilis; assembly: GCA_028583015.1. Classification (NCBI taxonomy): domain Eukaryota; kingdom Viridiplantae; phylum Streptophyta; class Pinopsida; order Araucariales; family Araucariaceae; genus Wollemia; species Wollemia nobilis. Next base: position 507,514 of record JAQPPZ010003263.1, on the reverse strand, counting down.
GATGCAGTTGAAGAAGTGGAGGTGTCTATATTTTGGGTATCCCATGCTGAGGTAATGGATTTTGATAAATACCAAGGTTTTGGTTGGAAGGGGCTAAGGGATTATCCACTATTAGTTTAACTCGATCAATCATATCTTGGACCAGATGTAAAATGTGATAATCATTAATATTGTGACCTTGTTGTCGATGGTAATTGAAAATTGGGATTCTCAGGATGAGTTTTAGGTAAGAAAATCATTTTTGCATCATAAAGATTTTGAAATATATTGGAAAATGGATCAGAGAGGAGCATGAAATTATGAGGTGGAAGAGGTGGGCATTAAGGGCAATTAGAAGTTTGTTTAGAAAAATATAGGATGGTTGCCTGCACAGGGGCTGCTTAGGGTTGGAAAGCCTGTTGCTATAATTGAGTACAATGTTGTTGGGGGTCTATGGGAGTACTCAATAATATTTGATTCACCTGGGGCCTTATATTGGCAATCAGTATTTTTGCCCTTGTTGGATTTATTAGGGTATTATTTCTTTCTAATCTTAAGTTCCCATTTTTGAATATTGGTTTTCTCAATGGCTTTCACTTGGGTAATGGCTTCCTTAAAAGAGCAATGTTTAATTTGTAAAGTAGTGGAGATATGTTTAGCACAACTCTTGGCAAACATCTTCACCAGCTCAGTAGAGGAAATGGAGAATATTAAATCATGAATAATCCCATGCCACCTAGAAACATAATCATTGATCGACTCATCATAAAATTGGCAAAGACTATACAGATTTGATAAGGACGTATTTTTTTTTAATATTGATTGAAAAATGTTCCAAGAAGATATTATCCAATTTCTCAAAAGTAAAGATGTTATGTTGAGGCAAGTTAAACCAATTTGAGGCTTGGCCCCCAAGAGACATGGCGAAGGTTTACAACATGTGAAGATCACTACCATGGATTTGGTAGCATAAAGACTTGAAGTTTCTCAAGTGATCTTTAGGGTCTTCCTTCATCTTGAATTTCTCAAACTTAGGCATCTCAAATTGGTAAGGATATTGATGGGCTGGAACTAACAGGTGAATGGGTTCATTGAAAATTTGACTATATGTGGGCTTTTTATACCTATAGCTAGTTGGATGCATTTCAATATTGTTGAGTCAGTCTGTTAGATGTTAAATTTCATATTAAGGGGCTTGAGGTGCTTGGGTAAGGACAACAAGGAAATAGGAAGGCTCAAGGGGGTAGGGATATGGATAGGAAAAAAGATAGGATGAACACAGAGGTTAGGGGACATAAGTCGCATTAGGCACATGGGAGATAGAAGATGGTGGTAGATGTGGTGAAGGATATGATGACTTAGTAGGATAATTAGAATAAGGGGCTTGAGGTTCTTGCGTAAGGACAACAAGGAAATAGGAAGGCTCAAGGGGGTAGGGATATGGATAGAAAAAAATATAGGATGAACACAGAGGTTAGGGGACATAAATCACATTAGGCACATGGGAGGTAGAATATGGTGGCAGATGTGGTGAAGGATATGATGACTTAGTAGGATAATTAGAATGAGGATGTTGATAAGATGGCATAACTATCAAATGGGTTTGAGCCAATGGAATTTGATTTTGTATTAAAAGGGGTGGATGGGAACCTAAAACTATGAAGGTGGCCACTAATAGGGAGTAGATAGAGGTTGCTAAGAGGGTGAGGTGGTAGGCGAAGTAGGAGTCCAATGAGGTTGCATGAAATATGCAGGTGGGTGAGAAGAAGATAGAGAAAGATGCAATATAGTGAGAGGAGATTGAGAAGGGGGACTAGAAGTAATATGTAAAAGAAGATGAAACTGTTGCTGAGACATGCTAGCTCGATCATAATCCTTTATTGTTTGTTGTTTCCAAGTCTCAATAACATGCTGAGCATCAAGCTAATTTTATGCATATTTCTAAGACTCGGTAGAATTTTTATCAATATGGGAATCCTATTTGAGCAATATGTCATATACTCTTAACAATAAATATAGAAATTCCTATTATATTTATAATATAAAGTAACCTTATATGCCTCACATAATTATTGTAAAGGGGTAAAACTATAGACATGTACGATTCTCGATTGGATCTGTTAGGATCCGAGGTGACCACGGTGGGTGTCTCTACACTCAATGGACAAAGGAAAGGGTTTACCAAGAATTATTTTAGGACTCGTTCCAAGTTTGGGGTGGAAATATTTAATGTGTCAATTAAGCAATCATCTATGTTTGACCTCTATAAACTAAACTATGCAAATAAAAGAGTGATGCAAGACACACAAGATGCAAGAAAACAATATCTAACCCTAGTATAATTATTTGATTCAATGATTTCTAACCCTAAGTTGTAAGAAATGAAATCCTTTTTCTTTGAGTAAGGGCACAAGTAAAATGCACAAACAACACTAAACCCTAGATGCACGGTATTTTTTCTTATTATTTTGAATGCCTAAAAGGAATGTGATAAAATGTTTTTTCTTTTATTTATATTCTAGGTTTAAACAAAAATAAACAAAAGTAATCAACAAGCAACCTAGAAATCTACTAGGGCACTTACCTGAACCGATGTTTGATCCAAGTTTTATCTTGCGTCCAAAAATATCCAACAACTTCAACTTGAAAAATACTTTCACAAAAACTAAAAAATATGATCAACATTAGGGGATCTGCATAGGCTGTTGTGTGACTGAGCTTGAAGGCGTAGAAGTCAAGCCCCCTAGATCCTTGACCTTTAAAACACGAAAGAGAATGTTGTATTTTTTTGAAAATAGATAAACAAAATGCAAAGAAACAAAATAGTGTGAAAAATAGGATGTAAATAGCAGTATTATGTCCCAAATGCAATATACAAACACAAACCTAGGGTTTAGGAGCAAATATTGCCCCCAAACTTGACATAGTCAAAATCGTACCTTGTATGGGGCATCCATGATCTTGGATCTAACAAAATCATGCCCTATATGGGATGAGTACGATTTCGCAACAAATAAACAAAAACAACATATCAATATGAAGTGAGCAAAAATAAGGATACAATTTTTAGTCTACGAATGATAAAATGCACAAAACAAACTAGTGGTAACAAAAGCGACAAACAAAAGGATGAAGAGCTCCATAAGATAGTTGATTCCTCAAGGCTCCAACACTTGTCCACCAAGGGTCGTGAATCAACAATGCAAAAAAATAACACCAGATGAAAGCTTACCAAAGATCACTTGAACACTTGGAGAGCATGTGAAAAACTTGCCAAAGAATTCAAGATTTACCTCTTAACTTGCTAGTTGTCTTCGTCTTTTAATTTTACCCGTTAGAAAAAGAGGATCAAAACCCTTTTTTTATAAGGAATTTGAAACACAAATGGTCAGGAAAACCCTAAGGGAGGACCAACCTTAAAGAAGTTAGATCGAAAGTTAGGTTTTCTAAATAGAAAACCCTAACTTGCCAAAACCGCACCCCATAAGAGTCAATTGTGATTTCGACAAAACTAGGAGGAAAGAGGGGAGAAGAGAGGCTCAAACTTGCATTTGGGCAAGTTGGAGGGTCTCTCTAAGGTTCGAGAGAAAATGACCCACTTAGGTGGTCAATTTTCCATGTCTACAATTTAAACATTTTAAACAACTTTCATCAAATTTTTTTAGTTCAACCAATAAGATAATGGCATACATATCGTTTTCTAGTAAACATGGCAAGTATAATGCTAGTTCTATAAGCCCATAAAGTAGTATCTAATTTAAGGTGTCAATATCCTCAACTCTTTATTGGTATTAGTTAATATGGATTTAATAATCTCCATTTTGGCTTCATATTAGCCATTGGTTTGAGGATTATAGGGGGAGAAAAATACTTTACAAATATGAAATCTAACATAAAATTCTCTCATTTTGTTTCTAAAGATAATCCATAATCTATAATAAGGACATGGTAAATTCCAAAGTTCATGGCAAACATGGGTATGGATTTTTTTATGACAAATGACAAAATCTACCAATGTGATGAAAGTACTAAGGTATAATAAAATGATAATCATTAAATGATTCTAGGTTTATTTTACCTAATAACATTAATTTCCTACGTCTAAAAGGGTATGGGTTAAAGTTCTTTAAATGAGACATTAATGATGTGGATAAAAACTTGGATTTTTGTGACTTCTTTACAAAACCAATGGTAACATGTTTATAGATGGTCCCGAGGGGAGGACAACACAACAATTTAGGGTTTGGCTCTTTGAGAGATATAAGGTTCAAACCACAACATGCGTGTTAATCCCCTATTGGTAAGCGTATCTCTCACCCTTACGAGGGTTTATGACTAGGAGGATTGTTGAACCCTATACGTCAATCGTAGGGTTTATCACACTAACAAAATTAAAAAAAAACATGTTCATAGGTGAACCCAAAAGATCTTGAAAGCATCATCACCTCTAAGATGATCTCCAAATATAGGTTCTTTAATGACATGTCTCTTTTAAAAATATTAGATCACCTCTAATAGGCTTCTACTTCACTATTTTAGATATTCTTTTGTTTACATGACACTATTTAAATTTTCTTTACTTGTTCTACATAAATATTACAAAATACCACTAAACATCATATCCACACAAAATAGTGATAAAATTTTAAATATATTTATAACTCCAATATTCATTTATCTACATAATCAAAATTTTAGTTTTAGTTTCTTTAATATAAATTAATACAATTACAAATAATTTTATATAAAAATAAAATAATAATAATAATATCCTCTAATCAAATATCTTAAATTCAGATCAAGTTCACATCTTCACAATTGTTATTTGGACTCACTTATAATATTGAATGATAGACGGTTACCACAAGCATGCTACTGTCTTGACATAAGGACTCACCTTAAGTATACAATTCAAACAATAGAGGGTTACCACAAGCAATGCTACGTCTTGACATAAGGACTCACCTTAAGTATACAATTCAAACAACTTCATTGTAAATAGAGGGTTACCACAAGCATGCTACGTCTTGACATAAGGACTCAAACAACTTCATTGTAAATAGTGGGTTACCACAAGCATGCTACGTCTTGACATAAGGACTCACCTTAGGTATACAATTCAAGCTATACCTTCTTTGATAAATGCCTCTCCCACTTGTAACATAAACAATAAAAATAACACATTTTATTATAATTTTATTAATTTTTTAAAAATATAAAATTTATAAAATATAAAATTTTAAAATATATGAAAAAACCATGAATAATTACATACTCCGGTTAACAATGCACAATTTAATAAAAGGAAAATATATATATCAGATCAATACTTTTATGAATAAAAATTAAAACATATTAAAAAAATTAATACGTAAGCAAATACATTAACTGTATTTAACGGTCTTCAGCCCCCAAAATAAAAATATTCCCAACTATTTCAATAAAGCATCTAACATTGCGGCTTACCACCCGGAAAACACTATCTTTAGCAGACTGACAGCTGGCCACCGCAAATAGGCTTGACAAATGCCAGGGCGAGAGTCCCATTACTTTTAAGCCGGCAGAACACAAATTATGTCAAATCGTGAGTACACTTTCAACAGCGATACAAGCTTCGGGAGCCATAAAAGGACCTCACGGAGGCGGTGGCTCTTTTCAACTTCCAACTTCAATCACTGTCCGCGTGCTTCAGGTCCTCCATCTTCCTAGAAGGATCACATGTTTGAGATTTGCTTCGAAGCGGCTGAGATCTACTCTTGCCGGACAACCTATTATAACTCATGTAGAGATGTAAGCTCTCCAAATGATGCCGGAAGACGCTCCAAATCCACGAGGTCACGCAAATCTAAATGCTTTAGGGCTTTGAGTTCCCCAATTGATTCTGTAACACACTGCAGAGCTGTGCAGCCGTGTAAATGTAATTTTTCTACGGCTGCAAGTTGTCCAAAGGATTCCCAAGCTCCAAAATCTGCCATTGAAACAAAAACTTATGTCCATAGGGCTTTGAGTTCCCCAAATGATTCTGGAAGACACTGCAAAGCTGTGCAGTCGCTTAAATTTAATTCCTCTAGGGCTTTTGAGTTCCCCAAATGATTCTGGAAGACACTGCAAACCTGTGCAGTCGCTTAAATCTAATTCCCTTAGGGCTTTGAGTTCCCCAAATGATTCTGGAAGACACTGCAAAGCTGTGCAGCCGCTTAAATATAATTCCCTTAGGGCTTTGAGTTCCCCAAATGATTCTGGAAGACACTGCAAAGCTGTGCAGCCGCCTAAATATAATTCCCTTAGGGCTTTGAGTTCCCCAAATGATTCTGGAAGACACTGCAAAGCTGTGCAGCCGTTTAAATATAATTCCCTTAGGGCTTTGAGTTCCCAAATGATTCTGGAAGACACTGCAAAGCTGTGCAGCCGCCTAAATCTAATTCCCTTAGGGCTTTGAGTTCCCCAAATGATTCTGGAAGACACTGCAAAGCTGTGCAGCCGCCTAAATCTAATTCCCTTAGGGCTTTGAGTTCCCCAAATGATTCTGGAAGACAAAACAAAGCTGTGCAGCCGCCTAAATCTAATTCCCTTAGGGCTTTGAGTTCCCCAAATGATTCTGGAAGACACTGCAAAGCTGTGCAGCCGCCTAAATCTAATTCCATTAGGGCTTTGAGTTCCCCAAATGATTCTGGAAGACACTGCAAAGCTGTGCAGCCGCCTAAATCTAATTCCCTTAGGGCTTTGAGTTCCCCAAATGATTCTGGAAGACACTGCAAAGCTGTGCAGCCGCTTAAATCTAATTCCTCTAGGGCTTTGAGTTCCCCAAATGATTCTGGAAGACACTGCAAAGCTGGGCAGCAGCATAAATTTAATTCCCTTAGGGCTTTAGTTCCCCAAATGATTCTGGAAGACACTGCAAAGCTTTGCAATCATATGTGGACTCGCTAAAATCAGATTGGCGCGCAGCAATTAGCACTCTCAATTCTTCTGGTAGCTGCATCAATATTGCAATTTGATTGTCAGGACCTTCTCCTACATGCCCACAAGACTTTGGTAATTATCAGGAGATTCATGCTTACAATGCAGATGACTTACCTTATACATACTGAAACCTTTTTTGAAAAGAGGCCCTACGTAGAACGCCAATTTTGGAAGTCTCTCTAAATTCACAGGCAAGCAAGGAATGTCACCACCTACTTTAAGATATCTTAGTTCTTTAAATGTCACCTCACATCGGCTACTGTCCGTCACGTACCCTCGAAGAGCCAGAACTCGTAACTTTGTCATTGCTTTCAGGTGTTGCTCTTCAACTACACATTCAGGTTCATCCACGAGCCAAACTCCTCGAATATCTTTGAGCCTCTGCAGAATTGTAACAAAGATTAGAAACTGTTAGAGGAGATAGGTTTGTCATTTTGAAGTATGAAATAATGACGATGGGTACCTGCTCATTTGCAGCATCAATCAAAGATTCCACATTCATGATTCTCGTGGATTCCGCTTTGTTTCGCCCTCTTTCTCGAATTATATCATGAACAATCAATTTCTCCTTGTCGTCAGACCTTTGTACAAAAGCCGCTTCTTCGAGGGATGTCAGTTCCTGTGCTCCCACAATATACTCCACATAAGAAGGATCCATATTATAAAAAAAACAGCATATATCCAGAAATGCTTGTTGACTGGACTCTTCCAACTGGTCATATACGAAATCAGTAAGAGTCTTGCCCAGATCGTCTTCTTTATTCTGCTCTCCACTTTTTAAGGCTCGAAGGATGTCACTACACTTGTCTGCCCTATATCCTTGTTTTTTAAAATGACCTTGGACAATTTTCAGAACTAGCGGAACCCCTTTGCATGTATTGACAAGCGTGTCTACATCTTTTTCTTCGATATTGTCCAGCTGTTGACCTGCAAAGCCTTTGAGCAAAAACTTCTTTGCCTCTTGGTCTGAAAGAGGCTGGACAGGATACTGTTGGCGCTCAAGGCCAGCTTCATCTTCTATAAACATATCAGTGGCGCCTAAGTCCCGAGTTGTTACGAGGATTCGACTACCCTTGGGGAGGCCTTTCATGTCCCTAGGCAGGAGCTCATCTAGGTCTTGTTTCCTTAGGGCATTATCAATGAACAGAAATATAGGTTTATTCCCTTCTTCCTGAAATGCTTCTGTCAAAACATCCCGACCGTGCCAGGGATCTCTAACCTCTGTTTTTGTCCTCTTTGTATAGTTGGGGAACAGATCATTTAATATCTGTTCCTGCATTTTTTTGATATCATTCTTGTGCGAGTCTATGTTGAAGTTGACTCTGGTGTAGTGATAAGGCTCGCGATCTATATTAGCAACAACAGCTTCCGCCAGAGTTGTTTTCCCCATTCCCCCGAAGCCATAAATAACAACAGCGATCCGCGGCTTGTCTCCGGATTGGAGGAACTTTATCACTTCAGCTTTTCTTTCGTGTAATCCAACTGACAATGTAACAGAAAATAAGTCATGACAAACGCTACATTTAAGAGCTCATGTTTTAAAATCAAACATTCCATAGCCTTTGTATTGTGCAAAATTGATAAATCTCTATAAAAGAATTTATTCATGAAGAGAAAAGCTGGAAGGTGTAAGCAGCCTCCAATGATGTACTTGTGCAGTTTTGAGAGTCCCCGAAAATGTACATATTCCAAAAGCAATTATTTGTAAATTTAAAGAAGAAATATTAGTATAAAATATAATTTTATAGTGGATGTGTTTCTTTAATGGAGTTATTATAATAGGTTGAGGATTCTGGATCAAAACTCATATCTTAATATTACTCAAAAATATATATAATATAAATAATTACAATAAAAATATTAAATACGTAAAAGAAAAGTCAAAGCTCATGTTTTTAATAATACTGTTTTGGGAGCTATCGTTTAGATAATAGATTTATTTAAAATTCGTTAAATCTATTTAAATGAAAATACAAAAATAACCTTGTTAATATAAAAAAGTTTGTTACAATTATAATTTATTAATAGAGTTTTTTTCAATATAATATTTTTAATAATTTAATTGATATTATTTAAATAACAAATTTATAAAATACGATAAAATTTACTTAATTTAAAAGATATTGATAAATGAATATTATGTTAAAAATAAGCAAGTAACCTTTTTTTTTAAAGGTTAAGGTCCAAACCACCGTGTGGGAGTGTGTGAGGGGTGGGTGTGTGGTGGCGGTGTCTTAAATTCTCTATAGATAAGCATAGTTATCTGACCGGTGGTTATAGTTGGGAGGAGATTGCTCATTCTTGTGTGTCACTAACCAAATAAAATAAATAAATAAACAATTAAATAAAAAATATTATTTTTTGCTTGAAGTATAAAAAAATATGATTTTTGAAAATAAAATTGTTAGAATTTACAATAGTTAAAAGATTATCCAAGAGCAAGCAAATTATTTAAAAAATGTTTAGAAAGTTAGTATTAATAGATGTATCTATGTACCATAAATGATGGAAAAAAATATTAAACAAATGAAAACTCAATATTATAGATGAATGTATGTGTATGTGTTTATACCATTAAAGTATAAAAACATTAAACTTAACATATCAACAATAATATAACCTTTAAAAACCCCAAAATTAAATTAACAAAAAAATTAATAATTAGAAATCTTTAAAAAAATATATATTATATTATATTATTAAAAAAAAAAAAAAACACTTGAAATATTTTTGTTTATATTAAAATTCCTAATGATATAGCTCTAGCCTTCTCGGTAAGAAACTGTTTTAAAAAAAATTATCTTTATTAAAAATGAACACTTAATAAACACTAGAAATATATGCAAACATGAACATAAAAAAATTAACGCGAATATCTTGATTTTTTCTACCTGCGTTTTCTGGGTATCGGGGCCGTATCAGAGGATGAACAACAACTGCTCCTTCCACCACGGCAGTCAAGGTGAGATCTCCACGAAGGTCATCTATCTCTTTCTCGAGACTACTCAAAATTTCTTTGTTCACAAATGCTTTCAAAAATCTGGAGTATTTTAAAAATCCCCACTATTTAAGTTAAAGTACGGATCCAAAGCAACGAATTACAACTACTTAAGTATTGTCTGGAAGAAGAAAAAGTGACATGAGTTTTTTATTTAAAAAAACATCAATTAACCTGGATAACTTATGCGAAGACAGTTGGGAAGCGCACACCATGCATCCCTTGACAATCACCACGGTAGCTCTTTTCAATTTGTCTCCGTCGTCTGGGAGCTGGTAGTCTAATTTTTTAACGTGATCTAAAAGATCAACCAATTTTTGCAACAGATTTAAGCATCTTTCATCGTTATCAGACATTGCATTGGCTGTGCGCAACATATAACCAATCACCGACAGCCCTGCCACTAACCAGTGTACACTTCCCAGCTCTTGGAGTACATCTCCTAGAGCAGAGTTCACAAAATCTTTCAGCACATTGAAAAATAAAATTAAAAAAATATAAAAACAAACAAGCAAACAATTTACACCCGACAAAAGAAAATAGAATTTCTTTACATTGTTGCTTGATTTCTCAACATGGTCGGTGAGAAATTTAAAAAATGTTTCCCCGCTGTCAATGAAACGCGAAGCCACACTTTGAGAACTTTCTGCTTTATCTTCCACAGACTGGAATGCCAAATATCACAAAACTTTAAGTGAAAAAATAAAAATAAAAATGTTATTATTGCATTAAAAAGAGAAAACCCAAGTTCTATACTAACCTTTCCAGTTCGCAAATCTCGAATGATTTTGATTAATTCATCAACCTTGCTTACATCATTTACGGCTTTTAATTGAGCTATGACTTCGTCCAAAGACAGTGGTGGTGTCGCCTGGGATGGCGATGCATTGCTCGCCCTCTCCTCCCTTCCACGGCCGAAACAACGGCAACCAAAACAACCGGCCATAGCGAACTTTCTGATGCGAAGATCAACTAACGATTATTGGTCGTTGATATCAACACCCTCTTATCTTAGAGACCCCTTCTTCGAAAACACCATAATTATAGTATGGATTGCCTTTTCACAGATGCCCCAGAGCAATTTGAATGGCTCGGACGTAGTCTCGCTGAATTCTTCTACAACGTTGCTGCAACAAAGATGTCCCGCTACAATAAGTAATTAATAATCGCCGCCCAAAAATTCCCTGTTCTTTCATCTCTATCAAGTGTGAAAATGAGAGAAAAAATACAAAGCAGCTTCTTCCTCAGGTCAATGAAAAGAAAAGCATCTGTCCCCCCTTGCCAAGCAAAGGTTCCCCACACTGTCAAATCAAAAGGAAAGGAAGTCCCTTATGCAAGGGATCTAATCAAGTCACTTACAATAAAAATCAATTAAGAGCTAAATCTTTTAATCCTCAATATCCTTTAACTTTATCCTCGTTTCATAATGGTGAAGTATGGAAACAGAGTCACAAAAGGGCGTTCTTCTCATTTTAATGTTTCTTTAAACCTTGGGCTACAAAAAGTAATTAATTTACGCCCCCCCAAAATTCGCCATTATTTCATTATCCCATCTCTATCAAGTGGGAAAAAACAAAACAAAAGAGCATCTTCCTTGCGTCAAAGATGCCCCAAAGCAATTTGAATGGCTCGGACGTAGTCTCGCTGAATTCTTCTGAAACGTTGCTGCAACAAAGATGTTCCGCTACAATAAGTAATTAATAATCGCCGCCCAAAAATTCCCTATACTTTCATCTCTATCAGGTGTGAAAATGAGAGAAAAAATACAAAGCAGCTTCTTCCTCGGGTCAATGAAAAGAAAAGCATCTGTCCGCCCCTTGCCAAGCAAAGGTTCCCCACACTGTCAAATCAAAAGGAAAGGAAGTCCCTTACGCAAGGGATCTAATAAAGTCACTTACAATAAAAATCAATTAAGAGCTAAATCTTTTAATCCTCAATATCCTTTAACTTTATCCTCGTTTCATAATGGTGAAGTATGGAAACAGAGTCACAAAAGGGCGTTCTTCTCATTTTAGTGTTTCTTTAAACCTTGGGTTACAAAAAGTAATTAAGTTACGCCGCCCCAAAATTCGCCATTATTTCATTATCCCATCTCTATCAAGTGGGAAAAAAAAAACACAAAACAAAAGAGCATCTACCTTGCGTCAAGGAAAAGAAAAGCATCTGTCCGCCTCTTGCAAGCAAAGGTTCCCCACACTGTTAATTCAAAAGGAAAGGAACTCGCTTCTATTCAACGCATCTAATAAAGTCATTAGATTTCACCTTGATTTAAATATTTAAATCAAAAGCACGCTTACATTTTTTTAAAGGTTTCTACATGGGCTTTATTGTATGAGATTTAAAGTTGTTTTATTAAATATATATTGTTTTTACAGTGTCACCTTTTTAAGTTTGTTTTTCAAGTGTTTTTATGCCCTTTTGTTATATGTTTATGTATTTGGTTTTAGACACTATTTAAAATCCGCTTAATATAATTCTAACTATTTAGAGAAAAAAATAATTATAATAACATGTATATAAATTCATAAGTTAAATTAATAACATGTATACAAATTCATAAACTAAATTTGTATAATCTATATCTTACAATGTATATTAATTATTCGGGCAGATGGAATTAGGTATAGGGACAAAAGGTAACCCATTTGCCGGGCCTGAGAAGTAACAAGTGTATGGTACAACAACCTAGTGTTATGTTTAATAAGTGCTAGAGTTGTATGTTTTTTGTTTTATTTTGAATAGTCCAGCGACAAGTATAGGACTACATACCCTAAGTATGGCTTAATGTGGGTTTTGGGGAGATCCATTTTGTATTTTGATTATATAGCTTGGAAGAGGCTAAAACCAACCCATTTTGATTATGTAAAAGGTTTGTGGACCTGATAAACATCTATACCTAATACTAGACATTCAACAGAGTCACAAAAGGACGTTCTTCTCATTTTAATGTTTCTTTAAACCTTGGGCTACAAAAAGTAATTAATTTACGCCGACCCAAAATTCGCCATTATTTCATTATCCCATCTCTATCAAGTGGGAAAAAAAAAAAATGGCAAAACAAAAGAAAAGAGCATCTTCCTTGCGTCAAAGATGCCCCAAAGCAATTTGAATGGCTCGGACGTAGTTCTCGCTGAATTATTCTGAAACGTTGCTGCAACACAACTGTCCCGCTACAATAAGTAATTAATAATCGCCGCCCAAAAATTCCCTGTTCTTTCATCTCTATCAAGTGTGAAAATGAGAGAAAAAATACAAAGCAGCTTCTTCCTCAGGTCAATGAAAAGAAAAGCATCTGTCCGCCCCTTGCCAAGCAAAGGTTCCCCACACTGTCAAATCAAAAGGAAAGGAAGTCCCTTATGCAAGGGATCTAATAAAGTCACTTACAATAAAAATCAATTAAGAGCTAAATCTTTTAATCCTCAATATCCTTTAACTTTATCCTCGTTTCATAATGGTGAAGTATGGAAACAGAGTCACAAAAGCGCGTTCTTCTCATTTTAATGTTTCTTTAAACCTTGGGCTACAAACAGTAATTAATTTACGCCGCCCCAAAATTCGCCATTATTTCATTATCCCATCTCTATCAAGTTGGGAAAAAAAAAAAAACAAAACAAAAGAGCATCTTCCTTGCGTCAAGGAAAAGAAAAGCATTTGTCCGCCTCTTGCAAGCAAAGGTTCCCCCACACTGTTAATTCAAAAGGAAAGGAACTCGCTTCTATTCAACCCACCTAAAAAGTCATTAGATTTCACCTTGATTTAAATATTTAAATCAAAAGCACGCTTACATTTTTTAAAAGTTTTCTACATGGGCTTTATTGTATGAGATTTAAAGTTGTTTTATTAAATATATATATTTTTTAAAAGTTTTCTACATGGGCTTTATTGTATGAGATTTAAAGTTGTTTTATTAAATATATATTTTTTTAAAAAGTTTTCTACATTTGCTTTATTGTATGAGATTTAAAGGTGTTTTATTAAATATATATTTTTTTTACAGTGTCACCTTTTTAAGTTTGTTTTTCAAGAGGAAACATATCCGCAACATGTGAGGGGAGAGATTTGAACCTCGGGCCTCTCGATAACTAGAGAGTTTTAACTATCCGTTTGCTCTCCAACTCCTCTACATGAGTTTTTTCAAGTGTTTTTATGCACTTTTGTTATATGTTTATGTATTTGGTTTTAGACATTATTTAAAATCCACTTAATATAATTCTAACTATTTACAAAAACAAAATACTTATAATAACATGTATATAAATTCATAAATTAAATTAATAACATGTATACAAATTCATAAACTAAATTTGTGTAATCTATATCTTACAATGTATATTAATTATTCCGGCAGATGGAATTAGGCAGAGGGACAAAAGGTAACCCATTTGTCGGGCCTGAGAAGTGACAAGTATATGGTACAACATCCTAGTGTTATGTTTAATAAGTGCTAGTGTTATCTGTTTTTTGTTTTATCTTGAATAGTCCAGCGACAAGTATAGGACTACGGACTCTAAGTATGGCTTAATGTGGGTCTTGGGGAGATCCATTTTGTATTTTGATTATATGGCTTGGAAGAGGCTAGAACCAGCCCATTTTGACTATGTAAAAGGTTTGTGGACCTTATAAACACCTCTACCTAATACCAAACAAAAATGTACATTAATTATTCATTATACAAGTGAGATCATGAATAACAAGAGAAACAAGTTAAAAAATAGGTATGTACCACTTGAAGTACAGGAAGAAAAAAGAAAAAAAATTAAATATCAAAGAAAAATTAGCACCTTAAAAAAAAAAAAAAGCTTGTTGAGTTTTGGCTTGAGGAAGAGAGTGCAAGCCATACAAGTCAAGATATAAAAATTCCACAAGTTCAAGCTACAAATATTTAAGATGATCATTTTGCACATATTCAAGAAGCTTAAGTTACAAATGTTCTAGAAGCAAATTCTACAAAATGTTTAGGATGCAAATGTTATTATTCAAGATGTTGTGACACTAAAGTTAGAACATAAAGTGCAACAAAAGCTTTTACAAATTGTTACAACAACATTGGATAATTATGTTTATCAAGATAAGAGTTTTTTAACCTAGCAATGCTTGAAAAATATATGATAAAATTTTTGAAGAAGGTTCTCTTGTAAAACAAACTCAAAGCCTTGAAAATTTATTTTAATATAAGAAATTGAGAGCGAGTTTTAAGTTGTTAGGACTTGATACTAGACATTCAACCTATAGAAAGGAAAAAGCAAGAGCAAAAAATGGAAAAAGTATTACATGTGTGATGATCTCAATAGGTGGTAGAGCTTGTAAATTTGATAGAAATATGATGTGGCTGTCTATTGGGAGGGTAGTTATGAGTATTATGAGGGTGGTTGTTAGTATGAAGAGGGATGGTTAGGCATATAATTACGTAGCTCAATGTTAACATATTCACAACTTATAGAAGGAAGAAACAAAGGGAACAAATAGAAAAAAGTAATTTCCAAGATAGTTTGCTCATGACTTCCTTATAAGCACAAATTATCAAATAACATAAAATAAAAAAATTTAACTCTTGGATTGAAGAAAGTAAAAAATTACAATGAATAAAAGATGCATTAAAAGTTAACATAATCCCAACACAACCTAAGGAGGATGTAGCTAAGTGTTATGTGTATTACACATAGACAATATTAGATGAGAGAATAAAGAAGTTATATCTAGATATTATAATGTCCCAAAGAGACAATGAAACCATTACATTTATGCCAAAAAAGTTATCAAGAGATATATTTTTTAGATATCATGTGGAGTTCAATTTACATTACTAGAGTTATGTTAAATTAAAAAAGAGTATGGAAATTGAAATTCATCTTCCTAATTGACTAAGTGGTTTTATTTCTTCTCTATTAAAAAAGAAGCAATGTGAGGATTTATATAAGATGAAATGTATTTCGAGTACTACCATGAATTGTGTTGATTTAAGAAAGCTAGTGCATATCCAGCATGATAATTTGGTAAAATGGAAAAATGTATGAATATTTGACCTACAGAACAACTCATGGTGATCAATTAAAAAAATTTAATTTGGTGGAGTCTTAAGTGCCAACAAAGGAGTTTACGATAAATTTTCTTAAACAAAAAAAATTATCAATATATCAAACATTGTCATGGGGTAAAGTGTCATAACATGGAATTCCATGGTTGATTTTGTAAAGAACCATATATTTGCAATAAAAAAATTAAAGTCAATATTAACGCTCTAATAAAATATCAATTATGGTACATGTGTCTTATAGGCATGTAGAGGAGACTATTAATAAGATTTAAAGTATTGATAAAAATCATTGTATCAAGAAAAATTATATTTTTATATCAGTGATGATTGTACCCATGACGCTCATTATGTCTAGGATTGCTTTGATCACTTTTATGACATCTAAAAAGAATGAAAGGTAACATTCAATGAGAATTGGGTATGTTCATATGGTTGTGAAGGAAAATTAAAATCAACTTGATCATTCTATTAGCTTCATTGAATGCATGGTAAGCAAAAAAATATAATTTTATGGAGCTTTTATGAGGTAGGACATGATAAAGGGGAATGTGATGGTGCAAGTGTAGTGGTAAAGTATTTTGTTTGAAGATACCAACTACAACATGATGCAATAAATTTGTTTAATATAAAATATGTGATTGATTACGAGATTGATTACCATAGTAGTCATTTACCAAGGTCAAAAGCATTAGATTCACTACTAACTCAAAGATTTTGTTGGCTTATTATAACTTAAATTTGAAGAGATTAATATTTAATGTATTCTAAGTTATTTTTTAAAATATCTCGTTTTTTCTTTGTGTTTTATCACCTTGTTGTACTCTTTTACATCCAATTTAAATATGCATTCATGAGTTTATTATAGACATTGATTGAGAGACTCCAAACCATTATAACTATAAAAAGCATAAGAAAAACTTAGTCAAAAGTACAACTAATAATAGTTTATTAACCATTCAAACTAAGAACTATGCATGTTATTATATTTTTTTGTAGGGAATATCAATTAAAAATGATAGCTTTTGATGCTTAATACTTAAAACAAATTAACCACAAGATCTAAAATAAAGTTGCTATATGAAATATAAGATAATGGTAATATTTTAAACATATAAAACTCATAAATAAATTCTGCAACAACTCATAAAAATACCATTAACAAATGCTGGCAAAAATAGTATCTTGATATAGAATGGAGATCTCAAATACACCATACTTACACACACTCTCTCTCTCTCTACATGGTGTCTCACACACACGCACACACATAGACACATTTATAATGGAATGTGACTCTTCATGTCGAGTACACTTGGCATTCACTCTTCTTGAGACTCTTCACTTTCTTACTCTATGGACACATATGCACATGGACTATTATGCACATTTACATTATTAAATACTTTGCATATTTTAAGAATGCTTGTGCATTTATTACATTGCATAAAGTAAATACTCACACTCTAATCTAAGACACACTCCTAATCTAAAGATATATCCATGGTGGTACATTAGTATGTACCAAATAATGTAATATATTCCAACACCTCCCTATATTACATTATTTGGTTATTGAAGACTTTTAGTCTTCAATATGGTCTTCGTCTTTTGTCTTCAATCTATCTCCAGTAAATTTATATCTAAATTCTTTAGATAAGTATCTTCATTTGGTTTGCTTTTATTGATTTGATTTCTTTTCTTTGCCTTTGAATTCTGCTTTTGTCTAGGATTTTCAATATAGTCTATCGTTAGATAATATTGTTGTGCAAGATATTTGATTACTTATCTTGTCCACTTTTATTTTTCCTATTCTTCAAATAAATTTCTTGCTTACTTTTCATGCTTGTATTCATTATTAGCAAAGACATTGTAAATAATATTTAGAAATAAACACTCTAACCTATACGTTAAAATTGTTAGCTTTTGATGATATATATATTAAAGGAAATGTTAGCTTTTGATGGTGTAAGCCAAGGGAGAATGCAATCATAAGATGTAAAATATGTAGGAATGTAAGATACTAAAATATGTTATTAATGGAAAGTGACAAAAAATGATACAATGCAATATGGAGGAAATGAACACTCCATAACTAATACTAAAGAACTACATTGTACCCCATCACCAATCTATATGGTGATCTAAACAATATACCCACTACTATCTACAGTGATATATAATCACTTTCTATGAGGCCCTTTATATAGAAATATGGATTGCTTGGCCAACACTCTACCTAGCTGTACAAGGGGACACCTTGCACATTTACAACTTGCACATATATACTTGTGAATTTATTATATTACTTGAAGTAACTAGCTAACTATCCCCTAAAGTAATCTACTACTCTAGTTATGTACCAAGGGTGGTACATTTACATGACCCAAATGATGTAATATACTCTAACACCTCCAAGTATTAAATTATTTTGGTATTGAAGACTTTAGTATTCAATATGGATCTTCTCTTTTTTATGTATACTGTTAAAGCAAGTAGTTAGTGGCTTCATACCATGTTACCCTTGTTGTAAGAGATTTGACTTCTTGATCATATATCATATCTTCCAATTCTTCAATTTCTTCAATCTTTTAAGCTAGATGTCCTTTTTTATTCCCTTTTCAATATTCCAATCATGGATAATAGTTTTGAAGCTGATATTGTTGTTGTCGAGGATTATTTTGATATTGCCTTGGTTGGAATGCCCTATTTGGTTGGATTTCATAGTTCATATGATTTCCTTGATTCTATTTTGTTGGATTGAATCTGTAGTAGTATTATGCTCTTTTCTCCTATATATCTGACAATATTTGTTATTCCATGGTCTTTGACCTTTTGATGATGAAGCAATGTTTCCCTATGGATTATCTTTTAATACCAATGGATTGTTAGTCATTTCATCGTTCACTGTATTTTCTATCTCATATTCTTGAAGAATGTTGATTAGTTCATCAAACCTTGTATCTTTGTTTAGAACTTGTAATTATGTAACTAGATTCTTGTAACTATTTGGAAGTGCTCTCAAGGTTACTTGAACAAGGAATTTATCTTCAACCTTTTCTCCTAGGGGTAGTAATTTTCCTTTGATATTTTCTATCTTCCTTATGAATAGTTTTATGCTTTCACCATTGTTCATTTTCAGGGAATGTATTTGAGTTTGAAGATTTAAGATAGTAGCTTTATTTTTCCCTTCAAATATTTTCTCTAATGTTTTTCAAGCATTTGTAGATGTCCTTGCTAATCTAAAGTAAGATTACATTTCATCTATGATGGAAAATGTTATTATAATTAATGTATTAACCTCACTTTCTTCAAACTTTTGAATCTTTGTTTCTCCCTGAATTGGTTTAATTTTTACTCCTTTGATAATATCCCAAAGTTTTTCAAATATTAGAATAACTCTCACTTTGTTTTTCCATGAGAAGTAATTTGGGCCCTTTAGTAGTTGATATTATGTAAGGATGAATTTGTTTGTGGTCATGATGACTCTCTAGGTATAAAACCTTTCTTGGCTTTAGGTTTTGTAGTATTCCTTATATCTCCCTAGTTAAGAGATGTGAACTAATTTGATAAAACATTTCTTAGGATTAGGTTTTGTAGGTTTCCTTATATCTCCCTAATAATTAGAATATGCTTAGTTTACCTTCTAAGTTGATTTTGTATTGTTTTGATAATAATCAACCTTCTAATTTTGCCTTACCTTTCCCAACGAAGTATGCTTTAATGGTTGGATTTCTTTTTGTCTCCTTAGAATGAGTATGAGATAATTTTTACCAATTAATTCCAACTCTATATGTAGGCAATTGATTTGCTTCTATATCCAAAAGATTAATTTTCTAAATTCTAATTAAATGTATATAGTTTGAAGTAGTATGCCTTATATCTCCCTACTTTGGAATATTAGAAAACAATAATATTTGTAATAATAGAGTTTTAATTTTCCAAGTAGAAACTCTTATATCTCCTATGGTTTTTTTTTTTTTTTTTGAATTTACATGGTGGAATCGATAGCCGCCACAAATCTAGGCAGGCTATCCAGCTTTTTATGGCTGCCATAGTATTCTACGTTGTCCATCTTGAAATTTTCCACACAGATCTTCGCATAGTCCGCCCCTATAACCACCATGCCACAATCATTTTAAACCTTTTACACCACTAAAAGCACCAGGAAAGGGACAAGTGTTCAGTCCGACGAGGCCCGATATTTGAACCTTGGACCTCCGCCCCCATTATGGGGTTTGGATGAACCAATTGGTCTACACCTCGGACCTTTATATATCCTATATTTTAAATTGCAAATATTGAACTATTTAGGTGTATAGTTCACCTTTAATTTTGCTTTCAAATGTGGTTGATTTTGCTATGGTTTTAACCTTATATTATATCCCTTATGACTCCTTAATGAAAGTAAATTTAATTAAGGTAAATCCTTACCTTTATAATTCTACAAATATTGTATTATGGACATTGTATTCTCCAATGTATGGTGTTGTATTATCCAATGTATGTCATTGTATTCTTTAATGTATGGGTGCTATATTATCCAATGTATGGCACTGTATTCTCCAATGTTGGACATAGATGATGACAACAACTTTAATGCTTCTCTCAAATTAGTGGGTGCTATTACTTATGTATATAATTTTGGTAGGCTTTGACTGTAATTCTTGGATAGTGGGCACCTCAATTCTTGCTTCTTTAATTCTCCTTGACCACAAGCTTTTAATGATTGTATCTCCTCTTACACATTGTGCTCTTTTGCTTGCTATGAATGCATCACTCTCCTTGAGTTTTGGCACCTCAAATAGGATGGATGTCACTTAATGTTGGACAAGTATCCTAAGAGTTACATTCAATGCTTATTCCTCCTTGATGCTCTTGAACACTTGGCAAATAGACATTAGGATTATCTTTGAGCATTGTCTAATGAATCTTCAATGCTCTTGACTGGAAATAATGATGACTCCTTTTAAGGATGCCTCTAATTCTTCTAATATGGGTATTATATTATGGATGCTTATTCTAACGCTTCAAGAATGAGCATTTTAGGTGTTATGAGCACTTCACCAAATTTATCAAGTGTCAAGTCCTTTGTTTGCATGTAGACTTGTAAAGTGGTAATTTTACCCAATTGTAAAATTACGCCATGCCCTAGGATTTTGATACCAAAACCCTCTCTTGCAAAGAAGTTAAAAGAAAACAACTTCTCCAAGATCTTCGCTATATTAGCATTTGCACATGTGTATTAATAATCTCAATAAGAATATCAATGAAATGCTAGGAACACCTTAGTGATTGTAAGTAATTGTTAACAAGGGGCATGCGTTGGTTCATTTTACCATGCTATATTAATGATTGTTCATGAAACCAAAATGAAAGTAAATGTGAATTGGCCCTCATATGACCATGATGTAGTGCCTTAATTCCTTTTATCTTGAAATGTTTTAAGATATATTTTATCTTCCTTTATTAAGTAGATTTTAAACAAGTTTTATCTTGTATTAAATCCTACTTTAAGCATGGAAATGAAGATTAAAATCTATCTATTTATGTGAATTTGAAATGATGAATAGGCTCATTAAATGTAGCTTCTTATCATGAAGATAAAGATAGCCTTTGATATGATTAATAAATTATTCCTCTTTGGTGAAATTAATTTTCACAAAGAGATAATAATCTATTACCTTAAAATAGTGGCTTTAAATGTCATTATTAATTATCCTTCTTTAATGAAATCATTTTTATTACGAAAAATAATTTAATGCTCTAAAATAATAGCCTTTTAATGTAACCTATAGAATCACCTCTCTTTAATGAAATCAAAATTTTCATTAAGAAAGGTGCATTTATTGCTCTAAAAATGATGGCTCATGAAATTCCGTAAAAATAATTACCCTCCTTTAATGAAATTGAGTTTTCATAAAGGAAATGTTATATTATGCTTATGAATGAAAATGCAAAGTTTAAAAATCTGATTTACCTCCAAAACTTAAAAAAATAAAATTTCCGAAATTATAAAAACCCTTAAAAATAATAGTTTTCAAAAATATTTATAAAATCGAAATGACCTCGGAATGAGTCCAAATTTGTTGCGTATGGAAGATTGATGTTCATTCTAGGGCTCCATGTAATTATTTTTGTCATTTTATTTTATTTCTTATTTTTATTTTAATGTCTAAAAATTAAAACAAATCTGCAAAATAAAGTTAGAAAAATGAAAAAATGAAATCTAAAATAAACTTGAATGCTGAAAACACAAGCATGCAAAGCATTTCCAGTTTGATGGTACTCTATCCTACAAAACCGAAGATGTGATAAACTCTTACATGCAACCTAATCGATTTTAACCTGCATTTGCACAATTAAAATAAATTAAGTGCTAGCTCCTAGGGGTACAGAAAAATAATTCCAGACTTCAAATATTCAATAATGTGACCCATTGAAAGGCATCTAACATTATCTATAAATTTGAATCTAAAAACAAAAAATAATAAGACATGAAATCCATGCATGCAAAAATTTCTCCTCTTATTTTGCAAAATAAAGCCCAAATTTTTGAAAAGCTCTTGCATTAATGTAATGTTTCTATTTTTACAATGTCATTCCGAAAGCATTTGGCCTTGCCAAAAAGTCCCCCTTTAGTTTGTGTTTCCAAGAGGTATTTTAAACCATGCAAAAAAATTTCATATCCTTCCCTGACTTTTCATTTCCTTTCATTTGCTATTTTGTTTCCTTTCCTCTTTGATTCACTTCTTTTCTGTTTCGATTCCCAAGCATTTGAATTTCCCCTTTTGACTTGAAATGCTCTCCCTCACACATTTAGTGAGTAACAACCCTTTGATAGCCTTCTTGGTTGGACCATCCGTGAAACTACAATTTTATTTTCATTTGCCCTCGTGTAACTCAAATAATTATTCCTCGTTTATTCCAACTTTACATACATGCAATACTTCCTCCTTTAGTTAATGTAATGGTCACACCTTCCAGATGAACATAAGAGAAAGGAAAACAAAAATTTCTTTTTATTGACTTCACAGGTATCACTAAGGCCCTTCTTTGTCGTTCCAAAATTTGCGTCGAAATCTGATGTGTTGCAAGATGAGGCATTCACGGTGAGGCATGCATCCACACAACTATCGCCATAAACATTAAAATATTAAACATCTTTGGCGAATCCTTGCTCATAGGTAACCAAGTTAAGGGGATCTTTCAGTGTCGATGTCCCATAATGAAAGCCTATAAAGATCTTGTTGTTACGTATTTGGTCAAATTGGAATGGTATGACATCGAGGCAATCCCTCGTTTGTCAAACAAGTTTGCAGACACCATGGCATCTTTGGAATCCTTAATCTCTCAGAATTCATCTACTGATTTCACTACCATTCATGTTAAAATGTTTTCGCATCCTACAACGAAATGCAAAGCCTTTGATAATAAAATGTCAATCAACATGATTAGCGCAGAACCAAAAGGTGAATGGTTTTGTAGAGTTGAAGAATTTCTAAAGAAGGCACCTTGGGGGTCATTAACCTCTCAGAGTCTGATGAAGAGTGGTACTACCATTCACCACAAGGTTATTTCTCAGTCTGCATTTGTAAAAGTAAATACACAGGAGGAGTAAGTCATCTTAACAGTCAAAGCTGAGGCTTGTCAAAGATGGATGTCACAAATCCAAGATTTCCTAAAACTTGGTATGATCCCAGAGGGATTGCCACATATCGCAAGACCCGCATTCAAAAAAAAATGACTAAATATGTCTTAATAGGATACATTATGTACCAACGAGGTTACGATGGAGTTATCCTTAGTTGTCTAGAGCCCCAAGAGTCATCTTGGGCGATCTCACAAGCTCATGACGGTATATGCAATGGCCATTTTAGTGGCATGGCCATCGTCAAGCGCATCCTTATAATGGGTTATTATTGTCCCACCATGGAGAAGGATTGCAATGTGTATGTCAAAAAATGCATCAAATGTCAACATCATGCTAATCTTACACACTTGACATCGTAGGCCTTACAGCCCATTCAAGCGGCTTGGCCATTTTCTCAATGGAGATTTGATCTCATAGGCAATATCTCTCCCCCATCATCAGACCGACATACATTCATTATCACGGCTATTGAGTATTTTACAAAGTGGGTGGAAGTAATACCCTTAACAACAACAATCAGAGCTCGCATAGCAGAGTTTATACTTGAGCATATCATATGTCATTTTGGGATTCCATCCAAAATACTTTTGGATAATGGAAAGTCATTCAAGAACAAAACTGTGAGATATTTGACATCTAAATATAGAATCAAACATAGTTTTGCCACTCCATACTATCTATAGGCAAACGGGTAAGCTAAAGCTTCAAATAAGATAGTGGTTTCCATATTGAAAAAGACGGTACAAGAACACCATAAATATTGGTATATCCAGCTACCTCTTGCGTTATGGGCTTACAAGACTAGCATTCAGACATCCACTGGGGTAATATTGTTTTCACTAGTATATGGCACTGAGGCCATTATGCCCTTGGAATTAGAAATTCCAACACTACGCGTCGCATTGAAAGAGTTTATTGATGATGACACCAGATGTCAAGCTCGACTGGATCAATTGATGTTGCTTGATGAACATCGCGTGAATGCCCTTGAGCATCTTTGTGTTTATCAAGAACGACTAAAACGAGGTTATAACATCAAAGTCCGCCAGAGAGACTTTGAAGTTGGGGATCTTGTCTTGAAAGAGAACCAACAGAACTCTAATTTACCACCTGATATGTGAGACAAACTCATGGCTAAATGGCTAGGACCCTATATCATATCTAAAAAGATTGGTTTGGGTATCTATAGCCTAACATCGCTAGGGGGTGTTGAAGAGCCTAAACCTCTCAACATCATCCATCTTAAGGCATTCTATGCTTGAGAGTGTATCAAAAGGTTCCAAGGGTTCCTGAAATCGCTTGGTCATGTCAGTAAAAGGCTCCGAGAGTTTACTTAAAACTACTCGGTCAACCCCAAAGGCTCGGAGGGTTTGCTAAACATCACTCGGTCATCCTAAAAGGCTCCAAGCTCTTTTATGAGTAGTTTTGTAAATCAGAAGCTCCAAAGGCATTTGTAAGCCCTTTGGTCAAATCCCTAAAGGCTTCGAGGGTTTTATAAACACCGCTCGGTCATCCTAAAAGGCTCCAAGCTCTTTCATGAGTAGTTTGGTCAATCAAAAGGTACCAAGAGTTTTTGAAAAACTATTTGGTCAACCCAAAGGCTCCAAGGATTCTCAAGAATCGCTTGGTCATCCCAAAATCCCCAAAGGTGCTCATAATCCCTTTGGTCAATACTAAAATCTCCAAGGGTTCCTAAGAATTGCTTGGTCAATTTAAAGGCTCCAAAGGCATGTACTCATCATTTGGTCAAAATACGAGGCTCAAAAACTCATAAAAATTATAAAATCAATAAAATCCAAAAAAATTTAGTAAAGCATAAAATCCAAAAACATTTGCATTTGTATTATGCATTTTCATTCACACATGTATTCATGTCATTGCATTGCATATAGGCATTCATCATCCATTGCATTCCGTAATAGAATGCATTGTGTTTGTCAGTCTTACAAATGACACCACATTTGTGTTTTAATCATCCACCTCTTCATTTATCATAATCTAACATTCATGTGAGTAAATGTGTTTTTCAACACAACCCATAATTTTGCTATGAAGAATATAATCAGGTTTTCTGGTCACCCAACCATACTTAGACGTCTTATCAAGAGTTGATAGAAAGTTTGCTTTGCTTTTGCAGACGAGGTCTAGTTGGTATAGCCCTTAGCATATCAAGATTTTGTCACTAATCAACAAACTAAACAATCCTAATAAGGACTAGGGGAAAATGAAAACCACAAAGTAGGACCGGGTATCCTGAGGCAAAAATAATTATTCTTGCTTATCCCCCTGTGCGGATGGTATGGGAAATGTTGGCAATTGGCAAAAGGACAAGTGTATTTTTTACTCAGAATCCCTTGATTATGATAAAATGAGTAATATCCCAGAGTGATATCCCACATCAATCCTCAAGATAGATACCCTAGATCGATATCATAGATTGACATCCCAGATTGATATCCTATATTGATATCATAGATCGATACACTCAATCGATATTGTAGAAATAATTTTCCCCCAAAGTAAAATCCCCAAAGGAAAGTTTTTGAAGAAAATTATCAAATGTAAATTCCAAAAAGTGAAGATCAAATGAAGATCAGAAATCAAAGCTCAAGTGAAGATCAAATGAAGATCAAAAATAAAAGTTCACATCAAGATAAAATGAAGATAAAAAATTAAAGCTTCAAATGGATATCAAATTAAGATCCAAAGAAATTTGAAGTCGAAGAGCAATCGACTCCCTTGCTTCACTACATATGAGTAAGTATCCTAGAAAATTGAAAAAGAAAAATAGAGGGAGAACATGAATCCCTGGAATTTCTAGTGCTACTGTACCTTAAGCATGACGATATGTCTGACGCATTAACACCTCACTTATGAACAAGACCAATGTTTGAATGTGGAAGAGCTAGCTTCAGG
Organism: Wollemia nobilis; assembly: GCA_028583015.1. Taxonomy (NCBI): domain Eukaryota; kingdom Viridiplantae; phylum Streptophyta; class Pinopsida; order Araucariales; family Araucariaceae; genus Wollemia; species Wollemia nobilis. Next base: position 480,973 of record JAQPPZ010003263.1, on the reverse strand, counting down.
TGTCTTGTATTGCCTAGTGGTATAGTCCAACTAAAATCTAAACCTAAGATTGGATAAAAACTTGCAGATCCCCAATATTAGCAATGGGCTGAAATAATCTTGCCTGACATTGGGGTATGCTTATGCCTTATCTTAAAATATTCATGTGCACACACAGGGATAACGAACTGTTAGGGCCTATCCTAATGAAAGCCTTAAAATTTAGAAGTCTAGTATGGTCAGTATACAACTTTTGATAAGTCAACTAGGGTGTTTGAGTCTCATGGAAAACCTCAAAATTTTCTCTAATAGCAAAAAATGTCAAATATCACAAACCATCAAAGGTAAAAGTCATTGCAAATCATCAAATTGCAAAGTATCCAATAAGCGATACATCATTACATAAAGCACAACCAAGATATAGGATAGATACCGGATGGATATCAGAAACGATATTTAGATGACCACTGACTATATTGTGCATATCATTCAAAAGTACGAAAAAATAAAATAGAGTGGCATATTATATCATTCGCATCATAACATCGCATATCATTGCATTTCATATATGGGTGATTAATTGATCAAATTCTTATTATGAGGATTTCCAATTACATTCATGATTTTTACATATTCTGTGGTGTCGTCCATTAGATTGTTAAATATATATTGCATTCATTCCTTATGTTTTAAGTGATTAAAGCATACAAGTTCATTTACATTAGATTACCATCGTGTAAATAAAACATCATCACAAATTAATGCATACAATAAAGCAATATCAAATATGTGTTAAGAGAAAGCATCGCATCCATATGCATCCATCATCAATAAGCACATCTAAACATCTAGATCATTGCATATCATCATCATAAATACAATAGCTATCTAGTGCATGTCATCCATACATCACATCACATAACATAAAATTAACATATCCATGTGCATCACATAAACATAAAATCAAAAATACATAAATAAATGAGTACACATAATGAGAAAAATGTTCAAATCTCATATATATATATATATATATATATATATATATATATATATATATATATATATATATATATATATATATGTGTGTGTGTGTGTGTGTGTGTGTGTGTGTGTGTGTGTGTGTGTGTGTGTGTGTGTGTGTGTGTCCGAAATGAGTACATAGAGTATATCAAAAATTCCCGCAAGCTACATCCGTGTAGGTCCTCGACCTTACACACAAAAATAGTACATAAAAATAGCCTATGTCTATGCTATGGAGGACCTGCACCCCCAGCCAAATAATCACTAGTATCACCTCTGTCATCCCTACGCCTCTCGTGCAAGCTAGTGCCATGTGTACTAGAGGACATGTGTGTCCTCTTAGTCCTGTGAGTCCTGTGACTCGAGATCATGGATGACTGCCCTATAGTCCTAGATCTAGTCCATTGGGACCTTGAAGTATGTGGATCCTCTGGAACCTCCCCACCTATCAATCTAATCCATCACTACAGCTGAGAGATGCGATCTGCCCTTGCATCACATAAATCATTCCCTCTTGTAAGAGGGAAGTAAGCCATCTGATATTGGCCATAGGATCACGGTCTCCTGGCAGTGTGAGTGCTGGTGTTGCAGGTGGTGCCATGATAACACAAGAAGATGATGGGTCACCTCTCTGAGCCTAGTACTGATCCAAGTCCCTCTCTGCAATCACTGCTGCCCATCGAGCCTCCACTAGCTCAAGTGCTCTGGTAAGCTCCTAAAATCACCCTCTACTACTGTAGCACACTCTATCGTAGCTGTGGCCTACTCCTAGACCTCCTATAGTCTCCTCTCCTTATCAGATAACTTCACCTTCAAAAGGGTGATAGATGTATCCCACTGTAGCTGCTGAGACTATATCCTCCCAACATAGCTCTACAAATCTACTACCTAGGCTAGCAGTTTCTCTACCTCGTTGTCCGAAGGTACCTCACCCTCATCTAGGTCATCATCCTTAGCCTCCACTAGTGGTGCATCCTCTGCACCCCATCACCCCTCAGTCCATGAGTGCACATTGCGCCCTTATGGATTAGCCTATGTCGTCTCATCAACTCGATCGAGAGGTCCAGATCCCTGCCATCGAAATAGTGACCACCAGGTATCATACATTGGGGTGGTTCCAACCACAACAACTCCATACTCTTGGAAATCATCTACATAATCACCAAGAGCTGTAGGCAACACCCACTACAGATCGGTCTCTAGAACTAGCCACCTATAGATAATAGGCAACTCTTGAATGTCTAGTACCATGCCAAACTATCGTAGGACCCATGAGTAGAACTAATACTTATGGATCTCGACCTTGCGATTGAGTAGCCATCTGTCCTGTTGAGCCTAGCGTAGATGCTCTTTAGCCTCCGTCGATGCAGGACAACCCATGTATGGACGTCACTCAATGTCCCTAGGACTCAATGCTGCAAACCTGCTGATGTAATGCTTAATGTCCCCTATGTAGGACCTGCTCTAAAATCCCTCCTCCTCGTGGGGCCAACATGCGATGTAGCACTGTAGATCATCATCAATAAAAGTGATAGCTAGGGTTAGCTCTTTAGGTCACTCAATTCGGGTGTGCTGCCAACCCCAGTTCTTCAAGAGTAGACTACAACTAATGCCTACTCGGCTCCTACTGGTAATCTAAAATAGCTCTCGATAGAGCTAGCATAGTAGAGTGCTCCCTTAGACTAGGAGCAGTGGCTCAGCTATAGAGCTATAAATGACCCTCCTGACATAGGCCAGAAGGTTCCATGGTATCCTTGCACCCAAGGAGTCTGGAAGGACAATATGAATGATTAGGTGCATGAAAATCGCCTCTTGAACAAAGAAGACCTGCTCCCCATACCAGTACCCAATGTGAACACTAGCATGCTCGATCTTTTGTTGGGTCTCCAGGCTCTGATCATTGAAGATCTCGTCAAAAACATCTCCCCTGCTCTGAAAGGTAGAGGAAGTGATGGCCTTGCCATCAATAGGGATACTGAAGATCTGGTAGACGTCCTCGAGGGTAATAGTCATCTCACCTGTCGATAGGTGAAATGTGTTGGTCCGGTCATTCCAACTCTGGGCCAACGTAGTCATATAAGCTTGATCTACCCTGATAGTGGGTAGATCCAAAACATAGCCGAAGCCTACGACTCTAAACCACCTCCACTTTCGATCAGTAAGCAGTCAGTGGATAGTGTTAAGGAGCTCTAGCTCCCTAGCTCTAGAGGTCAGTCTCTGCAAAGAGATATAGTATAAGGAAAAATCTAACTATAGGCTAATTAAACAACTAAAAATAACCTAAAAAGAGATAGATCAAGCAAAAAATAGCTAACAATACAAAATTATGCTAAGCATGATCAAAAATTTTAAAAATACATCTCCTAGGTGCAATAAATGGCATTAACTGCAAAGAAAATCATAAAAAATTTGAAAAAATTGAAAAATTTTCCAAAGAAAAGGGAACCGCAGGTCAAACCCGCGGTCCGCCCAATGGTCAAATTTTTTACTGTTGTAATTCAAACCTAATCGTAATTGATACCTGCGGTCCCCAATCGGTCAAAGAGAAACTACAACTAGTAGCTGCAGTCTAGGGATATGACCCATTCCGTCTTTTCCTTGTCGAAAACAAAAAAAATAATAATAATAATAATAAAATTAATCTAACCTAGCCTAGTCTAGGGTGTGGTTCATTGCCAACAATTTAGTGTGATTAATTAACTGATCACTTAATTTAGTTCGTTTTATTGGTAATGGATGCGAGGACTTGGTTTCGAATTACCTTTCTCGCATCGAGGCCTTGGCTAGAAGAAGGTTGTCTGTGGTCCGCCATTCTAATGTGTGAAGGGTATTAGGGTTTCATTTTGCGTCAGTGTAACTCTCACACCTGTCAGAGATCTTTAATTGCAGTCACTATCAAGGAGTAATAAGGAATTTTGAAAATGATAGATTTTTAAACGTTTTCCTATTTTTGTCGAACCGTAGCTAACACCCACGATCCCAGGATTAGGGTTTTTCGCCCGCAGGTCAGACATGTGGTTCCCAAAATTTGAAAATTACAACCACAAATTGCACCCGTAGTTTGCAACTGGCATCAAAAATAGCAAAATCCCATCGTGGGAAGGTCTTAAATGATAAATCAATGTCTCCTAATGGATCAAATTTCAATAAAAGCAATCAATTTGCAAATTTGGTGATGATCAAGCACCAGGATCCAATTAAAAATAAAATATTTGGCTGAGATTATAAAGTACATTCAATTGAGGTCGTCGCTATGACAATCCTTTCATGGAGCACCGCACCTCCCAGCCAAATAAATAAATTCAATTCAAAATTCAAAACATTCAAAAAAATCAAATAATCAAAAGCCAAATGCACCTCGTATTCAGTTATTTACTCTATACACTTGGTGGTTGCAGCGACTTGCACTCCATGCAATCCAGTGAGATGACTAAATAACCATAAGGACATCTGGGGCAAAATTATCATCATTGATTTGATATGCTTCTTTTCAATTTTGAATAAGGTCGTTGAGGCCGGACTGTTCCATGGGAAAGAGGCTTTTCATGTCATTTCTTCTATGACATCTTTTTCAAAAAATCATCGATAAAATTGGTTCAACATAAAAATAATTGGATTTGTATCATTTCGATTCACTAAGATGGCTATTGTAGCCTAACTGCTCCATGAGATAGAAATGTGCAAATTATTATTAACAGTTGAAATCATAAGCTGAACTAGGCTTAGCCAAGTAATTAAGTGCTCAATTCTAAGTTTGTTCAGATTATTCATTGTGGTCAAGCGACCTCGTCGCTTCATACATTGTCATTACCCTCATTGAATCATCGCTTGAGGGGGTAGTCATAATATCAAATCATAATCAAAGTCAACAAAAGATCTCTAAAATTGTAGATCCCTTGATCTTATCAAAATTGTGTTCATCCTTGCAAATCATTGTCAACAACTATCATAAGCTTACCCTTTTGCTTAGGGAAAATAGCAAATATGATAGTTAGTTTGTAACTCTCATCCTTTCAATTATATAGGCCCAAATCCTATTGTAGCACCAAATCTACTCGAATGTCTGATGACGAGTGCAAACTCTGTCAAAACCTAAGCCTTTCACCTAGTTGAAAGCAATGATTCCAGGATGCATGTACTTTTGCTGGACCTTAGGCATCTAATGTTGATCCAACTAATGATCATCATAGAACCTTCGACATCATTTTAGGATGCTTATTTTTGCTCACGCATTGTTCGATCTCACAACGCATCTCAAAAGAAGCATCTGTAGACACCTAAAATGCATCATGTCGATGGAGACTACTCATATGGACATGCTACAAGACCATATGGAAGATCTTGGATAGACTCCAAGATAGAGCAGTGGTTCTAACCACTCAATTTGGGCTCCTTGGCTTATTCAGTCTGAACCAAAGCTCAAAACTGCGGTCTACAATATGAACCATGGTTGACACCTGCGGTTTATAGTTTGGACCGTAGTTGTCACCTGCGATTTTAACTGAAGTTTAGTTGGCCTTCATCCGAGCCAAATCGGTTTGAACGACCATTTGATCTAGAAGAATGCAGTTAAAGGATGGAAGCTTCCAATACAACTGTCCTAACCACCCCTTCTTGTTCTTGGCTTCTCCATGAATCCACCCCTAGCCCTTGGGTAGTCCTATAAGTACCCCTTCAAAATAGAGCAAAAGAATCAACGGAGTATTGGAGATTAGAGCAGCGAAGCCCTATCAAATTATGGACTCACTTGAGTACACTAAGAGAGATTTGTTGCTATCACTTTGCCAACTCAAGCATCATGTCAAATTGTGCCATGGATGCCCTAAGGAGCTAGAACGCCAAGAAATGCCAATTTGGGCAAACAAAGGCCCTATCGAACAATTCAACCGCCAAATCTATCAGAGGACACTAAGGCAACCCTTGATCATCAATTGGATAAGGAAGATCAAGTCCACAACCCCTAATTTTGAGGGTAAACTTACTTGGTTGCTAGCCACGGATGACAACCGCTGTTTACAGTGTAGACCTCTCATCAGAGCTGCGGTTTGCAATAGGTGACAAATCTCCTTACTGTTTCTTTTCCAGTATGCTTAGTTAGATTAAATTAATTAGTTTAGTGGATTAATTTATGTTTAGAGATAATCTGATTGGCAAATTTAGAGTTTAATCAATCTTGTTTTTATTGTAGCAAGTAGGACGTTAATGGCTTCTTTTCATGCTAACATGCTTAATTTCATGAAATTGATCCATTAGATAGATAGTTCAACTTCTTGCTTTCATGTTTCTAACCATCTTTATGAATCTTGCACAAGTTTAATATGTTTTATCCATATTCTTGATTTCATAGTTGTTATGATATCTTTATGCATATTTTCCTCAAAGGGCCTCATCATGAGAGGCTGCCTATTTGTATAATGCTTTTGTGTTGTTTCTTGACCGCAGGAAAGTAGGTTCGAAGGAGACTCAATCATTCAATTCCTTCCTCAACGCGAAGAAGAGGGCTAACTCCACCCTAGAGCAGTTTGTGACTATTTGAAAGAGCATTAATAGTGTGCCTACCCCATTGGGGGCTTTGGAATTGTATCAATTGTATCAAAATTTGGGTGACCCTAAGAGGGGCATGATTGTAACTAAGATCCATTTTCAATATTAATAAAAGAAACATCCATTTCAGTGTTATATGCAATCTTGTTTGTCATTTTATGCTTTCATGTTGGTTTTTATTGATGCATGAGATAGGTGCATGCTTTTTGGGATAGGTCAAAACCACATTTAAAAGTTGTAATCTAAAAATATATGTTGTGCTCTCAAATATTTGTTTACATAACATTATTTTTATATATTAAAAATTTAATTTTAGTTAAAAAACTTTATTTAATCCCAAAGAAAATCAAAATAAGTGAAAGAGGGAGAAATCATAGTTGGTACTCAAGAAGCAATTGAGGTAGGAAGAGAATAACCATTAGAATTTAAGATTAGAAGTGAACAAGCCAACTAGAAGTGAATAGGCCAAAACATAATACACTTAAGATATTATCAATGAGAGTTCCAAGGAAATCAAAATTAGATTTGTTGACGATGAAGCAATAGAGGTAGGATTTATTGTTTTTGATGCCCAAACATCTTTTGCCACCATTTCCATAGTCGCTTCCTTCAAATTTCCCTCTATGAGTGGTTTTTTTAATTGGTTATATGGGATTGAAATAGGCCCCACCCATATTACATCACCACCACATAGTGGTATTACAACAAAGCTTGGGTATTATCCATGTACTAGACAAGATTTGAATTACATCTCCAAACATAATTTAGAATATAAAATAAATTGTAGCATCCCATTGTTTTTATGAATAATTAACTATTGTAAAATGGTCTTTTCTTTGAGAGACATGTGCACTCCTTTGATCTTTCCTCGTTTTACCCCTTTGATCTCATTGTTTTTTTCCTAACTTGGTTAGTCTAAAGTTTCTCTGTAGATATTCCTGACTGTTCCCCTCCAACACCAAATTCAAGGGAAGATCTTGTGCCTTCTTCGACTGGAAATTTTTTAATGTGCTACCTAGGCTTTGGCTGGTGGTTGCTTGGTCTTTTGCTAGGGTTTGTTATCTAATATTTGGTTTGGTGGGATCCCCTAGCTCTAGGGGTTGCGGGTGGTTGCTAGTTGCCTATCCTCGCCAATTTGGTATTTCTCTGCAACTTTCTTGATCATTCCTCTCCAACACCAAATTTGAGGGAAGACTTGTGCCTTCTTCAACTATGAAGTTATTCTTGTGCTACCAGGGCATCCGAGTTGGTGTCTTCTTGGCTTTTGCTAGGGTTTGTTGTCGGATGTGGGAGTCATGACGGGATGCTTTCCATGCGTTTCTTTTGGGTATTTCCCCATACATCCCCAAACCCCACGGGGAGCCCTTGGATTGAATGTCTGCAACAAAGGTATCTTGCTAATGGCTCCCTAGTTTGGCGGTTTTCCCTAGCTCTGGAGGATAGTCTTTTTGGGTGTTTCAGATCCATGGGTTTCAAATCTCCCTTTCTTTTGTTAGGATCCTTCTTTTCTCTCTCAGGTGCTATGGGTTCCAAAGCTCCCTTTCTTTTGTCGGGATCCTTCTTTTCTCTCAGGTGCTATGTTTGACTGTTTCTTGTAATTTGTTTTCAAATGGCCCTAAGAGTGGTTGTCTCCAACGGGATTTGTGGGTTTCATGGAATTTCTTGTGCAGATCTCCTGGATTTTGTTGGCAGGTATTTTCTAGTGTTGTTTTCTTAAACCGGTTGTTGTTATGAGGGATTGTCCTGTTACATGCTTTGTTGGATGAATTTGTTGATCGTATACCCCTATTCTCCTTTCTTGTTAGGTGGAAAATGCTTCGGTTTGAGGAGTTTTATTTGTAAATTTGTTTTAATTGGTAGCATTTTTGTTATTCTACTGTTTTTCCTAGTGCTCTAGATTCCTACGCACATGGTGGTTTGACCCTGGGGCAATTTTTTGTATATACTTGATAAAATCTATGACTTATTTGCTAGGAGGTTGCTTCATTAGATTTTCGGGCTTGAGTCATAAAATCTAGCTCAATCTTTCTTGATGTCTTATTTCTAAATCTAAGGTTTGAGGATGCCTTTCAATACTCTACTTGTAATAGATTTGAAACCCTTTAAAACCCTTTCTACTATCAATGAAAAAAATGATTATTATTTTTTTTCATTTTTTATTAATCAATACTCTTTATAAATATTTACCATGAAGCTTGAACCCCATTTTTATAAAAATGCAAGTAACATCTTACCAATAAATAGTGATCAATTTTTTTTAAAACCATATTATTAAAATAATGATAGCAATAACTATCATAATAAGTCCATGCATAAATGTCAAATTCTCGAGAATTAGGAAAGCTTATTTATTATACACGCACAGGCTAATATCATGTCAATAATGACGCGGCTCGGTGCCAGTGCGGCATGACCGGCATTTGTGGGGTGCGGTCTGAGTAGGAAGTGCACCCCGCGACATGATGGGTTTTGTGGGGTGGAGTCTTTGTAGGAAGTGCAAAGGGTGCGAAAAGATGGATTTTTTTGGTTAAATTCAGGTTTAAGTGGTTTTCTTGGTAGACCAATGTAGCATACACATGTAGATTCAATGTTAAGGTAAAAGGTTTTTTTTTTTTTAAATCTCGATTTCTGGTACGAATTGGATCTTTGGTATAGTCATGTAAAAGGCATTTCCCTTGGGAAAAGATGAAAAAGCATGATGGTATAGGTGTAAGCGTACGTCTACGAATGAATTGAATTTGCCCTCCTTGATGTGGTGTAGTTCGGTGCTGTTTATTAGCCAGCGTGTACAATACTTAAAATAACCTAAATCAACGTCTTCAGTGTTGGACTCAACTCAATTTTTTCATCGTGTCTCACCCCACCACCCCACATATGCAGTTCAAATTTTATATCATTGCTTTCCAACCGCTCTACTCACATATTATTTAAAAAATCACATAGCCATAATTACTATAAGTTCCCAACACTGTATTCCATGGCATACAAAATAATAATAAGCTTATGTTGCTGAATGTTAAGAGAAACTTGGTATGGTATATTTTCTCCTGCTTAAATATTTTAGCTTGGACTTATTAATTTTAGAATTAAGCTTAATAAAACATGTTTAAGTTATGTAAGATGTATATATTTATAATACACAAGTAATTTATAAATACATTTATATTTTATAAATATTTTTATAAATGTAAGTATTTGCATAATTTTATAATCCACAAGTAATTTATAAATATATTTATATTTTATAAATTTTTATAGCTTTTACTTTTTTAATATGGTCAAGAGAGGGTCAGGAGAGGGCCAAGAAGTGGTGTATGACCAAGGTCATTAAATTAATTAGGTAATATTATTCTCAAACACTTGAGGTTTCTTGCATGATGGGATAATCATATCTAAGTTCTTGAAGGATATATGTTGATTAAGTTAAATTTCCTCCTTACTCAACCAAGGAGGTAATGCACATGGGGTCATCTTCATATACCAAATACATATAGAACCACTTCCATGGTATAAATTAAGATTTTCAAACTAAGCAAGTCGATCATAAGACAAAGCCAATTAACCTCTAACTTTGAGGATGACCTAACTCTATAGTCTTGGACAATCCACCCCATGCTCTAGCTTGTCCATAGGCCCATCCACCCACTCTCTCCAATCATCCTCTCAACATGCAAATTCTTGGGACTTCTTGTGGATACCATAATCTATAAAATGTCTTATAGCCAAGTGGAAAAGAGAATCATTTTATTTTTATGGATCTCTAGTATTATAGAGTTAGATCATATTCAAAATTAAGCATAACAAAGTATTATATTAAAATTATTTTTTGGGATTGGTAAGACCAACTAATGAAAATATACTATACAAAATAAAATGGAACAAATACTCTATTAATAATTGGACTTGGAATAGATCATAATCAAGGGGAGGAGACTTTGGACCATTTAAAAACAATAGTATATGTAAGCCATATTGAATTACCATAAACAAATTTTATGCAACTATTTATAAAATATGCAAATTTTCACAACACATAGTTGATACTTATATTATATAAATTTATCCTTTTTCAAGGTCATAGATAGCAATTTATCCTCTTTTATGGGGAGAAAGCGATGGACTAGACTTTGTCTAATCACCTGTTTAAACTATAACTTGTCTCTTCTAGTTGACTTGCTAGGTTTTAAACATCTGACATGTATGCGTATAATAATACAAGAAATTATTATGTCAAAGACCATATGCATATGAGTGAAAAGGATTTGATAAAAGACTAATTGTAATAAGAGTGAATTTCCAAGAATTTGTGCTTGGAATCTTTGAATATCCTGTGTAAAGTACAATTAATATTTTGCTTCACTTACCATTTAATGCATGACATCATATTTAAAACCAAAGAAACATGGAATCACTTTTACGATAGCAATTCAATGAATTAAACTACAATTTATAATGATAATTTGACTCAAAAAATACTCTTATTCTATCAAGAGGTATTTAATTTAACATACCTTTTAGACATCAAAGAGAACTATATTTAAGTTTGATAGTTACAAGAGCTACTTTCCAAATATTTTTTCTTATAGACTTTATAAATATTACTTACAGTGAAGACATAAAATGCTTCATGAAATAAATCCTTTCTATCTTTTTCACCTATCCTACATAAGCTAGGTTGACCTTAGGTTCATCTATCCTCTCACCCCAAATGTACTCTCAAGATGCAAATACATGGACCTTTTTGTGGAGATCACAATCATATTCCAATGTTTTATAATAGATTGATTCAAAGAGGACATGTTTTTTTTTGTAGAAAGATCAAGAAACAATGTGTTTTACTTTTCAAAGAACTAAAATGTGTATGTATTGCATGTTTTAAAACAATAATATCTCTAGTGACTTTTATGTGACTTATGACATGTTTTGTTTCTTACCTTTGTAAATTATGATTGCAATACAAACAAAAAAGTGCTTCATGAAATATGATATATCCATCTTCTTCCTTCATCCTATTCAAGCTAGATTATACACAATCTATGTAACCCCTTAACATAATTATCCTCAAACTTGTCATAATATATTGAATAAAAAAGAAAATATTTTATTTGATGGACTTGTTTTCTTTCATGGAAAGATCAAGAACTAATGTGGTCTGCTTTGCATGGAAGAACTATGAAAATAAACCTATGTTTCACTTTGTATTATAAATCATCCTTCTAAACTCAACTAAGGATGTAATGTATGTGAGATAATTTTTAGGCACCAAAGATACATGACATCACTTCCATGGTAGTATTTAAGCTTTGAAATCATGCCAAGTAATCTTGAGATGAAGCCAATTATTTTATTTTCTTAATCCTATTCTATTGCATGACATGTCATTTAACAACTTGGTGCCATCAAACTTATATATTTTATAGCTTGGCAACATAAAGTACAATACCTTAATATTCCTTTGTATAAGTTATGTACCATTTACCTTAGGTGTTTTGCATATTAATAAGATAAAGTTTGGTGTTATGATTACTAGCTACAATGAAAATTATCTCAAGAGTGTGATTCTTCATGATTATGAGCTATAAGGAAGAATTAAAATTGATTTAAATATTAGGATTGCCCGATTTATTTCCTTCCCTTAACCTTAAATTCTCTATTAACATCAAGACATCAAAGACACAATGCATCAAATATGATGGATCTCATGATTTACTTAGCAACTCTTGTAAAATATTATTATAGGTATCAAATGATGTTGACCTCCATGATGTAAAAAAATATTCTCCATGATTACCATATGTAAGGAACAATTTTGTAATCTATAGTATGACTTGTTAGGACTAAGAGATAAAACATGCATTTGGACATTCAATATTAAAAATTAATGTCATTTTATCAAAAATAATAAAAATGTACCATGACTTATACATGTTTAGATGTAATTCATGGTTTTATATGATAAATAAAACACTCATATATCTTTGGATAAAGTAATAACCCAAGAGATAGTTTAAATAAATATGCATACAAATAATGTCTAGAATGATTTATTTCAAACATTTAGAAATGATAGGTGAACACTCTTCTAAGTCCTAAATCTTGATATATTAATTAATATGTTAGACTATTGAGGGAATAAATAATCATACTTGAATGCATTATGAATACATCACTGAATCATAGAACATTTGTTTTTTTATAGTATATTTTAAAAATCAGATGGTGTATTGAGAGTTTGTGATGGATTACAATAATAAATCATCCTTTACTTCCCACATGAAATTACTTCTCTACGTTTGGGCTTCTTTTAAATGATAATCAAAATAAGTCTTTAACTATTGATTAGATGGTAAGCCAAATCTATAAAAAAACATTTAATGAAATTGTAAGAGTTGGATTTTCATGATTACCAACTACAAGATATACAACTAAATTCCATAATTAAAGAGTGATATTATCCATAATTATCAACTACAAGGAACAACTAAAATTCATTTGAAAAGTGATATTATCCATGATTACCAAATAAGGAATAATTTAAATCCATTTGGAAAGTATTGGGGTTTTTATCCATGTGAAATGCCTTAAATTAGTCATCATGCTCCTAGAAATTACCTTAAGTGATGGTTTAGTTGGTGCCTATTTATGGATCATATGACCATATGACTAATATCTACATATTATGAAATAAAATATTTGGAACTTGAATACGTTGTTCTGCATTCCACTCAAATGATCATTAGAAATTTATGTCAAATTTCACTCAAATGACCCTTAATATAATAATGCAAATTTTTTATCATTTAATTCCTCTCAAATAATATGTATTTGATACATAGAAATAGGAAATATGATCATATTATGTATAATATGAGCAAATTATATCATATGTTGTTCTATCCATGAATCTAATTCATGAATGAATCAATCATGCATTTTGTATAATATGATAATGTCTATGTATACAAATAAAAAACATATACTTTTAGGCTTGGAAGACCCAAGCCTATGCAAAACATGCATTTTTAAGGCCTACAAACACTTTACAAACAATGAAAAATATATTAGATTTTTTCAAACTTATTTTTAAATTATTATAAAAAGTGACTCATTTTTTCTTATCTTCGTGTCTATTTCATAGGAAATTTTAAGTGATATCTTTTCATATTGGTATAGAATGGAAAGTAAATTGTTTCATATCAAACAATACAATGTATGTGTTATATGTTATATTTTAGGAAATCATAAAATATTTTACTATATACATATAATTTGTCGTGTTCTTTGTATTGTTTTTTGTTGTTCTTGTGTTTTTTTTAATGTTTTTTGTTATTGTTCTTGTGTTTTTTTCGTTCTTGTTCTTGGGTTTCTCTTTGTTTGTGTTATTTCGTGTTTTTATGTGTGAGTGTTTTCTATGTTTTTTATTTTTGTTTATTGTCTGTTGTTGGTTGTTTTTTATTTTTATTTTTATTTTATTTTTTTAAACTTTTTAGGTTTTGGTTGTGTTTATTTTTCATGTTTTTTTTTGGGTTATGTCTTTGTAGTGTTCTGTTGTTTTTGTCTTGTTTGTGTTTTGTTATGTGGTTCTTGTGTTTTTCTATGTGGTTTGTGTTGTGGTTTCTTTTATCTTATTGTGCGTGTTTGGTTGTGCATTTGTTTTTGACACACTCAAGGAGCATGTTTTTTATTTTATTTTATTATTTTTGTTGTTATTTACTTATTTTTAAATTGGTTTTGTGTGTTTGTTTGCTCCTTGAGTATGTCAAAGGTGGTAGGCCAGGTTCGAGTCCTGGGCATTTTTGGCGGAATGGATACCCTTGCCTCCTTGGGTCTTATCCGAAAGTGGCATCCCTTTTGGGATGTTTTCCACAAATATATATATATATATATATATATATATATATATATATATATATATATATATATATATATATATATAATTTGTCAAATCTAATAATTTTAGCCATATTTAATTTAAAAATTACTAAGTATATTTTCAAAATTTTGTGATTGGAAAATAGAAAATTTAATTTTTTTTGTGAAAAGTTAGCAAAATGACAAAAAAATAACTCATAAAAAAATAACCTTCGTCTACTTTCTTATTATGTCATTAGAAAAACATTTTATTTGAAATTACATTTTCATTTTCATGTTGGTGTATATCTAAATTCCATAGACTCCTACATATATTAATTTATTATTAACTTTAAAAATGTTTATTGGGTCAAGAAAGATATGATATCAGTCTATACATTACTATCTACACACTAAAAAATTATTTATCATTATTTTTGGTCATTCTAGGGTGGTCGTATACATGACGTTACACTTTTTTGCTCTTTAGACTTATAAAATTCATAATAAATAATCAGATAGACAAATAGTTAGAGAAATTATGACGTTACATTATGAGATTTCCTTTTTGTGTAGAACATTATTTCAATTTTTTTTTTTAACTTACCCTTTTTATACGTGTATATATATATATATACCTTAGAGTTTTGAAAAAAATATAACATCATTATTTGTAATTTGTCAAATTGACCTATATATTCTTAAGAAATATAAATCACACTCTCTCTCTCTCTCTCACATATATATAAATTTATGATTCATGTTATTATATTATCTTCAAATTTAAAGTCCAAATAAATCAAATTATTCTCCCAAGTTTAAGTAACACTAGTTTTTTAGAGTTTTGACATTCACTTAAAGGCCACTTTTTACCCCCACTATCTTGCACATTCTCTTTAATTATTTCTTGTAGCTAGTAACCAATGACAATTTCATTCCTCAAATGCCTTTTTTATTTATCCTAAAGAGTGTCTCTCCAATTTAAATCCCAAATTCATTGTGTTTACATCTAAAATTAAAATGTTATTTTTTTTTAATTTATAACACCTATATCATACTTGTTATCATGATAAATATGAATGCATATAAATTTACTCTGCTAGAACCAAATAATGGGAGCCATAAAATTTGAGTCGTTATATTTTTTATATTTGAAGATGATGTAAATTTTAGGGTTAAGGGAAGCATAAAAGTGATATAATCTAAAGTGAATTAATTGCATGAATCCAAGGGCATCCAACAAGAAGATTAAAATATGTTGGGCAAGACATTACATAAAACAAGGTATCTAAAATCTATTAGCTTTTGATACTATATACTTAAGGAAATGCAACCAAAAGGCATAAAATGAGCATGCAATATTAACTATATGATAATGGTAATATCTTAAGCATGTAAATAACATGAGAAACTTTTGAAAATACTCATAAAATAGCCATTAATGAAAGCTCACGAAAATGAGATCTTCATACAAAATATGGAGATCTCAAATGCTCCATTCTTCATTCATGCTCTACATTGTGACTAACTTGAGCACTACTCTACTCTAATGTGCTCATGCACTCTCTCTAACTCACTCAACTCCTTCTCTCTACTACAAAGGCCAATATATAATGGAGTATGAATCTTGGCATTCCATCTTCCTATGATTTACTATATTCCTATTCTAGACTCATGTACATATGGACAACATGCACATTTACATCATTGCACATTATAATAATACTTATGCATTTATTACATTGCATTAAATAAATACTCAACCCCTAATCTAAGACACTCTCCTAATATAAAGATGTACCCAAGATGGTAGGTTAGCATGTACCAAATAATGTAATATATTCCAACAGTCTCCTATATTACATTATTTGGTTATTGAAGACTTTAGTATTCAATGTGGTATTTTTCCTGGTTCTAGAACTTGAGCTCTTCTTTTTTTCTTTCTTCTTTGTACTTTTTTTCCGTATCCTTATTAAGTAAATAATTAGTATCTTCATGAAATACTATTTTAGTTGAAATAAATTTAACATCATGTTCATCTGTAGGTTCTTCTAGTTCCTAAAATTCTTGAATATTTTAATATTAATGTCCTTTTTGTTTTCCTTCTCTATAATGTAGTTAAGGGTGATTGTATGGATTTTTAGAAGTATATGGACGCTGCAATTATTGTTGATGTGGATTATATTGATTATGATATTGTCTTGGTTGGAATGACCTACTTGATTGGCTTCATAAATTTGTTTGATTTTCTTGATACTAATTTCTTATATTGAATCTATAATAATTGTTACTATGTCCTTTCTTTCTACATACTTGACAATATCTATTATTCCATTTTGATCTTCTTTTTGAGAATGAAGCAACATTTACTTGTGGATTACCTTTTGAGACTACGACATTGCTAGTCATTTTATCTTTTATTGAATTTTCCACCTCATTTTCTTGTAGGATATTGACTAACTCATCAAATGATGTATATTTACGTAGAATTTGTAGAGATGTGACTAAATGCTTGTAGTTTTCTAGAAGTGTTCTTAGGATTACTTGAACAAGAAACTTGTCTTCAATAGTTTCTCCTAAGGTTAATAATTTTCCTTTTATATCTGCCACTCTTCTTAGAAATAATTCTATACTTTCACCACTATTAAATTTTAAAGAATGCAATTGAGTTTGAAGGTTCAAGATAGTGGCTTTATTCTTTTCTTCAAATATCTTGGCTAGATTTTTCCAAGCTTATGTAGAAGTTGTTGTTGAACTAATGTATATGTAACAACCCCAATTGTTACCCCTTCTTATCCTTATATATATATATATATATGTTCATATTCATATGACAAAAGACCTAATCATGTCCTAGGATAGACATATTCAATTTGGATTATAACTTTAAAGGAAAATAGCTTCAAGAGCTATAAAGACTTGATCAAAGTCTCTTTAAGTAGAAGTGATTAGCTTCTAAGAAATCCTCATACCCCACTTGGTATGAATACATTGGCCAAGCATTAGGTTTCATTTCCACAAAATGAGAAATCACCAAATGGTCCACCAAGACCAGGTGAACGCCTTGAAGATGGAGAACCACACCAATGGTAAACCATCATAGATGAAATAACCACACCAATGGTTATCCATAGATATTAGATCGGTTCCACTCCATATTTAAGGGAGTCCTAAGACAAAAATATCACTAACGTGATAAGAATCCATGGAATGTCCTCTTAAATATGATTATCTGTATTTAAAACTGTTAGAGCATATTGGTACACTCTTTGTTTAGGCAACCCTTTTATTATTCACAAATGGAAATTACTTGTCCCATATGGGTGTTTTCCTCCACATGTAAACTTAATTCTTTAGAGTAGAGTGTAGGGTATTTCTTGGTTTGTAGATCAAGATCATTTTGCCATCTTGAGAGTTTCATTCCACATAGTGATCTATATTAAACTATCTTGAGTGTTTTTGAGGTGATTTTAACTCCATGAGGCCCTTTTATGGTAAAATTCTTTACATCATATCCTTAGTTTTGAAGCATTACTTGAGAATTCCAATAAATAATAAGTGTATAATGTTTAGATAAAAATAAATCCAATTATCCTTAAGAATTAACTTCTATTTGGAATCTACATAACATAACTAACATGAATATATTCAATGCCATATGTTGAAAAGTACATCATTCATAATTAGTTAACCCACAACATTATAGAAATCAAATGACATAAAAAAATCCCATTGATTCCTAAACACATTTAAGTAAGCAATCCTCCTTTACATCATGTCTACCCAAATGAACACATTTTCATAATTGAATAGATGCATAACCTTTCATCAAAGCATCTAACATCTCAATAACTTATATCACATTCATTTTGGAAATAAATGCAACATCCACAAGAAATAATAAAGCAAACCATAAATTATTGACACATTGTTTATCCTGGGAACCCTCATGGGGAATAAACCCAACCTCCAAAATATGATGTTTGCTCATATTCATAAACTCAAGATGTTAAATATTACAAGTATATAAGAGTCTCAACGTAGCCCTTATTACACAAAACACTACTGTTCCTATACACATACATGATGCAATCAAGGATTTATTTAATTCCTTTCTCTAAGACATCATGTTAATATTAAGGCATTTTCCATACTAAGGAGGAAACCCTCTGCTCCTTCATAATTGATGATGCATTTAAGGAATCCACAAATTCCTTTCTCTAGGTCATCTTAGGATTTTATAACATCTTGTGTAAGTTTATGATATTCATTGGTTCCATATTTTGGAGATGATTCTTCGATATTAGAGAGAAATTCATAAATTCCCTCAATATAGTCCTAAAAATTTATTCTCATATACAAACATAACTTAAAGAGGACAATAAATCTTCTAATATAAAGCTAAGATCACCTTTGTCTAGCAGTTTACCTCACCAAATGTGATCTACACTTTAGTCAATATAAATTGAATATATTAACTCTTAGCCCGACTAGTCTATACTTCCTTTAAGCTAATCATTACAGGTTATAATTTATTCAATAACATTTCATTATATTACCATTTCTATATTCACATGGACCCTAGTGGATATAATAAAATATCCTAGTGATCTATAGCTCTCTAAAGATTCTTCTACCCCTAGTTGTGATATACCTATCCCTTGGTTAAGTTGTATTCATCCAATCTTAATCATATTTAGAACCACTGTCACATGACTGGTGGAAGCATTTTAAGAACCTACTACATATATTCATTTGCTAAAAGGTTAGGAAGGATCATTCAGAGTACAATGATAACCGATGGCACTCACTATGAGGTCCTCTAGGGTAATAAGATACTACCACGTGGTTGGATCAAAGATAGTTTTAGCAAACCATATCCACCATGTCAACATTTGTTAAGGATCAAACGGTAGTTTATTCGTGGTTTAGCCACACACAAGTCTTATTACTAGGCCTTTGTCATATCCTATGGTACATATGGAACAAAGTAGATTATAAACTCACTATCACCCAAGCCTTCGTATCATGCACAGTGACTAGGCAACTTTGGAAAAACTCCAGTTGCAATTGGCCCTTCCAAATTAATACCATAGTAATTGATTCAACCCTAACTATTGTAGGGCTCTATGTAATTTAATCTATTTTGAATGGTATTCATACAAGAGTTGAGACAGTTGAGTAGGGTGACTGTTAAGCACAGTATGCTGTAGGGGGATGTTTCACTGGTACCCGAGCATCAAATAGACATCATTTTTCATCGATTAAAATATTTTTGTGGTGTGGGTGCTATAGGAGGTTTCTGTGTTCCAGCATCTTCCTGAATTTGAGGCATCAATAACTACATATGGGTTTGCTGGTGTGTGTTAACTAGAAGGCTTTAGAGGAGCAATATACTAGCCAATTAAAATTTTGGGTTTGGCACAAGCCCCTTGGGTTATGTGCCTCTGAAATAAATCAAAGACATCATTTACCTACAACTATTGGATTAATAAACTGATGGTTCGACGTTGCAATATTATAAACTTCCTTCGAATGAATCAGTCAATACCTTAATGGTTTAGAATTAATAGCAAGGCAATGTGGATATGTGTAGAATAGTGGAGTCTTGAGGATTTCAAAGCTTATATATAGGTTGCTATTCGAAAGGGTTACATTGAAATAGGTGTCCATTATGGGTACAAATATAGGTCCCACATTTGCTAAGAGAATAGCCAAATCAGAAAATAAAGATCCCAATGTGTAGGAGATAAATAACTATTCCATTGATGGTTATGGGGCACTGCTGGTGGTGTAGCGGTCAGATATGATTATGCTAATCCAATAAGGAATAATGATAACTATGTACATATCCCCTAAAGGCATTGAGATGTTTCCTCCTAGATTTTGCCCTTCTTGTTATCTAGGGCCTCATGTAGTTACTACCCCTTTTTAGATGATTCCAACACATGGTCTTCTAACTTGGTGGAATAACCAAATCCAATGTGTACATAGGACAAGGACAACCAACTTTTTTATACAAGTTTCTATAATTACCCGATGAAACTCTGAGTCTATGATTTAGAGTAAAATTGCACTAAACAAGCATTTATCCAAAAGTACTTATAGCAAAGCATATCAAGGAATTTAATGCATAGCATATCAAGGAATTCCTAATATTCAAAATAAAAGAAAACCTTGTACCAAAATTTACCATTAATCTATGCCAACATCAAAATATAGAAAAGAAAAGAGTAATCCAACCTGATACTCTTCTTCTTGACTCTTCAAAAGCTTCCATCCTAGCCCATCTCCACTTCCTCAATCCATTCTTCTAACCTCAAAAGTATCTCAACTTATCTTAGCTAAAAGCTCATAGTAATATCCCAAAGGACTTCTGGTTTTTGATCCACCCAAGGGTGGAGAGCATAATCCCTAGTTCTCCAAGATTTCCTAGATAGTCCCCTCCTTCACAAATTGCCCTCTAATTTATAGGGAAAGTTCCCCACTTGTGGCCAAATAGTGGCCTCATTATTTTATTATTAAAAAGATACCTTGGGTCCCTTAAGACTTATCATGTCACTAAAGGGTCCACTAGAGATAAGGTGAGTGACCTTATTTTTGTTTTGTATCCTTTTTTATGGGGACAAATACAAAACCCATACTATTAAGGCATAAAGTGGGTGCAAAATTGGAATTATTATTGATAGGGTAAAAGATGCCTCTCATAATTTCCACCAATATGGGGAAGCCATATGGGTTTTTCCCAATAGATAGGATAACTCATATAATATTTTAAAAGTCCTATAGTCCTTTTGAGTCCCATATACATTGGGTCCACTAGGTTGTTTACCTATTGTTATAATTTTTTATAATTCCTCAAGTTTATCTTTCACAAGACCTCATAAATAGTTCTTAATTTATCTATGCTAAAAGGTAATTAATATTTTCCTACCCTTCATAAAATTATTTTATTAGAATTTTTGTAGGATTCTTTAGGGTCATGCCCCTTCTATCAGGCACTAATTGATCCCCAAGATCAATTAATATTCTTTAAATAAGGTAGGAAGGTGACGATCATGAAATACAACCCCCCTTAAATTAAACATAGTCCTCTGTGTTTAGACATCTACCTCACAAAAACATATTTGTCTAGCAAAGGCTAGCATTTATCCTATTGTTTTATAATCAGATTCTTCTTTCATCCAACACTTTGATCTTGATGGCGAGCTTCATATTCTTTCTATAAGAGTACCTGGACCTACAAAGATGCAAAATATCAATAGTACCATGTCCTTATAAGCAATATAACATCTATTTTTTATATCAACAAGTATTGAAAGCATCATCAATACACAATATTAACACAAAACTATAGTTTTAACTCATTTTAAATTACACAAACAATTGATCTAGGGAACATTAGTATTAGAGTTTAAAAAATGATGTTACAGAGATATCATGAAATTATGCATTTGTACCTTATTAGACATAAAAAGTCTTATTAATTTCATCAAAACTCCCACCAAGTAGTATCACAGTAAAATTTGGTTAACTTTAGGGATGCATTAACCTGATAAAATTTAGTGTTAACAAAGACACATCATAATTTTAGAATCTCAATTTAGGATATTCACACAAATCCTAATATGCATTTTGATACCAGAGCATCCACCTAGATGTCTCCTGGTTTATATCATCATGGAGAAGTCCCATACCTTCTCCAAGAATGGACACCAATCCATTCTTCAAATTCATTTAGTGTTCTTCTATTTAAATAAGTTTGCTTTACATTCATAAGCTACTCTGAGTTTCATGATAGAAAACATAATATTTCATTTTTATACCAGAAATATATATATTTCAAATAATTTTTGTTTACAATTGGCCAAAATTATTGGCATACTAATACATATAGTTTCTAGATTAGTGGTTTCAGACCTCAAGGTTATTCTTCCTCGGATATTTCACCTGTCGGTTCCATAACTACATTACCAATTTGAGAAACTATTGGAGAAACTGCTCGAGAAGTGGATTGGGTTCTATTTTGACCTATTGCTTGAGTTGTGTTTCCCTATTCACGTCGTCCTACAATAGCTGGTTGTGATGGAAGAATCAAACCATGGCTTATAAGTGCATCCATACAAGAATTCAAGAATGCAACTCGATATATATCTTTTCCATCATATAATTGTGCATTCTCTGCTTGCAAGGTTGTCCCTATTGTATCTCTTTAGTAGCGTATTTATGTTAACTCTAGTCGAAACCTCTCTCGATCTGAGATGGTGGCTTCTCTCTTAGTCTCCAACTTAAACCTTTGTTGCACCCATTTGTCTACTAACTTCAACTGTTGAATTTCTAATAGTTAAATTTGTTTCTTCAGCTCTTCCACTTCATGTTACGCTTTCCTCATAGGTTCCTCTTCTCTTAGGCTGGATGTTCCAGCTCCTGTATCCAACCGTTGGCGCACACATATTCTAGAATATTCTTCCTCATTTCTCTTCCTAGATGAGTGTTCCTTCTCTACAACTTTAGTTGTTTCTCTACAACTGCTTTTCTCACTGGAATATTCCTTTTGGCATTGTCATTGAGTGGTCCACCAAATGTTGTAGTCAAGGGTCATGCCTGCGTCATCCTCCATAGGTGTCCATATAGCCTCATCGGGTTCTGAAGCTAGTGGTTCTATTGGTGGAGTTATCACAACTATTCGCCCCTTCCTTGTATAAACCATGGATGGGTCTGGTATCTGTTGTGTAATATTGAACTATCACAATACCCAAGTATATTGAAAATACTTGTATTACATACTGGTACGTCCAATCAACCATCTTGCTTACCTCACCCAAGCGAGTTGAACACCATATTCTACCCAAACTGGGCCCTCTCTCCAAGGTCTCCAAATAACATCACGAGAGTGCAGATTATCCCAAATAGAGAGGAATTATTATTTATTTCCCTCAAGTAGTCTATGGTTAGACCATTCCTTTTTATTGCCATCTCAACGCATAGGATATCTCTAGCCCTATAAATTGGTGTGCATCATAAGGTAGCCCTTGGGGTCTTGCTACCGCTATGTGCCCCCATGCCCAAACTTGTAGAAAAATGCTACAGTTCAATCCAATTTTCATTGTTGTTCTTAAATCGAACAACTCTCTATAGGTTTGGACCAATAATGCTAGTGCCCATGCATATATTACTGACTCTTCCACTATATCCTACATGATTCTCGATAAATTATAAGGAAACATGCACTTATTGATTCGAGAAGAATAACACCCGATAAGAGCTCCATTATAACCACATGCTTATGTGTTAGTCTAATTTGCACATAGTGAAGTTCATGCTCTATACACCTCGTATTGGTGTTGACATTCCTCCAATTAGTTCCGAACACTCTTTCTAGAATATGCCCCATTTCTACTTCATTAGCAATGATTACTACACAACATTCTACCGATATTCGATATATTCTGTATACATCTTCCAACGTAACAGTCATTTATCTAGTGTATAATTGAAATATCCCTCTATCGGGATCCCATATTTATACAAGGGCAGACAAATAACATCTGTCTATATGTATTGGCTTTAATCGAGCCGCTCCCTCAAATCCTACTTCTTTCAACCATTACCAGTTGCTCACACCCAATCTATTCTTGGTATTCTGAAAGATCGTCCTCAAAAGATATATTGTACAAATGATATTTAATGGTTGAATTTATGGTGTTTCTATACGATTTCCACTGTTGGCTCTAACATTTTTAGAAGCCATATCTCAAAGAGTATGTACCAACAGATCAGCTAACAAAAACAAGATGATTACGAGACACACTATGGTGTCCATTTCCAAGACCATCAATACTAATAGGGTAAACCCTAATATGAGCAACATGATATTTACTACCATGAATAGTAATTAGGTTATTTTGGTATCTGAAACTAAGATAAATTCTACACTATTTACTCCATTATGCGATGTTGGAGTTTTACCTTGATTTTATTTGTTGGATAGTATTTTGAGGTCCATTTATTTTCATAGATTCACAGATCCATCAAATTGAGTTATTGGGTTCTCCTCCAATTTCCAAGGGAGTAATATTTTTTTTTGAAGTACATAGAACACATCATCATAACCCACGTGTCCTTCCCTTAATTTGTATCACATCTCATCATCGACCCTTCGATGACTCCAACAGACAATTTTGTACCTTCTCTATTGGCAAAACACATCTATTGCATGGTACTATTACTGTAAAGTGTACCCTTATTGACCTTATTGTCATATGGTAGAATTTTAATTAATTATGTATCATATTACTTTTAACTTTGGTATTTGGTTTACACCGATTTCATATACGTGGTTTTTTGTGCTTCAAACAACTATTTCAAAACTACACTCTAGTTTTCTTATAAGTTTTAATACCACATTCATGACATAGTGGTCAAATCCCGATTTAAATAGCTTAACACTCATTATTTATTTCAACCACCACCCGGGTGGTTGGGTGCATACTTTTTTGAGGAGTCGGGCTACTTTGGGATGTTGGTAAATTTGTATGTGGTGGTGATTCTTGGGTTTCCACAACATACTTGGTGGAGTTCCCTAATTCTCATGTCAGAGACGAGTCTGGTGAGATTTGGTATATTTCCATACTTAGACATGAAGTTTCACCCTACTTTCTCTCCTCCAACATATTAGAGTTTCAAGTTCTGGTGTTGTCGGACAACTTCTTCCGCCACTGCACCATAACCTCTAATTGGAAAATTCTAGTGTATTGTAACATTGATCAAAAATAAAAATAAATAAAACATTGTTTTTTTTGAACTTCCACTAGTTAGTTATGACTATAGTCATTTAAGCTGTCCAAATTGGTTTGACAATTATAATTCAAGTGAATCCTTAGTACATATAAACCTTTAATCATACACAGTAAGTCTTAAATATATAGATGTCGAGTAATTTTCCAAAAGAGTCTAAGGTACACCGCTTAAAATACAAGCAGGAGGGTTCACTTAGCTCTTCCATTTTAAAACGACTGTGGATCTACTTGTGTGGGATAGGAAATCAGACATCATCATCCCAAGCACTTACCAAGTATGCATTTTAAAGTTATGTAATTTTATCTCGAGTTTTGTTTCATGCCCCAAGTATTTGCTAACCTAGACCTTAACTAGAGTCTATCAATTAGCCTAGGCTCTAATACCAATTGTAACAACCCCAATTGTTACCCCTTCTTATCCTCAAATTTTTTTATTTTATATATATATAAATGTTCACCTTCATATGGAAAAATACCTAATCATGTCTTAGGATAGACATGTTCCATTTGGATTGTAACTTTCAAGGCCAATAGCTTCAAGAGCTATAGAGACTTGATCCAAGTATTTTTAAGTAGAAGTGATCTGCTTCTATGAAACCCTCATACCCCACTTGGTATGAGTACGCTGGCCAAGTGTTAGGTTTCATTCCCACAAAAAGAGAAATCACCAAATGGTCCACCAAGACCAGGTGAACACCTTAAATATGGAGAACCATACCAATGGTAAACCATCATAGATGAAATAACCATACCAATGGTTAGTCATAGATCTTAGATCAGTTCCACTCCATCTAGAAGGGAGTCCTAAGACAACAATATCACTAACGTGATAAGAATCCATGGAATTTCCTCTTAAACATGATTATATATCTTTAAACCTCTTAGAGCATATTGATACACTCTTTGTTTAGGCAACCCTTTTATTTTTCACAAATGAAAATTACTTGTACCATATGGGTGTTTTCCTCCACATGTAAACTTAATTATTTAGAGTAGAGTGTAGGGTCTTTCTTGGTTTGTAGATCAAGATCATTTTGCCATCTTGAGAGTTTCATTCCACATAGTGATCTATATTAAACTATCTTGAGTGTTTTTGAGGTGATTTTAACTCCATGAGGCCCTTTTATGGTAAAATTATTACATCATATCCTTAGGTTTGAAGCATTACATGAGAATTCCATTCAAGAATAAGTGTATAATGTTTAGATCAACATAAATCCAGTTATCCTTGAGAATTAACTTCTATTTGGAATATACATAAAATAACCAACATGAATATATTCAATGCTATATGTTGAAAAGTACATCATTCATAATTAGTTAACCCACAACATTATAGAAAGTAAATGACATAAATAAATCCCATTGATTCCTCAACACATTTAAGTAACCAATTATCCTTTACATTATGTCTACCAAAATGAACACATTTTCATAATCGAAGATATGCATAACCTTTCATCAAAACATCTAACATCCCAATAACTTATATCACGTTCATTTTAGAAATAAATGCAACATCCACAAGAATTAATAAAGCAAACCATAAATTATTGCCACATTGTTTATCCTGAGAACCCTCATGGGTAATAAACCCAACCTCTAAAATATGATCTTTCCTCATATTCATAAACTCAAGATGTTAAATATTACAAGTATATAAGAGTCTCAACGGAGCCCTTATTACACGAAAAACTACTGTTCCTATACACATACATGATACAATTAAGGATTTATTTAATTCCTTTCTCTAAGACATCATGTTAATATTAAGGCATTTTCCATACTAAGGAGAAAACCCTCTGCTCCTTCATAATTGATGATGCATTTAAGGAATCCACTAATTCCTTTCTCTAGGTCATCTTAAGATTTTATAACATCTTGTGTAAGTTTATGATATTCATTGGTTCCATATTTTGGAGACGATTCTTAGATATTAGAGAGAACTTCATAAATTTCCTCAATATAGTCCCAAAAATTTATTCTTAGGGGATTGATAAACAATCAACCTTCACTTCATAAATTAAGGTCCCATACCCTTAATTTATGAAATATTTATTTTGTTTTTTTTAATTAATCTATATCTCTTTTGTTACTACATATATGATCTACGACTTACTGCTAAGCATGACAAAGTAGATAAAATAATCTCCTTACTTCTCATATAAAAACATAACTTAAAGAGGACAATAAATATTCTAATATAAAGCTAATATCACCTTCGTATAGCATTTTACCTCACCAAATGTGATCTACACTTTAGTCAATATAAATTAAATAGATTAACCCTTAGCCCGACTAGTTTATACTTCCTTTAAGCTAATCGTTACAGGTTATAATATATTCAATAAAATTTCATTATATTACCATTTATAATTCACATGGACCCTAGTGGATATAATCAAAGATCCTAGTGGTCTATAGCTCTCTAAAGATTCTTCTACCCCTAGTTTGGATATATCTATCCCTTGGTTAAGTTGTATTCATCCAACCTTCATCATCTTTAGAACCACTGTCACATGACCAATGGAGGTATTTTAATAACCTAATACATATATTCATTTCCTAAAAGGTTAGGAAGGATCATTCAGAGTGCAATGATAACTGATGGCACTCACTATGAGGTCGTCTAGGGTAATAAGAGACTACCACATGGTCAGATCGAAGGAAATTTTAGAAAACCATATCCACCATGTTAGAATTTGTTAAGGGCCAAATGATAGTTTATTCGTGGTTTAGCCACACACAAGTCTTATTATAAGGCCTTTGTCATACCCTATGGTACATATGGAACAAAGAAAATT
This sequence comes from Wollemia nobilis, assembly GCA_028583015.1. Taxonomy (NCBI): domain Eukaryota; kingdom Viridiplantae; phylum Streptophyta; class Pinopsida; order Araucariales; family Araucariaceae; genus Wollemia; species Wollemia nobilis. The sequence goes on along the minus strand of JAQPPZ010003263.1, from coordinate 452,973 downwards.
ATAAACTCATTGTCACCCGAGCCTTCCCATCATGCACAATCATCAGGCATCTTCAGATAAACTGCAACTGCTATTGGCCCTTCCAAATTAATACCATAGTACTCGATTCAACCCTAACTATTGCAGGGATCTATGTAATTTAATCTATTTCAGATGGTCTTTAGAAAAGAGCTGAGATAGTTGAGTGGGGCGGCTGTTAAGCACAATATACTATAGGGGATGTTTCACCGGTACCCAAGCATCAAATAGACATAACTTTTCATCGATTCAAATATTTTTGTGGTGTGGGTGCTATAGGAGGTTTCTATGTTCCAGCATCTTCCTGACTTCGAGGCATCGATGACTACATATGGGTTTGCTAGTATGTGTTAACCAGAAGGCTTTGGAGGAGCAATATACTGGCCAATTAATATTTTGGGTTTGGCATAAGCCCCTCGGGTTATGCACCTCTAAAATAAATCAAAGACATCATTTGCCTACAATTTTTGGATTAATAAAACGATGGTTCAACATTGCAATCTTATAAACTTCCTTCAAATGAATCAGTCATTCCTTAACAGTCTAGAATTAACAACAATGTGATGTGGATATTTGTAGAATATTGGAGTCTCGAGGATTTCAAATCTTATCTATAGGTTGCTATTCGAAAGGGTTACATTGAAACAGGTGCCCATATTGGGTACCGATATAGGTCCCACATTTGCTAAGAGAATAGCCAGATTAGAAAATAAATATCCCAATGCGTAGGAGATAAATAACCATTTCGATGGTGGTTATGGGGCACCGCTGGTAATGGTGTAGCGGTCAGGTACAATTATGCTAATCCAATAAGGAATAATGATAACTATGTGCATATCCCCTAATGGCATTGAGATGTTCCCTCCTATATTTTGTCCTTCTCGTTATCTAGGGCCTCACATAGTTAACACCCCTTTTTAGATGATTTCAACACATGGTCTTCTAACTTGGTGGAATAGCCAAAGCCAATGTGCATATAGGACAAGGACAACCGACTTCTGGACACAAGTTTCTATAATTACCCGATGAAACTACAAGTCTATGATTTAGAATAAAATTGCACTAAACAAACATTTATCCAAAAGTACTTATAGCAAAGTATATAGAGGAATTTAATGCAGAGCATATCAAGGAATTCCTAATATTCGAAATAAAAGAAAACCTTGTACCAAAATTTATCATTAATCTATGCCAACAATAAAATATGGAAAATAAAAGAGTAATCCAACCTGATACTCTTCTTCTTGACTCTTCAAAAGCTTCCATCCTAGCCCATCTCCACTTCCTCAATCCATTCTTATAACCTCAAAAGTCCCTCAACTTATATTATCCAAAAGATCATAGTAATCTCTCAAAGGACTTCTGGTTTTTGATCCATCCAAGGGTGGAGAGCATAATCTCTAGTCCTCCAAAATTTCCTAGATAGCCCCCTCATTCACAAATTGCCCTCTAATTTATAGGGAAAGTTCTCCACTTGTGGCCAAATAGTGGCATCATTATTTTATTATTAAAAATATACCTTGGGTCCCTTAAGACTTATCATGTCACTAAAGGGTCCACTAGAGATAAGGTGAGTGACCTTATTTTTGTTTTGTGTCCTTTTTTTATGGGGATAAATACAAAACCCATACTATTAAGGCATAGAGTGGGTAAAAAATTGGAACTATTATTGATAGGGTAAGAGATGCCTCTTATAATTTCCACCAATATGGGGAAGCCATATGGGTTTTTTCCAATAGATAGGATAACTCATATAATATTTTAAAAGTCCTATAGTCCTTTTGAGTCCCATATACATTGGGTCCACTAGGTTGTTTACCTATTGTTATAATTTTGTAAAAGATAATTCCTCAAGTTTATCTTTCACAAGACCTCATAAATAGTTCTTAATTAATTTATCTCCTCTAAAAGGTAATTAATATTTTCCTATCCTTAATAAAATTCTTTTATTAGATTTTTTGTAGGATTATTTAGGGTAATTCCTCTTCTATCAGGCACTAATTGAACCCCAAGATCAACTAATATTCTTTAAATAAGGTAGGAGGGTGACGATCATGACATTATGGTTGTATTTAATTTGTAATTGCAAATGTTATTATCATGAGTGCTTTTGATTCATCTTCTTCAAACTTTTGAATCTCTCTATCCACTGTATTAGGTTTAGTTTTTTCTCTAAAAATATCCCAAAGCTTTTCAACTATCAATATTGACCTCACTTTGTTTTTCCATGAAGTGTAATTAGGTCCTTTAAGAAGTTGGGATTCTAAAAGAAAGAATTTATTTGTTGTCATGATAATACTTGTAAGCTACCTTATATCTCCCTAGTTTAGAGTATGTGATCAAGTTTGATAATATCTTTTCAATTCTTAAGTTTTGTAGAATACCTTGTATCTTGCAAGTATTTTGAATATAGAATGGTCTTGATAAAATGTTTATCATTCTAGTGTTAGAATATATTTCAATATTTCCTTTATTAATTAATTCAATCGTAACAATCTTATATTGTTAGATTGATTAATTTAGGCTAGTTGTTATTTGTTACAACTTCGCCTATATTGGTCTCGGGTGGTTCCACAACCTCTGGACTAATCCTAGCCCTAATGTATTATTTATACTTCGTCAAATTAATCGAATGTTGCTCTACTTATCACATGGTATTAGAGCTCTTCCTCCGCCACTCTCATTTATCTCGAAGTGATCTCATAGTAGTGGAGCAAACGAGCGAAGATTTTTTTTTTAAATCTCAATTGGAAATAGTTTTTCGGAATTTGAGAATTTTTTTTCCTCAAAGTTTGTGATTTTTTTTTTTTTAATTTCTCAAAAAAATTGGTTTTTCTTAAAGGCGATCGACCATACGGTCGAAAGGAGCAATTAGAAGCAATCGACGACATGATCGAAAGAGGAAATTCGAGGCAATCGACTGCACTGTCGAAAGGGTAAGGCATAGAGTGCATATGTCGTGGGATCCAACACCGAGGCTTCCCCACAACCCTTTCAGGTGAGAGCCTCTCCTCGAGAGGCTATACTCCATTGTGGAGTAAAGAACCTTTTATTACCCTTACCTGTTGATGATCCCATCCATGTGGGATATACCTGCAATCTACCTCGAATGAGGAAATTCAACCACGCACATCACCTGGAGAATATTCATCGTCACCTGCAAATTATGGCGTCAAACCTGTTAATCGCTTCCTATTTTTCCTTATCACTGGTTGCAGTGATTTGGATTTTTGAGTGATTTTTTGGAAGAAAGAAGTCAATCAGAGTAGATTTGCTGGAATAGATATTGATCTAATTTTTTCAAAACCCTTCAAAACTATTTTTTTTCATGCAGGGCGTCAATGGCTGACATCTATCAGGTGATTCTCCTTCATTTATGCAATTTTTAAGGTGCATTTTGGTCTTGTATCTCACTACATAAGAGAAATGATCTAAAAGGATCAAGGTTTGGCATGATTTGAGCAAAGTTTGGCTCTCTATGAGCCAACCACCTCATCGCCATCCGCGTGCCTCCTCTGCACCACCCACAATCCACCAGTGTATTCGCCACAGCAGCGCCACCTGCACTTCGCCCGAGTGGTGGACGAGGAGGGAGTGCCATCATGGAGGCTATTATGCCTTCGGGGGATCCTTAAGACTACGTGGAGCCTGATTTGTGGTAGTTCAGCCCACTGGCTCACCTAGCGGTGAGTCGAGTGGTTAAGGCTCCGGGAGCCTCAGGTCGTGGGTTTGAGTCCCTTCGATCCCCCCCCCAAAGGTATAATTTTTTTTCATTTTTTTAAAGTTTTTTTTTTAATATTATTTAATTAAAGTTAAAATTAAATATCATTTTAATTTATTTTATAATAGTTTAAGGTTTTTTTTTTTTTAAATAATTTTTTACTATGTAAGATAAATTATTATTTTTTAACTTTAGTTATAAAATAATGTTTTAAAATGCTTTACAAAGAGAAATTTTAACAGGGGGAGTAATTTTTTTTTGAAAAATCAAGAGGGGATTGAGAGTAATTTTTTGAAAAAGCAAATTTTGGCATTATTGTAAAGGTGCATTTTCGGCTGCACCTGACACCTAGTGGGTTATTTTTGTGGGCACTTTTATGTTGTATGTTGCATTTTTTCCTTCTTTTGCACTACATCATTTAAGTTAAAATCAAATTCACTCCCTAAGTCCCCGGAATAATTAAAACCCATCCGTGCAATTTATTGCACTGCAGCGTTCGGTATTTGTGATACCTCTGGCCAAAACTTATAGGTAAAGCTATCATGATTGCGCTACCGTATCCGTTGCCTAAAATAGCTGCCACAATGACATATGAGCTTTTTATCTATTAATCATCGAGGAGAGATAAGTTTACCATTTTGCTATTTTTTTACTCCATCACTACCCCAATCACTCTCGTGTTTAGGCTTAAATCCAGACGAAATTTTAGATATCCAAAGTGTTTAGGGGAGGTTACACCCCACGCATGAGGATTGAAGGTTTTCTAAGGTCGATGCCATCAACGAGGTGATTCCCTTTTAGTATCGCCTAAGTACCACGTATCGTATAATAATTAAAATTACCTATAGTCTCCCTCACGTAAGGGTGGGTAATTTTTTTGGTTTTTCAAAATACCTATAGTCTCCCTCATGTAAGGACAGGTATTTTGTATGGTATAATAGCCTGGCATTAAGGTATATCGAAGGGGTGACCATTTGGTGTTATAAGGAACCTTCACAATGTCTGCAAAACTAATGACTAATGCTCATCAGTTATTGAAAGGTCCAAAATATACACCATGGAAAAACAAAATGAAGGTAATCCTAGAGATGGATGATCTTTGGGAAATTGTGTCTGGAACAATAGTAAGACCTTCATATTTAGCTAGAGCCACAACTCTATCTGCTGATCAAAAAGACTTTGACAAGAAATATAGCAAATCAAAAGTGCTCATTTCGCTTGTTGTTTTCGATGAAGTTCAACCTCATATTGTTGATTGTCCAAATAGTAAAGTGGCATGGGATGCCCTTAAAAATAAAGGGAAGAATGACTCCACCATTCTATTTATTCAGTCTCAATTACACATTCTAAGCATGAAACAAGGAGAGATAGTTGAAAAATTTCTTTGTAGAGTGTCTGAGTTGAAAGGAAAATTAAATTCCTTAGCAGCACCAGTTGATGATAAGCTCCTTACCTCAGTGGTAATGAGAGCTCTTTCGGATTCTTTTAGAGTGTTGATTACCTCACTTCATGTATCATAGAGACAAGTTACCTATGTTGAGTTGGTAAATATACTTCAAGAAGAGGAGGCATGCCAACTACAACGAGATGATTCTTCTAACACTGCCCTATACACCAACAGGAAGGGGCAAAACAAGAAGGGTAATTTTTAGAAGGGAGGTAGTTCTCAAAAGGATTCAAAAGGAAAACAAACTCAACCTCAACAAAAAAAGAGATATTGCAAGATCTGTGACAAAGAAGGTCATGATACAAATAGATGTTGGCATAAGAATAAACAATCAAAATAGAAATGCCAGAACAAACCATAAAAGAACAAACAATAGTAAGTGAATGTTGTTGTTGAGGAATCTAACACAAATTCTGAGAGAGCACACAAAGTTATCATGACTACCATAGTATCCAAGCAGACGGATCCTATTTGGTATGTCGATTCTGGAGCCAGTAAGCACATGACTGGTGAGAAATCATGGTTTGAGTCTTTTGAGGCCAAAGAGGGTAAACCTATCACTATTATCGATGATAAAACCTACAAGGTTTAGGGAGAAGGAACAATTTCTATTTATCTTCCTGATGGCAAGTGTCAGATTGAGAAGGTTCTCTATGTTCCAGGATTGGTGAACAATTTGTTGTCAGTCACACAAATTTTGGACAAAAATATGATTGTAAACTTTAGTGTTGAGGGGGGCAAGAAGTATTTTTTATCACCAAGATGGGTAAGAACATTGCAGCCGCTTCATATAAGCATGGCTTATTTGCCCTAGATACTATCTATTCTCCATATGTAGCCATGATTGTTTCTACAAAGGAGGCAACTTCCCTATGGTACAAGAGATATGGACATATGAGTTTTGGTTACTTACTTGAGTTAAGTATGAAATGGTAAAGGGTATTCCTTCCATTTCTACCACATTGCAGTTTGCTCTAACTGCTTGGCAGGAAAGAAGCATAGAGTACCTTTTGAAAGGGGCTCTACAAGAGCAAATAAACCTTTGGAGTTGGTTCACACCAATCTGTGCGGTCCTTTAACACCCAACAATTATTTGGGAAAGAGGTATTTTCAGTTATTGGTGGATGATTACTCATGAAAGGTGTAGGTATTATTTCTTCAACTAAAATCTGAAACATTTGGCTTCTTTCAGCAATTCAAGAAATCTGTTGAAAAGGAGTCAGGGACTTCTATAAAGACCCTTCACTCAGATCGAGGGGGGAGTTCACCTCTAAAGAATTTTTCGAGTTCTTGACTAAAAATGGGATCACATGATAGTTGACTACTGCTTATACTCCTTAGAAAAATGGAGTTGCTGAAAGGAGGAACCGTTCCATCATGGAAATGGTTCGTTGCATGCTCATAGGAGCTAGAATTGGGCAACAATATTGGGTAGAAGTTGTCACCACAATAGTATATCTGTTGAATAGGGCACCCACTAAGGCCCTACAAGGAAAGACTCCACAAGAAGCATGGAGTGGCAGGAAACCCTCCATCTCTCATCTACATATTTTTAGTTGTAAAGCATTCATGCACATACCGAAAGAAAAGAGGAAGAAGCTAGATGAGAAGACATTGAAGTGCATTCTTCTTGGGTATGATGAGCACTCTAAGGATTATCGATTGATTGATCCCTTAACCAAGAATATACACATCGGTAGAGATGTAGTTTTTGATGAGGCTTTCACATTAGAAAACACATCAGATGTATACTTAGACCTTGTGGAAACTAAGGTTGAGAAGTCTCCTTCATCCAATGTTGGAGGTCCTTCTTCATCTTCTTCATAACCACATAAGAAGAATCCAAAGTGGTATACAAGTACAATTAGAGACTCTAAGATATCCACTCCATCGGATTTGACATTGGATAGACCTCGTACTCACAACATGGCTCGACAGGAGAAAGCTACAACAGAGATTACTGGGGTTGATGATCTGTGTCAATATTTTGAGGAACGTTTTGTAGATCCAGAGAGAGATATAAAATATATGGATATTGATGATGACAGGGTTTTTATGTCGTCAATAGAAAAACTTGAACCTGCATCAGTGTAAGAAGCTCTTGGTGAGACTCAGTGGAAGGCCGCTATGGATGCAGAGTATAAGTCTCTGATGAAAAACAAAACTTGGAAGCTTGTCGATATGCCATACAAAAAGAAACCCATAGGCTGCAAATGGGTGTACAAAGTCAATTACAAGGCATATGGGACAATAGATAAGCATAAGGACCGACTTGTTGCAAAGGGCTATGCTCAAAGAGAAGGCATTGACTATGAGGAAACTTTTGCACCTACTGCTCGGATGACAACCATTCAAGTTCTTTGTGCTATGGCAACATGATATGTGTGGAAAGTGCACCAAATGGATGTCAAGAGTGCCTTTCTAAATGGTGATCTCCAAGAGGAAGTTTACATGACTCAACCGAAAGGATTTGAAGTGGAAGGCCAATAGAAGAAAATTTACAAATTGGTCAAATCCTTATATTGTTTGAAATAGGCCCCTCAAGCTTGGTACATGAAAATGGATAATCACCAACTGCAACATGGATTTAAGAGATTTCCATCAGATGTAAACCTCTATTTCAAGAAGTAAGACTATGAAATAGTGTTGCTTGTACTCTATGTTGATGATCTGCTCATAACAGGGAGTTCAAAAACAATGATCTCTTTTGTCAAATAGGATTTGAGAAAATCTTTTGAAATGATAGATCTCAGACTTCTCCATTATTTTCTTGGCCTAGAAGTGAACCAGAAGGAGCACTACATCAAATTTTCCTAGAAAAAATATGCCAAGACACTACTAGAAAAATATCGCATGACTGACTGCAAACCGATGGCAACACCAATGGAAATAGGTCTTCAGTTATCACGATATGAGAAATCACCTCAGGTAGATGCTACTCTCTATCGTCAGTTGATTGGGAGTCTCATATATCTAACCAAAACTAGGCTAGATATCATATTTACTATCAATTATATTTTGAGGTTCATACAAGAACCTAAGACTACACATTGGAAAGCAGCAAAGTGAGTTATTCACTATGTCCGTGGCACAATGGAATATGGCCTAGAATACAAGAAGAACAACAAATTCTTCTTATAGGGATACACGGACTCTGACTATGCTGGATCATTTGATGATCATAAATCAACTTCAAGATATTTATTTCATCTTGGATCTGGTCATGTCTCTTGGCATAGCAAGAAGCAACAGGTGGTTGCTATCTCATCAATAGAGGTAGAGTATCACACCGCACGTGAAGCTATGTGCGAAGTGATATGGTTGCGTCACATCTTGACAAGTATGGGTCTTCCATAAAAATCTGCAATACACTTGTTTCGCGTCAACATGGGTTTTTTGAACCTTGTTAAGAATCCAGTGCATCATGAAAAAACCAAACACATTGATACACAATGCCACTTTATTCGAGACGAAGTACCAAGGCACAACATTTAGCTTCAGTACATCTCCACCCATGATTAGGTTGCAGACATATTCACTAAGGCACTTGCACGTGTCAAATTTGAATTGTTTCACAATTCTCTATGTATTTCAAAATAATGGGGGGATGCTAGTATAGCTAATAGTTATATGTTTCCTAAAATATTGTAATAAGGGGGGATGTTAGAATATATTTCAATATTTCCTGTTGTGGCTGATCCACAACACACCCCAAAATTGGGGACCCACCTTTTTTTTGCATGCTTTCAAAGAAGACTGCAGTGGCCCAGATGCTAAAAAATCAAGAAAAAAGCAAAATTTCACAAAAGGGAAAAAGTGTCGCGATATTGCGACATGTCGCTCCGTCGCGGCCAGAAAGAAAAGTTGTCGCGATATCACGACATGTCGCTCCATCGCGGCCAAGAAATAAAATTTGTCGCGATTTCGCGACGTGTCACTCTGTTGCGGCCAGAAAGAAAAGTTGTTGCGATTTCACGACGTGTTGCTGCTGAGAAAAAGAAAGCATCGCAATAACGTGACGTGTTGTTGCTGAGAAAAAGAAAAGTGTCACGATTTTGCGACAGAAAATAGCAAAGGGTACGAAAGGAAAATATGTCGCGATTTCATGACATGTCGCATTTTTGCGGCCAAATGTAGCAAGACATGCCAAATGAAAAGATGTCTCGATTTCGTGACAGAAAGTAGCCAAAGTGTACGGAGTGAAAGGGTGTCGCGATTTCACGACAGGAAGCAGTGAGATGATGCCGAATGAAAAAGTGTCACGATTTCGTGACATGTCGCGTTTTCACGGCCAGGTACAGGGAAACATAGCAAAATGAAAAGGCATCATGATTTCGTGACAGGTTGCATCCTCACAGCTCGAAACAAAAAAATGTCACGATTTCGCGACAGGTTGCATTTGCAAGGCTGTTGACAGGAAAATGTCACGATTTCGCGACATGTCTTATTTTCGTTGTGCATGAAGGCAGGAAAGGTTGCGGGCATAAAAATGTCGTGATTTCATGACATGTCTCATTTTTGCGGTGCATGAAGGCAGACAAGGCTGTTGGTAGGAAAATGTCGCGATATCGCGACATGTCGCGTTTTCACGATGAAAGTAGAGGAGCAAAGCTGCATGCATAAAAACGTCGCGATATCGCGACATGCTATTTTTTGTCACGATTTACACGGGGCCATTACAGAACATGCAAAAAAGTGCAGAACACGTGGCATACATGTGTAAGGGCTGCAGAGGCGTTACAGTTCACAGAGAAGATCAAGCGTCTCAATGTCGAGCATAAAGTCAAAAGCAATGGAAAGGCGGGGAAGGTGAAACGAAGCAATCTGGAAGACGAAACGAACCATCGTGGAAGGAGAAGCAATTTACCAAAACTTTAAAAGCGAAGTAGAGATTGGTACGAGGGTCGAAAACCGCTACGGGCAGAGTTGCAGTGTCGAAGGCGAGAAGCCATTCGGGCCTCGCTTGGGAGTGTTTTTCTTCCCCTTTTCTTGGTTTTGAGAAAACCAGAGATTCTGCTATTGTAACATGATTTATTTTTAATGCAAGAGTGTTCAGAAATTTGCATCTTGTGGGCAAGAAAGAAGGAGATCTTCTATGCATGCTATAGATTTAATGTTTATTCTTTCATTTTTCAGATTTCGGATTTATAGATAATGTTAAATGCCACTTCTGTGGGTTGCATTAGGCGAATATTTGAAATCTGAATTTTATTTCAAAACCCTTTGAATCAGCACTTAGCTTATCGGGATTGTGCATGTTTGCAGGTCCAATAGGTTAGGTTGCATGCATGGAAACCTCACATCTTCGGTTTTGCCAGAACAGGATAGCATCAAACTGAATGCAATTTTAATTTCTTTTTCTTTTGCATTTTATTTTCTTTTTTCTGCACCTTATTTTTCAGAAGTTCCAACTTTATTTTTCAAGCATTAAAATAAAATAAAAAAATAAAAAAAACTTCAAAATCCATAAATAATTCCTTCATTTATGGCATTTCATTAAATTTCATTTTGAAGTTACAGCATGGTCATATAGAGACCAAATCACATTTGCTCTATTAGGGTTCAATGAACAATCATTAAAGTTTCACAGTAAAATAAACCATAGTGCCCCTTGTTTTCAGTTACTTGCAACCACTAAGGTGTTCCAAGCATTTTAATTGAGTATCTTCATTTGAGATCATTAATACATAGATGCAAAATGCTAACATAACAGGAACCTTGGAGAAGTTACTTGTTTAATTTCTTTGCAAGCAGAGGATTTAGAACCCAAATCCTATCGGAGAGTGTGTTTTCACAATCGGGTGAAAATACCACTCAACAGATTGGCGCTAGAAGGAGGGCCTGGATGGGTTTATTTTAGCAAGATTTAAAATTTTTGTATATTTCATGCCCTATTGATTGTTATCTTTAGTCTTCTAACACCACTCAACAGATTGGTGCTAGAAGGAGGGCATGAAATGGTTTATTTCATTATGATTTTAAATGCTTAGAATTGCTTAAGAGCTTTGCAACACATTTTGATTGTTCATACAGAAATAAAGTGATTTAATTTAATTTTGAAAATTTTGGTCTTGACTAACAAAGTGTTGTTTCATGCAATTACTTTCATTTGATTTTTACATCTCTTGGTTGATGCTAACTTGATTTTTTTTTACCTTGCAGGTTGAATATTCAACAGATTTGGTTCTAAAATTACATTTTAAGTTTCACTAATGGCAACACTTGAGGAGCAAATGGTATCCCTGAGAGCTGAAATAGTGTCTCTAAGAGAGAGAATGGTATCAATGATAGAGGATCATTATAAGGGTTTGTCTATACCTGTGGTACCCTATCAAATTCCTACAATGTTATTGGATTTTTTACGGTGTTTTAATCAAGAGGTGCCACTAGGATACTTGCAAAAACTGCATGTCTACAAGAATACATTATGTCAATTCCAGATTTTCTATGAGGAGGTAGCTTGTAGGTTATTTGCATACATTTTGGATGACAAACCATTCTTTTGGTACAACCAACTACCCATGGAGGTTAGGACTTCTTGGATACAACTAGAAGCAGCCTATCTTTACCATTTTGGTAATCAGGTTGACTTAGAAATCCTGAAAAATCAGTTTACCTCCATATGTAAGGAGCCTAATGAATCCTTGAGTCAATTCAATGGAAGATTTCGTGAGTTGCACTCCCAAATGTGGGAAAATTTTAACACATTAGAAGAGGAAGCCATGGAAGTATACCTAGGAGCCATACACCCCACACTTGCTTCACTCATTGAGGAAAAACTGAGTGGTTTGTCTTTAGAGAAAATCCATGAGATCTTAGAAGAGATAGAACGACAAGGTCTTGAAGAAGAAAAGGCACAACATGCTCACATAAGAGATTGTCCTTCTAAAGATATTGATGCCAACCTACACCAACCATCAAATATAGCACCCTCCACTCCAATGATATCTAAGGTAAATGATCAAGGGGATGAATTTGAATATCCAAATCTTACAACCACCTTAGATGTAGTCCAAGGGGAGGTGCAAAGTGCTAAACCAACATCCGCTAGTGAAGATTATGCAGAAATGATCTCATTCATAGAGATACACGATTATCTAGATGAAGGGGTTCTAAATCCAACAATGTTTGATATATGTGATAGGATGGAGCCCACCATAGAATTGAATGGAGTGGTTGAAAGTGAAATTGAAGAAAAACCAATAAATGAATTTGAAGACATGATAGAGTTTCACCACTTGTTCTTGGAAGATACTATTGATGAGATGTGTACAATTAACAATCAAGAAATTCTCCACCCTCCAAATTGTGATAAAATTGAATCATGGGTTACTAATTTGGACAATGATAGCCTTATAAATTTGAATTCAAGAAATGACCCACTTTTGGAAATAATTGAACCATCTAAGGAAGGTGAAGATGAATTTGATGAGAAACACATTGATGAATGGGAAGATGTTGAAGAAGTAGTTGAACGTCACCACTTGATTTTGAAAGATGATTATTATGATGCTTGGAAGAAGTGGGAAGACTTCACTCACTCCAAAACTGCTAATGAAACTTGTGTGCCAATTGATATACAGGACAACATAATCGCCTACTCAAAGGAAGATATTACAACTCCTGTACAATTTGAGGATGTTTTGGAAGAGGGTTTCAAATCTCATCAAATTTTGGAAGATTATGATGATCCTATTGCCAAGGACAAAGAAAGAAAAGAATTTATGAATGAATCAAAAGATCATGTCACAAATACCATGGAGTTTCATCCCTCAAATTTGGAAGATAATTTTTATAATGGTTGGGGGAGATATGATAATGCATTCTTTTCTCACACTCTTATAGATGAAACTCATATTTCACTTGATATGCAGGATGTTGAAACTTCCACCTCACATGAAGAGATACCATGGATAGTGAACAAAGAATTAGAACCAAATGACAAAGAGATTGATCAATTGGAAGCAACTCGAATAAGTGATCATCAAAGCAGATTACTTGACATACACCTTGATCAAAAACATTTGAGGGTTGAAAAGGATGGGCATGTTTTCAATTGGGTGCCCAATTTTGGTATGTTTGATAAAAAAGTAATCAATGAAGAGTATGAAGACCATGAGGTAAAAGAGGGAATTGCAAATCCCCATCAAATTTTGGTAAATAAAAATGTTCAAAATTTAGAATCTAACCTTTTGTGTTCAAGTATCCAAGATTTGGGTGAGAATTTGCATGACCATGTTTTGAATTTGAATGATGAAATGTCATTAAAGGTAAATGAAAAACAAGGTATAATTTTTAATCACACCTTTAATAACATTGTTTCAATGAATGGAAAAGAAGTTGATGCACTTGAATTGTTAAATAAAATTCATCAACAATTACTAATTGAATCTAGGGTAAAAACTGTTAATGATCCTAATTTAGTAAATATCCTAGATGCTTGTAAATTGTTACACAAATTTGATTGGCCTACAAATTTGGAAAATGATTTGGCTTTGAAATTTGTAGAAATAGGCTCTTACTTACAAAATTGCATATTTGAAAAAGATAGCCTAATTCTAAATCAAGGAGGGAATTATGAAATTTACATTTTAAAGAATAGACATGATAAAATTGAAAATCATTTATTGTCTAATCATTTTAGTAATTTGATGCTCACCTATGGGAGTATTATTGGAACTAAATCAAATTGGTATGGTGAGCATGGCAAGTGGAAATTTGTTGCATTGTTTGGTCTAGTCTTGTTTTTGTGGGATTCCCACAACATTTGGCATGCATATCACGTTATATTTTTGTTGAAATGTTCTAATCATGTTTGGGATCCAGGAAAGTGATAATCCAAGCTTTGCATCATCTTGTATTATATTGTACATTTGTATATAGATTTTGGTTTTTTGGGTTTTGGTTTGTGTTTTCAAGACTTTTTGAAGTTACTTTGGGTTTGGTTTTGGTTTGTGTTTTCAAATTTTCATTTTTGGGATTGCAGTTTGGTTTTGGATTGAATAAGTTTTAATTTAAAGTTGTGTGTTTATTTGACATGTTTTGTTTGTCTATATAAAAAAAAAAAAAAATGATGAAAAAGTTGTCTTGAGATGCTAACTTATGTTCTAGATCAGGGAAATATGGAACATTGGAATTATGTGGTAGAAAGCTCCGCAAGAAATACAAACAGTTTAATAGTATCGTTTGAAACTTGTGATGCATGAAGTAGTCAGTTTTATATGGCAATATTTCATCTCGCAATTCAAAAGACAATGCATTCATATTACATCTCACTTTGCACATACATGCCATCTTAGTTGCAAATGCATTTCAAATACAAATCATTAAAGTGTGTCAAATCCTCTTAAGGTTATGCTATCACATAAATAAGAAGAAAATCCTAAGGTTGGGAACCGAGTCTTGAGATATCTAGAACCAAGCACATTTTATACACATTAAAAAGGATCTTGAGCAAAATGATCAAAACCTTGCTTGGAAGAAAAGGTTGGGCGAAGGAAGTATTTCATGTCTATCCTATTATGCAACATGATCCTTAAAATAGTGGTTTTGACCACTTCCATAAAGCTTAAAGCCTAAAATCGAGTAGTAAGGATAGGGCTAAATCCTCATCGAACTTAGGTTGAGGATCCAACTCCCCAAAGCTTTGATTTGACCTACATGGAGTAGTAAGGATAGGGCATAAATTCTCATCTCGCTTAGGTTGAGAATCTGATTCCCCAAAGCTCCTATGTCTCATTTCATGATAAATATTGGATTGGAAGGATCGTACTACTTGTCCTCTGCAAAGGATGGGTAGTCATCCCCAAGGTCCAAGAAATAAAATTAATATTCTCCATTTACATCTAAATCTTGGATTGGAAGGATCGTACTACATGTCCCTAGCAAGGATGGGTAGTCATCCCCAAGGTTCAAGAAGTAAAAAATTAATTTTTCCCATCTCATATTTATATTGGATTGGAAGGATCGTACTACTTGTCCTCTCGCAAAGGATGGGTAGTCATCCCCAAGGTCCAAGAGAAATGAAGCTAAGTCATGGATTATGGGGTTAAGTATGCCCATGCATGGCAACATGTCTTGTCTAAAAAACAAGACCACTGACTGTTCAAAGGGTTAGACTAGCATGACCATTTCTTCCATAATTGGTTAAATTATTTTGCTCAAAGTGAGGTAATGAATTCCAAATCGGAGTAGTAAGAATAGGGTTAAACTCCCATCTCGATTAGGTTGGGAGTCTGATTTCCCAAAGCTCTGATTTCACTTTCACTTACACATGGGTTCAAGATAGTAATGACTCATAACCAACTTTGGGATCTAATAAAGCAATTCATTATACATATAGTTGATCCTAAGAGGGTTTGATAATCTTGAATGTTTGTGTATTATACTAGAAGGACTATGCCTTTTATAAAAGCAAAATCTCTTAGCATACTTATTAGGTTACACACAACATTCACAATCTCACATATGCATTCATGTAAAATTGACGATGGAATGTTGATCAATTTCAAACGATAGGGAATGAAACACATTGCACACACCGAGATGATACTTAATGATTCTGATGATTCATGTATTTTTGATCTATGGGCATTTGTTTATGTTTCTTATGTGCTAACGCCTATTTGCGAGTTGTATACTTCCAGGTTGGGTTCTCACCAAATGCTCAGGAGCATTTGACAGTAGAGTCACCATTTGTTGTGGCTGATCCACAACACACCCCAAAATTGGGGACCCACATTTTTTTTGCATGCTTTCAGAGAAGACTGCAGTGGCCCAGATGCTGAAAAATCAAGAAAAAAAGCAAAATTTCACAAAAGGGAAAAAGTGTCGTGATATCGCGACATGTCGCTCCATCGTGGCCAGAAAGAAAAGTTGTCACGATATCGCGACATGTCACTCCATCGCGGCCAAGAAATAAAAGTTGTCACGATTTCATGACGTGTTGCTCCATCGCGGCTAGAAATGAAAAGTTGTCACGATTTCGCGACGTGTTGCTGCTGAGAAAAAGAAAGCGTCGCGATATCGCGACGTGTTGTTGCTGAGAAAAGAAAGAAAATATGTCACGATTTCGTGACATGTCACGTTTTCGCGGCCAAATGCAACAAGACATGCCAAATGAAAAGATGTCATGATTTCGCGATAGAAAGTAGCCAAAGGGTACGGAGTGAAAGGGTGTCGTGATTTCGCGACAGGAAGCAGTGAGATGATGCCGAATGAAAAAGTGTCACGATTTCACGACATGTCACGTTTTCATGGCCAGGTACAGGGAAACACAGCAAAATGAAAAGGCGTCATGATTTCGTGACAGGTTGCATCCTCACAGCTCGAAACAGAAAAACGTCACGATTTCGCGACAGGTTGCATTTGCAAGGCTGTTGACAGGAAAATGTCGCGATTTCGTGACATGTCTTATTTTCGCTATGCATGAAGGCAGGAAAGGTTGCGGGCATAAAAATGTCACGATTTCATGACATGTCTCATTTTCACGGCGCATGAAGGCGGACAAGGGGAAAATGTCGCGATATCGCGACATGTCGCGTTTTCACGATGAAAGTAGAGGAGCAAAGCTGCATGCATAAAAACGTCGCGATATCGTGACATGCTATTTTTTTGTCATGATTTACACGGGGCCATTACAGAACATGCAAAAAAGTGCGAAACACATGGCGTACATGTGTAAGGGCTGTAGAGGCGTTACAGTTCACAAAGAAGATCAAGCATCTCAATGTCGAGCATAAAGTCAAAAGCAATGGAAAGGCGGGGAAGGTGAAACGAAGCAATCTGGAAGATGAAACGAACCGTCGTGGAAGGAGAAGCAATTTACCAGAACTTTAAAAGCGAAAGCAGAGATTGGTACGAGGGTCAAAAATCGCTGTAGGCAGAGTTGCAGTGCCGAAGGCGAGAAGCCATTCTGGGCCTGCTTGGGAGTGTTTTTCTTCCCCTTTTTTTGGTTTTGAGAAAACTAGAGATTCTGCTATTGTAACATGATTTATTTTTAATGCAAGAGTGTTCAAAAATTTGCATCTTGTGGGCAAGAAAGAAGGATATCTTCTGTGCATGCTATAGATTTAATGTTTATTCTTTCATTTTTTAGATTTTGGATTTATAGATAATGTTAAATGCCACTTTTGTGGGTTGCATTAGGCGAATATTCGAAATTTGAATTTTATTTCAAAACCCTTGGAATCAGCACTTAGCTTATCAGGATTGTGCATGTTTGCAGGTCCAATAGGTTAGGTTGCATGCATGGAAACCTCACATCTTCGGTTTTGCCAGAACAGGATAGCATCAAACTGAATGCAATTTTAATTTCTTTTTCTTTTGCATTTTATTTTCTTTTTTTTGCACCTTATTTTTCAGAAGTTCCAACTTTATTTTTCAAGCATTAAAATAAAATAAAAAAATTAAAAAAACTTCAAAATCCATAAATAATTCCTTCATTTATGGCATTTCATTAAATTTCATTTTGAAGTTACAGCATGGTCATATAGAGACCAAATCACATTTGCTCTATTAGGGTTCAATGAACAATCATTAAAGTTTCACAGTAAAATAAACCACAAGTGCCCCTTGTTTTCAGTTACTTGCAACCACTAAGGTGTTCCAAGCATTTTAATTGAGTATCTTCATTTGAGATCATTAATACATAGATGCAAAATGCTAACATAACAGGAACCTTGGAGAAGTTACTTGTTTAATTTCTTTGCAAGCAAAGGATTTAGAACCCAAATCCTATCGGAGAGTGTGTTTTCACAACTGGGTGAAAATACCACTCAACATTTCCTTTATTAATTAATTCAATCGCAACAATCTTATATTGTTAGATTGATTAATTTAGGCTAGTTTTTATTTTTTACAACTCCACCTATATTGGTCTCAGGTGGTTCCACAACCTCCGGACTAATCCTAGCCCTAATGTATTATTTATACTTTGTCAAATTAATCAAATGTTGCTCCGCTTATCACATCTAGGTTAATATTGAGTTGAATCTCTTTTATCTCCCTAATGTTCAACTTCTATTCTTTACCTTATTTCTCCCTATTTATGAATGGAAAGCTAAATATATTTTGATGCACTTTCAATTTTGATGAGATTATCTATATTTCAAGAACTTTAAGTTGGAATTTTTATGTCTCGTTAATTTTAGCAAGAGATGAATATCAAAAGTAATTTTTCCAACTTTCTAACAACTCAATGTTTTGCTTCTTTCAATTTTCAATGATATAGTTTCTAAATTTCAAGATATTTAATTTGGTGTTGAACTCCTTATAACTCCCTAGTTGGAAATTTAGAAAACTAAGTCTTTGCAAATATAATATTTCTATTTCAATGTATAAATCCTTATTCCTCCAAGTTAGACTATTTGCAAAAATATTTCAATGCAATTTGAATGAGGTAATTTCAAAAACCTTTATAAATATTTCTTTCTTCAAAAAATTCTAAGGCATTCAATAATACTTCTAAGGTTTCAAATCTATACCTTATTTCTCCTTCTATTAAAGAACCTTGAGTATAATGCAATAATTAACTTGTATTCAATAGTATACCTTGTATATTTTGCAAAGGTTATAGATTAGTCTAAATATTTATTACCTCATTTAATGTAGTGCTCCAAAGCTTTATCTTGCTAGCTTTACACTACAATTTGCACTCTTATTTCTCTGTGATGCATTCAATGCACTCTAATTCTCAAGCTCCAAATATTTGACTCTCCACTTTATGATTTTTACTTCTCTTCAACGTGGTGCATATACCCTAATATTTGCACTTCACTCTATCCTCTTCAATGTCTTCTTTATGCGCTCTTAGTGTTCACTGTTGACTCTTCAAATTGTATCTTTCTCTTCCCTTAATGCATGTAGAAGATATTATGTTACATAAATATTGGATATTTCTTTCAACAAGAAACTTGGCATTCGAGTTGGCGTTGTGATTGAGGATTGGAAAACGTATTACTTATGTGATGATTGAAGTTGTGCTTCTTCTATGGCACTTGAAGACTCCTTGATGATTGGAACTTTGATGACAAGTGTATTTTACACCTATTGCACATTATAAATTTCTAGGTAATGTTAGGGTTATCACTATGCTTGTCTTGTTTATTCCCTTTGCAGCAATTGTTTCAATTTCTTGGTGCTCAGATTATCCTCATGGTGGTAGGTGCTCAGTTTCTAACATGCAAAATGGTATCCTTATCTATTCTCCTTACATACCATATGATTTCTAACACCTTTCCTTTTAATGTAATGCTCTCTAATGAATAATTTTATCACTCCTTCTATATATGTTACGCTAGCTGTAACTCAAGTGTTTTATCTTCTTTTAGTGTTATATAGTAAGCATTATATGATGATAGTCTTTTCACTATCCTTCTTTCAATGGCCTATTATTGAGTTTTATGCAACCCTAATGGTGTTCACTCTTTGTTATCCTCAACTGTGTTCATGGCTGAATGATGGTGCTTTAGGTAAAATTCTTTGAAGATGGCGGTGGCTCCTCTACATTGGCCTAGTGGCTCTTCCTCTTCTTTATTTTTGTCTAAATAATAGTGGTACTCTAGATAACATTATTTGAAGATGGTGGTAGCTCCTCTATGTTGCCCTAGTGGTTATTTCACTTATTTAATGGTTTCTCAACTTGAAATTGATTGATATGTTCTAATTAGTTGTATTTGACTTTCTTGGTACTTTGCTAGGTAACCAACACTACTTCTGGGTGCTTAAATTCAATAGAAATTTGTGCTCCTTTGTTGTAATGTATTGCCAACTATTGTATGTAGCTTTAGATAGACAATAACTATTGCTTTCCCCCTTGTATTTTTAGACCTTCTTAAGCTATTATACTAGCTTTCTTCAAACGATGACTTTCTTATCCAATATGATGGTGCCTCTTATCTTTTCCAAGACTTGGTAATGGTGGTTTTCCTTCAACTGTAACTTCTCCTTTTTGGTTACTCTTCTAAAAAAACTCCTTTTCTCTATGCTTGGTAGCTTATTCTTTGATGACTCCAAGCTTCTAATTTGTGCCTTTCAAGTAGAATGATACTTTTATTTTTTATTGTAACTTATTTACTTTTCAATGAATAGTAAGGATATGATTTCTTTTCTTATATTATTTCTAACTTCTCCTTTCTTTATTGTAGGTTTTAATCCCTAGGGTATGATATATTCTCCAACCTTGAAGATATAAACTTGAGAACTTTTATTTTGTAGCTTTAAAACCTTAAATGTGGTGCTTTTAAAGACATAATAATAAGCTAATATGAATGTTCAAATAATGAACTTTTTTGCACCAATATTGCATATCTTTTGGTCTCCTTTCATAGTTCAATTTCTTGGTGATTTGGTTCATCTATATTCTACCCTAATTTTTGTGAAACTTGTTGCTTCAATTCCTATTACTTTGCTTCCCTAAACTTATTAATATTATAGCTCTTCTTGCTGTCAAAATCAGCTTTATTTTACAGCTTCTAATGCAGCCAATTTCTTCTCTTAATGCTACTCCAAGAACTAATTTCTTTACCTTTATCTTGTTGTTCAAAAACAACAATCAATTTATTCAAATCATTACCTTATTTTTCAGCTAATTTCTCCATCAATTTGTTGTTTAATTATATGTAAACTTCTACCTTTATTTTCTCCAAAATGCAACTTTATGTCACCTCCAATTTGTTGTCATGTGACTCTTCAAAATTTTCTTGGAAAATCAATGATCTTCTCCTTCAAAAATTAGAATTTAAAATTCTAATGGCAGTCTTTAAATTTCTTTAATCTAATGGCTCTTCTAGCTCCTTTCTCCTCTAATATCCTTGTTGAATTCTAACTTCAAACTTGACCTATTTTCTAGCCTCCTTATCAAGAATTTGCATGTCTTCAGGTCTTCTAGACTCCTTTCCAAAATTTGGTAAACTTATTGCCAAATCCTTTTTACTTTTGGGCTTGTTGTCGAATGGTGATAATTATCCCAAATTCTTCTTTTCAGGAGCTACTCCTTCTTGCAATCTTCTACCTTGATATATCTTCAAATATTCTCCAATGGCCACTTCTTTAATAGGGCTTCTCTAGCCTTCTTCTTTCTCTTTTCAACTTTTCTTGAGACTTCTTCTCTTGGGTCTTCAAATTGTAAAATTTCTCAAATATTCAATAGGAATTTTCTTAGTCCTCTTTAATATTCAATCTTAAAACTTCCAAATATGAAAGTTATTCAATGGGACATTTTTCTTGGGTCTCCTTCTAGAGCTATTTCTTTAATCTGCAACTTGCAGTATTCAATCTTCTAAGGGAACATTTTTCTTAAGTCTCCTCAATATCCAATCTTCAATAGGACTCCTTTGACCTATTTCTTCTCTTATTAATCTTCAATATGAAATCTTCTATGGAAAATTTCTTCTTGGTTCTCCTCAATCTTAAATGACTATTTTTTTGCAACAAATAACTAATCATTGCATGAGGAAAGCACATAGACTTTCAGGCAATCAAAGATAAAATTCTTCTCTATCCATTGTAGGAATATTCTCAAATTTTAAGAACAAATGTTTTGCAGCAAAAAAATTAGATAGGAGCAAGTAAATCCATGCAAAGATCTAGATATCTAAAAATAAATAAACATCACTAGTTATACTTCAATCTAGTGAAAAAGAGATATATGTTGAGTCCTAGTCTTCACAAGTTTTCCTAGAACTCTATGGAAAGACTCTAGCCAAAAAACAATATTAAAAATTTTGAAAATGAAATATCCCTATATCCTCTCAATATTCTTGTAGCTCTCTTTATTTCCTATCAATCTACCTTGTGCTATGATACCACTTTTAGCTTTTGATACTATGTACTTAAGAAAATACAACCACAAAGCATAAAATAAACATGTAATATTAACTATATGATAATGGAAATATCTTAAGCATGTAAATAGCATGAGAAACTTTTGAAAATACTCATAAAATAGCCATTAATGAAATCTCACAAAAATGGGATCTTCATACAAAATATGGAGATCTCAAATACTCCATTCTTCATTCATGCTCTACATTGTGACTAACTTGATAACTAATATACTCTAATGTACTCATG
Organism: Wollemia nobilis; assembly: GCA_028583015.1. Lineage (NCBI taxonomy): Eukaryota > Viridiplantae > Streptophyta > Pinopsida > Araucariales > Araucariaceae > Wollemia > Wollemia nobilis. The sequence continues at coordinate 430,714 of JAQPPZ010003263.1, read as the reverse complement.
CAATCTATCTAACTCACTCAACTACTCTCTACTACAAAGGCTAATATATAATTGAGTTAGACTCTTGGTATTCCATCTTCCTATGACTAACTGTATTTCTATTCTAGACTCATGTACACATGGACAACATGCACATTTATATAATTGCACATTCTAATAATACTTGTGCATTTATTAAATTGCATTAATTAAATACTCAATCCCTAATCTAAGACACTCTCCTAATCGAGAGATGTACCCAAGATGTATATTAGCATGTACTAATAATATAATATATTTCAACAAAATCTTGGGTCCTACCCTAAGGGGAAGAGATATAATACTGTAGGCTTCTTGGAACTCATTGTTAAAAGTATTTATGATGGCATATGATTTAGTTACATATTTCTCCTTTAGTCCAAAATTTTGGAAGAATTTATAAGTGCATATATTAAAGGAGGAACCATTGTCCACAACGATCCTCTTGATGAACTTTTCCCCAATATATCCAGTAATGTAAAGGGGATAATTCCATTGTAAGGTTGAGGAAGGAAGCTCATCATAATAAAAAGATATATGATTTATCCGAAGTGTACCTACAACATTGGATAGGTTACTAGAGAAAAAGTCTTGCAAGATAGTTTGTTGACTTAGAAGCTTCAAAAAGGTTTCCTTACAGGTAGGATAAGTTTGAAAAAACTCTATGAGGAAAATCTTGGTAGGTGTGTTACTTAATTATTGTTGGAGGTCGAAGAAGATTTTTTGTTGTAGCTTCAACACTAAGGATAGATTTTCTACATTTGTGCTCATTTTTTGGGTACTCTTAAGAACTAAGGTTGGTCTAGAGGGTTGGTTTGAGGTTGAACGTATATATTGTTACGATTGTTGAGTTTGTTGAGATTGAGCTTGTTGTCTTATGGTAGTTGTTATCATACAAACCATATTATTGTATGGAGGTGGAACATAATGGTATGCCACTTGGTTGGTTGTTTGTTGCTCGTTAGGAAGAGGATTTGAAAGATCCCCATATATTTATTAGTTATGGGTGTTCACTGAGTAGGAGGTTGATTAATTGGAGGTGTGTGATTAGGATTGAGTTGGGAGTAATCCACACGATGGTGACCCTCATCTATTAGGTCCTGAATCACATGCATAAACCTCTTATATTGAATTGTGATGTGCCTATCCACCATATGATACTCATAATGTTGATCAAGCTTATGCAAAATTGCCATGGTGTTGAGTTGCCTTATGGGAGGTAGTTAAATTATTTTAGCTTCCAAGAATTGCTTTAGGACTGATAAAAGTTGTTGGTTGAGTCTTGTGAAGTTTCTTGGTGAAGGTTTTTTGGGTTTTTCAAGTACCAACTTTTGCAAAGCACTAACAACATTGACATTGTTTGTTGGTCTACTATTTTTTACCCTAGCACCAATTACATGCTTGTTGTTATATTAGGTTTTTGTGGCCCTATCTTCTTTTGTCCTTGGTTTAAGTTGGCCTCTTTGAATAAGAACCTTCTCTACTCTTCTTGAAAAATATATTGCTTGTTCAAAAGAGGTAATTATTTTTGTTTCCAATTCATATGAGATGTCTTCTTATAGCTTTCCAGTAAAAATATCTATCATGTCTCAAGGAGGTAAGGTGTATCTTAACCATCCAACTAAAATTCTCCATTGAGATAATTTTTCTTAGAAACTTTCATTCTTACCTTGATTTAGAAGATACAAATATTGGATGGTTAATCCTTTCTCCATACAAGATCCAAATTGTTGAACAAATAACTTAGTTTTTTTCTCAAAGTTTCTCAAATAATGGTGGGATATTTGATAATACCATTCCAATGCCATACCACCAAGGCTTTTACGGAACATATTTAGTAACAACATGTCATCATATATAATATCATGGCATGTTGTTCTAAATATACTTAGATGTTCTATTGGGTCTTATATTACCTTATAAATGGATAATATTAGCATTGGAAAATGCTTGGGATAGGGTCTAGAGGCTACTATAGGGTCTGGAGGTTTTATTGCACATTTACTTATAGTTATAAGTGAAAATTGGAGCTTGAAGTGTGTTCATTCTCAATGCCAATTATTTCACTACAGTTGTTAAACTCTGCATGTATGGATTGTTATTGTGCAACATCTCTAGATTCCCTAGGGGTGTGTTATAGGTAGGTTGTTGAAAGGGGACTTGGTTAATATTGGAAGCATTAACACTATTAGGATATGGGATGTTTTATAGGAATTAATTCATGTTTGGTGGAACATAAGAAGAAGTATCAAGAGAAGAAACATTATTAGGAGGAGGAATAGCATGTGGTGAGAATTCAATATTATTTTGGGATGCAATACTAATTGGAGGAGGTTGCAAAATTCCCCCAATTTTGGTGGTTTTTTTATTAGCATATGTAGGTTTGTGAAATATATTAACATTATGAGAACTTTCAAGCAAAGGATTGATGCAAATATTTTGAGGAGTTTTTATTTGATAATGAGACGTCCTAGCTTATTTGAAGTGGATGTCTTTTTCCAAGGCTTAAACTAGGGCTTGCCTATTTTACCTATTGAAATTCATGAAATAATTATGTGATTGGAAGGTAATTTGACTGCGAGGTCATTAAATAGGATCAAATTCGTCATAATTTTCAATATCCTCTTCTTCCTCTACATTTGGATTTTCCCTATCAATATGATCTTCTTCAATAGGATTCTCACTAGATTTTAAAATTTTTCACTTACTCCTAAGGTTTGGAGCCATATGATTAAAGGAAATAAAGAAGGAGGAAAAGGAAAAACTAACGTAAAAGATAATTATTAAATATTTTTATATTTTCTAAATCTATGCAAATAAATTTAATGATCTTTTTTATAGTATTTAAAAAGAAAAAAAAAAAGGTAAAAGGAAGATACTTCATATATGGTCACTAAGAACGTGTTCATGTTGGGTTTACCAAATATGTATAGGGGAAAATGACCCACTGCATACAATTATCGATTAGATTTACTGAGAGCCAAGGTGACGATGAGGTTGTTTATTTCTCCACACTCGAGGTCTTAGGGATTGAAGGGTTCACCAGGAATAGTTTAAGGACTCGCTCTAAGTCTGGGATGGTTATTTTTATGTGTTTATTGAACAAGCACCTAATTTTGGCCTTTCTAAAATCTAAGCTATAATGAATTAAAGAAAAATGTAAGGCAAACAACCATGCAATAAAACTATTCCTAGAATGATTCTTTATTTTAATGAAGACTAAAGCTAATTTGCAAGAAAGATAAATATTTTTCTTTTTAGCAAGGGTTAAAGATAATGCACAAACATAATTAACCAAATATGCAAAAACTATATGCTTTTTTATTGATGCCTAGAAATAAAATGAAATACTTTCCCTTTATTATGATCTAAATCTAGAACAAAAATGAACAAATATACTTAGAAAATAGCCTAAAAGATCCATTAGAACTCTTAGTTGATCTGATGGTTGATCCTAGCTAAATTTGTACCATATATTGTCCAACAACTTCAAAAACCTACAAAACAACTTCAAAACTTTGGAAAAATTGATTAGTGCTTGGGGTTCTTCTTAGGCTGCTATGTGAATGAGCTCGGAGGTGTAACAGTCAAGCCCCCTTAGTATTTTTAGCTAACCCTAAGAGAAAAATAATGTTTCACATTTTGGAATTACATTCAAATCAAATATGAATATAGAATATGCATATGAGTGTGTGTATTTAAATGAAATAATACCAAGTAGATCTTTTAAATGTGAGAGAATGTAAAGAAGAGATTAGAATGTAAATAAAATAATTCTAAAAACCAATATGATTTGGAAGAACTTGCAATAAAATATGAATGAGCATGTAATCAAGATGCTTGCAAATTTAGAAATGCACAACAAATATTTTTGATTATAAAATCATGAATAATAAGAGGATAAATTAAACAAAAAACTATTATGCCTATAATAAAAGAGAGTTAACATAAGATAGATATAAGTGCATTTTAGATCCAAATAAATGTGAGGTTCAATGGTCTTAAAAGACATGGATAAGAGAAATGACAAAATTTAGTAAGATGACAAGCCAAAAACCCCTTTAATAAAGTGATTAAAAGCAATTAAATAAGAATGTGATACATGAGAGAGGTATGTGGACAAAAGTATGATTTTAAATACTCTAAAAATGGGAGTGAACAAATTTAATGAAAGTAAATGGAAATGATATGTAAAGTTGTGAAATGGAAAATACTTAAATATGAAAAGTAAAATGAATGCAAATAAACAAGATTATTTTTGAAATGAAGAGATTAAAAGAAACTAACTATGAAATGAAAATGTTATTCAAGTTAGTAGGGAGATAGAAAATAAATGAACAAGATAGATGAAGAGAGAGGGCGAAAGACCATAACCCTTGAAGAAGAGTTACCTCCATATTGGTGATAGGTTGATGATGACATCCTCCCTATGCTTTAATGCCTTAATTATGATAACAATGGTGCCCATTTGACCTTTATTTGAATATGTTGATGACTTACCAAGTGCTTGAAAAAACTTGCTTGAGAGAATAAGAAAGCTTAGAAAATCCTACAAAAATTTTGTGCTTGAGAATGCTTGATGAAGAGGCTATCCCAAGGGTTCTATTTATAAGTTTTTTTATGGCCTTGGGAGAGGGATAAGAGTTTGAATTTAAAAATGAGATTAATAAAATATTTTTCCACCAACTATGAGTGAAAAATAACATACCACTTTGAGAATAGACTAGTGAAGTAACATGCCACTTTGAAAATGGATAATAAAATAATATACCACTTTGAAAATGACCATCAAGATAACATGCCACTTTGAAAGTGGACTAGTAAAGTAACATGCCTGTAGACATGGAATATTGACCCATTAAGATAAGTCATTTTCCTTAGTTTTATTCCTAAAAAATTAAGATCACATTTGAGGTTACTTTTACCAAAATAAATCCCCTCCAAATTTTCCAAACCTATACCATTGGATCAAGATCGAAAAGAGCTTTCCAATGGTATATGATATAACCCATTTTGACTCTATTTGACCTTCCAAAGTGCCAAAAATATGGATGTGGATCTAGCTATTATGAATTTTCCATGATTTTTTGTCTTGGAGGTTAGGACACATATTCATCGAATTCAGAGTCCGCTTCCAATGAAAGAAGACCATTTGGATTCCATATCAAAATTTACCAATTGTTTGATCCCAATGATTTCACGTCCTAGTGGCTAGGACGCAAATTCATCGAATTTGGAGAAACTCCAAATTGGCTCGATCGGATCAGCTTTAGCCTTCTAGATATTGCAACTACCAACCTATTTGGCAACCCACGAAGCCATTAAATCTAGGGATCAACCTCTATAATCATTTGGATAGATGGATAGTGGATGAGTGAGTTGATAAGCAAAAATAATTCAAAATTTATGAGTGAAATTAGGACAATCTTATTCTTTGACTTGGAGAGTAGAGATATAACATTTTTATTGTAGGTAGAATGTTGGAGCAAGTTTGTTGTAGGTTGGAAAACACTTTGAATACTCCTACTTACTACTTGGATTCTTTTTTATACTATCATTTATATAGCACTAGAGGATTAGATGTAGTATATGATCATTTCATCTACTCTAGTATCTTATATATAATTTCTACATTAACAAGTTCTTATTTTTATGCATCTATAAGAAAGGTCATATTTGAGATAAATTTTCCCTAATAAACCATATATATTTATTTTTAATTCTATACCATTGGATCAGGATCAAAAAGAGCTTTCCAATGGTATATAATATGTCCTATTCTAACATTGTTTGGTCCTCAAAAATACCAAAAAACTACACATGGGTTTAGCTATCATGATTTCATGAGCTAATAGCTAGGTCACAAATTCACTTTCTAGGCCACAAATTCACACTGTGACAAGACTAAGGTCAAATTATTGCTTCTAGATCCATCCTTGCATCCTGTATATTACATATTGTTCATCCTACATTTGATAATATATTGTTTATTGCACTATTTTGTCATGTCATTTTAGTTTTCATCTATTTGCAAGTAAGATCTATGATTTCATTTCTTTTATGTATGGTTGTTTAAAAGAACAATGGGATTTGACTACTATGCCATCAAGAATTAGATCTACAATGGCTTAAGAAAATTCCCAAATCCTAATTTCCAAATTTTAAGGGTCTTGTATAGAGAATTCCTTGCAGATATTTCAAAGGCACAAATTCGTGGGTTAGCTAACAAAATGCGTATTTGCTTTAGGATGCATATTCACTCTGCAAGACGCATGTTCTCTTTACAAGATGCGTATTCACTTGCATCAAACATCCAGATTAGATAAGTATTTGGTTTCTTTAATTTATGATTTGGTTTTCAGTTCTTTATCAATTTTAGATATTTTATTTACAGATCATCTTAATAACATAAGAAAAATACAAAAAGAAAGAAAAAATACATATGCATATGATAACATAGAGTTTATCTTTTTACTTTCAGCATTCATAAGGATCATTGCATTATAGTTAATTTTAAAAGGCTTTCTAGTTAATTGTGTGCTGCTTTCATGAAATATGAAATGCATATAGCATAAGTATAGTTGGATTTTGCCAAAACCTTAGGTGTATGGTAAAACAAAAGAAATCATAAAATAATAACCTTACATAGGCATGGAAACCACCACAAAGTGTTTTCTAGTGAAGCCACCAAAAATTTGTTGACAAATACCAAAGGGAGCACAACACAAGTGCTTCTTGTCTGAGGTGTAGATCCCCAATTTTCCCATACCCCTTCCAAGAATAGATCCATCAGCCTGAAGGAAGGATGCACAAATTTGAAGTCTACATTCTTTGGTGAACCTAACGTGAACACACCACCACTTTTTATTTTTTGTTTTTCTTTGATTTAAAAAAAACTAAAAAAACCATTAAAAAATTGTTTGCTTAGATTAGAAGAACATAAAAAGATAATTTTTAATTCAATACGATTCACATTTTTCATTTTATTTGACCATTATCTTAAAAATAATTGCATCGGATGTACTTTTTTGTAGCTTTAGTTGGTATAGACTTAACTGGAACATATAGTGAAGGGGATATGAACCTTCGAAAAGGGATTATCATTTTGTTTGTGCTTAAAAACTTAAAACTCTAATCAAGATTTAAAATTTTATCGGTCTAATAACCATCATAGCTATGGAAAATAGCATGCATCTCTTTGAGGTGTATCACTGACCACGATGAATTGGGTGAGGATTGGTAGGACCTGGGCTTCATCATGGCTTGGACTTCATCACCAAGCGTCTGCATGTGGGCATCTAGGTGAAAGCTTAATTTCAGCCAAGACAACTATACCTCAAACTTCTTCCTCAGTTTCAAAAGGTCTTTTATATTGCTTATTTATAGGTATGATCAATGGAATAGGAAATATCTTTCTTATGTGTGTTATTTCTTTCATAAAAATAAAAAATTAAAAAAATGACCACCACTGTTTGGAAAGGTAAAAAGATCTTGAGTCTTGTAAATAGTCCAATTCAATACAAACATGTTCATGTCACTGCTCCAATTGACAATGTTGAGGGAATTCCACCAAATGCATTATTTAATTATGGCCAACCTCATTTGCAACTTCCTTCATATTCAAAATTACCCTTATCACAACCTCATCTTATTTTATCTCCTCCCTCTCAACCAATCCCTTCACAATTTTCCTTTCCATAATATTTCCCATCACAATTTCCTCCACAGTCACTACCATATTCTTCTTTTCAAACCACATATTCACCTCAACCTCTTCATAATAATGGTATTATTCCTACCACACATCCATGTCATGCTTTTCAATCTACATACAATCCTTCTCCACCATTATTGCAATTACAACCATTTCAACATTCTTCTTTCAACACACACATTTATTTCAACAAGGAAATAATTTTTCTTCTAATCCTACCATGCACCCACATCATACATCATGATTTTCCTATCATCATTCTACTTACAATCATGAAAAAATAGACAATCAACCATTACATCTTGCTATTGCTAATACCTTAAGAAAAATGTTCAAGGTTCCTCAAAAACCTTCACCACATAAGTTTACAAAACTCAAACAACCATTAACCATAATCCTCAAGCATTTGCTAGATAAAAATAGGATTGAGTTTCCACTCGTAAGACAACCTGATACCAAAATAGTCTGGTATAAGCCTAAGCTACATTGTGAATATCATAGAGTGGATGGACACATGACACAAACATGTAAGATGTTAAAACATGTGGTTCAAGATTTGATTGATGAGGGTATTTTGCTATAGAGGATTTTCCACTCACTATTGGTTATAATTATTCAACAAAAAATCAATCTCTTACACAACAAATACCTACAATTGATCAAGATATGGAGAGCTTCCAAAATTCCCAATTCAATCATCAACAACATAAACTAATCAATGTCATATCCTAATATGTTTCATCATAATGATAGTATTGATATCATAGCTACGAATACAAGAAAGCAAGTTAAAGCTCAACCTACTCAATTTAATAAGCAAGAGATAAATTATTCATCCAACCAACCTTCAAGACCTCTCTTAATTTTGAAGAATAATAAAAAAGAGGATACAATCATAGAAAACATACCTTTAATGTTGAAATCTCAACCAAAAGTCTCCCTTTTAGAAAATTTGTGAACCTATCCTATTCATAGGGAATTTTTGGTCTTCATTCTCTCTTTGTTTATCATCATTGCATCAAGTTCTCTATTATTTTCATCTTTATCAACATCCCCTCCTTCTATCTGTCATATTTTGTTCTTCATTCTCTCTTCCTTTATCATCATTGCATAAAGTTCTCTATTCTTTTCTTATTTATCATCATCGTCACCTTCTATCCATCACCTTTCTTCATCTACATTTGATCACTTTTCTTCATATACATTTTATCATATTTATTCATCTATATTTGATCATCATTATTCATCACAACAATCTCAACCATCAACAAATCAACTTCAATCACCTTCACCACAACCAACTTGTCCTTCAAAACCTTCTTTTATTTTGAAGCTGCCTTAGAAATGTTATGCATGAATCACCTTGTATAGTGTATATAGATATTGTATATATCACCAATTCCATCATAAAAAAATAAATAAATGAAGCAAAATTTATACATAAGTGTTGCATTCTCATATAGTTCACATTTCAATCATTGCATTTCCATCATTGTATTCACTCATGCCATTTTATATCCCTTGAATTTGAAAAAACAATCAATGCTTATATCTCCCCAAGGTGAGGGATATAGTTCTTGTTTTGCTTTATTGGCCTTGATTCATGCATTTTAATATACAACCTTATTGAGTAGTACTTGCTTTAGCAATATTATTCCCATCATCCCAACACTCCATAATGGATAGCATCATGGTCAGGAGCGAGGGACAGCCTCCATTCGACCATTTGCGAGCATACATCCCAATGGGTATCTCTTTTCTATTTTATCTATTAGCAAGCACTATACTCATAGTGGGTTTAGCACCTCTTATCAATTTTCTTTGGCCTTTTGGAGTTTTTATTTACATTCGCCTATGCATTTCATTTAGGTTTGCATATAGCTCATCGAGCACAACTATCATCTCCACATTGCATTACATAAACCATCAATCATATATCATGTAGTTGCACTTTTCACCTCCTAATATTGATTAGTAAAATTTCATATGAAATATGGTCACATCCAATAATTATGTGATTTAATATTAGATAGATGCTATTTAGATTCATAAGAAATCTTGGTCTTTTTTGAAGTAATTTAGATTTTATCTTGAACCACTCATAGTATTCATATTTTAATAAATATTTGATTCTGGATATTGATTGTAAATCTCTCTTGAACCAAAACCACTACTTCACTAAGAAAAGTTTAAGTTTTGGGAACCTATTTTGCCACTTTTGAACCAGAACACACTTACACATCTTAAAAATGATTTTGTACATGGAAAGATGATGCTACATAGTAGTCCTTACCCCTTAAGTAAAAATTTTACCTTGTTATCCTATTATGTGCATGGTATAGAATGTTGAGAATTGGTAAAAGGACAAGATCCCCCCTACCCAAAGCAATATAATCCCTTGCTCTTCCACTAAAATGAGAAAGTATCCCTTGAAAAAAAAAAGAGAAATGGTTTTTACCACAAAGCAAATAGATTCCCTTGTTAAAAATGAGCAAGAGTCCCCAATAAAAAGGAATCAAAAGAAAAGAAGGGGTAATAAGCTTGAATCCCTAGAATTCTTAGTTATTCAAAAATTATGGGGTGATATCCATTACAACAATGGGTTGAATGAAACCCGCTTGACAATGGGGTAGTCTTACGTATGGTAACATGTTTGTCTTATTAGCGACCTTATTTTGTACATACCAATGTTCACTTATGGATAAGCTAGCTTTTGGTGGCTTGTATTACAAAGTATTTAAGTCTAATTATGTACAAAATAAAGGTAAATAAATTTATTATTTGCTCACACAATGGTTCTTAAATTGCTTTACATAATTACCTCACTCAAAATTGGTAAATGAACCTCATAAGCATACACATTTGATCCTTGAGAGATTTGCATCATAATTAAGATCAAGATTCACACTCCACTTTGAAAATGTAACATGATACTTTGAAAATGGATAAGTAACATGCTACTTTGAAAATGCATTAATGAAGTAACATGCCATTTTGAAAGTGGGACATGTTACTTTGAAAATAGACTAATGAAGTAACATGCTATTTTGAAAGTGGAATATATTACTTTGAAAATGAACTAATGAAGTAATGTTCCATTTGAAAATGGAACATGTTACTATGAAAATGTAGTAATGATATAACATACCATTTTGAAAGTGGAACATGTCACTTTGAAAATGGACTTTGAAGGTGGAACATGTTACTTTAAAAATGGAATTTAAAAGTGGATAAAAAAATAATATGCCAATAGAAAATGGATCCACATGCACTCATGTGTACCAATATGCCTTCTATAGAAGGATATTAATATCACATGGGTCTTTATCATTATGTAAAAAAAAGATAGCTAGACCAATATGCAGTTTTTCCATATTTTGAGTTACCAAAAGATGTTAGAATGGGATAAAATTATACTTGTCACAAATCTCTTTTCGATCCTGATCTAATAATGGTAGTTTTGAAATGATTTTATAGGGTAAAAGTTGGATCAAAGACAACCTTACTTTTTGAACAATAAATGCTCAATTTTAGATCATTGAGAGGTGAATTTTCCTTGGTTGGTTACAAGGTTAATGCATGAGGGTGAATTGGTGAAAATTAATGAAAAGTGGGTCAATTTTTAATGTCTACAAAAGATGATGGAGATTTTAGGGTGAGATAAGTATAAAACTGATATAATCTAAAATGAATTATCATGTTTAATTTGTTATACTCATATCATACTTGAACATTTTGTCATGAACATGGATACTTACAACAATATTAGGTTTGAATTGCTAAATAAACTATGCGATCCTTCATATCTTTGGTTTCTAAAGAAATCTATGATTGAGATAAGCAAAGAGGCTCTAATTGGGCTATTATGGAGTATCCCAATCTTCAAGTTGATTTTAGTTTTTCATTGTAGTTGGTAATCATAAAGAACCTCACTCTTCAAATGAATTTTAATTGTTATTGTACCTATAATTAATGATATTATAATTTCTCTTATCGACCTACAAAAGAAATTTTTTATGTTTCCAACAAAGAGAGAATTACATTAATAATACATAACCTTTTTGAGTTAAATTATTTCAAGAAGTTAGAGGACAATTGAGATTTTACTTAAGGAGTCCTTAGTACTTGTATGTTGAGAGGATAATTGGTATAATGGGGACTGCATGATCATGAGTGAAAATATATCATGGGATAGAGGAAGAATATATCAAGGATTTATTTCATGGATAATTTTATGACTACATTGAATATGGAATTTACAAAACTTGCAAGAAAAATTATTTGGAAAGTCAATAGAGATACATTGTATTTAAATATACTATATATATATATATTATTTTTTAAAATTAAGACATTTATTCTTCATATTTTCACACAAGAATACATATCCATGAAAATACATTCTTCTGTAGTGAATATATTATAACATGTTAAAAATATGGTTGTGTTGTTCACAAGGAGACCTAAGAATTTACATGTTGAAAGGATGGTTAGGGTGAAAGGGTGTATGGTCCTAAGGCCAAGTTGGATCATGTGGTGGAGAAAGAATATGGGAATTATTTGTTTCATGAGGTATTTTATGTTTGCACTACAAGTACAATTTATAAATTATGCAAAAAAAATGTAATGGTCCCAATTTAGCCATGCTAGCTATTTTATTATTTGGTCAGGTGCCTAGGTTAGGATAGTCATCCCTTGAGCATTAGGGTTAAGGTTTGCTACTTTTTTATGCTATAAATTAAATTATCATTTATGTGTCTAACTTGTATTGCCACTAGTGCACATAATAAACTTTGTCCTCTCTAAGTGGCTGTGATTGTTTTGAGATTTAGAATTTGGATCTATTATGTTCATTTGATATTTATTATTTTGTAATCTAAAATCTAATTCAAATATTCTACTATGTGTTGTTTCTATTACTACATTTTTAGAATTTACTATTGAATTATATTTTTTTAGTTGTTTTGTTTGGTATTGGAATAATGATTTGGCTTCTTATGGCAACAAAAAAGCAACATAGTGATGATCAATCTCTTTAAAAACCTCTTTCAATAGGATTTGTTTTTCCAAATTAGATTATGTTTAGCCAATTGTTTTTACTACCAATATTTTGGAATAATTTTTTTCTATAATATTATGAATTAGGTAGAATTGTTTGTGTTTCTCATACCTTAAAAAAGAGTATTATGTGTGCAAGGACCCTTGTGAGACCTCTATCAAAATTATCATCTTGTTGAGTTGATAAAAATAAAAGAAACCTCTAATAACATTTTTTTCAGATGAATTAAGGTCTAATCAAGCCTTGTCATTTAGTTAGTAGTGTATGTTCTATATTAGGCTTCCACTATTTGGGCATAAGTAGATGAAACTCTACAACAAACATGCCTAATTACTCATGTTTGTATGAGAAAAAAAAAACATCAAATAAGAAATCAAGGCAAGCACCATAATATCCTACAAGATATCAATGACCTTTTCCCTCTTATTTTTTTTATCATTATCCCCATGAATTCCTCCTATCTGTTGGGTTTCACACTTACTTCTAAAAATGAACAAAAGTAATTCATCCACCCAAATTTTATATAGATATCATAATAAAATATGAAAGTGATAGAACTAGTGGGTGCCCTTGAGAACCATAAATAATCATTAATTATTCATGGATAAGGATCACAACACTCCAATAAAATGGATGGAGTGGTTGGGAGTTATCTATACCAATACCAAAAACTCTAGTACATAATCAAATTAACCTAAGTTGACATAATAAGTGGGATTTAGGTTAATTATAAAATATAAGACATGTTTAATCATAACAAGGTTAACCTTAGCCCATAGGGGTTATATTAAATGAATAATTATACATATAAATAAATAATTAAATACATTTATACAATTATTGTCTATAAGCCTAAACAAGAATATATCATACTATGTCGACTTTCACCATAAGTCAAATGACACTTTAAACATCTCCTCATATTCAAATTAAGAAGCCAAGGATAAAATCCATTAATGGATGCTTTGGTGGTTCTATGTACTTGAGGAAGACTTGGTTAAATACCACTAATCATATAGAAGCCTACATATGCAAATATGCCTTTGCACAAGAATATCTTCAAGCTAGAATGTAGTCACCACAAGCAATATCAGATAACCCCACACATATACAAATAACATCTCTCCTATAAATTCATATGAGGAATACAATCCAAAAATATCCCCTCCTATAAAGTCCTCCAATATTCTATAGTTGTATAAGGGAAGATTTGGAAGCATGACTTTCTCTTTTACAATATATTCCACCTTATTTGGAAACTTCAACTTGTCCTTAGGACACCTAATTTCCATCATCAAAATAGGCTTTGAATGAACCTATTTATGATAAGATCCATTATAAATTTACAAGAGTACCTATATAAAAGAATAAGAGATAAGAGATCATTAAGGACTTGATATTTTTGTATAAATGAACCAATGGCCCAAGAATTTGATAGGAAGAGAAGGGATTGACTAGCACACAATATGAATCTTATTTTTTGTGCCTTAAAAAAATCCAATAACTATTTATAATGCCTTAAATTCAACTATTTGTCTGATGAGTATGGTCCAAATATTATTATTGCATAATATATTGTAAATTTACCTCTTTGAATGGGGATAATAAGTCTTATATACAATTACACAATTAAATGTACCTTCACTTGTAATGAGTCCTTGAAAAATACCACCAATATAAAGAACTCAAAAAATCATACAATTAAAAACAAAAGCTCAAAACACTTTTGTATGTAAAAGTTATGTATTTTGCCATTCAAAATAACCCTACAACGATGTTTTTGAAATACACATTTTAAAAAAATCCTTCCAGTTTTTTCTGCAAGGGAAAACAATGAGAAATAAATTCCTTCTTTGCTCCTTAACCAAAAGCTAGATTATGCTACATGCATCTAGCTTAATTTTTACCATCACTACCTCATGTATAAAGGTGTGCCTTTTGTATAAAGAAGGGAATCACAATCCATAATAGTAAAGAGCTCCAAACATTTAAATAGATATGTGTGTGCAAGATTTAACTGAGGCAATTGAATACATCTTATTCGACCTCCTTTGCAATGACACCAAGTCCTCTTTGTGAGGAAACAATGTTTGAATATCCACAAATAAATCAAGACACCCTTATGAAGTTAAAGAAAAAATAGTTATTCTATTGTAAATAGTTTGGATCTACACCAAATAGGTTAAAAACCTTCTAATAATAATGAAACATAACCTAGAATAAATATAATTCTCCAAAAAATTAAAATAATTGGAGAAAGAAAAAAATTAGATATTCCTTTTGCCTTTTCTGCCAAAGGTACTTTGGAATATCTGAGAAGTAATTTGTCCTAGATGTCAAAATAAATATTGAAGTCTCCAAAAAAAATTCTACATGACCAAGCGATGATGCTTCATACCCAATCTAATACCATATTGCATTTTCAACCTATTTCTAGAAACAAAAGCAATCCATCTACTAAAATTTATATAGGAAGCATAAAAAGGATGAAAGAGACCAAATTGGTGGGTTACTTTGATCACCATAAATAATCATTGTATTATCCATGGATAAGGATCACAACACTCTAATACAATGGACAAAGTGGATAGGGGTTATTTATATCAATAATAAAACCCTTAATGCATAAGCAAGTTAACCTAAGCCTACATAACAAGTGGGATTTAGGTTAATTAAAAAATTTAAGAAGCATTTAGACATAACAATGTTAACCATGATCCATAGGGATTATATTAAATGAATAATTAAATACATTTGTACAACCATTGCCTATAGAACTATACAAGAGTATATCATAGAATGTTGATCTTGGCTATAAGCTAGATTAAAATTTCAAAAATCCCCCTCTCATGGAGCATCATGATTTATTCAACCCTCCTCTAAGCCTAGAACCTAGAGTTTGCTAATACCTTCAATTTTTATAAAGAATATTGGATAGTAGGACTACTTAGATCTGCATTAGCCAAATTTCTTGCTCTGCTACTCTAGCTCACATTAAAGATAATTGTAGGAACTATTTTTTTCACATCATGCATTAAAAAATCTATTTTCTTGCTTTTGAGTGTAGTTTTCTATTTTTTAGTTGTTCTTATATCTTAGGATTGTTGGAATATCTATAATATGACCTTATTCAACTAATTCCAATAGTGATGAAGTGCCTATGGGAGCTCTTCATATAGCCTACAAGAAAGTTCTATGTAAGCCTATAGGGATTCTTTATATAAGCCTATGGATGTTTTCTATGTAATTATATGAGAGTTCTATATGTAAGGCTACATGCATATTTATGTGTAAGCCTATGGGGATATTTTATATAAGCCTACAAGCACTTTTTATGTATTCACCCTTAGCAATACTGGTTAAACCATCTCTATGGTTAAACTTAATCAAATAAATTAATACGTTTATATTTTAGTTTAACATTCAAGTTAGATTATGTCATATTTATGCTAGCTAATAATTGGTGTTTAGGTATCACTATAAATACCTTGCAATGGATAATTTATTATATTAGTGTGTTATATAATATTATAGTGAATTATCACTACACTTGGTAATACTAAGGCCATTTGGCTATTTTTTAAAGACTATTTTAGGTGGAAGAACAAGCAATGTATAGATAAAAGCATACATAAAATTGGATGGACCAGAATCTCGAAGGAAAGTGTTGGAAAAGACTAGCAAAATACCATGATTAATAAACCCCCTAGGTGGAGCCAACTGTAAGGCAATTTGACCAAAGTTCTAGAAGAATCCCAACACACTATGATTTTCTAAGAGGTCAAACTAGAAGAAAAGTTTGAATCAAGGATGTTGAACCAAAATCAATATCAAGAAGCTTCAAGGTAAGCAATGATAACTAGGACATCAAGTGAAGAGCATTATAAGAGGTGATATCCACCTCTAGTTATGCTTTGAAGATATAGGAGGTCAAGTTTTTCTGTGAGAGCTATCACCTCGAATCCTTGCATGAAGGGCCACTAGCCCCCCATCATCCCAATTGAGGCCAAAGTCTTAGACTTCATATGTTATGTAGAGTTGTACAGTTCACCAGATGTATGGTCCTCTCTACAATGAAGGTACAACATTTAAGAGACTATCATGAGACATCTAAAGCAACAACTATGGATATGAGAACATTAAGGGAAAAATATCTATGATAGATCTCCAAGCATGGGTGACAAGACCTTTTCTCAGGTGGCCCAAATCTAGAAATATTGATATTGTGCACCATTAATGTAAAAGTGCCTTGAGCGAGAATTTTGAAAGGGATTTTTTTTTGATTTTAGGGGGGAAATGCCCCATGTATTATCTATAAATATGTATATTCTTCTCATTGTAAATTATCAAAATCTATTAATTATTCTAAGGTATGCTTTCCTTTATTATCTCTTGTATCTTGGCTTGGCTTGAGCCTTGAATTGTCAATCAATTAGTTTTTGAACCTCTTCTCTTTGCATGTATGTAACTTGGAGTTCACACTAATAAGAATTTGTGACTACTTATGAAATATCTATCTTGGTTCTAGTGTGGGTGTTCTATTTTTATGCATATTTTGGAGGGACCTATGTTCCTCATGCACTATCAACCATTATGCATGTGTTCACTTCAACCTACCATGGCATTGAGAGTCTATTTAGATCTTTTATGCATCACCACCCATAAGTAGGCTAGATACACTAGTTAGGTTTTACTATTTTTATTTTACTAATCTTTTATTTTTCCTTTTCTCTGGTAGAGGCACTCAATGGAGTAGGCTAGAGTAGGAAGGACGGTGTCAAAGATCGTACCCAAAAAAGGATTTGACCTAAATAGAAAATTCTAGATGTTTTCCAAAGGATACACATCCCATTCTCCTTGGAATTCCTAGGACTAGAACCTCTCATGATATGTAGGACACTGGATACACCTACTCAAAGATATGAAGAGCTACCTGCAACCATAGGGAGTCATGGCACTTAGGGTGCAAGGATCATTTTTGAACTCTAACAATTTAAACTAGCATGCTCAATGGGATATGAACTACAAAACCCATCCCCTGATTAAGAAGTTAGACCATGGTTTCATTGAATGCCATGGTCATTAGTTTTTCAAAGAACCTTGTAGATTCACCCATATCTACTATAAAAGAACCCAAAATAAATTTCCATCTCAGATCGAGGTCACTGTGGGAACCTTTGTCTAGATAGAAACACCCCCTAATTGGAAACTCCACTCAAAAATAATATCTAGAAGAAGCTACCTAGGAGGACTCAAATTGATGTTCCAATGAAGGTCCCAATCCATTTTATTCCATACAATAAGCATATTCACCTAGAAAATTTGTTACAAACTAAAGGACCCCAAAGGCACCTCCAATTTAGGATGATAGAAGCCTATTGAATCCCCTAGAGCCACTAATTACATGGGGGAAGTTTCCAATAGTATAACTAGAAACCCTACCAAAATATACTAATGAAGGCCCAATCACCTCATTGGATCACCTACGAAAGATGGTCTTCATGTACTAAATACACTATATCACAAAGTAGGATGTGGAACTCAAGCTACTGGTAGCTTCACTCTGAGGAAACACCCATCAAGTATTTTACTCCCTTACCCCATTTTATCACTAATTGATATTAGTTGACTACTCTCATGGACATGTTTGAGAAAAGGTAACTACCAAAGAGAATCAGGACCGATTGGAAGTGCTGACACCAATTCATTACCGACAAGAATGCATGAATTTTGGTGAGGATATCATTCTGATACAAAGTATGAATTGAGAGAAATTGGATATCCAATCTAGCCCTTCACTAGAAGAACCCATTTGCTCTAGGGGATTAGTTCAATTTTTTTTAGGCATTTCTATTGCTTACAAAAAATGTGCCAACTAGCCAATTCAAAAGTAGTGGAAAATATTGGGAGCTAGAGGTCCACGAAGTAGAGACTATGCATATCCAACAACAACATGGGGAACTTGAGTCACCAAGAATATGAGTTTCCCATGTCAAGTCCTAATGAAATATATAGCATGAGCCTAGCAACTCATCCTATGACATGGCCAACAAGCAAGGGGCCTTGGGAAGTAGCAATTCATATGTTCAAGAGAGTGAACATGAGGGAGAAGCAAAAGGTTGGATCACTTTGGTCTAGACACTACAAATATTTATGAAAAATGGCATGTGACAAATCCAATATAAGAAAAGATGCCAAATTTTGTGTACCATAATGTAAATAGTTGACCTTTATAAATAAAGTTGGCAACCCAAAGGTAATTTGGGTATTGGTTGAGCCAAGCAGTGACATACCGCATCAGTGGTTGACATTGTTGAGGTGCATACCCAATAATCTAAGCATACCAAAAAGAAATAATTAGACGCAATTTTAATATTAAAAAATTATCCTCTATTATCTATATTGCTGAAGTGATTCTTAAAGGAACTTAAGGGGAATTTGAGAGACGAGATTAATTTTTTTGTACAAGAAATTAGAAATACCTTAATGATGAATGGAAAGGGATTAAAAAAAAATGCTTCTACACTTCTTACATTAGAAATGCCTATGAAAATTTAAAAAAATTTCATCAAAGGAATTAGAAGAAGAATAAAAGGTTCCAAATAAATTTCTTGTATGACCAAGCAAAGTTGCTCTAGACCCACTTTGATACCATGGTGAAATTCATAATTTTTTCAAAAATGAACAAAAGAAATCCATCCACTCAAATATTATACAAAAAGTGAAAAAATATGAAATAAATGAAAATAGAAAAATGTTTGAGGGAACCTATAGGCACCATAAATAATCACTATACAATCCTTACATTAGGTCCACAACAATTTGATAATAAAATGAGTAGTGGTGAGGGGGTATTTATAACAATACCAAAACCCCAATTACATAATAAAGTCTAACATAAGATGACATAAAAACATGGCTTCAAGTTAATTACAAGCTATAAAGTGGGTTTAACCTTAACAAGATTAACCATGACCCAGAGGGCTTATAAAATAAAATATTACAATAAATTTATTATATTGTATAATAAATTCCCTTAGGCCTATCCAATATTACATCATACAATATTAGCCTTGACTTTGAATAAAATTATAATTTTAAAACTGTTAACATTAATGTGCAAAATACGCTCATTAAGTTATGGTACAAAAAGAAGATAATATTCTAGAATATATCTTAACGTAAGAAGCAAGGACCCAAGGAGAAGCAACAATAAATTATAGTAGGGGAACACGTTAAGAACCAGTAAAGGAATCAAAATCTAAGTCTACAATAGAGGTAGTAGAAGATTCCAAGGAAGAAGTAATAGCAAATACCAATGAAGCTTTATTAGAAAAACATAAGTACACATTAAACAAAAGGTACATGAACAAAGAGCATGAGGAAGAATTTAAACTAAGGAATAAAATATTGAAGAATCAAAGGAAGCAGAACATCAAGATAAGGCTACAGTACGTCAAAACCCATGCCACCATGAGGAATAATAATCATGGAGGCATGATATAGGGCATCAATATTATTATAGACCTACAAGGTGTAATAAAGGCATAAAGTATAGAAGTGTATGGTAGAAAAGTGTAGAAATTATGAATTTTAGGATGGTGTAACAATATCATGGAATCATAAGAGCAACCATTTTGAATAAAAAAATTAGAGTAGCAGAAGCATGAAGCTAATGGAGTTGTTATGGATATTTAAGTGGTACAATGTTAGATTAGCATCATCAAAGACCACCACCAATCATATTTTACTTGGATAGATGGATGATCAAGATTTGTACTATTTTTCAGCATTACTTAAGATCATATTGTAGATGGAAAAATGCAACACCAATAATAATAATAATATTGCAAAGTAAATGAGCAGAATGTAAACAAAAAAATGAATCGCACAAAGAAAGATATATTATTTTATGTGTTGGTGGATCTCTTTAGTATAATCATATAATACCCCAAATTGGGGGTTTACAATACTCAATCACTCTCGATACAAATTTTACAATGTAACTAGGGTTATCTAAAACCTTAGTTTGTCAAAGAATGGTGGTGTCTTCAATCGCATTCTTGATCCCAACAGAGGGGAGTGGGATTTGTGCTATCCTCTACAAGACCACTCTAGCTTCAAAAACTATCAGCAACTGTGATCTCCAGACCTGTACACATAGAACACAAGGATTTAATAATACCTAAGAGGGCTCCATAGTGTGAGGCCCTTAACAAAATAAAACTTAAATCCTACTTGCTAAGAAATGATTGTGAAACAAATCTAGAGATACTAAAGTAAATGTAATAAAATTATACCTTGTTGACCTTGCCATTTTATGATGTGACGTTATTGTTGTAGGAAATGGTGTGGCGATGCCCTAGCATTGCTCAAAGGCTAGTAGAGCTACATAACTTTGGTTTGAAGTACCCATGAGCACTAGGAAATGGTAGAAGGCACCTAGAGATGCTCGATAATGGTAGACAATGCATGGAGATGTTCAAGGGCTAAGGGGAAGATATGTAGAAGCAGATTTGATGGAGCGAAAGAGGCGATGATGGATATGGGGGATTACAGTGAGTGAATATGGATGGCGAATGCAAAGAACTCAGGACTCACAAAATACTTAGAAAATCACTTAGAGCTCATGAAAAACTTAGGAATTTAGGGGTTGAGCCATCAGAATGGCTCCTATAATAATCCACACTAGGGCATGTTAGGGTTTGAGCGACACGAATTGTATGGCTCATATTAAAACATATTGGAGGGTGGATATTAATTCTAGGTGTGTGGCACATAGTGGATATTAATTCTAGGTGTGTGGCACAGATTGGTATGGATGGACGACTAGGATTAAGTTAAATCATATGGTTTGGATTTACTTACATATATAATATTTATATTTATTAAATATATATAAAATATAATATTAAAATATTAGTATTAAACATATATTTAATAAATATGCCGAAAATATATATATATATATATATATATATATATATATATATATATATATATATATATATATATATATATATATATATATATATATATATATATATATATATATAAATGGGTGAAATGGTGGGGAGGTTTGGTTGGATGACAAGTGGATAGATTTTGGTGTCTACAGATGCCCATTTTTGTACTGCATTGTGTGAAATACAATGCGGTTTAAAAATACGAGACACTTGTTTGGGCAGGATGCAGAAGCAACTTTCTCTTGGTATAAAGAATGAGCTTGAAGATAATAGAATTAAAGAATTTAGATTTTTGCCCTTAATTGGTGAATGAGGTTGCAGATGAATCCCATGAGCCAATTGAAAAATAAAAATGTGCAAATGGAATGCGGGCGATATGAATGATGTAAATATGATATCATTTATGCCCCAATGGTTGGAAAGGGATTGGTGAATAATGATTGTTTCTATTTTTACCCCAACAAATGAAGGGTTTTTGTGACAATGTGATGGAAATGTGTCTATTTTTACCCCAAAAAATGAAGGGATTTTTTGCAAAGTATAGATACCATAATCATGTAAGATGTATCCCATTGTGGAAAATATAAAGTTAAATGTAGTTGCCCCAAGGTTGGGGTGATTCAATGTTGTTGATAAATGTGCCTTCTAGTGTCATTGAAATGCAAAGTGATGAAAATGCAAAATATTAAGAAGCAATCGCCCAAAAAATGAATCAAATGACTGCTAGGATGCATGTCCCAATTGAATCTATGCAATTCTTGAATTATGGAATAGAATGATGATATTTGAGTTATCCATGTTTTAGGCCATACGGACAAGGCCATCAATGACAATTGTCAAGCAAATTGGTCTTGGCATAGTCTCACTCTAAAGGTGGAGTACCAAAAATGATTTATGATTTTGAACAATGGAATATAGGATTATGATCAATAGCCAAGCTTCCTTATGGTGATCTATTCATCTTACCGAATTGCATGGATACAAATTACTGCAATTTCCAAGGAGATAGAATAAACCACTAGACACAAGGTTCACTTGAATGTTGTTTAAATGATATTGGTGATGATGACAATAAAGTGTTGATGATGAGAATGATGATTATGGTCATTTTGTGAAGATTTGTAGATCATTTTGGAAAGCTTTGAAAAATAATAATTGATTTTGCGCCTTTTGGGCGCAAATGGAAAATATTTGTCCAAATTGGTTGGAATATTCAAAAAATGTGTTAATGGAATAAAATAGATATATGGATGCAATATGGATGGATTTGGACGAGGTAAGCCACTATTTTGTAAATGTTTGTTATTTTATCAATATTGATGTTAAACGTCATTTGGCACTTTTGGCATGCGGAGACGCCCGTCGGTGTTTTGGCATTCTATAAATACCCTGGTGCATTTTAGTGCACCTGGAAACACCCATGGGCATTACAAGACATCTAAAGCAGCTATAAATAACTTTTTGGGTGAAAATTTAGCTCATTTGTGCATTTTGGAGTTTGAGAAGCTGCGTCTAGGAGAAGAGTTGAGTGGAGTGAGGTGGAGTAAGGCGAGGCAATTTGGGCATGAAAGCTATGGCAATGATGGGATAAGGGGTGGAGGCTAGGGATGGAGTGGGAATGCATTCTATTGAGGTAATTTCCTTCTTTTATGCATTTTTTTTTGAAGATGTATGAAAAAAGTATTTGTGTTATGTTGCAACTTAGGGTGTTGGAGGCTCAACAACGGTTCTCACCTTCCATCCCTAGGATGAGGAAGGCAATGGTGAGGGAGAAGTGGGATTTTTTGGAGGCTAGATGGCTAGCAGAGGTAGCCTAGATTGATGTGGTGAGGGATGATGAGGGATACCTCTCTCTATTAGTAGAGAGATGGGATCCGGATAGGAGAACCTTTTAGATTTCCATCAGATAGGTGAACATTACCCTTGAGGATGTATATCACATCCTCAAGGTGCAAGTGGAGGGAATGCATGTCAATGTTGGATGCAATCAAGGGACAGAGATGAGGATGATTTTCGGGGATAGCTAGCAGAGTGTGTGAGTGGAGTGTGGGGGCATTCCTTACTTGTATATGTATGTGGACAAGGAGCTAGATGCACTACGAGCATTGGTTAAGTTTGTGTTTACCAACATCATGTCCTTAAACAACATAGGATGTATGTTCTCTTGGAACCTAATAGGGTTAGTGAATGATATGTTCACTATGCAGTAGATGTATGCATGGGCTTCTGTATTATTGGTGCAGGCACACTAGGAGCTTTATGAGGTGAGGAGATAGGGGCAAAAGGGATTGGGATGTAACTTGTTGCTATAGTATTGGGAATGAGAGCACTTCAGTGTGGCTCAACTGGAGGGCTTTCCAATTGTAGGCTAGGATAGATGGTATGCCCATGCTAGGAGATGGGCATTGGTGAAGGAGGTACAATCAAGTCATCTTATGTATACGAGTTAGTGGTACCCAGACTTGTGGGTTGGCTTGACATCCACCCACATGATATGGATGTTGTGGCGATGTGCTAGGTTGACAGATGATGGAGAGCACTTACGATGGGTGTGATAGGCTAGGTGGATGGTTGGGAGGTATTAGAGTGAGGCTGAGTACTTTTAGTTCTCATGAGTGCTCTATCAGTTTGGGCTGAGGTAGCGTATACCAGATGAGCCAATGCTCTATAGGAGATATCAGGAGGAGACAAGGCTACCATATGCAAAGCCATGGAGGGAGGCCTATGAGGATGACAAGGAGGTATATCTCCTAGATGTGGATGTCATGGGCACTACCATGGAGTATGAGGTATGGTTCGTTGCCCACCCATCATGGGTATCTTTGTAGGTAGTGGTTGGTGGAGATGGGGATGAGGTTGAGGGTGAGGGTGATGGGACCCAAGAGGTCCCTAAGTGGTAGCGGCACCTTCAATATAATAGTCAAAGGAAGAGGACTAAGCGTATGGTGACACAGGTTCCCAAGATTATGGGATATTGGAATGATAGAGAGGATGTAGATGATACTCTAGATGGACCTCTAGGTCAAAGCGGGGAGGATTGGATGAGACTAGAGCAACGGGTAGTGAATTGGGACTCTATGGTGATGGTTTGATATGAGAGGATTGTGAGGCTCTAGGTAGAGCTATTAGATAAGGAGCATCATCATAATGTCAACATAGCTCACCTTTGATCTCGATAGAGGTACATAAAGACTTTAGAGGATAAGTTGATAGAGAATCACATTCTGCTTCTAGATCCTCCTTCCTCTTCTGTATTCGAGGTTGATGGGCATAGCGATTCTAGGTATAGCTCTAGGTCTAGGGCTCCTTCTAGGTCATAGGGGTCCTCTTGGAGGGTGTAGCTAGTGCTTGGATGCACTTTTTGTATATGAGCCTTGGTGCTCCATTTTATGTAACCTTTTGTCATTCATTTTACATTTGATATTTATACATATATATATACATGACTTTTACCTTTTGTGTTATATGTTTGTGTGAATGATTTTTGTGGAATGTATGTTTATATGAATGATTAATGCATATGATATGTTATGGATGATTAATGCAAGTGAAAATGTCTGGATTATTAATGCAAGTGGAAATGTATGGATGATTAATGCAAGTGGAAATGTATGGAATGTAATGCAAATGTTCTAATGATCATTCTTAATTTAAATTTTTTCTTGGCCAATTTTTATCATTGTTGTTTAATCAGGAGCAGCAAATTTGGTGGCATATGAAATGAATGACTTCGAAAGTGACATGGATGTTGACATGGAAGAAGACATGGATGTTTATATGGAACACTAACTATTTTATAGAGACTCAAACATACTAGTGGTATCAAACAAACTAAATAAAACTACCTAATTCCTCTGACCAAATGTGTGTAGTGAATTCATTTACTGAATCAAGAGCATGGTAATGACTCAAGACAATCAAGAACTAATGTGTGTGCAAGTGAGTTCATTAACTCATCATGAGTAAATCAGGTAAACCTGTTATGAAGAGGACCAAGAAGTTAGCTTATCCATATGAGCGGTCAGAGATCTCATTTTAAAAGAGATATGTCACCACGCATGAGCATACTCCATTGCCAATCAAGCATCTATAGCTCTAGTGGAGGCTAACTCCATAGTCCAAGAATTTTTATTTCTAGAGTTTTGGGGATGACTACCTAACTGTCTGACTAGAAATGTAGTACAATCCTTACAATCCATTGATCAATGGTGTGTGATGTAAAATATTTATATTTTTTGATAGGGATTTTTCCCTACTCTTTCTTTTTTTAATTGTGATAGTGGTGAAAACCATTATTTTATGGACTATGTTGCATAATGGAACAAGTAAGGAATACCCTTTTCACTTTGAGGTACAACCCCAGTATGGTATTATCCATATTTGACACAAGATGTTTTAGGATGTGAATTTGTGTTAGGTTCAAGAATGATTTTGAAATCAATTCCCAATACTAAAGATATTCTTAGTGAATATGTATCATGGTCCTAAAGAGAACTTTGACACGTATAGAAAATTACTTAAAACACTAGGAATGGCTGAGTGACAAAAAAAATTTAGTAGTTGTGAATATGTGATTTGTAAATGATAATTTGACTTAATGGAATGGTGTAATGATATGTGTAATGTTTTGAAGGAGCCCCTGATTAAGGCAACATGAATTTTTGTTTGACCAATTTATATCCAACCTGAATAAGTGATCCCTAATATGAAATGAAATGTATGAATGATGGTGGAATGTAGTGAAATGTATTATGTGAAAATGAAATGTGTGCAATGCAATGTGTAATCCCAATGGAATGTGTGCAAATGAAATATGTGAAATGAAATGTATGCAAATGTAATGCAATTTTATTATTATTTTTTTTTGGTAATTATAATAATAGATTAATTGTGGGTTTTTATAAAGGATCCCAAAACCTTATGTACAAAATCAGCCTTGCTAAAAGATATTTCATGCCGGATGGCTGGGTAAATAGAGCAGTTCGTAAAAAGACAGGGAAATACAAAATTCCCGAGGGCCCCAGAAGACGCGAACAGTCCTGGAAATATTGATCTTGAAATACATTAAAACAGAATAATAGCCGAAGACAATATATCAACAAACTTTGGGAGAAGACCTATGATCCAAATTCTTCATCATGAGGGAATATCTGCCTTGGCCAAACTGTCCACCTCGGTTGGGAAACGAGAACACAAAACAACCAGGCACGTGGTCATCAGTCCTTTGTTGGCCAAGTGATCCACCACCCGGTTACCTTCTCTATAGATGTGCCTCACCTCCCACCTGGTGTGCCGAGATAGGAGCATCCTAGCCTCAAGGATGATATTCAGGACCCGCCATGATGGGTCTTTGGAGCCACGAAGGTAGTTGATAATGTTTAGAGAATCACCTTCAATAATTAAAGGCCTAGGATCATTTGATATGACCTGCAACCCTTTCAACACACCACGGGCTTCAGCAAAATGATTGGTCTGAGGGCCCAAATTTTCATAGTAGGCCAAGATCAGCTTCCCATTATGGTCCTTGACAAGCCCCTCGAAACTAGCGGGCCTCGGGTTGCCTTTAGCAGCCCCGTAAAAATTAAGTTTGATCCACCCCAAAGGAGGTTTGGTCCAAGTGACCTCCCTGTGGCCATTCACTGAGTCAACTCTAGAAGAGGAGCCAAGGTCCAGTATTTTGAAAATAATTACCTCCCAAGGATTGTGAGGGCGGGAGCTGGGAATAGTTTTTGAATTCTCGATAGCAAAGGATAAGGCCCACTGGGCAACAGAGGGAGCCATTCTAGGGATCTTGTCGAAGACTCTAGCATTACGCTCCAGCCAAATTTTCCATATGGAATGGTGAAAGGCAGCCTCATAAAGGAATCAGAGCTTAGAATTCTTAAAGGGCTTGGGCCATTGGAGGAAGGCATCTTTAAGGGAGTGAGGGGAGCACCAGAGTACTTGGAAGGAAGACAACACACAACTTAGGACCGAATGGGAAAAGGGGCAATGCAAAAATAAGTGATCGGATGTTTCACATTTAGCTAAGCAAAGATAGCACCTGTTGGGAATTACAAGGCCTCTCTTGTGGAGATTGTCTATGGTAAGGGCTTTGTTATAAAAGGAATCCAAGCAAAGTAATTTATATTAGGAATAATCCATTTCCTCCAAATTGCTTTCCACCGGGGGTCCACAGTAGCCTCACACGACAAAAGATCATAAGCAAACTTAATAGAAAACCGCCCATCTTGCATGTTGCTCCAAATAATTCTGTCATCTCTTATGATCGAAGGAATTAACACCGATTGGAGGACACTGTACAAGAAATTCACCTCATTATCAAACCCATCCATCGTCGAAAGTTTCCACCGAGGGGGAAGGGAACTTCGGTCAATGCAATCCGAAACCTTGAGATGACTGTTTGGATCAATCTGGGCCCTCAAGCTAGCCAAGTTATGATTTACAGCAAGAGCTTCATCTGTAGCCCACCTGTATCTCCAAAAAAGGATCGTGGATCCATCCCCCAAGATCCAATGAGCACCCCTATTAATCACCGAATGACCCTGAAGCACCGTCTTCTAGAAAGCCAAAGCTTCATGAGGAGACTCAGCTTCTAGGAGAGAATTTTCCCCAAGATACTTTCTTTTAACTATATTGACCCATTCCGTCGGTGCATTAATAAGAATTCTCCAAGAATGTTTGGCAATTGAGGCAGTGTTCATGAGCTTGGATCTTCTCAATCCCATACCCCCTTGGTCCTTCCAAAGGCAAACCTTATCCCACGCCACCAGAGGAATTTTGGATTTTTCTTCGCTGCTGGACCAGAGAAAATTCTTTTGAATCTACTCGATTTTGGAATGGATAAAAACAGGAAGCATGAAAACAGACATGAAATAGGTGGGAATTCCTTGAAG
Organism: Wollemia nobilis; assembly: GCA_028583015.1. Lineage (NCBI taxonomy): Eukaryota > Viridiplantae > Streptophyta > Pinopsida > Araucariales > Araucariaceae > Wollemia > Wollemia nobilis. Next base: position 402,061 of record JAQPPZ010003263.1, on the reverse strand, counting down.
ACAGGCTTTGGTGAGGGTTGCCTTCCCAGCTTGAGATCACAATTTTCCTTTCCAAGTGCTGAGTTTCTTATGAAGCCATTCCAAAATTGAATTCCAGATGTTCCCATCGCCTCGCCCATTGCAAACTAGCGGTAACCCCAAATAAGTTGCAGGAAGTGAATCAATAGTGCATTCAAGGATTCTGGCAATGCAAATTTGCCTACACAGAGGGGTATTAACAAAATAAATTTTCCTCTTCAAATAATTAACTTTTTGTCCAGAAGCCTTCTCATACCGGGACAAAATGCGCTTGATAGATTTTGCCTCAGTGACAGACGCTCCAGTGGATATGAGCATGTCATCCAAAAACTATTGGTGAGTGACAGGATCAACTCTGGAAATAGGCAGAATGCCAAAAATATTGCTTCGATGGAGGGCTTCATTCAAAGACCAGCTAAGGACCTTTGCCAAAAGAATGAATAAAATAGGAGACAGAGGATCACCTTGTCTGAGGCCGCGAGCACTCTGGAAGAATCCAGCAGGGGACCCGTTGATCAGCACATAAAAGGACAGAGTGGAAATGCAACTGTTCACAAGGTCAATCCAGTGATGATGGAAGCCCAACTTGCAAAGGACAACATAGAGGAACCTCCTGTCCACTCTGTCAAAAGCTTTATTCATGTCTAGTTTAAGGAAAAGCACATCATTCTTGGAACATTGGGCAGTATGGAGGGTTTCATGAATAGTAATGATGCCATCAAGGATGTTTCTACCCTTAACAGTGCTCCCCTGAGCTAGACCTACCAAATAGGGGAGGAGGGATCTTAGACGATTGACAATGGTCTTGGTAAGAATCTTGTAGAAAACATTGCAGAGGCTTATGGGACGATAGTTAGAAAAACTTTTACAAGCGGGCGACTTAGGAATGAGAGCTAGGAAGGTAGAGTTGAGCTTCAGATGGATGGATCTTGATGCTTGTATTTCTAAGATAGCCTCGCAGACATCAGGCCCCACAACATCCCACATAACTTGAAAGAATCGGGGGGGAACCCATCAGGCCCGGGGGCCTTATCTAGTTGCATGGAAAAAAGAGCATCCTTAATCTCGAAATGGGAAAAATGTTCCAGGAGTTTAATACTCGCCTCATGGGGGACTTTGGTAGGGAAATTAGTAAGCAAGGATTTATGAACTTGGAGGACATTATCAGGAGGAGCACCTAGCAAATCCTGGAAGAAATCGACTGCTTCGCTTCGAATTTCCTCAATCTCCTTGGTAGTGCGCCCATCCTTACACAGCACCTATCTGATCTTGTTGGCCCCCCTATGTCTCATGGTAGACGCGTGGAAAAAATTTGAATTTGAATCACCGCTCTTTAGCCAGATATCCCTGGACTTCTGATGCCAAAACGTTTCATCATTGGAAAGAATGGAATGATAGTCCACCAGGAGGCTCCGTTCCTCCTATCTGAGGCCTTCAGAATACCCTTCGACCTCCATATTTTCCTCTAAACTCTTCAAGCGCTCAGAGATGGACCTTTTAGACTAAAAAATGTTGCCAAAAACCTCCTTATTCCATGCCTTTAAGTTCTTTTTAATCATCTTAAGTTTTAGGGCCAGTCTTTTGGACGTTGAACCAACCATCATCACCTGCCACCATTTCAAAACCAACTATTTGAAATCCTTGTGGGAAATCCACATGGACTCAAATCTGAAAGGGATCTTAAACCTAGGCCTACTAGTGGCCTCTAACAGAATGGGATTATGGTTTGACCCGATTCTTGACAAAGCTGAGAGAGTTGCAGTGCCGAGGAAGGGAATAGCTTCGTGGGAAATGAGGAACCGATCGATCTTGACCTGGATAAGATTGCTCCCAATCCTCCTATTGCTCCAGGTGAAGGACGCCCCCTTAAGTTCAATTTCTAGCAGATTATTGGACAAAACAAAATCTCTGAAATCCTCCATGCTATGGCTGGCCAACTCAGTGCCTCCCTTCTTTTCAGAGGGATGAAGAGGGCAATTGAAATCCCCTCTCACAACCCATGGGAAGTCACTAAAACTTTCCCTCATCAGAGATATGGTTTTCCACAACTCAGCTTGCTCTGAAGTAGAGTTCAAGGCGTAAACATTGGTCAAAATCCATGAAAAATTATCAACCTTGGAGTGAAACAGGACATTGATAGTCCTACTGGAAGCCGATAGAAGACTACCCTTGACCTTGTCAGAGTCCCACAGCACCATGAGACCGCTTGCAGAACCTATTGCAGGGATGGAAAGGAATTTGGCCTTGGCCCAAATGGCCCTGCCAACATTGATAGAGGCAGAGGCATCAAACTTAGTCTCCTGCAAAATGAGGATGGATGGGTTAGACTTCTTTCGAAGATCGACCACCACCCTACGTTTGGCGGCTCTGTTAAGACCTCTCACATTCCATGAGAGGATTTTCATCTGGACATTTTAAAGACTTTCTTGCCTCCATTTACCTGCTGGATGGGAGGTTTTGGGATAGGCGAATCACCCACCAGGAAGTCAGAATATTCTTGAAAAAGCAACTGTTGGGATCCATTTGCAATTTCTGCTACCGTTTCCTTATCCCTTCTTTCTTTGTTAGGAGGTCGCCCCTATTTTCTTTCACAGTCAAAATCCACCCCTTGCTTTTGGCTTCTAGTGTTTCGTGGACTAATGTTGCCATGCTATTCGTCCCTCTTGCCCAGCAGATACTCTTCCAGCAGGGAATCGCGAGGTTTCTAGTTTTGAAAAATAGGGGAATCAGCTTGAGTACACATACGGGAAGGAGACTGATCCTTTACCACTTGAGGTTTTGGTTGGGAAATTGCATTGCACAGAATGGCGTCCGACTCAGGGAGAACCCCAAAAGGATCTGGAGACTCAGGCACTATCGCTACAGGGTGTTTTAGTTGTTTTCCTTCTTGCTTTGGGGGGTTGCCAAAAACCCCACCTTTCATCCCCAGCTTTTGAAGAGGACAATTTGACTGAATATGCCCCTGGGAACTGCACCAAGGGCAAAAGGCCAATCTATTTTCATAGTTAATGACTTGCTTATGAAGAACGGAGCCTCCAGACCGAAGAGTGATGGACGATGGCAGGTTCGCCTCCAAATCCTCTAGGACATAGAAGAGAGCTTGGAAGAATCTGGTTCGGGCCTGAATGGGAGGGTCAATGGTGACCAACTCACCAATGGAACAGGCGATACCCCTGATAAAATTTTCATGCCAGTAAAAAAGGGGAAGGTTCGATAGCCTAACCCATATTGGGGAAATATTAATACTCTAGGTTTCAGGGCTAAAATCCATCCCCCACTTCCTGAGAAAGAGACTCCTGCATCCCAGAAACCAAAGGCCCCCAGCCAAAATTTTATAGTAATCCTCTACATTATTCAGCCTAATTGCAAAAAAACCCCGGGATAGGGCAGCCAGCTCCATATGACCCGAGGTCTGCCGTTTTCTTGTCGCCCACCTATGGATGGTCTCCATATCGGGATGACCTCCAATAAACTTCCTGATTAGGGTAAATTTTTCAAATTCAACGAAACTTGAAAGGATTTCCTCTGTGATGTCCAGTTCATCCTCAGATGGAAATAGGTCCTTAGTGAAAATACCATTTGGGGTTTCAGAAGCCGCTGCCTCTACATACAATTTCTGTTGGCAGTCTCTCCCTTTGTCAGGCGGATCCTTCCTGTGTCTGCCTCCATCTTCAGGTAACTCCGTCGAGCCTCCATTCTATGACTGCTCTCCCTCTGCCTTGCTGTGGCCCTCCAACTTGTCGGTACCTAGGTTCACAGTGCTAGCACTCTCACTCCCGTGCCCTCCTGTTGCTACCTTCCCGCTCATCATTGATCCTCCCGTAATGCAATTTTATTATTATTAGTAGTGGTAAAAACCATTTTTTTGTAATAACCATGTATATATATAAATCACATTAAGCGTAGAATGAGGATCCCTAGGTGAGGAAGAACTGAGACGAGTCTTGAGAATCAATGCAAATGCATATCGTCCTGCTAGGCTTGCAAAATAGTACCATGTTTGAGATCCACTTAGGATAGTCATCAAATTCTTGACTTACCCTCATCTATGTCTACCTGAAAGACCTCAAGTTTGGAAGATGGAGGTGAAGGTGGAGGGAATGGAGGAATGTAGTTGGATGAAGCCCTTAACAATTCCTCAGACATGACAAAGTTGAAAAAGGATGGAGGGGATGAAATTTTATCCATATCAATAAGGCTCATGTAAATTGGAATTGGTTTTTCCAGATTGTATGGATTACGAAGAGGGGTAAATAAGTCAGCAAAATCCATGTTGACTTATGGGCAAAATGGATAAGGTTGGATGGAATGAATGGAAACTAAGAACCAGTGTCAAGAACTTGATAAACCTAGATAGCAACAAGCAACACAAACAAATACTTTTAAGTAGATGCTATATACATGCAATGCAGAAAAAGAAAATATTTTTGTTTATTTTTATGTTTTTCTCGTATTTTTTGGTAGTGGTGAAAACTACTATTTTAATATATACATATATTATGGGTTTGGCTTATGAAATGGATTAATGATATGGAGGGGATGATTCACCTTTTTCTTGTTAAATAAGCAAGCGAAAGATGAGTTCATGGATGTGAAACATTCTAAGATAAAACTTATCCTATTCTATATGGGAAATGATGGGCTCTGATTCTTCCTTAGACTCACCAGAAGAAATTGATAAAATATCAAATTCTTCATACATTTTGTTATCAGAATCATCAGGATGGAGGGCTTCTTATTCTAAATTTAAATTAAGCCTTTGGAAGGCTTGTTCAAAAGAAGAGATGGCAGGAAGTGGATGGTAATCTAGGCCAGAACGGTCATGAACTTCTTGATATGGGACATCAATGAGCTGAGGTATTCCTTGTTCATATTGGCCTAAGCCATATCTTTGTCAATTATATCAATAAAAGTAACAGGTTGGAATACCTGTCAATTGTTGGATAGTGGTAAGTGTTGGCTGCTTGGGTTCATATGGGGGAGTGGGATTAGATGAAAGTGTTGATTGCTTGCAATCTATTCCTCCATACACAAAATTGATGCTATTAGGCATGGAACCCATATTATATACCACTCCTATGGATAAGGGTGGGTCATGCAGGTGACCATAATCATTGGTAGTTTAGACATTAAGTGGTGTGACCATGACATCTTGGACCACGTATTCACCAATACTAGTACCAGTGAGGTGGACTATGACTTGGGATGATGTAGAGAAATATGAATTGGATGGTAACTAAGAATATGGAGGAGGTGTGTATTGAAGTGATACCTCACTGATACATTAGCTAATGCAGATAGTAATGGTTGAGATGATCGATGAATAGGAGATGATGTGGAAGGGAACATTGTGGATATGGATGATGTGGATTAATTGTGACCACATGTGCATGTAGTTAATGATGATGAATATGGGTGAATGGATGTGGAAACTTGATGTGGATTGCTGATAGGTAACTCCTTAGGGATATGAGCCTTTGATGATGAAATGGGTGGTATGGTTGATGTAGTGGATGATGATGTCAAGAATAAGTGTTTTGAAGGAAGCATGGATTCATAGGTATTTGAGATAAAGTTACAATACTTTTTTTTTTGATATATAGAAGCAATGGTTACAATCATGATTTTTAGTAACTACCAGCACAGCTGGCAGGGTTAAAACTATCTATGAAGGCTCCCAGGAATTCCACCGTCTTGTGAAAGAGTAACCCGACATGAGATGGGGACCGCCGGACGCACAGGGGTTGCACCGTCATCATCAATCTGGTGCACCACTCATAGGAATCAGATCTAGGCTACTGTCTATGCATGGGCAAGCCCATGGGATTGGAACCTAGGTCTCCTCTCGGTAAGCGCTCCAACTTACCAATCCACCTAGACCCACGGACTATAAAGTTACAATACTTAAATGACTCAACATCCACAGGTATGCAATGAACTTGTACCTCATGAACGTATTTTAAATATTGATGTAATATTGAGGGGATACATCTCATTTTACTCATCCAAGGTAATCCAAGTAGTACATTGTACACCATGGACCCTTCCAGAATATGGAACAAAGTGTGCAACATTTTAACCCCCACTTCAATGGGTAAAATAATAGTGCCAACTATGGAGTAGAGATCATCATTAAATGCTTTCAATGTGAAGGATGATTTGGTGATATGTGATGGTGTAAGTTTGAGATGATGAAGGGCTGATGTGGTGATGATGTTTATAGAGGATCCGGTATCAATGAGAACTATTTTGAATGGCTTCTAGTCAATTTTGAGCATGATGTGTAATGGAGGATCCACACTATTTGATGAAGTTGGTTTAGCCTCAAAATAATAGAATGTTATAGAAGGCTCCATGCATGTTCTAATACTCCCTAAAAAGTTATTGAAGGCATTAGAATATTGGGATTGTAGGTCAATGGATTTCAAAATTTCCATTAATGCCTCTCGATGTGGGGGATATTTTTGGATTAGCTCATAAATTGATAATTTGGATGAAGCTTTTTTTAAGCTAGTAGTTAACCGACTACTCAATGAGATGATAGGTATTTGAGGGTGGTTGATGGGATGATGAATTGGTGGAGGTGGATGATTTGGAATGTGGACTGGAGATGATGATGAAGCAGGTTATGGAGACACATTTACTTGAGGTGCTATAGAGGTTTGAATGGGTTGCTGTTGTGTATTTTGTTGATTAGCACGTTGTTGACCTTGGGTAACTACATGAATAGCACCCACAAAACCTTGGTACTATTGTACATGATTAAATTGGTTGGATCATGGTGTTATACCCTCTCGTTGTTGATGACACCTCCTCACGATGGGAAAGAGATGTTTGATATATGCCAATATTTTGGTTTTGTTTGGCTAAGGGACTATCAAGTGTGATGGCCCCTAAGTCAACAAGGTCTTGTACTATATGTTTAAAATTAATGAAACCATTTATGTCATGTCTATTTTGCCTATGGTATGGGAAAAATAAATGTTCTCTATAGTATTTACCTCATTTTTAGGATCATCAGGTCTAACCTTGGGTAATGAGATTTGATTCATGTCATACAACCTACGGAAAATGGAAGCATAAGATTCATCTAGTGGAGTGAATTTGCATTATGGTCAGTTAGATTATTGATAAGTACGGTTCTTCATTGTTGATTCTATGCATTGAGGTTGTTGATATGGATATGGGACCACATGATAGGCAATTTTTTGTGGTTGTGGTTCCACATATATTGGTTGTTGAGCCATTGCGGGCTGTCTCATGACCACTTGATTAACATGATTAGCAAAATTGGATAAATTAGTCTGATTTGATTTTGGTTGGTCAAAATTGTTGCTTTTATATTGGCCCTTAGGTTACCATTCATTATTTTTAGGTTTGATTATACCCTCTTGGACTATGATTTCCTCAATGACACTTGCTTGAGTGAGAGCTTCCTCAAATGTCCTATATTGTTGCAATTGAAGTAACCAAGAGATGGGTTTTAAAAAAATCTTAGTGAACATTTTAGTGAGCTCATACATTGGGAGGGAGAATTATAATTTGTTGATGACAGACCTCCAACGGTTACCAAATTTATAAGCAGTCTCATCATCATATTGTTTTAAGAAAGATAAATAAGATAATGTGACTTTATTTCAAACATTAAGGGAAAATCTCTCCAGAAATTAGTTAATAAATTGCTTGAAAGTATAGATACTATGATTAGATAAGTGATTGTACCACTCTACAACATCTCCCCCAAATGTCTAAGAAAATGCTCAGATCATGAGAGCATCATGGTGTTGAATTTTGAAACAAGCATGCATGAATGTGCTCATGTGTTCCTTAGGGTCCTCAGTCCCTTCAAATTTATCAAACTTCGACACTGTAAAATATGATGGATATGGTGGTGAAGGTACCAAAGGAATAATGGGTTGATTTATAAATTGGTATAAGGTAGGATTCTGATTCATTAAACTAGAAGTACAAAGCATCAAATTGTCAATATGCTGTTGCATGCTTTGGACTCTAGGATCTTCTCCTGGAATGTGAAAACCCTGAACCACTTGATGATATTAGGTGATGGTGAAGTGGAAAGATGTTGTGGTGTGATGAGTTGATTATGTCTTGGCGGAGTGGATTAGATTTGATTATGATATGGATGATAGTGAAATAATGGTGATTGATGAATTAGAGATGATGAAAGAAGATGATGATTTGTAGAAATGGGTTGTGGCTAGGTTGAAGGTGGCATGGGTATGGAAACCACAAAATACTAAGGTACCCATGTTGGACTTTGTGTTGAGCAAGGTGCATCGACAATATTGTCATTGTTGTCAACACAGATAGATAGATCGGTTGATGTAGTGGACACAGTCAGATAGATCAGTTGATGCAATGAACAAAGTCATGATGCAGTGGACAGGAGTTCAAAAGCTATTCAAAGTATGTACAATGATTTTCCAAGAAGACCGAAGTGGCCCATATGCAAAATATCAAAGAAAAAGGGCAAGGAAGAAAAACTATCATGATTTCGTGACATGCAGAGCAAGGAAGAAAAACTATCGCGATTTCGTGACATGTTGGAAGAGAGAAAAAGCAGGAAAAAGTGTCACAATTTCGCGACATGTTGGAAGAGAGAAAAAGTAGGAAAAGTGTCACGATTTCGTGACATGTTGGAAGAGAGAAAAAGTAGGAAAAAGTGTCATGATTTCGCAACATGTTGGAAGAGAGAAAAAGCAGGAAAAAGTGTCACGATTTCATGACATGTTGGAAGAGAGAGAGAAAGCAAGAAAAAGAATCGCAATTTCATGACATGTTGGAAGAGAAAGAGAAAGCAAGAAAAAATGTCATGATTTCTCGACATGTAGGAAGAAAAAGAGCAAGCTAGAAAAAGTGTCGCGATATCACGACATGTCGCATTTTTGCGACTAAAAGAGGAGAGAGAGTGTCAGCTGGAAAAAGTGTCACGATATCGTGACATGTCGTATTTTCATGACTAAGAGAGGAGAGAGAGTGTAAGAAAGAAAAATGTTGCGATATCGCGACATGTCGCATTTTTGCGACTAAAGGAGGAGAGAGAATGTAAGAAGGTAGAAGTGTCACGATATTGCGACAAAAGAAAAAAGGAAGTCTACGGAGGTAGAAGTGTTGTGATATCATGACTAAAGAAAAGAAGAAGAGTACGAAAGCAGAAGTGTCGCGATATCATGACAAAAGCAAAAAGGAAGACTGCGAAGGCAAAAGTTTCACGATATCATGACAAAATAAAAGAAGAAGAGTACAGAAGCATAAGTGTCGCGATATCGCAACAAAAGAAAAATAGAAGACTACGGAGGCATAAGTGTCACGATATCACAACAAAAGAACAGATAAAGAGTATGGAGGTGAAAGTGTCACGATATCACGACATGTTATATTTTTACGGTCAAAAGTTAAGAAAAAGTCAAAGAGATAAAATGTCGTGATATCGCGACATGTATTTTCGTGGCCAACAACAGCAAAAGAAGATAAAGAGGCAAAAATGTTGCGATTTCATGATAGGTCACATGTGTGTGATGCAACAGTGAACCAACATCTCTATGGCATTTACAGGGGTAGTTACAGAGTGAATTCATGCAGCTAAAATAAGAAGAGTGAACAAAAGTCGATGTGGCGGCTATAGGGACTGTTACAGAATGAAATCTTCGAGTGGTGAAAGTATCGAACATCTTCATGAGTTGAAGCCGACAAAGACCGACAATAGCCGAAAAAGACAAGGATTTAAATCATGAAAATATTACAATGACATCCATCTAAGATTAGGGTTTTCATTTGTTATGAAAGTCGACTAAGATTAGGGTTTGCATTTGTTATGAAAGCCGACTAAGATTAGGATTTACATGATGAAAATATTGTTATAAAAGGAAGGTTGCTTGGTGAATTGAAGTGTTGTTGAAAGTGTGTCGAAGTGTTCAAAATGCAGCCGTAAGAGCGCAGATAGTATAGAAGCGGCGAGATGATGGTGAAGTGCACAGAGTGAGTGAAGAGACGTGTCGAATTATTCTATGTGCGGCTATGATTGTGTAGAGAGAGCAGAGTGTGTAGAGAGCGAAAAGGTTGAAGTTCGACCAAGTGCGGCTGTGATTATGCAGAGAGAGCAGAGAGTGCATAAGAGCGCAAAAGGGTAAAGATGAATGCTAAGTGCAGCTGTAAGGGCATAGAGTGTGTGAAGACAATGCGCAGAGTGTGCATAGAGAGGCGGCTCAAAGAAGGTGAAGTGTGGCTGTAAGAGCACGAAAGATATGTCTATTCCATAAACAATGAGAGATATTGGGTAAGCAATAGACCAGTCAAGGTCTTGTAAAAGCGAAGGTATTTTACTGTCAAACTTATAAATTCAAAATTGAAGTCCAAGCTACTTTGGCATCAGGGGTTGGTGCTCCTTTCTGTTGGTGTAGATAAATTAGGGGTTGGTGCTCCTTCCAGTGGGTGCTGGTAAATTGATTGTAAATTTGGTGCTTTGCAAAGGTTGGATTTGGATGGTAGTCCAAGCAGTCATTCTTGAGGAGTAGCCAAATTGGTGAACCTCGTTAAATCTTGTGTTGTGTGATGCTCTATTGTTATACTTGCTGTATATGGTTTTAAGTTTTAACTATTTTAGTTTTAAGAGTTGTGAATTTAAGTTTGTAAAGAGCTACACTGATTCACCCCCCCTCTCAGTGCCGTTGTAAGACTAACAATTGGTATAAGATCCAAGTTCCCTTCTCAGGCTAAATCATCCAGGGTTGATCTTGGATTAGTACGCAATGGGTAAGAAGAATAGATCCTCCTCCAAAAAGGCATCTCAGTCAGTTTTAGTTCCTGTGGAAGAGAAAATTGAACCAGAAAAGGTAGGAGTGAATTCTGAAGTATGTGATGAAAACTGTGAAGGCTTCTCATCAAACAATGCAACATTGTTTGATGGGTCTAATTACGCACTTTGGAGATTCAGGATGCATACATATCTTTGTGATTTGGGATATGACATTTGGGATTCAGTAGATAGTGGATACACAATATCCACCACTCCTCCAACCGATGTTGTCGGTATGCAACTATTTGAGAATAACTCAAAAGCAAAGAATGCTATCATGTGCAAATTAGTGGATAGTGAACATGAAAAGATTATGAACTATAAAATGGCAAAAGAAATATGGGACAAACTAAGGAGCATTCATGAAGGAGACGATAAGATCAAGGAGGCCAAGAGGCAACTCGGTCATGATGCAGGTTCACAAGATGAAGAATATTTTGTTTGTGGTCAACTCGGTAATGATGCATGTCATTGCCATGGGTTTAGTAGTAGTGAAGATGAAGATGATACTTTCAAAATTGAAGTCCTAGAGGATGATTCTAAAAATGAAACAGGTGGAGGTCTTTTCATGGCACTTGAAGAAGAAATTGATGTAGAAGTAAATTGGGAAGAGAAACTAATTGCAGCTCTGGATGAATTGGAGATAGAAAGGAAAAATAATAAGAAAATTTCAAGAAATCTTGAGGATGCAAATGAAACAATAACCAATTTGAAAGTACAATTAGAAGAATCCAAAAGGATTGAACAAACTCTCAGGTCACAAATCAATAAGAAAGAGATTGTTTGCTGCAAACAAGAAGAAGAGATTGTTTTATTAAAGAAACAACTAGAAGAGGCCAATACAAATCTCAAATTTGAGAAGAGCACAGAGTTGCTAGATAAAATGATAAGCCAACAAAGAAGCTCCACGGATAAGCATGGTCTTGGATATGAAGCTGAACAACCTTCATCTTCCAAATATGTAGAAAAGATGTTCACTGTTGAAGGATCAAAGCAAGAAAAGTTTGAAGCTGAATCTTCAAAAGGAAGAAAATATCAAAGGAGATCTATAGCAAAGCAACCACAACAAAAGAGGTTCTATCACTCCCATTCTATTCATAATAATGCTTTTAATGACTATTGTTTTAGATGCAACCATTATGGTCACAAGGTAATTTATTGTGGATTGAATAATAGATCAAAGAGTTATGCTATTAGAAATACATCTGCTTCTCTGAGTGAACACCATGTGCAATGTTTTAAATGTAATGGTCACGGGCACATAGCAAGGTTTTGTCCAAGCACTTCTATATCTAATCTAAGGCAAGACCGTAGATTTCATCAGACACAAAGAATGCAATACGGACAGGGAATAAATCATGTGCATAAAATAAAGGAAAATAATCCTCCATCAAGGATGCACAAGAGACAACCACATAAGAGAAATGTTCAAGTTCACGAAAAGGTTCAATATAGGGATGTACTTGAAAAAATCAAGCCCAAGTTCAAGAAAGTTTGGAGAAAGATAGAAGAAAGGAAATCGTGTCTCCTTGGACTGAAGGAGACTACGTCGCTATTGCACTAAGCTACTCCAGGTAGCACATCCTCAGGAGGAGCAATCTTAAAATTTTTTATTTTTATGCTCCTATGTGTTTGTTTGGTTATCTGAGGATGAAAGATAAGTAGTCAGGGGGAGTTGTCGTATAGTTGTCAAAATGTGTTTCAGTTCATTTTGTTGTTTGTGGAGGTGCCATGAAGGGTGGTGATTAAATTGAGTGCTGTCACCATTGGTAGTATTGCTATATGTCATTGTTGTACTGTTGATGGTTCTCACTACCACTGTTTAAAGCTATGGATTATAACAGTTCAGATAATTTGGATAGTGAAAGAATGTTGCCTCAGTTGCATATATGTGTTTCGATAAAAGCAATGTGTATTTGTACTATACATTGATGTGAAGATTGTTAGATATTTTATGACGCTTCGGTGAAAATATTTAAATTTGTAGATAGTTTTTTGTTAACTGTTGATAAAATGCCAATCCGTGGTCCAGAAGTATGAGTTTTAGTAAGGTGCATGATAGTTGGCCATGAAGTGTTTGACAAAATGTCTTCTCCAAATCTAAACAATTGAAAGTAAGGTGTGACCAGTGGTGACTGTAGAAAACATAGATCAGGTTGAAAATATAAAAAGGGATTTGGTTGATGTTGTGGTATAGTGTTTGGTGCTTGTATAGAGTTGGCAGTGAAATTGCAGTGTCGGTACAGTGTTGGACAAAAGTTGGTACAAGTGTGAGTCACTTGACAATTTTTTGACAGGTGCAAAATCAGCGTAGGAGGCCTATTTGCAGGAATAATTCCAAGCAATCCAGAAAGAGTTAGATGCTGAAATTCGAACTAAAGTTTTGGATAGTGTCGATGTTAAATTTGATGAAGGTAGGGAATGAGTAATTAGCTATGAAGAAAACTACCCAATTTATAAAGAGGTTATTGAAGGAGATGAGGAAAACAAAACATAAAAGAAACAAAAAATTGACTCAGATGATTTAAGTTGTGATTCAGAAGTGGAAGAAAATAAGAAATTCAAAACAGGCAACTGGCAGAAAAATCATCCTAGAGAGCAAATAATTGGAGACCCCACAGCTTGGTGTTCGAAAAGAAGAAGAGTAGTAAGTAACTACTCTCTATTATCCAGCATTGAGCCCAAAAATGTTGCTAACGCAAGCAAAGATGAAAGTTGGATGAAGGCAATAAATGAAGAATTAGATCAGATCAAGAAAAACGAAACTTGGAAGTTAGTACCTAGACCTAAAAATAAAAATATAATCGGTACTAAATGGATTTTTTGAAACAAATTGAATGAAGATGGACAGGTAGTCAGGAATAAAGCAAGATTGGTATGTAAGGGTTATGCACAAGTTGAAGGTATTGACTTTGAGGAAAATTTTTCACCAGTGGCTAGACTAGAGGCAATTAGAATATTTTTGGCTTTAGTAGTCTACAAGAATTTCAAAGTTTATCAAATGGATGTGAAATCAACGTTTTTGAATGGGAAACTTGAAGAAGTTTATATTGAGCAGCCAGATGGTTTCCAACTTGGTGATGATCCCAACTTGGTTTGCAAATTGAAGAAAACTTTATATGGCTTGAAACAGGCACCCCGAGCATGGTATGCAAGGCTAGACAACTATCTTACCCAACAAGGATTTAAGAAAGGTATGGTGGATAGTAATTTGTATGTCAAAACAAAAAATGGGCATCTTATTGTTCTTGTTGTATACGTAGATGATATCATATTTGGCAACAACAAATATGAGTCATGTAAATATTTAGCAAATAAGATGCAGAAATAATTTGAAATGTCAATGATTGGTGAACTTTCGTATTTCCTCGGGTTGCAAGTTAATCAAAATGAGAAGGGCATATTTATTTCTCAAGTTAAATATGTGAAAGATATGTTAAAAAGTTCACAATGGAGGATTGTAAGCCAATTAGCACCCCCATGATGACAGGTTGCAAGTTGAGCAAGGATGACAAATCTCCACATCCATGTATAGATCTATGATTGGGAGCTTATTGTACCTTACAGCTACCAGACCAGATATTTTGCAGGCAATATGCACGGTAGCACGATTTTAGGCTAGTCCCAAGGAGACTCATGTGACAGTAGTAAATAGGATTCTTCGGTACCTCAAGGGTACTATGGAATATGGGTTATGGTATTCAAAAGGTAAAGACTTCACCCTTATTGCGTATTCAGATGCAGATTGGGTAGGATGTGTAGATGATAGAAAGAGTACTAGTGGAGGTGCATTCTTTCTTGGAGACAGGTTGGTCGTGTGGCACAATAAGAAACAAGAGTCAGTTTCCTTATCCACAATAGAGGCAAAATATATTACAGCGACAACATGTTGTACATAGGTATTATGGATGAAACAAACCCTGAAAGATCTTGGTATTAACTTTAGTGAGCCAATATCAGTTAAGTGTGATAACACCAGTGCCATTAACATCTCCAAGAATCCGGTTATGCATTCACACACAAAACATATTGCTATCCGGTATCACTTTTTGAAGGAGGAGCTTGCTTGATTAGACAGGAAGAAGAAAATTGGTTGTGGCACAAGAGGTTCGGTCATATCAGTTTTGACAATCCAGTAAAAATTAGCTCAAAAGGGGCAGTGGGAGATATTCCCAAGAATTGACTAGCTACAAGGATCACTTTCTCAGGGGGAGCATTTGTGTATTTGTTTATATTTCTGCTCATGTTTGTAATTTTTGCTAAGTGTAATAATTTTTACCTGAGAATGTTGTGCATGGACTCAGGGGGAGTCTATAGCAGCCTTTTGGTATTATTGTCAAAGTGGGATAAGAGTTACAGGAAATTGCACATGTTGACAACAATTCCAAAGGGGGAGATTGTTGAGCAAGGTGTAGCGACAGTATTGTCATTGTTGTCAACACAGACAGATAGATCGGTTGATGCAGTGGACATAGTCAGATAGATCATTTGATGCAATGAACAAAGTCATGATGCAGTGGACAGGAGTTTAGAAGCTATTCAAAGTATGTACAGTGCTTTTACAAGAAGACCGAAGTGGCCCATATGCAAAAGATCAAAGAAAAGGGGCAAGGAAGAAAAACTGTCGTGATTTCACGACATGCAGAGCAAGGAAGAAAAACTATCACGATGTCGCGACATGTTGGAAGAGAGAGAAAAAGCAAGAAAAAGTCACGATTTCACGACATGTTGGAAGAGAGAAAAAATAGGAAAAAGTGTCACGATTTCGTGACATGTTGGAAGAGAGAAAAAACAAGAAAAAGTGTCACAATTTCGCGACATGTTGGAAGAGAGAAAAAACAGGAAAAAGTGTCACGATTTCGCAACATGTTGGAAGAGAGAGAAAAAGCAAGAAAAAGTGTTGCTATTTCATGACATGTTGGAAGAGAGAGAAAAAGCAGGAAAAAGTGTCATGATTTCGTGACATGTTGGAAGAGAGAGAGAAAGCAGGAAAAAGTGTCACGATTTCGTGACATGTTGGAAGAGAAAGAGAAAGCAAGAAAAAGTGTCACGATTTCACGACATGTAGGAAGAAAAAGAGCAAGCTGGAAAAAGTGTCGCAATATCACAACATGTCGCATTTTCGTGACTAAAAGAGGAGAGAGAGTGTCAGCTGGAAAAAGTGTCGTGATATCACGACATGTCGCGTTTTCGCGACTAAGAGAGAAGAGAGAGTGTAAGAAAGAAAAATGTCACGATATCATGACATATCGCATTTTCACGACTAAAGGAGGAGAGAGAATGTAAGAAGGTAGAAGTGTCGCGATATCGCGAAAAAAGCAAAAAGGAAGTCTACGGAGGCAGAAGTGTCATGATATCACGACAAAAGAAAAGAAGAAGAGTACGAAAATAGAAGTGTCGCGATATCGTGACAAAAGCAAAAAGGAAGACTATGGAGGCAGAAGTGTCATGATATCACGACAAAAGAAAATAAGAAGAGTACGAAAGCAGAAGTGTCATGATATCGCGACAAAAGCAAAATAGAAGACTACAGAGGCAGAAGTGTCGCGATATCATGACAAAAGAATAGAGAAAGAGTATGGAGGTGAAAGTGTCACGATATCGCGACATGTTATATTTTCACAGTCAAAAGCTAAGAAAAAGTCAGAGGCAAAATATCGTGATATCGCGACATGTATTTTCGTGGCCAACAACAGCAAAAGAAGATAAAGAGGCAAAAATGTCATGATTTCATGATAGGTCGCATGTGTGTGATGCAATAGTGAACTGACATCTCTATGACATTTACAGGGGTAGTTACAGAGTGAATTCATGTAGCTAAAATAAGAAGAGTGAACAAAAGTCGGTGCGACGGCTACAGGGACTGTTACAGAATGAAATATTCGAGCGGTGGAATTACCGAACATCTTCATGAGTTGAAGCCGACGAAGACCGACGACAACCGACGAAGACAAGGATTTAAATCATGAAAATATTGCAATGACAACCGACTAAGATTAGGGTTTTCATTTGTTATGAAAGTCAACTAAGATTAGGGTTTGCATTTGTTATGAAAGCTGACTAAGATTAGGATTTACATGATGAAAATATTGTTATAAAAGGAAGGTTGCTTGGTGAATTGAAGTGTTGTTGAAAGTGTGTCGAAGTGTTCGAAATGTGGCCATAAGAGCGCAGATAGTGCAGAAGCGATGAGATGATGGCAAAGTGCGCAGAGTGAGTTAAGAGACGTGTCAAATTATTCTAAGTGCGGCTGTGATTGCGCAGAGAGAGCAGAGTGCGCAGAGAGCGAAAAGGTTGAAGTTTGACCAAGTGCGACTGTGATTGCGCAGAGAGAGCAGAGGGCGTAGAAAAGCGCAAAGGGCAAAAATGAATGCTAAGTGTGGCTGTAAGGACGTAGAGTGTGTGAAGACAATGTGTAGAGTGTGCGTAGAGAGGCGGTTCAAAGAAGGTGAAGTACGACTGTAAGAGCGCTAAAGATATGTCTATTTCGTAAACAGTGAGAGAGATTGGGTAAGTAATAGACCAGTTAGGGTCTTGTAAAAGCGAAGGTAATTTACTGTCAAACTTATAGATTCAAAATTGAAGTCCAAGCTACTGCTTGGCATCAGGGATTGGTGCTCCTTTCTGTTGGTGCAGATAAATCAGGGGTTGGTGCTCCTTCCAGTGGGTGCTGGTAAATTGATTGTAAAGTTGGTTCTTTGCAAAGGCTATATTTGGATGGTAGTCCAAGTAGTCATTCTTGAGGAGTAGCCAAATTGGTGAACCTCGTTAAATCCTGTGTTGTGTGATGCTCTATTGTTATACTTGTTGTATATGGTTTTAAGTTTTAACTATTTCAATTTTAAGAGTTGTGAATTTAAGTTTATAAAGAGCTACACTGATTCACCCCCCCCTCTCAGTGCCGTTGTAAGACTAACACTTTGGATGACGAATGAAGGTTGAGTGGAAATAGGTTGGGTTTTAGGGTTAACTACAACTTACTACTAAGTATTCTGATGCTTTTATAGCAATTTGTTAAGGTGTTCCCATACCTCATGAATTTCCAACTCTGTGGGTGTGGGTGGAATATATAAAGTGGATGGGGAATAAGTTGCAACCAAAGTTACAAATGGTTGGGTGAAATGGACAGGGAGTGAAGTGGATGCTGGGATTTGTGAAGCAACATTGACATGCACTTTGGGCAAAGAAAAACCATAGGTGGTGGTGAAAAATGATAAAATGGAGGTAGTTGGAACATATGATGATTGAGGAATGGATATATGGTGAGAAGGTAAATCTGATGTCTCAAAGAGAGGGTTGGTATGCACTTGGTTTAGGCTGGAAGGTTGTTGGAGATAAATTTTTGTTGAAAAATAGGTTCTTATCTAGGTGAATTATGGACTGAATCTAAGACATAGCTAGAATACTTCATAAGAGATTCTACTCGTGCCATGTCTATGTGAGTAATGTGGTGATATATGGTTGGTGAAGTTGAATCTACTTGGGGAACAACCATATGAAATGCTATAGATGGCAAAGAATGTGAGGGACCTACTGACAAATCTTCTTGTGTCATATTCAGGGGATCTACCACAGAAGTGGTAGGGAATGTGGATGAATTTTCCATGGAATTATTTTTATTTAATGTTTTTTGTTGATTTCTTGTTAATACCATAAGCAAAATAAACCAAATACAAATTATGCAAGAAAATGAAGTGCAGAATTGAAACATTACACAAATCAAATAGAGATCAATCAACTCTAATTCTATTCAATAAAATGTGTCTTACCCCATTCATTGATTATCTCATTTTAATGTGAATTCATTTTTTAGATTTAGATTTTGTTTGTTTTAATGTGCATATATGAATTAGAAATGGGTGAATCCTATGGCTTGGATGGGGCAATGAGATTCTTACTAGTGATGAAATACAACAAGTTTTCCTGGGGGCAATCTAAGGTGTTTAAGGATAGAGATTGGTGGATGGAGATGAAAGCCACCGTCACTAGACCTCAAGCAATGACTGGTGATGAAATACAACCATTAATATTTTATGTGCCACGTGCAGTGTGTGATTCTTTTTAAAGGTTTTAATTCTCTATTGTGTACATACAATTTTAGATAGATAACCTCTTTCAACAGTCTAAATCAAAATCTAATATCCAGATACCAATTTTTCCAAAGGATGTAAAGTACACCATTTAAGACCCACATTAAATAGTTGGGAGGTTCGTCTACTCCTCCATATGGAATCACCCAAGTATGGGAATAATTTTGGTATCTAAATGTTGTTCCTATTTAGTCTGACAAAAAAAAAATCCCTAATACTAAGATGCAGATTAAAGTATGCACTTTACAGTTCAAAAGTGAACAATAATGCAAAACTCAAGAGAATTAAGAAACCTTTAAGTAGAAATGTGTTAATGTAATGATTAATATAAAGCCTAAAATGCAGCTAAAATTATTTGTTTTCACTAGATTTGTTAATGAAGTTCATTTTAATCCTAAAACATAAGTAAAACGTAAAACATAAAGTTAGGGTTTGGACAGTAAATTCACTTAGAAGCCTACATTTTTTCTCAAACTCTCTATAAAATACCCCTGTATGGTTTTGAAATGCACCTGGGAATTTCTGGATGACCTTCAAGTGCCTCCGGGAGTTCATGCAACTTATGCAACCTTATACAAATCTTCAAAAACCTAATTCGGCCAAAAACAATGAAATACATGCTTCTGAAAACCTTGCAAGATGGGATAGAAAATAACAAATTAGTCAAAAAAGTAAATCAAGATGTGAAACCTTTAGGGTGACCCACCATGATCACTGTTACACACCAAACCTAGCCGTCGGCTAGGTATTCCAAGAGTATAGATTTTTCATATATATATTAGTTAGTTATTTAAAATTAAATCATCGTTTTTATTATTCCTTTCACTGCGAATTGCTCTTTGTGCCTTAACGGCGGGATCTGCCCTCCTAGTGGCTTTGCTTTTACAAACATTTTATCTTTCGTTCTATCGTCTATATATTTCATTCATCTCTGCTTTCTCTATTAAAATTACGTTCTGTAAGTGATTGAATCAGATTTGGCGAAGGAAAGAAAGGAAATTCCTTTCATGTGGTATCAGTTTCCAGGCGACACAGGTTATTTCCTTCACGCATTGCATCCGATTCACCTGTGCAGGGACGCTCCACCATATTAAGGAATAAGTCAGATCACTGTCATATTTCTGCGTTGGTGTAGAAGACTTCTGCATCTCGGTCGAAAACTCTACAGACAATTCACGAACCACAGTCAAATTCCTCATGGGCGTAGAAGATCCGAATCACTACCGTAAACTCTGCAGACATGTCGTGAAACACAGTTAAATTCCTCGCGGGCATAGAAGATCCGAATCACTATCGAAAACTCTACAGACATTTCGCACATCATTTACCGAAGGCATCCGACCAATCACAGGCGAGTATTATTTTTTAATCCTAAGTTGGCGAGGTCTAAATTCAATATTTTTTTTTTGTTTTCGGGATAATTATCCCACATCCCTTATGTGGGAGGTACCAACCGGTTTAAATTGCGTAAAACACACCTTTGTGTTTGTGACTTCGGTCACATGAAGCTCTCCTAGCCTCGCGTAGCCATTAAGTCATTTCGTGCCAAGTGTCCTTCCTCGCATCGTGTTGTTCGTGTCGCATCCCCCGCTACTGTCTGTTTCGCATCCCCTATTTTTGTCCGTGTATTGAGTGTCGAGTGTTCGTGCTGTCTGCATTGCTATCTGTCATGTCCTTTAGCCACGTCGTGTCTGCATGTCGAGTGTCTGCGCTATTCGTGTTGTTGTCCATCGTGTTCGTGTGTCGAGTGTCCGTGCTATCGGTCCTTGTCGCGTCATTCGGTGCTATCATCATCGTCCAGTTGTCGTTTCATATTTCGTTCGTTGTTCATTCCGTCTTCCATGTCCTTTTTTGGTCATCGTTGTTTGGTCTTAGCAGTACAATTGCTGTCCAAATTTTGGGTTCATCGCTGTTCGGTCGTAGCAGTACACTTGCTATCAAAGTTGCTGAAATAGTCCAGTCAGTCCAAGTTGCTGAAAGTGTCCAAATTAAAAAAAAATTGTTGAAATTGTGGTCAATTAGGCCATCCAAATTCAATTCCGCGTCACAGTGGGAGTGACATTTGAAGCGGAAAACAATTTTTTTTGCTAAATTCAACCAAATTATCATAGAAATCGAAGCTCAAGGATTCCTAAGCAGGAAGTTTCAAACAGTGCATGAGTAGAAGTTGGACCAAGGGACCTGACGATCGACTATCAAGTTCAGAGATTCCTAATACAAACGCAAGAAGACCTAATCGAAGCCCAGGTACAAAAAATTCTCCTTCTCCTTTCAAAATTGGCAGTTATAATCCACATCATCCACTGGTAAACACTATGGCTACTAACCCTCCCCCAACTCAAGAAAACTTCACCCAAGGAAACTCAAGTAACTCAACCGTTTCCAACAATGAATCTCTTCGACTCTTACTGGAGGGTATGAACGAAATTAGTCTCAACCTAAAAACCCTCGTGCAAGCATAAAACCAGCTTAATCCCAATACTAATCCCCAAAATCACTCCCATGCCCAAAGGAATGAAGAAAATGTCGATCAAGATGATGTTTGGGAATAACAAAGAGGGGATTCGGATAATTATAGGGATCACTATCATAGAAAGCGGTATAGCCAAAATCAAGAAAGGGATACGGGTTATCACCAACCGAGAGGCCCTAATAATTTTCCACACATTGATATGCCCACTTTTGAGGGTCATGATCCTCATGGTTGGATAGCCAAAATGGAAGGCATTCTCGACTTATATCAAATTAAGGAAATTGATAAAGTCCCTTTCGCTGCATCAAAATTAGGCACTGAGGCCTACCAATGGTTCGTATGGCTTAAACGAGAGAAAGGAGCTACTATTAACTGGAGAAAATTCACTACCTCTTTTTTAGAAAGATTTGATGAAGGAGCTACATCATCATACACAGTAAGACTGTTATCTCTTAAACAAGAAGGATCGGTTAGCGAATTCGTTTCGAAGTTTACCAGTTTACTACCATACACTTTAGACCTCAGTCCCGACACAGTGGTAGGAGCTTTTCGCAATGGGTTGAAAGAAAATATTCGAGTGGAGGTAGACATGCACAATCCAACCTTGCTGAACGATTGTATAAGAATAGCTAAGCTGGCCGAGAAGAGAAATCAGTTTTCTACACGGTGTGAAACTTATAGTCGTCCTTCGTATCACAACAATTCCTTTTGTAGAAATGATCAACCATCAAGATACTTTTGCTATAAATGTCGCACTCATCACCCCAAGGAACAAGCATGTGCCCAAAAACAAAAATTTCATATTTAAGGTGATCAATATAAAGGAGAAGAGGAAGAACCTTACCAACCAGAAGAACCTATGCCAGAAGAACTACCAAGTACTCTAGAAGAAAAAGAAGAGGATACAATGGCGATCTCCGTGCATGCCCTCATGGGTTTAACCGCCCACCATACCATCAAGGTACCAGGATTTCTCCGCCAAAAAAAAGTGAATTTGCTAATTGATTCTGGCAGTACCCACAATTTTATTGACATCAAAACAGCAAAAGCTTTGAATTTATTCATTAACTCTTCCAACAAAGACAAATTCCAGGTTCTCGTGGCCAACGGGGTGAACGCACAATGTGTTGGTTGCACATCTCAAGTTTCCATAAAAATGGGAACTTATACCTGGTTTGGATCCCTTTTTGTCATGAATTTGGGGAACTCTGATGTCATTTTGGGAGTTGAATGGTTGGAAACATTAGACACGGTTAGCTTCAACTTCAAAAAATTATTTGTGGAATGGAAGGAAAACGAACGAGTCATTCGCTTACAAGGAATTACTACTCCTCCATCACAAATGGTGATCTCTCATAGTATGGAGAAGATGTTAAAAAAGGGTGGATATGGGTTTATAGCTCAAATTAATTGTTTGGAAAAACAATCTCAAGCAACTTCGGATATTATCGCTCCAGAGTTACAAGACATCATAACACATTACGAAGAGGTTTTCCAAGAACCTAAAGGATTACCACCTAAATGATCTCATGACCATGCCATCCATTTGATTCTAGGGAGTGTCCCACCTAACAATCGTCCTTACCGCTATCCTCAACCACAAAAGACAGAAATCGAACAGATCATTCAAGATTTGTTGGATCATGGAGTCATTCGTCACAACACTAGTCCTTATTCCTCACCTGTAGTTCTGGCTAGACGAAAAGATAACTCTTGGCGTATGTGTCCTGACTTTCGTTCTCTCAATAAACTCACTATCAAGGACAAATTTCCTATCCCTGTCATAGATGACCTACTAGATGAGTTGCATGGTGCAAATTTTTTTACAAAATTAGACCTTTGCTCCGGATTTCACCAAATCCGTGTCAGAGAAGAAGATATTCCTAAAACTGCTTTTCGTACTCATGAAGGTCATTACGAATTTTTGGTCATGCCTTTTGGTCTCACCAATGCACCATCCACATTCCAAAGTCTCATGAACCACGTGTTTCGTCCACTCCTCCGTAATTTTGTGTTATTTTTTTTTGATGATATTCTCATATACAACAAAACATGGACGGATCATTTACATCATGTGGATAAGGCCCTTCACATTTTACACAAAGAAAAGTTATTTGTAAAACGTTCCAAATGTTCATTTGGTGTTCAAGAAGTCGAATATATTGGTCATATAGTTTCACACAATGGCGTCAAAGTGGATCCCAATAAGATTAAGGCAATTCAAGAGTGGCCTTTACCTAAAACCATCAAGAAACTTCATGGTTTTTTGGGTCTCACGGGCTACTATCGCAAGTTTGTACAAAATTATGGTAAGATTGCAGCACCTCTCACCACACTCACAAAGAAGGATGCTTTTTGTTGGTCGACAGAGGCTACTCAAGCCTTCGAAGCTCTTAAGAAGGCCATGTGTACAACTCCAGTATTAGCAACTCCCAATTTTCACAAACCATTTATTATCGAATGTGATGCGTCAAGAACTGGAATTAGGGCTATATTAATGCAAGAAGGTCATCCGTTGGCATTTGAAAGTAAACAACTCTCCGAGAAACATTTGGGAAGATCAACATACGAAAAATAAATGTTGGCTATTCTTCATGTGGTAGAAAAATGGAGACACTACCTAATCGATAGTCGCTTCATTATCAAAACAGATCATAGTAGTCTCAAACATTTTCTTGAGCAAAGGTTTTCTTATCCAGAACAAAATAAGTGGTTAACCAAACTATTGGGTTATGATTTTGTTATCGAATACAAGAAAGGGAAGGAAAATGTAGCCGCCGATGCGCTGTCCCAGAAATATGAAGTAAAAATGCAACACCATTAATAATAATAAGATTTTAAAGTAAATGAGCAGAATGTAAACAAAAAAACAAATTGCACAAAGAAAGATATATTATTTTATTTTTCAGTGGATCTCTTTAGTACAATCATATAATACCCCAAATTTGGGGTTTACAATACTCAATCACTCTTGATACAAATTTTACAATGTAACTAGGGTTATCTGAAACCCTAGTTGGTCAAAGAATGGTGGTGTCTTCAATCACATTCTTGATCCCAACAAAGGTGACTAGGCTTCATGCTATCCTCTACAGGACCACCCCAACTTCAGTAGCTACTAGAAATTGTGATCTCCAGACCTGCACACACAAAACACAAGGAGTTAATAATACCTGAGAGGGTTCCACAATGTGAGACCCTCAACAAAATAAAACTTAAATCCTACTTTCTAAGAAATGATTGTGAAATAGATCTAGAGATATTAAAGTAAATGCAATGAAATTATACCTTGTTGACCTTGTTGCTTTTTATGTGACGTCGATATTGCTGGAAATGGTGCTACAATACCCTAGCATTACCCGAAGGCTAGAAGAGCTACAAAACTTTGGTATGAAGCACCCACGGGCATTGGGAAATGGTAGAAGGTGCCCAGAGGTACTCGATAATGGTGGATGGTGCTGAAAGACACTCAAGGGCTAAGGGAAAGGTCTACAAAAGTAGATCTAATGGAGCGAAAGAGGCGACGATGGATGTGGAAGGTTACAATGAGCGAAGATGGATGATGAATGTAGAGAACTAAGGACTCACAAAACACTTAGAAAATCACTTAGGGCTCATGAAAAACTCAAGAAATCATGGGTTGAGCCATCGGAATGACTCCTATTAATAATCGACACTAGGGCATGTTAGGGTTTGAGCGACATGAATTGTATGGCTCAAATTAAAACATATTGGAGGATGGATATTAATTCTAGGTGTGTGCCATGGATTGGTATGGATGGACAGCTAGGATTAAGTTAAATTAGATGGATTAGATTTACTTACATATATAATATTTATATTTATTAAATATATAATATAATATTAAAATATTAATATTAAACATATATTTAATAAATATGCCTAAAAATATATTTAAATAAATGGGTGAATGGCAGGGAGGTTTGGATGGATGACAAGTGGCTAGATTTTGGTGTCTACACATATTATTTAGTTTCTCCTCATGTTTCAAGGGTGAAATATTTATAAAGAGGGTGGAATACTATGGTACTTAGAGATAGGTATATAGGGATTAGATAATATATTATATATGGGTATTATGGATAGTTTGCATGACCACACATAACCCAAGGTTGATTATATTATAATATTATATTATAATAATGAGTGGGATAAGGGTTTATGAGTCAACCTCCCAAAGTATCATTAGAATATGGGTATATAAAGAAGGGAAACTATCATCATAATAATCATCATTCATATCAAGTATTTTATTGTAATCTTCTTTCCCGAGGGAGTGGCCTCTAATCTTAGGACAAGTAGAGGAGTTAATTCTTAAATAGTATTACTGGTGTTCTACATGAAGGGTATTATCTATATTTATGTCTCATTGTATGGATTATAATTTTGGAATATTATTTGTAGATGAAAATTTGTGAATTATTTTTGTAATAAGAAATAAAGTTTCATAATAATAGAACCTTTGGAGCCCATACATAGTGATATATGTGAACCCATAAGTACACCATTTTGGATATATGTACTTTCTTCTTTTAGTTGATGATTTCTCTTGGTATGTATGGTTGTACACTACTCATACCAAAGATGAGTTTTTTGAGAGATTCAAAAGGTTCAAAGCAGTAGTAGAGAAACAACTGGAAAGAAATATCAAGTATCAAGATAGATAGGAGACGTGAGTATATGAGTAATACACTTATGTATTTCTTAACTCTTCATGGGATTTCCTTACAAAGGATAATTCATTATACTACAAAGCAAAATAGTGTAGCCAAGGGTAAGAGTAGGGTAATTAGGGATATGGCTCATCGTATGATTCCTATTAGAGGAAGGAAGCATAAATTCTAGGGAGAAGCCATCACTTGTGTAGCATAACAAAGTTCCTATTAAAGTAATTCAAGGAATGAAATATCTTGATAGGCTAACACACAAAATTATTGATTTGCTCTAATTCCATATCTTTAGGTATTTAGCATGAGCTCACACACCCATATATCTTTGGAAAAATAAGACACCAAACTTTCATAAATGCACTTTTATGGGTTGTTCAAATAAATTTAAGGCTTATTATGTTTATGATCATTAGAAGCATAAGGTTATTATTTAGAGAGGTGTTTTTATGAGGTTCTTCTAGCACCTCCATTAGGTTCTCCTAATTTTTTGGTTAAATATCATCTTGTTTTTAAAACTCCTCTAGTAAATTATTTAGAAATAATTATGGGTATTATTCCTATTGGGTCCTCCTCTTCACCTTTTAGTGAAGGCCCTATATCTATAGATTTAAATTTTTCTTAAGTAGCACTATCTCTAGCATCTTAAACATTGGATTCTAGGAATTATGAACTTAATACACCAATTCCATGTGCCATAATGATAGATGTTGAGATAGGTGGTGCATATGATTTAGATGCTTTAGTTGTGCCTAGAGCTTCCATGGTTTTCCAACACCCAAGTGGATTTAGTCTCTTCTTTAGTATTTTCAACCCATTATTTATATATAATATTATATTAATGCCCCTTCTTGGACCTTCTTATCAAAGTTTGATAATTATGGATATCCTCTCACCTACTCTCAAGCTAAGTATCAACCAAAATAGGAAGATGCCATGCTTGTTCAGTATGAATCTCTAATGAAGAATTAAATATGGGAACTTATTCCTCTTCTATAATAGAAGAAATATGTTGGATGCAACATTGGTTTATAGGACCAAGTACACTTTAGATGGTCATGTAGATAAGCACAAGATATGCCTTATTGCTAAGTATTTATCTCAAAATAAGGGAATTGACTACTCAAAGATATTTGTCCTAGTCACTTGAATGAATTCTATTTGGATGATTCTATCCATAGCTACTTTCTATGGTTGTAGAGTATATTATATGGATATAAATAGTGCCTTCCTTCATGGTGATATTTATGAGGAGATTCACTTGCAACAACCACCTAGTTTTGAGCTTGAGAGTTCCAACCCCTTGGTGTATCATTTGATTAAGTCCTTGTATGGACTTTAGTAGGCATCATGTGCTTAGTATGATAAGATGTAATTCTCTCTCAGTTGTAGTTTTCAATTATGTGAGGTAAAACATGATGTTTACATTAAACATTAGGATGGGGATACTTTGTTGATTATGCTATATATCGATATTTTTCTCATTACATGCAACTCACCTTTATTGATTCAAGACATAAAGTCATGGATTTATGTTACCTTTAACATGATAAATTTAGGGATTATACATTAATTCTTGGGAATTATGATTGATCAAATATATTTTAGGATAATTATCTCATAACCCAAGTATGCCTTAGATCTTCTTCAATATTTTGGAGGATTATAAATCTAATCGAACTACTTTTTTATTTTGGATTGAAGCATTGAATAGATTGCATTACTCCCTTGGTAGATTCTACTCTATGTCATTCCTTTATAGGATGTCCACTTTACCTCACTCACATTTTAAGAAACATTACCTTTGTAGTCTTTGAAGAACACAAGCTTATACCGAGAGGGGGGTGAACAATATAAGACCACTTTTTACTTTTCTTTCACAATCAATATTATGTAATGTATCAATAGCAATATCAAAAACAATAATCAAAGAAATGCACAAATAACAAAACACAATAGAGACACCAATTTAACATGGTTCACCCAATGTGGGCTACTCCACGGAGAAAATATTTCACTAATTTTTTCTCAACAAATATCTTGTGAATTCTCTCCCTATTACAAAGTTTATGGACCTCTATCCAAAGGAGAAACCAATCCCATAATCAAGTTCATGGATCTCTATCCACATGATAACTCTTTCTCCTTAGCTCTAGCTGGTGATCTTCTAGAAGAACTACTGCCTCCACTACATTGGCTTAAGGATTTCTATCCACTAAAGACTCTTGCCCTCACATAGAAGACCTATCTTCATTGCTCTAACTAATGGAAATCTATCCACTAGATACTATCATCCTCTATACTTTGTCACCTCCAAAGCTTACTCTCAGTTTTGTCTCAAATTTTTACTAAACATAGTCC
The DNA here is from genome assembly GCA_028583015.1 of Wollemia nobilis. Taxonomy (NCBI): domain Eukaryota; kingdom Viridiplantae; phylum Streptophyta; class Pinopsida; order Araucariales; family Araucariaceae; genus Wollemia; species Wollemia nobilis. The sequence continues at coordinate 373,615 of JAQPPZ010003263.1, read as the reverse complement.
TTTGATCTAGCATAAATCTGCTCAATATCTATCCTCAAATTTGCACTAAATACAATCCTTTGATATGGCACAATTCTGCTCAATATCTGTCCTCAAATATGTACTAAAAATATTCCTTTGGTCTAGCACAAATATGCTCAATATCAATCCTCAAGCCTTAACACAAAGCTTGAATCAATAACAAATCAACTCTGCTAGATCTACTCCAAATATTAACCCAGGGTTTGACAAGTCTTCTCAAAGACTTGTCTCAAATTTGCCTTGTAAACATCCACAAAAGCTCACACTAATATGTCTACAAGTCTTCACCAATACTTGCCTCAAATCTACTCCATAAGTGCTCACTAGAACTTGTTCAATCTGGTCAACAAGTCTTCACCAAGACTTACCTCAAATCTGCTCAACAAGTCCTAACTAGAACTTATACAATCTCACAAAAAAATATAGAGAATTTTTAGAGACTCAATATGCTTCACACTCATCACAATGCTCAATCACTTCCAATATCTTTCGCAAATAAAATTAGAATATAAAACAATTTGTTTTATAGAATTAGAACTATCATTTCAACACTTCCACTTGACTAGGCTCAATCAAATCCACTCAATCAATTACTCAATGAAATACTCCTTGCTTACAAACCCTAGTACAAGCATATGAAGACTCACTCAAATTTTTCCAACAATGCTTATTAACCAATCTCACATAACGATGATACTCATTATATTTCAAACCCTAATTCAAGATATTTCACAACTTCACATAACAATGATACTCATGTTCTTTTACAAACCCTAGTTCAATATAGTTCATAACTTCACATAACAATGATATTCATGTTCTTGCACAAACCCTAATCATGCATATAAATGTTCAACCAGTCTTTCTAACAATGCTTATAAAACAAGGCTTCTATCTTCAACCTTTATTCCAGAAAACCTTGAAGCATTAATACAAAACCAAACTCAACAAATCTTACCAAACAATCCTTTTCACTCCAACTTAGCATTCACAACATCCAAAAATAAATCACAAGAAATATGTGCCCATACCTTTTTGTTTGATGAAGAAGTGCCCTTAAAACACCTGTCTCAATTATAACCACTTTCCTTGCCAAGCAAAAAGGATATATGACAAAAATATCACTCTAACACTTTTTCAAGATATTTCTTCAATACAAAAAAATAACACTCAAATACACCTTATAATCTCCAACTTTAAAATAATATTCAACAATATTCAATCTCAAAATAAATTTCCTTACTACCTTATAACTCCTTAATCACTTAAAAATTCAACTTAGAAATTAAAGTTTTGCTTTCCCATTTTAACTCCCTTCAACAATTTATAATCCAAATTAATTATGCAAAAACCTTAATTAAAATAAACATTAAAAAAAATATTTTTACCTCTTTTATTTTTTGCAAGCCAAGTCAACCCAAATAATGCACATACCTCTATTATGCTGCCCAAAAGGCCTTGGTGGGATTCGAGCCACCGATGGCTCTCCCAAAGCACTTCCGTAGTGCTCGCGCCCACCAACTAGGCTGCATGGCTCCACAAGATCCAAAAGGTATGAATGTGCCTTTGATTTCCTCTTCCTCGAATGGTGCAAACACAACACGATCTTCCCTTTGGAAAAAATAGAGTGTGCAGGATTTGAACCCACACCTGTCATTCTCGAACGTGTCTAACGCAGCCTTTGGCTACCAACTCAGCTATGAGGGGATTCAAGTGTATTATGGAGGCCACAAAATCTTGTCCTCTTCTACACTCAACACACATGCAAAAATGTATGTCTTTCTCTCTTTTGCACGAGCCAAAAATCATTTGCATGGATAATTTTCAAATGACAAACGTTGGCATTATTTATATGCAAAGCATAGCATATTCCAACGTCGACGAGCATTCGAATTCGAATTCAATTATTAATTTTAAATATTAAATAAATATTTAAATTAAACCTTAGCACCCATCATTATTTAAATTAAAATATTTTAATTTAAATTAAATTTGCTTGTGGGTCTTTTTCAACTTGGTCCTTGATCTTCTTCAACTTGATTTTTGGCCAAAAATAATAATAATAAAATATTATTATTTAATTTGAACTTGCTTCTCCTTCCTTGGGTCTTCATCCTTTGGGCCCTCCTGGGTATATAATATTTAAAAATAAATATTATAACCTATTACTTTTCAAGACCTTATTGCTTTTGGAAGAAACACTTAATCTCCTCAAAGATGATGAACATAGCACAAAAATATTTTTGACATCAATAATAACAAACACTCCACAAAATATCCAACAATCTCCCCCTTTGTCAGTGATGGCAACCCAATTAATTTTTACCATTTCCTTAACATTTTTCTATTCTTCTCCCCTTGGGAAACTACTCTCCCTAACTGAATTATTTCCTCCTAACTCAAATCTCTCCTCCTTATTGAAATCTCTCCTCCTTTGACATCAATGGCAAAGGGTCAACTTTGGGGCTCGGGGCTAAGAGTAAATTTCTTAGCTTAGCCCCTCTCCCACCTCCTCTTGAGGTCATTAATTATGGGGTGGGAGTATTTCTACTCCTAGCATGCACTGCTCTTTTCCTTTGTTTACTTTCCTCCTCATATGATCCTTATGATTCCTCTAACTAGTCCCGTTCTTGATTGTCTCTAGAATATTTGCTCTACACCACTTTACTGTATGTCCATCATTATTGCACTTATAACCTTAACGTTATTATTTCTTGAAGGTGCAAATATCTTGGGATTTCTCCTGGAGAAGCCATATCTATTCCTATCATGAACCTTGCAATTCATTTCCTTGTGATCAAATTGATTACAAGAGAAGCAATACCCTTGAAATAGCTGCATATTTCTGAAGTTTACATATTCTTGTATTTCATGTGTCCCACACTAAGAAGCTTTGTGTCCAAATATGTGACATGAGAAGCATCGTCAATTGAAATTGCCTTGCCTTGACCTCATTGGTCTTTTAATTTTTTTTATCTTGTGCTAGTTTCTATTCCATCTGTTCCTCATTTGTGCCTTGTTCCTTTCCTTTTTGAACATTTTGTTATCCAAATCTTCCTCAGAAGTATCACTTTCTCTTACACTATCTTCTTCTAAAGTTTATTCTTCTTTAGAACTTGATATTAACTCCTCTTTTTGTTTCTTTTGTACCTTTTCAAAACCAAGACCTGTTTTGCTTGATATAGGTTTTTATGTCTTGATAATATTATCTAAATTCTTTGAGATTCTCCTAAACCTGTGTAACCTGTCCTTAGACTCTTTCAATTCCTTCCGTAATGAAGCTACTTCATGCTCCAACCTTTCACATTCTAAGACCTTTGCTTCTAACCTATATTTGAACTTCCTTGTCTTAGCCATTGAATTATTTAGATCCTCTATAAGATTTCCTTTCTCTTCATCACATTCTTGAAACTAAAGCTTAATTTGGGAGTTTTAATTTCTTACCTTCTTTAATGCATAAAGAGCATGAATAAGCTCTCCCTCAAGATCAACTTCTCCCTTGTCTGATTCTTCCTCTATTTGTTTACCTTTGAAAAAATATTCATTCTTTTCTGAATTGTCTTCTTTAGGATCACATCCTTCTTCTTCTAGTGCCATAAGAATATTCTCTTATGGTACTTCAAGTGTATCTTCATATTCATCATCACTGAAACTGAAACCAATCTTTGTACAACTATCCTCAAGATGAAAAAATTTACCACATCTAAAATATTTGAGGATTATTGGTGTTCTTTTCTTAACCACTTTTTTCTTTTTCCAGAAATAGAACTTCATCGCTATCATTATTTGAGGAACTATTATCACTATCACTTGAGTACTTACTTTCCTTGTTTACATAGAAACTCTTCTTTTGCCTTTGAAAGAACTTATTTCATTGTGTACCTTGTCCATCCTTACCTTTATTTTGGTACTTGTATTTTTCTAATTCCCTATTCCTATGATCATGTTTTTCATCACCACTGGTATTTCCAGCTTCTGGAAAATCAAATGCATAGTGACCATATTTTCCACATTTAAAATATCTAACTAATTTTGTACCTTTATATTTTATTGAGTCTTCATTTCTTCTGCCATAATTGGCTTCTTCATCACTGGATAACTCATTGCTTGAATCTGACTTCTTACCCTTAGTCTTCTTAGTGGATTTAAATGTTGCTTCTTTCTAGGGAATAGGTTCCTCTTTTATTTTTATCTCAAATACTATGAGAATGCCATGTAATTCATCTCTTGTCAAATGATAAATATCTTTTGACTCTTCTATAGCTAAAATATTTGCACTAAACCTTTTTTAGAGTGACCTTAGAATCTTATCACACACATTAGGTTCTAAAAATTCAAACCGAAATTCTTGCAAGGAGCTAACAACCTCATCCACACGAAGTAGATATCCTGCAATATTTTATTCATCCTTAATTTTTAGGTCTTCAAATGCTCTCTTGAAATTTTACAACTTTACCATTTTGAACTTTTTATATCCTTCATATATGCCTTGCACCTTATCCCAAATATCCTTTGCTGATTTGTAATGCATAATCTTTATAAAATTTGTTTCACATAAGCCCTTTTGAATTGCATTCATTGCTCTTGAATTATAATGATGTATAAGCTTACCATATTTATCTGTAGGTGGAGTTGCTGGTGGTGTGTATCCATTTTCAACTACTTCCCATACTTCATTTCCAAGAGCCATTAGATAAAAATTCATCCTTGTGCTCTATAGTGTATAATTGTTCCCATCAAACAATGCTGATGAATTTTCTAAGGATCCACTCTGAGAATCCATCCGTGTTCTCGTAAGCTTTTCCTTCAAGTTTTTAAACTCTTCCGAAGGAACCCGTTCTGATACCAATTGAAGAACACAAGCTTATACTGAGAGGGGGGTGAATAGTATAATACCACTTTTTACTTTTCTTTCACAATCAATATTATATAATGTATCAATAAAAATATCAAAAAAAGTAATCAAAGCAATGCACAAATCACCACACACAATAGAGACACCAATTTAACATGGTTCACCCAATGTGGGCTACTCCATGGAGAAAATATTTCACTAAAATTTTCTCAACAAATATCTTGGAAATCCTTTCCCTATTACAAAGTTTATGGACCTCTATCCAAAGGAGACACGAATCCCATAATCAAGTTCGTGGATATCTATCCATAGGAGTAATATTTCTCCTTAGATCTGGATGGTGATATTCTAGAAGAACTACTACCTCCACTGCACTAGATTATGAATCTCTATCCACTAAAGACCCTTGCCCTCACACAGAAGACTTGTCTTCACTACTCTGGCTAATGGAACTCCATCCACTAGAGACTATAGTCCTCTATACTCTGTCACCTCCAAAGCTTGCTCTCAGCTCTATCTCAAATATGTACTAAACACAGTGCTTCGATCTAGCACAAATCTACTCTATCTTTGTCCTCAAATCTGTACTAAACACAGTCCTTCGATCTAGCATAATTCTACTAAATCTCTATCCTCAAATATGTACTAAACATAGTCCTTTGCTTTAGCATAAATCTGCTTAATCTCAGTCCAAAAGCCTTAACACAAAGCTTCACTTAATCACAAATCAACTTTGCTAGATCTGCTCCAAACCTTAACCCAATATTTAAACAAATCAATCAATCAAATATGCTCACAAGTCTTCTAAAAGACTTATATCAAATCTGCATTGTAAGCTTCCATAAAATCTCACACTAATATGTCTACAAATATTCACCAAGACTTGCCTCAACTCTACTCCACAAGTCCTTACTAGAACTTGTTCAATCTGCTCAACAAGTCTTCACTAAGACTTACCTTAAATATGCTCAACAAACCCTAACTAGAACTTGTCCAATATTATAGAAACATATAGATAATTGTTAGAGACTCAATATGATTGACACTCATCACAATGCTCAATCACTTCCAATATCTTTCTCAATTCAAATTAGAATATAGAACAATTTGTTTCATAAAATTCGAACTATCATTTCAACAATTCCACTTGACTAGGATAAATCAACTCCACTCAATCAATCACTCAATGAAATACTCCTTTCTTACAAACCCTAGTCCAAGCATATGAACACTCACTCAAAAATTTCCAACAATGCTTATTAACCAATCTCACATAACAATGATACCCATGATATTGCAAACCCTAATTCAAGATATTTCACAACTTCACATAACAATGATACTCATGTTCTTTCACAAGCCCTAGTTCAATATAGTTCACAACTTCACATAAAAATGATACTCATGTTCTTGTACAAACCCTAATCATACATATAAAGGTTCAACCAATGTTTCTAACAATGCTTATCAAACAAGGTTTCTATCTTCAACCTTTATTCCAGAAAACCTTGAAGCATTAATACAAAACCAAACTCAACAATGTTTACCAAACAATCCTTTTCACTCCAACTTAGCATTCACAACATCCAACAATCACTCACAATAAATATGTTCCCATACATTTTTGTTTGATGAAGAAGTGCCCTTAAAACACCTATCTCAATTATAATCACTTTCCTTGCCAAGAACAAAGGGTAGATGACAAAAATATCACTCTAACACTTTTTCAAGATATTTCTTCAATACAAAAAAAAAATAACACTCAAATAAACCTTATAATCTCCAACTTTAAAATAATATTCAATCTCAAAATAAATTTCCTTACTACCTTGTAACTCCTTAATCAGTTAAAAATTCAACTTAGAAATTAAATTTTTGCATTCCCCTTTTAACTCCCTTCAACAACTTATAATCCAAATTAATTATGCAAAAACCTTAATTAAAATAAACCTTAAAAAAATATTTTCCCTCTTTTATTTTTCGCAAGCCAAGTCAACCCAAATAATGTGCATACCTCTATTATGTTGCCCAAAAGGCCTTGGTGGGATTCAAGCCACCGATGGCTCTCCCTCAAGTGCTTATATAGTACTTGCACCCACCAAATGGGTTGCATGGCTCCACAAGAGGCAAAAGGCATGAATGTGCCTTTGATTTCCTCTTCCTCGAATGGTGCAAACACAACACGATATTCCCTTTGGTAAAATTGGAGTGTGCAAGATTTGAACTTGCACCTATCATTCTCGAATATGTCTAACACAGCCTTTGGCTACCAACTCAACTACTAGGGACTTCGAGTAAATTTTGAAGGCCACAAACTCTTGTCCTCTTCTGCGCTCAACACATGCGAAAATGCACAAGTCTTTCTCTCTTTTGTACGAGCCAAAAATTGTTCACATGGATAATTTTCAAATACCAAAATTTGGAATTATTTATATGCAAACCATAGCATATTCCAACGTCGATGAGTATTCGAATTCGAATATTAATTTTAAATATTAAATAAATATTTAAATTAAACCTTAGCACCCATCATTATTTAAATTAAAATTTAAACAAATATTAAAATATTTTAATTTAAATTAAATTTGCTTGTGGGTATTTTTCAACTTGGTCCTTGAGCTTCTTCAACTTGATTTTTGGCCCAAAATAATAATAAAATATTATTTAATTTGAACTTGCTTCTCCTTCCTTGGGTCTTCATCCTTTGGGCCCTCATGGGTATATAATATTTAAAAATAAATATTATAACCTATTGCTTTTCAAGACCTTCTTGCTTTTGGAAGAAACACTTAATGTCCTCAAAGATGATGAACATAGCACAAAAATATTTTTGACATCAATGACAACAAACAATCCTCAAAATGTCCAAAAATCTTCTATTCTAGGTATATGCAAGCACCTTAAGAGAGTCACTAGATAGTGATCAAGAGGATTCTTTAATACATTAGAGGTACATATCATATGGGAGTTTACTATTTAGTTAGTGCACCTCCAATTTTGACAAACTTCTCAGACACAAATTGGGATGGTCATTTAGATCAATAATTCTCTCCTATAGGTTTTCTCTTCTACCTTGGTTTTGGCCCTTTTTCCTGGTTCTCTAGATGGTAGTCCACTATTTATCAATATTCCATAGAAGCTAAATATTGTGATACCAATGAGTCCACCAAGTGCATTATATGGATGATTATGATCTTGGATCAAGTGGATATTCCTCAATCCCACCTAGTCACTCTTTATTATGATAATTAAATCACCAATTAACTTTTCTAGAATCTAATGCTCCATTAGTGGACTCGACATAGAGATATAGATGCATTATGTGTGATGGCTTTATTCTCATGGGATGCATAATCCTATTTTTGTGTAGGAAGTAAAATATTTGGTAGTTATTCTAACCAAGGTCATTCCCTAGGCACCATTTGTGAACAAGTGAGAGCATATTGGCATAGAAGAGTGTCCCTTAAGGGGGTATCATTGATAAGGGTATCTCCTTTTGTTCCCTATTTATCTTAAGGGGGAATTTTGAAATATGTGATAGTTAAACTTCACTTGAGGCCACAACTAACTTTGTAATATATAATTTATATTCTTTGTATATGTTCTTTGGGACCTTGTAAACCTTGTATAGGTAAATAATTTGTAATATCTTATTATTCAACCTAAATTTCAGTTCCTTAACCTTAATGTCAAGGTTTTTTGTAATTGGGCATAAATACCCCTTCATACCAGCCATTAGGTTATCAACTAGAGTGTATTCTATTTTCTTTAATGAGATAATTTGCTTTACATGATAATTTATTATATCACAAATTTTACATTTTGTAAGTTATTTTTAGCATTTTGGGTAATGTTTTGATTCCATTTATTTATAGAAATCACTATAAATATAACAACATCTACTTATAAGATGTGTTAAGAAAAAAATTACATGTTTGAATGTTTAACACCTTACTTAGAGGATATAAAATAAGGATTCCTACCACATATATTATTATTATAAATGAGAATAATAAGCATTTATCTAATCCCTAGATACAACCTAAGGAAAAAATAAAGACTAACATCCCTAACACCAAAATCTAGGTCAACAACAAGTGCAAGCTCTAATGTCACCCTCAAACTAGACTAGAGAGGACATTAAAAATACATTCTCTTTCATCACCCCTTAATATTAGCTTCATGTATCCATAGCATTGATATGAGCTTAACAAGTTATTGGCTTCCAATAGCTCCTTGAGAGGGATATCCATATTCTAATTTTCTCTTCTATAGAACTCCATGGATATAATACCCTTTTAAATATATTTTTTGAATATAATGATATTGAATTTCAATATGTTTTGTTATGTTGTAAGCCACTAGACTATATTCCAAATTTATAGCACTATGATTATTGTAGAGATTAAAGGTTGGTTTCTATAGTGAAAATTTAATATTGCAAAGAAAAAATTAAATTCACACTATCTTTGTAGAGGCATTGAGCATACAATGGTACTTAGCCTCTCTAGTGGATAGAGCCACTACATTTTATTTATTGAACAACCATATTGTAGGGCCATAAAAAGGTTGGATATATACTTATTATACATTTTAGGATCATTTACATGTTATGATAATGTGGTCCCTTAGATATAAACATCCCAAATAGAAAATACGATACTGAGGTTAAAGGTCTCTTCAATATAAGCAAACTATTTACTGTGTAGCCTTCACGTGAATATTCAAATTCTACATAAATTTGAAAATTAAATTAATAAAAAATGTAATATTAGAGTGATTCCAATACAAATGATACTAACAACTATCTATACAAAGTGAAATCTGCAATATCAAAATATTCAATAAGTTATTATTAGAATGATATGAACTTCTACATGAATTATAGTCTATTGATCATTTGTAGAATATAACGATCATATTTATGTTAATATATGGATATTTTAGACTACATTTCTCACCCAATTCATCTCGAGTGTATTTATATTTTTAATTGATGTACTTTTTTTTTTTTTTTAAGTTAAATTTCATTCAAAAAAGGGTTTTGATAGGATTCCTCAAACCTGATTATAAAAACAGCCTAGAAGGTTGGTTGATCTAGACTACATAAGCCAAAAGAGGGACACAACCCAAACATAGAAAAAAAACAAGATAAGAAAAGGATAAAAAGGTTCCATGAGTGGAAGACCCAGAGACACCACAACTACATATTCACTGTGATCCTTGGAATCATGGTCCTTGGCCTCATCCTTAGCCTTGTCCTTGATGTTGACCTCAACGATCCTAACTTCATCCTACAAGATTTCAATGAATTCCTCTTGGAAGAACAAAATGTGAAGAGCATTGCAAAAAATTGAAAAGGAATCTACCACATATTTGAGCTCATAAATGAATTTGTCTAACTGAGAAATGCCTTTGGATGCCATGGATATTATTAACTGCTACAAGATATGGATTTCATTGACACTGTTATCCTCATCTGAATTAATTTCAAGGATCTTCTTTTAGTCATCAACAAACTTGCTCCTCAGATAGTGAGAGAATCTAACAAGGGCTTTGGATTTTTTTTCACTTTTTTAGCTCCCTGACAACTTCAATGGTGGCTCTTTTCTTGGCTACTAAGGACAAAGACAAGGAAGAGGAAAAATATGAGCTAGGCTTGGCTTGAATGGGGCTAGTCTTGTCTTTAGAAGACACGATCGGGTGGGAGGAGGGACTAGACCAGACAAGTAATGAATTAATCAATATTTGTAAAGAACTTTAAATATTCCTTGGTGAGCAGGGAGGTCATCACATTTCTTATTTCTACATGCTTCAATGGAATAGCTCACAGAGTTGAATATGAACTGGGAGATATTTAAGAAATTCACATCTCTAAAATGGTTAATAAATACAAAATGAAAACTGCACAATATTTTCCTAGGATCATCAATAGTTAAATATTGCATTACCAATTTTATTACTAAATTTCAAAGGGAAGGTAGATCAGTATGAAGCATTCCCACCTTAGCTTGATTGCAGAGCTTTATCTGGTCCTTAAACTCTTGTAATTCAACCTCCCAGTTATGTTTTTCCCTCTATATTAAACACACTTTGGTTGGCTGCCCTGTGATGGTAGCCAATAGGTCGACATCAATGAAGTAGTCATTGCCATGAAAAATCACTCTTCCACCATCCTAACTTTCTAGGATTTGCATGGTTATGTCGATGTCGCTTCAAAAAAACATACGGAAGAAGGGAATAAATCCCCTCTCAATAAGGATACTCTCGGTGACTGGGCCTAATTCCATCATAGAGGGCTTAGTGAAACCCATATTGGGACTTATAAGAAGAAGATGTCATATGGGAATAACAGGGGAATACCAAGCATGGTTTAGAATCTGACAACTAAAACCAATGATAATATGTTTAAAAGACACAAGACTGGTAGGATAATTAGCTTCTTCTGGAAGGATCCATATCTTAATGAGGAAGATAAAAATACAGTGGAAAATAGCTTTGGAATTGGTAGAATTGATAAAATTAGCCTCGACATCCCTAAAATGGTTGAGGAAAGAGCTGACACAAAACACCACAAAAATCCAAGTGAAGTGGTAGTGGGGAATGCTTGAGTGTGATGAGACTAGAGAGCTAGGTTGGAGGGAGAGACACAATTGGATAAATTATGGAGGGGGCACATGTGCTCTGAGTGACACATGTAGAGGGATAATCGAAGGCACTTATCATAGTGGAAACCGACCTGCCAATGCATCTATCTTGGAAATAGAAAATTTTGAAATTAGCATTGGATGTGGTTATGCACTTGTAACTGACACCATATTGGGCCCACCAAAATATCATGTAGTAGGGGTAGCTAGTGGCAAAGAGATAAAAGTTACCACATACTAAGGAGGCACGAGTCTTAATGAATATCTTGGAGCAATTTTGCATGTGACATGGAATGCTGATTAAAGTTACCCATTTTGAAACACGGTCCAAGTTGGCACATAGATTGATGAAGAAAACCTGACACTATAAATTCTCCATATGAATAAACCAAAGGGCACCACCACTAGGATGGCCCTAAAATTTAATGAAGAAATTAGTCTTACTAAAGAAGACTATTAGGATTGTTGACTTGGACTTTTTCTTGGTCCATGATGATTTGAACTTCATGAGGCATATCATCTTTCCACATGAGAATGTTAGCAGCATGAACTCCTAAATTTTCTATCCTGTTTGCAACACCATTCTTCTTTATGAATGTGTGTTGGACAATGACTTCCTGTAAATCAAGGATCATCCTCCTAGCATCCTCAATGATCTCCCTCACCCTCTAGGAAGGATTGCTACCATTTTTGAGATAACTGATAATATTGACGGAGTCTCCTTCAACAATAATTTGTTAGAAATTGTTTTTGCATGGGAAAGACCTCTCAACATGCTCTTATCCTCAGCAACATGATTTGTTTAAACTCCTAAACCTTTAACATAGGCAATGATGACTTCTCCATGATGATTTCTAAGGATGCCTCCCACGCTCGCTTTGCCTAGGTTTCCTTTAGCAACTCCATCAAAATTCAAATTGAACAAATCTATAGGTGGTGGAATCCACTTAGTATCAATTATGGAGTTATGACAGGGTTGAATTTCATCTAGGGAAAGGTATAAGGATATACCTAAAATAGTTTCATATCTAGAGGTAGGGCAAGGAGGAGGAATGAGGGTGGCATTTTATTTAGCAAAGGATAAGATTTTTCTAGAAATTAGCTCAGGAATGGTAGAATGCTAGGTGAAGATTCTATGGTTTCTCTCAAGACAAACTTACCATAAAAGTGGTGGAGGCAAGTTTTCCAAAGGAATTTGAGGTGGGGATTGTGGAAAGGATTAGGCCATTGGAGGAAAATATCGACGATAGAGGATGGTTGGCCCACATAATGTGGAAGGTTTGAAAAATGGAATCAAGGATGGAGGAGGAATAAATGTAATAGAGAAAGAGGAGGCTGGGAGATTCCCAATCAAAGAAACATAAAGGACACCTATTAGGGAGGATGAATCATTTTTTAAGAAAATTATCAATAGTGAGTATCCTCTCTTGAATAGTCAGCCAAAAAAAGAAATAAACTTTAGGAATGAGGGATTTTATCCACACTAGATTCCAGGGAAACAAAGTATCCTTATTCTCAATAAGAATATGGTAGGCAATTTTAACTGAGAATTTACTGCTCTCAGAGGGCTCCCAGATAAGGCAATATTTATGATTTTCATTTGGAATGATGGTGGAATGCAAAAGGAAATTCATGCTAGTGGACTCAACCGGATGAGTACTACATTTGATGATTTTTCATCTGGTTCTATTGTCCTGAATTGTTAGAAATTCTAAGACTCTATGTCCTATCATTAGGTCTGTGTAGGATTTCAGTCTAGATAGAATATGGTCTTCAATAAGAGGATTTTCAGTGGTCCACTTTTCATTCCAGAAGTCTATGTTTCTACCATCCGTGAGTCTCCATCTTAGGCATTTATTCAAAAGCATTTTGGTGTTAATGATGGATTTACATAAAGTTGAACCTGTTGTAGGGGTAGTATCACTGAGGAAACCTATTTCTTGTAAATATTTCCTTTGGACTATGGTTGTCCACTCATTTTGGATATTGGTGACCAGATTCTAGGCTTGATTGGCCATAAGAGCTATGTTTAGAGAGTGGATTCTCTTGAGCATATTTCCTTATTTGTACTTAGGCCTGCATACTTTATCCCAAGCAACGAGGTGCAGGCGCTGTTTGTTTTCTGTCCTAGACCACAAGGATAGAGCTACAATTTCCATGCTTCCCAAGTTTTTCCATTTGGAAAAGGTCCACCTTCGGATGATTTCCATATCTAGCCTTCCCCCAATAAACTTACCCACCTTCGAATATTTTTCCATTGAAATATAGTTTGAAACTACATAGTTAGGGATGTTAGTGTTCTTACCATTAGGAATGAGGGTTGCTAGGGAAGACTCATGACCACGACTTCCTCCTTTGGATACAACACTTGCAAAGGATATTTCCTTGGTGGGATCAATAGTGGGTCCCTTTTGGTGTTGGGAAAGGGGCCTAGTGTCGGGTGGTTCTTCCCTAAAGAACTTCAGTTCATTCGAGGATATTAGTATTTTTTGATCGTCCATCCTCTACATCTATGCCATCATCCTTAATGCCATCCTACCTGCTAGCCTTGCTCTCATCCTTTCCATCTCTAGATTTTTAAAAAATTGGTTTCCTGATTGCACCATTCTCCTCACTTCTCCGCTCCATCCTTTCTCATATAGAGAGTGCATAGTATTTAATTGATGTACTCTTGATAACAATTAAGTCATTTGTATATAAGACAACTATCATGATTTTTGTTTTCTAAAATATATATTATAATCAAATTCACTTCATGTGAATGTAATTTTAACAAAAAATATCATTTTTAATGTCAATGATTTATCAAATATTATTAGTTCAATCAATTAAATTCCTTGAATTTACTTTCAAGGAGGAGACCCAAGTTTGAATTATGCCAAAAAATACATGCATAATAGTCAATTGTAATACCACTATGTGGTCATAATGTAACATGGATGTGGCTTGTTTAAATCTCATACAACCAATTAAAAAAAACTTCTTTATACAAGCACAATAAATGAAGGTATTTTTGATATCCATCTAATGAATTTTTTGTTTGTACATGGTAGTTGAGATAATGATTAATTTGGTAATATTCATCTTATTCAATCCAAAGCAAATATTTTAATGTAGTAAATTATTTTTTATTAAAGGAATAATTTGGTAAATAATAGATTTTTTGATATCCATTATCCCTTCTAACATGTATTTGATCTTATAGACCTATTTACACTTGATATTATTTCTTGTGGAATAAAGACCCACTTACTAGGTCCAACTATTCATCAAATGATTTTATTCTATGATCATGATGGTATTCTCACATACCTTTTAATCTTTAATTTCTCCATAATTATGATCTTAAAGGATGTGAATCTTCTTACTCATGATTGCATGATGACCTTACATCAAGATTGTATTAGCTTTTTCTAAGAGCATCTTGACTAAACTTGTTATATAATACTCATTATTCTTACATTTTTGATAGACTTATTTTATGCATTGTTGATACTCTTCCTTCATGTATAAATGAAAATACCCATTGTCATCTTCTATGTAATGGTGCTCTTTGTGATTATCATCATATTTTTTGCTACAATGTCAACCCTTGTACTTATCTTTATCATTGATGTAAAATATAGAGATATTAAACTCCCATTACTAATATTCCTTATATTATAAGTAGCAATTTGTGGTCATGATCAACTCATTAATCCCTATTTTCATAATATTTATGATGATATGTATGTGATATATTTTAAAATATTCCTCTCTATACATACACACCCACACACACACACACACACACACACACACACACACACACACACACACACACACACACACACACACACACACATATATATGTGTGTGTGTGTGTGTGTGTGTATATATCTGAATGAATGGTTAGTGGTAAAAAGATATTTAAAAATTGTATATTTTTTGTATCATTTTATATGTTTTAAAATTATTACATTATTGATAAGGTTGTTAAGTGTTGTAAAGGGTAGTGGTAAGGGGTTTTGCACATACCCATGAAGATGGTTATTGGTTATCATGTTACCTAGCCATAACTAACTCAATATTATATTTTTTCCTAATGTCTTGTTGCAAAATACAGGCTTATAAATAGTCTCATAAATCTATTTTAAGTCCTGATGCATCTTTTAAAGAGATAATACCAAATATTACAATGATATTTGATGATGGTCACTTGATTAAGGGGGGTATAGTAGTACTTATCTCTTGAAGTATGCAACCCATCTTATTTTTTGATTATCATTATAAGTGAGGATATGATGATTTGTAATATAGTGAGTTGAATCCCATTATAAAATAAACTATAATGTATTGTCCTAGTCTGATCCAATTGTTGATTTCATGTCCTTGTTAAGCATTTGATATATTAAGGGGAAAATATTAGGATTATTACATCATCGATAAATATTTTGGGTGGTGTTAAGGTTAGTTTTAATGATTGTGACTCGTATACACGAAGTTTTTTATTGGTTTTTATGTCACCTAACCATAATTGACTCACTCTTATAGCTATATGTGTCATTATATTATTAATACAATTGTCTAGCACCCTACTAATTCTAACAATTTGATCATTATATACTAATGGGTATTTATATTTAATAAATGTAGAATTTTATTAGATTTTTCCTTCCATTCCTTTGGTGCAATATTTATGTTGTAATTTATAATATCAAGTTTTATCTATCCTTATTTGGATGTAGTCTAATGCATATTAGCAATTAGAGTATGTCTAAACAAGTTAGTAGATAGGGTGGACCTAATCAAAGTAAAGGTCCAAGATATCATGTGGGCCAAATTGTTGATCCTTAATGCTTGGATAGTTTTACATTATGAATGATAGATATTTAAATACAATGCACTACCATATATGGCATAACCATTATCCATATGAGGACAACAACCAACTTGGACTCATGGTCCTTGTGAAGATAAAAATAACACTTAACTAGCTTGACCTATGGACCATGTGAGTGGCAATTTTTATGTAAGGATATTAGTTGACCTTAACTAACATGAACATTTAGATCATTTGAGTGGTAGTTATATCCAGTCTAATTCATATGTCTTTAAACTATGATGATAATAATTCCTAACATTCCCGCCTTATTACATCATAGTTTAGAATTTCTTGGAGAGGAAATTTTATTATGCCTCAAACTTGATTTATCCATGTGGCTTGATAAAGATGTTTGTATGTTTCTCCTATGTAGGAAAAAGTTTGAAGTTCTGGTTATTGGCTCAAACTCTTTGTTCTAGCTCTATATCTTGGTTTTATATCTAGCTCTAGAGTAGAGAGAAATTTCTCCCCTTATTAATGATTATCCAAATATGGTTATGGATCAAGAATACTTAAGAAATAAGTTGATTGTCCTGAATTTGCTTATCCAAGGATAGGTATGATATCTTTTATCCATGGTTGGACACATACTATTATACCCATCACTTATGATTGGGATACACAACCAATCATAGATTATTAGTTGGATTGGTACTTATTTATTTTCTCCTTCCTACGAAATGGTGATAAATACTTTTACCATAAGTGAGGCATATACCTTCACTTGTCCACATAATTGTTAACTTTCAATTGTTAGATATATTTACTTCTTAAACTATGAGTGTCCTTGTGGTAACCTCATCATCCTCCTAGATTGCATGGATAACCACTTTCTACAACCACTAGGTGTAATATAGTTGATCAGTAATTACGAGGTTTACTCTATTGTTTGCATCAAGCCTTTGTTGTTCTCATGTCCTTGCATAATATTTGGTCATCTGATGCTTATCGTATACAATTTATAAAAAATGATTATCAAGTTTAGTATTGATCATTGGGAAGAATTCATATTTCCTTCCCCCTCAATGTGAACTCTACACTTGCACAATATTAAGGAGTTTTAGGTGCCACTGAACATTCACTCCTAGTGCATAATACATTATTCATCATTACTTATTTTACATTTTTGAATAGGGATCACTACTATTCATAAATAATCAATTATTGAATCAATTCAAGAAATATTTGCCTCCTATAATATATTCATGGGGGGATCTTTGTCAATTAATTTGCATATACCTATAGTTGATGAATCCTTATGTTGTAAAAAATGCTCTTTTACCATGCATTCTATCATGGTAGTTACAATGGCCTATCACAATTTTTTGTCTTAAATATTGCTTGTTATTGTGAGAATGATTATTTTCTACTCTTTCTTTTGTATCTTGGTATTTTTTATCTAGCTAACCCATTGCTTGTGATATGTGATGTATACCCATTTTCTTTGTTTGGTGATGTCGTATGCCACTGAAAAAAGTGATCAAATTTTAAGTACCTAATGTAGGTACTTATGGTCCTTCTTACTAGCCTCTTTTAACTAGTTTCTTGCTTTGAAATAAGAACTTGATATGTATCTTTTAATGGATGAGAATCCTCTTGTTTTAGAGGTTAAATTTAGTTGATATTTGGTAATATTTTTTTGTCCTAAGATTGCTACTCCTTTTGCTTTGGTCTTTGGTAGGATTATTTATCCTAAGATAATTTTTTTAATAAAATTTTGATCCTTGGTAGGTTTATTATACCCTAAGACTGAAATTAAAATTTTAATTTGGTATTGATATTAACCAAGTGGTATCTTGAAGATCAACCAAGTCTTGGCTCCAATTCCTGTGGTTGTTGTCTACACATCCATTGTTAAGTTTTCATTATGCAATTTTAGGCAAAAATGATGGGTTCTTCCATCATCACTATTGTCTATTTCTTTCTCTAATGAATCCTGTTGGATGTGGTTGTTGGTGTTATGTTGTTTATAAGTCCACTTTATATAGCAAAGACTTCCTCAATTTTGAGGTGACTACTCATTCATTGTTTCTTTTATTTGTGAGCTTGTCCCATATGTCTTTTTCTATAATTTAATCATTAATGTATAGTTGTAATTCATCTATTACACCAATATTAATAATCAATCATTCCTATTCATGGTTTTTTAAGCCTTTAAGAACACAAGCTTATATTGAGAGGGGGGTGAATAGTATAATACCACTTTTTACTTTTCTTTCTCAATCAATATTATGTAATGTATAGATAGCAATATAAAAATTAGTAATCAAAGAAATGCACAAATCACCACACACAATAGATATACCAATTTAACGTGGTTCACCCAATGTGGGCTACTCCAAGGAGAAAATATTTCACTAAAATTTCTTGAATCAATCTTTTGGGAATCCTTTCCCTATTACAATGTTTATGGACCTATGTCCAAAGGAGACATCAATCCCTTAATCAAGTTCATGGATATCTATCCATAGGAGAACAATTTCTCCTTATCTCTAACTGGTGATCTTCTAGAAGAAATACTACCCCCACTACTCTGGCTAATGGATCTCTATCCATTGAAGACACTTGTCCTCACTACCCTAGCTAATGGATCTCTATCCACTAGATACTATCATCCTCTATAATCTATCACCTTCAAAGCTCTATCTCAAATCAACACTAAACATAGTCCTTCAGTCTAGCACAAATCTACTCAATCTTTGTCTATGGTCTGGCACAAACTTGTCCTCAAATCTGCACCAAACTCTATCCTCAAATCTATACCAAACATAGTCCTTCAGTTTAGCACAAATCTATCCTCAATATATGTCATTTGATCTACACTAAACATAGTCCTTCGGTCTAGCACACATATGTCCTCAATCTCTATCCTCTGATTTGCACTAAACACAGTCCTTCGATCTAGCACAAATCTATCTTCAATCTCTATCCTCAATCCTTAACACAAATCTTGATCCAATCACAAATCAACACTGCTAGATCTGCCCCAAACCTTAAATCAAGGTTTTAAATAAATTAATCAATCAATTTTTCTCATAAGTCTTCTCAAAGACTTGTCTCAGATCCGCCTTGTAATATTTTACAAAATCTCAGACTAATCTATCCACAAGTTCTCTCTAGAACTTGTCCAAATCTACTCAACAAGTCCTCACTAGAATTTGCCCAACTCTACTCAACAAGTCCTCACTAGAACTTGTCCAACTCTGCTCTCAATTTCTTTCCTCAAACTGTATTGTAAGTTTCCTCAAAATCTCACACAAATCTATCCATAAGTCTTCTCTAATATTTACCTCAAATCTACTCAACAAGTCCACACTAAAACTTGTCCAATTTCATAGAAACATAAAGAGAATTTCTAGAAACTCAATATGCTTCACATTTATCACAATGCTCAATTACTTTCAATCACTCTTATTACCACATAAACATATAGAGAATTGCTAGAGACTTAATATGCTTCACATTCACCACAATGCTCAATTACTTTCAATCACTCTTTTTACCATAGATTAAAGACTCAATATTTTTCACATTCACGATAATGCTCAATTACTTTCAATCACTCTTTTTACCATAGAAACATATAGATAATTGTTAGAGACTAAATATGTTTCACACTCACCAACACTAAACCTCTTTCTCAAATCAATTCATAATATAGAATAATTTGTTTCATAGAACTTTAACTATCACTTCAACACATCCACTTGACTATTCTCAACCAACTCTACTCAACCAATAACTCAATGAATTAACCTTTGCTTACAAACCCTAGTCCAAGCATATGAAAACTCACTCAAAAGTTACCAACAATGCTTATCATTCAATCTCACATAACAATGATACTCATGATCTTTGCAAACCCTAGTTCAAGTTCCTCACTCAACTAAGTGCTTCAAAAACAATGCTAATATCACATAACAATGATACTCATGATCTTTCCAAACCCTAGTTCAAGTTCAATCAACTTAATCACTTCAAAAACAATGCTTATAAAACAAGGTTTTATCAACAACTCTTTATTTCATAAAACCCTGAAGCATTAATTCAAAAAATACTCAACAATGCTTACCAAATAATCCTTTTCACTCCAAATTTGCATTCACAACATTCAACAATCACTCACTAGGAAGATGTGCCCATACCTTTTGTTTGATGTAAAAGTGCCCTTAGAAAACCTATCTCAATCACAAATTTTTTCTTTCAAATTTCAATGGTTCAATGATAAAATATCACTTCAACACTTTCTAAAAATATTCCTTAGACACAAAAATAATCAAAGCTCAATTATGCCTTATTGCTTCATTTTGAAAATAACATCCATCAAATCATACATGAAAAATAATCATTTTGATACAGCTTATAATCTCCAACTTAAAATAATATCCAACACCACAAAACCTTAAACAATCTTCCTAAAACACCTTACTACTCTTTTCAAACACTAAAGCAAATAAAACTCAATTTGCATCAACCTTATAACTCCCCTTAAAATTTTACAAACCAAATAACATATGCAAAATTTAATTTTTAATACCTCAACTAACTCCTCCAAAAATTTCGGCGCTCAACTAATGCATACCTTCATTTTTCTCCCCAAAAGGGTTTCAGTGTGATTCGAACCATCATCTCCCCAAGTTCCAAGTGCCTTAGTGCTTTGGAGCCCACCCCGTGGGCTATAGGTGCCCACGTGAAGTAAGGAAGGCTTCCTTCCTATTAACCATTCGTGCACTATTGACTTCACACGAAAACCACAAAGCAATCCTCTTTGATGCAACATGATTTGCACAAGCTCACATTAATTAATTTAATTCGAAGGCATAAGGTAAGGTTTGGCTAAGGTGGGGTAGTCCCTCTTTTATACATGTTTGGTTGATTTTGCTCCCACATCGGCGCTAAGAATTCAAATTTTAATTCAATAACCCACCTTAGGGTTATTTAAAATTAATATAAATTAACTTATAATTAATATTAAAATTAATTAATAATAAATTTAAATAACTTATAAGTTAAGTAAATTAAATTAATAAATTAATTTAAAATAAAAATTATATTAATTAATTTATAATTAATTTAAACTTCCAAGTATAATATTATAAAGAATTATTATAATATTATTCATCTGGGCTTCTTCTTTGCACTTTGGACCACATATGATTGCCTGGAATTGGGTCTTTGATTAACTGAAAATGGACTATCCTTTTGCACTTATTGGAGAACCTAAAATTGATGCTGCCCACTAAAACTACCACTGACTAGTACTCAAGGCTTGACATCAATGACCACTCACTCTTGACATCAATGACAACTCATCTACTCAAAATTTCCAAAAAGCCTTAATACTACCATAAATATCATAGGTTAAATATCATAAGATCAAATATAATATAGCCACAATATAATAAGGTCAAAAATAATAATATGAATTTACAATATAGAAAGAAACTCACAACAATAATTAGTATAAATACAATCCAGACCTTTTATTATATGAAATTGTACATTCAATTATGGAGCTTTACCTCCATATAATAGTTTTACACAATGACCTTTGAACTTTTATCTTGCCACTTGCATAAGAGACTCTTGATATTCACTCAGGAAATGTAAATCAAATAATGTAATATACTCCAATACCCCCTTGTATTACATTATTTGATGTTTTTTTCTCTTGATCTACATAGATAATTTCTGAATATGTGAAATTTGCTTCGACCTAGTGCTTTTGTAAAAATATCTACAATCTGATCTTCGGTAAAAATATGTTTCAGTTGAATATGATGACTGTAAAAATTATCCCTAATAAAATGACATTGAGCTTCAATATGTTTTGTTCTTTCATGGATAATTGGATTTTTTGATCAGATTTAGTACCCTTGATTATCAAAATAATTAATCGTTGGAGTTATTTTAATTACCATATCTGATAGTATGTATTGTAACCATAATGCTTCATAGAATGCATCCTTAGTTGCACGATACTTTGCTTCTGTAGATGAAAGTGCTATTGCATGTTTTTTTTACTATACCATGAAATGGGTCCTAAACCAAGATAAAAAATTTATTCTAATGTAGAATTTCTATCATTTATAAATCCAACATAATCAAAGTCAAAGTAGCCTTGTAGACATAATTTTTTATCATACTTTTTGTATGTGAGTCCATATTTGATAATTGTGTTGATATATTGTAATATTATTTTTGTATATTTCTAGTGACTCTATCTAGGCTCTTGCATAAACCTCGAAATATAATTTATAGCATAAACTATATTTGGTCAAGTATTTGTTAAATATAAGAGACTTCCAATTAATTCATGATAGATTGTAGATAAAACTAAATATGTCTCATCATATCTAGATAATCGCAATCCTTATTCCATAGAAGTATCATTGGGTTTACAATTGTTCATCCTATATTTCTCAAGTAGAGATTTTGCATACTTTGTTTGAGTTATTGTAATATTGTTTTCATTTTAATGAATTTCTAAACCAAGACAATAATGAAAAAATCCCAAATTTGTCATCTCAAAATCCTTTTCTAGATCCCTTTTTACTTTATTTATAGTACATATTGAGCTTCCTATAATTACTATATCATCAACATACACCACAAGTATTATTATATCATTTCCAAACTTTTTTTATAGAGATTTGGATCTAACAGAATTATTTTAAAGTTGTGTTGTGATAAATTATTATTAATTTTTATATACCATGCTCTAGGTACTTGCTTTAGACCATATACATATTTATTCAACTTGCAAACTTTGTATTATTGTCCATCAATTGCAAACCCTTCTGGTTGTGACATAAACTTCTTCTTCAATATCACCATTAAGAAATGCACTTTTTACATCCATATGTTGTAGTTTCCACCCATGATGTACTGCCAAAGCACAAATTGTTCTAATAATAATCATTCTCACTATTGGTGCAAAATAATCTTCATAATAAATTCCTTCTATTTGAGTGTATCCCTTTCCAACTAGTCAAGCCTTGTACTTTTCAAGTGAATTATCTGCTTTAAATTTGATTTTGTAGATCCATTTACAATGGACTATTTTCTTTTCGGGAGTTAAATCAACTAAATTCTATGTTTTATTTTTCATCAAAGTCTCATATTATGATTCCATAGTTGCCTTCCATTTTGAATTATTTAATACATGAAGTGTTGTAGGTTCTACTATAGAACTTATAAATCCTCTATTTACTCTAGTTAGACTACGATTTTGAGGTCTTGTAGTAGTAAGATATGGAATTTGCTCTAATTTTGAATCTTTAAGTGTATATCTAAGCTATATGGGTTCTTTTCTTTGTAGATTTGTAGTACTTTTTTATTTTTATTTAGCTCATATTGTAACTCTTATTTTGTGTCTTCACTTGATGAGTCTTCTTCTAAAACTTTTAGGATAGCTTCTAAATCAAATTTTTATTCTTTAACAACATGTTTATTCCTTCATAAAATACCACATCTCTACTTATGTAGATTTTCTTTGTTATTAGATCAATTATTTTGTATCCTATTGATTCATCATCATAACCATGAAATATTCCACACATAGTCTCTCATATAATTTTGTTCATTTTGTTTTGGAATATGCATATACCTTACATCCAAAAATTCTCAATTGCTCTATGGATGGTTTCTATCTTGACCATACTTCTTTCAATGTAACATTTATAGCATTCTGGTAGATAATATATTTTATAAATATACAGTCATTTTAATTGCCTTTACCCAATATTGATTATCAATGAGCTTCTTTTAACATACACCTAACCATTTCCATGATAAATCTATTTCTTATTTCTGCAATATTATTTTGTTGTGATGAATATGTTGTAGTAATTTGTCTTTTTATACCATTTTATTCTAAAAAAAAATTGAATTCTTTTGACAGAAATTCACCTCCTCTATCTAAATGAAGATTCTTGATGGTTTTTCCTAATTTTTTTTCAACTAGAAGTTTAAACTGTTTGAAACAACTAAATGATTTAGACTTGTATTTCATAAAATACACCCATATTTTTTGGAATAATCATCAACAAATAGTTAAAAATATTTGTGTCCTACAATACTAGTAACATTCATTGGTCCACATAAATTTGTATATATTAATTCTAATGGTTTTTGAGCTCTATGTTGATGAAGTTCAAAAGGTATCCTATGTTGTTTTCCTACTAGACATTTTGGACAAACTATAGATTCCCAAGAAATATTAGGTAAACCTTTAACCATTTGATATCTAGTCATCTCATTCAATGATGATGCACTTACATAGCCTAGTCGTTTATGCTGAATTTCTTTTGTTTATAGAATTCCAACTGATATAGCTATATTTTTCATTGTATATAGAGTGAACAAACTATCTCTATAAGGTATTGAGGCTATCATTTTTTATTGCTTAATAAAGAAACATTGTTTTTGTCCTTTTATAATTTTAAATTTAATTGCTAGATTTTGATCCATTGGCTGAGATACCGAAAGAAGATTAGTAGTTAATCCTGGGATATATAACACATTATTAATTAGTCCTCTTCCATTTTTTAGATTAACTAAAACATTTCCTACTCCTTTGACTTTATAAGTCATACTATTTGCTATGACAATTGGTTTTTTGTATTTTATATGGAAGGTATTAACCATTGTTTGTTTTCAGTCATATGTCTACTTGCTCCAAAATCAATATATCAATAATCCATAATGATCTCTAAGTTTAAATAATTATGTCTCCCTAATTTTAGAAACTAATAATATGAAATTTGCAAATTTATGTTATCCTAATACTTGAATTTGAAATCCTTTTACCTCACAACTTAAAAAAAAAACACTTTCAAAAATTATTCCTCATTACTCCTTTATAAAATAAACAAACTATCAAACCCTACTTATCACTCTAAATATAAATACTTCAAAAAAAATATTTCTACTATCTTTAATAATCCAAATATATATTCTACTTTAACGTTATACCTCTAAAATTAAATTTAATTAAACCTTAACTTTGTAAAAATCTAAAATTAAAATACAAATCTTTCCTGTGCACATATGTTCTATGAATGCTTCTCCTACGACTACTTATGCGAATAGCTTTTAATAGGCTTTAGATGACCAAAGCAAGTTAATGTGTATTGTGAGGTGGTTAGGTTTATTTATTTCCAAAGTGTTTCACTCTAAGCTACAGTTTGAATGGCACATTACACTCCAAGTGGTAAATGCAATGAGTTAGCACGTTATATTCCAAATTGTAGGTAAAAAGGCTCTCAAAGACTAATGCATTGGATAATGTTCTATAGTTGAACATTACACCAGGAGAACTTTACATTCTACATTTGGCACTAGAACTTCTCAACTACCTCAAGCTCTCCTTCTTACTTGTTTTGACTTCCAAATTATTTTGACTTATGCACTTCTCGTCTGTGTCAGCTTGCTCTAGATTCCATTGTTATAGATTCTACCTTGGCTGGTTGATATTACTTTTGAGCTCTCTAGTTTCTATTGTATTAATTTTTAATACAAGATTGATTTGATGTTTGTAGGTTTAAGAGTTCAATACTGCTCTAAGACTTTATCAAAGCTCCTTAAACATTTCTATTTCCATTGTGATGTTTGAATGTTGTTCAATATTTATTCTCTCCTTCTTTGAATACTACACTTTGTTGTATTGTTTCTCTTTTTCTCTGATATATGCTCACCCGAATGCTTGTTCTACTTTTCATTGTTATGCTCAACTGAATGCACATTCTTCTCTCCACTTTTATGCTAGTATGTTTAGCCATATACTCGAATTTCTTTCTACTTCTATGTTTTCCACTGTAAGCCATATAGTTGTGCTCAGATGTGAGCTGAATGACTCAAGTTCCTTGTGTTCCAATGTAGACTGAATGGTTCTTCTACACTAGTGTGGATTGGATGGCTCAAATTATGTTGCTTCTGGTATGATTTGAATGGCTCTCATTTTTTTGTACTTTAGTAATGATAGCTTAATAAATATTTTTCTTAGCTTATTCCTCAAATGGCCCAATATAATTCGAATAACATAGGCTATTTCCCTTACTCAATGAACCTTTCTCCAATAATATTTATCTTTCTATATGAACCTTTCACTTTTATAAGGTTCTTTTATTTAGACTTTCTACAACATATAAAACTTTCTATAAAATATTTTCTTCTATATTGGCTATGACCCTAAATAATCAACTATCTGAAAGTTGATTTTCCAATCAATATAGTTGAGTCTTGGTCTTCACTACTTATTCTTCAAATTTTGAAAGACTCTAGATTTTCTACTCAATATGACCTTCAAAAAGAGTCTAAGTCTTATTATATTCAAAGTAGACAGAACCCAAATTGCTTTATCAAAATGGATAAAATTAGTTTTGTAATAGTGGCTAAAAATGAACTCTTGTCAATCTAGACAAAGTCTAATGATAGTTCTGATACCACTAATGGATTTTTAAGCTTTAATACTACCATAAATATCACATGTTAAATATCAATGGATCAAATATAATATAGCCATTATATAATAAGGTCAAAAATAATAATATGAATTTACAATATAGAAAGAAACATAAAACAATAATCAGGACAAATACAATCCAAAATTTTTCATTATATTAAATTGTACATTTGGTTATGGAGCTTTACCTCCATAATATAGTTTTACACAATGACCTTTGAATTATTATCTTACCACTTGCCTAAGAGACTCTTGATATTCACTCAAGACATGTAAATCAAATAATGTAATATAATCTAATACCTACCTTATCAAATTTTATCTATTCTTCATAGTCTATATCAAGATGAGTAATTAACCCATTTACAATATCTCATACTTCTTCAAACTCTAAATCAATTAGGCTTTTGGTCTTCCAAGTAGAATAGTTATTTTCTTGTAGTAGCTGGGAGTCAAGCAATAATAAATTTGGTGTGTCACAAGCCATAGTAAATCTTTACAAAAGTGAAAAAACTTATTCCACTAGATTATCCTTGAAAATATTTTTCGATAAGTATATATAAGCCTATAATCATGATTTAATGGATGCCTCAAATTGAGATAAAAAATCTTTAAAAAAATGGAAGTTTTTTATTCCACTATATTATCCTTAAAAAATGCTTTTTTTATGAGTATATATAAGCCTATACTCATGATTTAATTGATGCCTCAAATTGCGAGAAAACAATGTCTCGTTAGGCAAAATAAATAGAGGAAATATTTTTCCTCTAAAAAGAGTACTATTCACTTGCATTAATAAAGGATAAAATCAAAACTCTTATACATTTTAATTATCTTTCTCATCTTCAATGTGGGATAACTTGGAGTTGGCATCAATTCTAATTGTTGGTAATAATAGAATTGTGCTTGATTTTAATGTCTTATAACACGTGGATGCATCTCATGAACCTTGTAGGCCTACATAAATATCTAACTTTGTTACTATATTTCATTTTTCCATGGAAACCTCACATTATTTGTTATTAATTGAAAACCTTGTGAACACCTAGTTTGATTTTTGAATTCACTGTTTTGCTCAAGTAGAACTAACACACAACTTCAATCTTAACTCCATCCATGAAAACATCCTTATTATTGGATCTATAATTCATGTTTTTCATAAATAACTTTATGTCATCTATATTATCTTATAGAAATAAATTGCCCACTAAAAATTCTATCCATCCACATTCTCCATTCTTGACTAGAGTTATGTTGTTTAGTGGCATTTTCACTTAGTCCAAAAATAGTATGAATTCTATGCAATTCTCGTCTATTGTTTTAAGTGAAATATTAAATTAAATTCTAGAGTATCACAAGTCTACCTTATATCACCTTAAAAATTCATAATAAATGTCACTCTATAGTGTAGTTTGGATGATAAAAGCATGCACTTAAACCACCCTAAAATATCAAACCAACACAACACGCAAATGTAAAATAGCTAGAATATGGGGTCATCATCCTTAGAGTCCTTAGTCCATTATAATCCAAACATATTCTTGTTCATATTATAGGAATCACTAAGTGTATCATCTCCATAGAGCTTTTGTAATAAAGTGAAGTTCTAGGAATTGCTTGTAAAATCATATCCAAACTAGAATGTCCTCTCTCTTGTCCATATACAAGTACTTGACTCACCCACTCTATGATGCAAATATGAATTTAGCCTACATCTTGTTAGTCATACTAAAGGCCAAATTTTCATCCAACATGCTCATATTGGCTAGGCATGGATGTACATCAACTTCAATTGCTTTCCTACTCCTTTTGTAGAGCTCATAAGTTGGAACCTCATAGTCTTGTTGTACATGACAATATTGGAACTAGGTATTCCAATGTCCTAATCCTAATGCTTTGTAGATATTAGATACTATCAACATTGATGAGTTACTATCCGCTAATTTTATGACTTGTAACCGGTGAACTATGGATCTTGTTTTCTCAAGATAGAGCCTTAAATCTTGTAGAATTCCTTAACATATTTGATCAATTTAATCCTTTTTCAACTCTATATTATCAGGATCATCTAGATCTATCATAGAAATTAATATTATGACACACTTTTGTCTACTATTTTTGGTGATTACCAATTCAAGAATAATATCGCATGCTTTCTTTGTCTCCATGGACTAAAGCTTAGAATGTTTTGTGATGTTCGATCCTAGGAGCTCACAAAAATTGATCTTGAGAAAATCATAGTTAATCCCAAGGATCTAACTCTTGCAATTTTAATGGTTGAGTTCTTCGATATATATGCTTGTGTTATGAAGTAAGAAGAAGATAGGAGCTACGTTGACTAGAAGTGTATTTAGAGAAATTGTGTACCCAAGAAATAAAATTAAGAATTGATTGCAAATGAAAATGATGCAAATATTTATCAAAAATTATGATAATCATTGTACATATTAGGAATTAGAATTGGTATTAGATAAAATTTGTTTATAGTTATTGATTTCTTTGACTAGTTTATTTGTACTATTGTAGGAGATGAATACCAAAAGGCTACTAACAGCTATAAGCTTTCAAACAGATCCCTATTACAATATGTGTTTAACTACACCATAAGGGTGGAGTCCAATCACATCTAAAGTTCCCTTATCCATGATAAGTTTGAACTATTATCTAGTTTGGTTTCTAAGACATTATCAATCATAAAGTTGATATTAGAAAAACCATCCCAAACAACAAGATTTCATGCCAACTCAATTTCTACCTCACTGTAATTGGTCCCAAACAAATCTAAAAATCCTTGCTTGACAAGTACCTAAAGTAAGAGTCCATTCCTAGTGCCTTATTATATTGTTCATCCTTGTCTAAACTATAATCAAAGGCTTTAAAAGTTATAACTGAGAGTGCTTTAACAACATTGACATGGTGTTGCTTGTTGTCCAGAGTGTTGTCATACTCACTCTTGATGGACCACAAATTGACGATAATTGAGTGATCATCATTTGAGAATATTTCAATGATGGTGGAGAGCACCTGAAGGTGCCCCCTATGGGAGACTTGAATCTTTATGGGATCATCACATGTTGAGCATTTTACTTACAAACAATGATGATGATCCTTGCATGATGTCTAATTTTTTTATTAGTTTGATTATGTTGGAGGTTTTCTCAAGCCCTTGTAGATTCTCCTATGTGGATATTAGCATGGCTACCAAAAATTTAGCAACAACAAAAATATCAGATAGGGGGATTTCAAAGGTTTTTACAATACTCTCCAATACATAAGAATCATGAAGATCATCAATAGTAAGAGCACTCTTATCTTGGGACCCTCTAGCCCTCTATTGTATCACAAGGAATCACTATTTTCCTTCCAAATCCATGTGTACCTAAATATGTAATCCAATATTTTGTTTAATCTCAGTCTAAGAATGAAGATCAATTTCAACATGTTTAGTAGTATAAAAAACCCTCAAATATTTATAAATATCTACTATGTACATGCATGGCACATGGTATTTAAACTTCATAAGAAGGTTGCTAAAAAAATCAAATGATTTTTGGCCTCTAATCTGAAGGAACACACAAGCCATAATGCTTTCCACATAGTCGAGTGGGATGATTACCTCACTAGCCCATGACTCTACCGTCAAACCACTCGCTCTGATACCATTGTTGATCCTTAATGTTTAGATAGTTTTATATTATAAATGATGGATATTTAAATACAATGCACTACCATATATGGCATAATCATTATCCATATGAGGATAACAACCAACTTGGACTCATGGTCCTTGTGAAGGTAACAACACTTAACCAAATTGACCTCTGAACCTTGTGAGTGGTAGTTTTCATGTAAGGATTTATGGGATAAAATCTGTTTAATTCAATTAACTTATTTATATTTAAATACATCATGGAGATTATAACCATTTGGTATGATTATAACAATAACATTAATATAATAGTAGTTACAATTGTTGTAACTATAAGAGATAAACTTACTCAATAATGCAATAATATTTTCTAGCATCCCCTCTTTATTACATTATTTAGGATAAGTGTAGGCTCTTGGTTATTAGCTCTTGCTCTGACTACTCTAGTTTGTGGCTTTGGCTATATTAGCTCATGGATCTAGTTGCTTTGGCTTTTGCTTAGATAAACACCTCTAGGTTTGATGCCTCGAGGTCTATCTCTATATCTAAGCAAATTAAGTGCTCTTAGAGTACTTAAGCAAAAGTGGGGCTTGTTGCTGGTTTATGTGGTCTTGCTCATAATTCGTTTCATGCTCTTGCTCATAAATTTTGGAACTTGTTGGTTTACATGGTCTTACTCATAGTAATGGTTTTTTAACATTGCTCCTGATTTGCCTTGATTTGCTTCAACTATCAATGTCCATATGGTAATCTTCTCATCCTACTAGAAATGCATGGATAAAAAGTCACTAAAACCACCAGGTGTAATAAATTAGATCATTGCTTACGAGGTTCACTATGTTGTCTCATGTGTACAATGAATATTTTTCCCACCTAAAAGGTGAACTCATCACTTATATTATAGGGAGGAGTGTTGGGTACTATCAATCATGCACTCCTAATGACATTGAAAATATAAAGCACATTTTTTTAAAATAATATATAGTTAATTTTTTTAAACTATAGAATAATATAATCTATTTAATCTAACCTTTATTCTAACCTTATTGGAAGATAAAAGGTTCATTTATTGGCATAATGAAAAGGTTATGCTAATTTTATTTCTTTCAACTCAATTAGAGAGAGATTACAACTTTATCAAATGTTTCCTAATTGTTTATAATAGGGATGTTCTAAACACTAGTAGGCATGACTTTCACAAAAGAATCACCCTCAGCATGATGGCACACCTTAAATTTTACCTTGCCATAGGAAATCTCTTCTCCTTTTTATACATGTTCTCATCTTCATTTCTTTTTAATGGATATCCCAAGCTTCAACACCACATAGCGTTGCTCCTGTGTGATATTCAACACACATATGCTAGGTATCAATGCTTCATATAATCTATTACCCTATTTTCTATACCATCAATCCTTTATTAGATAAGGTTGTTGCAAGATCTATTTATGAATTGGAAATGACTCTTTTGGATCTTTGGGCTCTTTCAACTGCCCTTATTTATTTGTTATAACTTTCACCTCATATGTTACCACAATGCTACATTCAATGAGTTCTATGATCTTCATCCTTGTGTATTACATTTATGGCATCTTGGACCAAAATGTTCACTCTCATCCATCATGTCATCTTTGAAGGTATCACTTTTCTTTAACCAAATAATATATGTTTGCTACACCTTAGTAATTGATGTAATCATCCAAGGATAACATGGATTGGTTGACCTATGATTTAGCTTCCAATACTAGCGATCACTTTGGTAAAATATTTTAGAACTTTTCAAATTGGTAGTACATGACCTAAGTTATAATAAAAACTTAATTCATAGTTTATACGGATCAAACATTATAAAATATAGCATCAAGTACATGCATACTTACTGCTCATAAATGGTATCAAATTATGATGAGTTTAAGCCTGAACCAATGGCTATATTTGGACGTGATATATTTGGATATTTCCTCTTCTATGGACTAAATAAATACCATTATTTTTTCCAAATAGTACCTTCTTTGGAAGAATTTATGATCTTATATTTCTTGGAATATATCTCCTCTTAGATGTCTCCTTGCAGGACTTACGATGTTGAGGGGAGACACATTACCATAGGTGGGCCTTTAACCAATTTTTTGATCACAAGGTTCTTTGGGAGCCCACGGTTGGTTTGAAGGACCCCATCAATTATTTTGTCCATGTAGATTAGTTAGATTCACCTCTGTGCTAATTCATTATGGTCTACATTCAAACTAACTTCTTGTTTTATTTTTCAATGAAATAGGTATCTATGGTATAATGCTCACTTCTTGTTCTTCATGGGTACTAGGTTTTGCATGCCAACAATGCCAAGCTCCAGAACACCCAATGGTGGCCTCCATACAACTAGCATGTTGAAATGAATAGAGGAGAGGGGAAGGGAGAATCATCAAAGAGGCAACTTGTCCTTATAATTTAGGTAGGTAAGACCTACTTTGATACCATTGATGGAATAAAATCCATTTAATTCAATTAACTTATGAATATTTAAATACATCATGAAGATTATAATCATTTGGTATGGTTATAACAATAACCTTACTATAATAGTAGTTACAATTGTTATAACTATGGGATATTCACTTATTAAATAATGTAATAATCTTTTCTAACAAGGAAATTAGTCTACCTTAACTAACATGAACACTGTTAGCGTAGCATTATTATTATTACATTATTGTTAGCATGTTGTTATTAAGTTATAACAAGGCCTATTTCAGCCACGGATGGTTCCGTAACCTCCGGGCCTATTAGGGCATGTAATATCCTATTTAATGCTCTCTGATTAATACAAACCTGATTGATTACTCCGACATGGTATCAGAGCAGGCGTGATAGGATGTGAAAGCAACGAAGCTTGCATTGTGAGGAAGCGTGCACAGCATGAGAGGACCATCCGTGGTGGCATCGCGGACAAGCCAATGAATTTTTTTTCTCGGCTTACCTTGCGATTGCGCTCACGGGCGGTAGTCGGCCTCGATGGTGGGCCCGCCCTGTGTCTGCAGCGAGTGAGTCCTCCGATAGAAGGTGCGTCTGAAGATTCAAATTTGAAAAAGCTAGCTCGCTTCATTTCTTTTGACCAACGGCAAGTACGTTCTGCAAGACCTCTTGGCTCCGGCGATCCAGCAGGCATGGAGAAGAAGCAGCACAAGCCTCGGGATTCGTTCCTGCGACCTCATGGGTACGGGTGGAAGCCCAGTTTAGATAGCATTGCTGCATCGATGATACCAGATCGAGATCCTTCTGTGTGCTCATGATTGTTTGAATATACGGATTATTATTTGTCTTCAAATGTCTATTATGCGTCTATTCATCATTGTCTCAAAGCTCTCAGGAGATTGTTAGTCGTGAGGTACAAAACAGATGATGAAGGAACGTGATTAGTAAGCCTTCCATATCGGGAGTTTGCTATATTTACAATCATCTATTAACACGCTAGTACTGACCGCCATCGCCTGCGTGCTACTCAGCGCCGTCGCCCAACGCGCCCCTCACACGCCACCAGGCAGAGGTGGAGGCGTGGCCAGGACGAGCTTCGGGCTCATGCCTTCTCTAGAAAGAGGAGGGCGCCCCCTGATCCAAGTGGATCAAGCGACGAGCTCACCTGGCAGTGAGCTACGTGATAGGGCTCGGGGAGCCCTGAGGTCGCGGGTTCCAATCCCGCCGACCCTACCAACAACAAAATTCAGGTATAAGTTTTTTTATTTAATTTTGATTAAAGTTTTAATTTTTTAATAATTAATATTTTATATTAATTAAGTTGTTTCTTAATTTTTTTTTTTTTAATTTAATTAGAAACTTATTTAATTAAATATGAAATATTTTTATTAAAAGATTAAATTTTACTTTTTTCAAAATTTATAAATTTTTAAAATACCATAAAAAGGGGGGGATAGAGAGAGAAATTTTTTTGAAAAATAAGCAATTTGGTGAATTGTAAAAGGTGCATTTTCGGCTGCGCCCGACACCTAGTGGGTTATTCCTGTGGGCACTTTTTTTGTTGTATGTTGCATATTTGATTTCTTGCACTATAACATTAAAAGTTAAAATCAAATTCACTCCCTAAGTCCCCGAAATAATTAAAACCCATCCATGCAATTTATTGCATCTGCAACGATTCGGTATTTGTGATACCTCTGGCCAGCACTTACAGGTAAAGCTGTCGTGATTGCGCTACTGTATTCGTCGCCTAATATAGCTGCTAAGTTTTCCATTTTGCATTTTTTACTCCATCCACTACCCTTAATCACTCTTGTGTTTAGGCGTAAATCCTGACGAAGTATTCTTCATAGTGTTTAGGGGAAGTTACACCCCATGCATGAGAAGAATCTTCTATGGTAGGTGCCATCAACAAGGTGATTCCATTTTAGTACTGCTTATGTTCCACGTATCGTATGATCTCTAAAGGTCACCTATAGTTTCCCTCACGTAAGGGCGGGTGATTTTTTGTTGATCTTTCTAAATACCTATAGTTTCCCTCATGTAAGGGCAGGTATTTTGTATGGTATAACGGCCTAGCAAAAGGTATATCGAAAGGGAGACCAATTGGTGTTATAAGGAACCTTCATCATGTCTGCAAAACTAATGACTAATTCTCATCAGTTGTTGAAAGGTCCTAATCACACACCATGGAAAAATAAGATGAAGTTCATCCTAGCAATGGATGATTTATGGGATGTTGTATCTGGAGCAACAACCAGACCTTCACCTGTTGCTAGTGCTACATCTGCATCTACTGCTCAAAGAGACTTTGATAAGCTAGACAGTAAAGCAAAAGTGCTCATCTTGCTTGCTGTCTGATGAAGTCCAACCCCATATTGCTGACTGTGTAACTAGTAAAGCAACATGGGATGCCCTTAATACTATATATGAGGGAAACAATGATTCCACTATTCTATTTCTTCAATCTCAATTACACAATCTAAGCATGAAGCAGGGTGAGACAGTTGAATTCTTTCTTTGCAGAGTTTCTGAATTGAAAGCAAAGTTGAATTCTTTGGGAGAACCAGTTGAAGACAAGATCCTTACTTCAGTTGTATTGAGAGCTTTACCTGATTCTTATCGGGTGTTGATCACTTCCCTTCAGGTATCACAACGAAAAGTTGTTTTATAGAATTGGTTAATATGCTTCAAGAGGAGGAAGCGTGCCAACTACAGAGAGATGATTCTTCTAACACCGCTCTCTACATCAACAGGAAAGGGCAGAACCAGAATAAGGGTAATTTTTAGAAGGGAGGGAATTCACAAAAGGATTCAAAAGGGAAACAAACTCAACAACCTCAACCGAAAAAGAGATATTGCAATATTTGTGACAAAGAAGGTCATGATACAAAGAGATGTTGGCATAAGAATAAGCAATCAAAACAAAAAGGCCGAAACAAACCACAAAAGAACAATCAACAAGTGAATGTTGTTGTTGAAGAATCGACATGGATTCCGAGAGAGCCCACAAAGTTCTCATGACTACCACAGTGTCCAAGCAGACGGATCCTATATGGTATGTTGATTCTGGCACCAGTAAGCATATGACTAGTGATAAATCATGGTTTGAGTCTTTTGAGGCCAAAGAGGGCAAACCTGTCACTATTGATGATGATAAAACCTACAAGGTTCAGGGAGAAGGCACTGTTTCAGTCACTCTTCCTGATGGAAAGTGTCAGATTGATAAAGTTCTCTATGTTCTAGGATTGGCAAACAATTTGTTGTCAGTTACACAAATTCTGGACAAAGATATGGTTGTGAACTTTAGTGTTGATGGAGGCAAGAAGTGTTGTTCTATTACTAGGAGGGGTAAGAACATTGCAACCGCTTCATATAAGCATGGCTTATTTGCCTTAGATACTATCTTTACAAAGGAGGCAACTTCCCTATGGCACAAGAGATATGGACATTTGAGTTCTAGTTACTTACTTGAGCTAAGTAAGTATGAGATGGTTAAGGGTCTTCCTTACCTTTCTACCACTTTACCAGTTTGCTCTGACTGCTTGGCAAGAAAGTAGCATAGAGTGCCTTTTGAAAAGAGCTCTACAAGAGCAAAGAAACCTCTGGAGTTGGTTCATACCGATCTGTGCGGTCCCTTCACTCCCAAAAGTTGCGGGGGTAAGAGGTATTTTTAGTTATTTGTGGATGATTATTCATGAAAGATGTGGGTATTCTTTCTTCAACTGAAATCTGAAGCATTTGGCTTCTTTCAGCAATTCAAGAAATCTGTTGAGAAGGAGTCAAGGACTTCTATAAAAAATCTTCACTCAGATCGAGGGGGGGAGTTCACCTCTAAAGAATTTTCTACATTCTTGAAAGAAAATGGGATCACAAGACAGTTCACTACTGCTTATACTCCTCAACAAAATGGAGTTGCTGAAAGGAGGAATCGTTCCATCATGGAAATGGTTCGTTGCATGCTCACGGAGCTAGACTTGAGCAACTATATTGGGCGAGAATATGTCACCACAGCGGTATATCTGTTGAATAGGGCACCCACAAAGGCCCTACAAGGAATGACTCCACGGGAAGCATGGAGTGGTAGGAAACCCTCCATTTCTCATCTACGCATTTTTGGATGTAAAGCTTTCATGCACATACCAAAAGAGAAAAGGAAGAAGCTAGATTAGAAGACATTGAAGTGTATTCTTCTTGGGTATGATGAGCACTCTAAAGGTTATCGTTTGATTGATACCTTGACCAAGAAGATTCACATAAGTAGAGATGTTGTTTTTGATGAGGCTTTCACATCAAGAACGCATCAGATGTATACCTAGACCTTGTGGAAACTCAGGTTGTTAAATCTCCTTCATCTAAGGTTGGAGGTTCTTCCGGATCTTCTTCAACACCTAAGAAGAAGAATCCAAAGTGGTATACAAATACAATCAAAGACTCTAAGCTATCTACTCCACCAGATTTGACTTTGGATAGGCCTCGTACTCGTAGCATGGCTCAACGAGAGAAAGGCGCAGCGAGAGAATACTGGGGTTGATGATCTGTGTCAATATTTTGAAGAACTTTCTGTAGATCTAGCGAGAGATACAGAAGATATGGATATTGATAGTGATAAGGTGTTTATGTCTTCCATAGACGATCTTGAACCTGCATCAGTACAAGTTTCTCTCGATGAGCCTTAGTGGAATGCTGCTATGGATGCAGAGTATAAGTCTTTGATGAAAAACAAAACTTGGAAGCTTGTCGATCTGCCCCATGAAAAGAAGCCCATTGGCTGTAAATGGGTGTATAAATTCAAGTACAAAGTAGATGGGACAATTGATAAGCATAAGTCCCATCTTGTTGCAAAGGGCTATGCTCAAAAGGAAGGCATTGACTACGAGGAAACTTTTGCACCTACTGCTCGGATGACAACAATTCGAGTTATTTGTGCTACGGCAGCATAGTTTGGGTGGAAATTTCATCAGATGGATGTCAAAAGTGCCTTTTTGAATGGTGATCTCCAAGAAGAAGTCTATATGACTAAGCCAGAAGGATTTGTAGTGGAAGGCCAACAACAAAAAGTTTGCAAATTGGTCAAATCCTTATATGGCCTGAAACAAGCTCCTCGAGCTTGGTATATAAAAATGGACAATCACCTCCTACAACATGGTTTTAAGAGATGTCCGTCAGATGCAAACCTGTATTTCAAGAAACAGGGTTCTTAGATAGTGTTGCTTGTACTCTATGTTGATGATCTGCTCATTACAGGGAGTTCAGAAACTATGATATCTACTATCAAAAGAGACTTGTGTCAATATTTTGAGATGTCAGATCTTAGACTTCTCCATTACTGTCTTGGTCTGGAATTCAGCCAGAAGGAGCACTCCATCAAAGTGTCTCAGAAAAAATATGCCAAGACATTGTTGGAAAAATATCGCATGATTGATTGCAAGCCAATGGCAACTCCGATGGAGACTGGACTTCAATTATCGTGATATGATGATTCACCTCAGGTAGATGGTACTCTCTATCGACAGTTGATTGGGAGTCTCATATATCTGACCAATACTAGGCCAAATCTCATATTTGTTGTGAACTATCTTTCGAGGTTCATGCAGGAGCCTAAGACCACTCATTGGAAAGCAACAAAACGTGTTCTTCACTATATCCGTGGCACAATGGAATATGGCCTAGAATACAAGAGGAACAACAAATTCTTCTTATAGGGATACACGGACTCCGACTATGCCGGATCATTTGATGATCGCAAGTCAACTTTAGGATATATTTTTCATCTTGGATCCAGTCCTGTCTCTTGGCATAGCAAGAAGCAATAGGTGGTTGCTATTTCATCAACAGAGGCAGAACGCTGCACATGATGCTGTGTGCGAAGTGATATGGTTGCGTTGCATTCTGACAAGTATGGGCCATCCATCCAAATCTCCAATACACTTGTTTTGTGACAATCAGGGTGTTCTGAACCTAGTCAAGAATCCAGTTCATCATGAAAGAACAAAACACATTGACACACAATGTCATTTCATTCGATATGAAGTTCCGAAGCACCGAATTCAGCTTTAGCACATTCCCACCAATGCTCAGGTTGTAGACATTTTCACTAAGGCACTTGGATGTGTCAAATTTGAATTGTTTCGCAGCTCGCTTTGTATTGCAAAATGATGTAATCAGGGGGGATGTTTAGTGTAGCTAGGAGTTGTATTATTGCCCAAATAATGTAATAAGGGGGGATGTTAGCGTAGCATTATTATTATTACATTATTGTTAGCATGTTGTTATTAAGTTATAACAAGGCCTATTTCAGCCACTGATGGTTCCGTAACCTCCGGGCCTATTAGGGCATGTAATATCCTATTTAATGCTCTCTGATTAATACAAACCTGATTTGATTACTCCGACAAACACCACCTAGATCATGTGAGTAGTAGTTATATCCACTCTAATTCATATACCACAAAATTATGATGATAATAATTCCTAACACAAATATCACATAATAAGGTAGTTGATATGCCTAGTATATTCTCTATATTTTGAGATAGGCGTATCTAGGGGATAGTCTATATGCTTATTATGTTTATTCTCATTTTATTAGACTTGGACACATTTTTCTCCCTCATGTACATATATAGTTTTGATACTTTTGTTATGAAAGTTTGTGAATTTGGGTCTTTACTTACATTTATGTATGAAACATTATTCTTTTATTATGAAGTATTTTATTTTTACATTATAGGATAAATTAGACTAAATTAGACTACTATATTTAACTTATATTTTTAACTTAAAATGAGGTAATATTTTTCACTTAAGGTTATTAAAATTTAAGTATATTTAACAATAGAATTGGTATCTTATGTCATAATTTTTTTGGTGTAAGATAAGCCACAATATTTTACATATATTAGTTTAACTTTTTAAATGTCTTTATGGAGTTTTAGTCAAGATAGGTTTTGGTACTTGATCTACTAAGTTCATAATTTATAGAAAAAGCAATGGATAATGATTTTAAATAACTTTATTAAAGAGCTAGATCTTATATTTATGTTAAATTATACTAATTAACTAAACTAGATCTATTTTCCTTATTGATTGAACCAAAATTGTTTTTCCATATCAAAGAGGAGTGACCCTATTAAGGTATGGTTAAAATTGCATGAGTTATTTGGAAAGGTTAAAACTACTAAGGTTATTTGCATGGACTAGATATTTCTTCTCTTAAATTGACTGAGTTTGATAATGTACAAGGATAATATTGCAAGATTGAATCCATTGAGAGTAGATATTGCATCTTCTAAAGGGAAAAAGAAAGATGATAAAGAAACTGGAAGATTGTCCTTACTAATCTCTCCCTTTCTTTTCAAATTTTGAACCGCATTGTTCATATGATTCCTATGTTCTTGGAATATAAAAAACTCTTACTCTTGATCAAATTTTCTTCTCCTAGGTCATTTTTAGGTGGCAATAAGGACTTGTGGTAGCACTTTATAAATATAGGCTCATGTAAATAAATTTAAACCTAAGGAGAATAATACCAAGGGGTCCAAGGGCTCAAAGTCTATTTATGGATACTATAATAGAGAAAGACACCCAACAACGAATTGCTTGTTGAAATTGCAAATGATTAAAGTTTCTGAAGATGGATGGACATCTTCCAAATGATGAGGGACATTCACACAAATCTACCACAACTATAGAGGCCCACTAGTGC
Source organism: Wollemia nobilis (assembly GCA_028583015.1). NCBI lineage: Eukaryota > Viridiplantae > Streptophyta > Pinopsida > Araucariales > Araucariaceae > Wollemia > Wollemia nobilis. Next base: position 332,934 of record JAQPPZ010003263.1, on the reverse strand, counting down.
ATCCATTGTGAGGGAAGATATTATTCTCACAAATGTTTTCTCTCCTTAGCCCCTTAGTTTAGATTATGAGGGGGTGTTAAAAGTATAATTTGATTCATAGCCATGGTTGACATTGTATGATGTAATCTTTGATAGGCATAAAGGCATTTCATCGTACAATGTATTTAATTTATTGTAATATTTTATTTTGTAATCTCTATAGGCCACGATTAACCTTGTTATGGTTAAACCAACCTTATAACTTGTAAATAACCTTGATCCCTCTTGTTATATCATATTAGGTTAAAATCATTTATGTAATTGGGGTTTGGTATTCGTATAATACACCCCACCACTTCATCATTTATCATGAAGATGTGATTCTTATCCATGAATAATATAGTCATTATTTTAAGGTGTCTGTAGTCGCCCACTATATCTTTCTTTCTTTCTTCCTGTTTTTGGATTTCTATATAAGATTTGAGTGGATGAACTACTTTTGTTTATTTCTAGAAAATACTATGAATTCTAATAGAGATTCAGATTAAGAGATAAAAAATGGAAATGGTATTTTAATTTTTTTCTACATTTAAAATATCATAGTTTTCTTATGATGTGTTCATTTTGCATAATATGAAGATATCCAAAATTAACATGTTATTTTTAGAAACCTTAGCATTTATATTATATAGAATTAAAATCATATTTTCTTCATATTTCTATTATAATATTTTTATATAAACCATCAACAATGTTGATGAGGCTTAAAAATACCTCATCCAATACAACAAAGTAACATTGTATAACTATTAAATGTGTTGATTAATTATGGACTAGACTATAGTTTGCTTTGATATTATGACTAAAATTTGGTGAATAATAAGGTGCAATGCTAAGATTACTTATATAGATTTTATGCAATCTTAGAGTTGAAATTATGAATATTTGGCAGTAAATTGATGAAATTTTGGTCTTGAGTATAATAATAATACTTTACAAGTTTAAGGAAGATGTTTTGGAGTAATCAAGCAAGGTATTGATAATCAATGATACCAAAAATATTTATAATGCAAGAGAGCTAGAACCTTTTAGTAGAGAACTAGAACATATCATTCAAGCATCGTAACATATTAGTCGAGCACCAAAACATAGCAGATAGGTACCAAAACATGATAGTTTAGAGTAAGTCATAATAGAGTAGTGTAGACCATGATAAAACAATACCAAAATAGAGTGATAAGGGAACTCAAATTGCAAAGCAACAACTCAGGGTACGATGTGGTAGCTTTAGTTTGGAATACAGTCGCTAGCTAGGTAATGGTATATGTGACAACAAGCACATATATTGAGGAAGATCCCTTAACCTTCTGCTACTAATAACAATGAAGAAATAGATTTTTAATTCTTCAAGAGTGAAGTCTCCTCTAAAAATTACCTTGATCTTATAGCCTATGAAATTCATCCACATTATGCTATCAATTTCTAAAAACCTAGAAATACATTCTAAAAATATATTGTTAGTTTCTAAAATCATGGAGACATGTCTCAAATTATGTTGGTTCTTGAAATGATGGAAATACATCCAAGAAAGGTAATAATAGTTAAAAAGGGCACCCTTGTATGCATACGTGTCAGATAGAGGTTATGGATGATGAAGAAATAGATACACAATTTATAATAAAGTATCTCTTAAATAAACAATCATTTCTATTCTTTTTAGTTGTTTTTTCATTTATTGTTCTAAGTTGATTGCTCTGAATTGACTATTCTAAGTTGAAAGTCTTTCAATTGGGCAAAGGAGTATAGGCCCACTCCCCAAATTTGTCAAAACTTTAATTTAGCATATCATCTAGGTATGCATGATCTATATATATATTTTTTAAGAGAAAAACCCCTTGCAGGGCCACCTTGGTCTGAGAGACCACGAACAGGAGGTTCTACATTGTCAAAGTCACCTGAGAGTCACACCCAACCCTGCCTGCACCAACAATATCAATTGGATTTTGGGTACCCAATTCATCTTTTTGGTAGGGTGGAGATTCGAACCTGGGACCTCCCTTGGAGGATTGCCCTCTCCTCTCCAACTCACCTACACCACCTAGGTAGGTATGCATGATCTATCATGTTGAATATTATTACTTGATTATTTAGTGCATTATTAGTTTAATAATTGAACATATAGTATAATTTCATTTATTCTCTTAGAATAATTTTTATGCAACTGCTAAAATAGATTTTGTAGTTTATATTCACGAATTAACCTACAAGTATGTTTTCATTTACATACTAATTTTTTCTTTATTGTGCAAATGTGTTAATCTACACAAAAGTATGATTTTTTATCGAGTGTTATTCTATTTTTTGCAAGTGCTTTAATTTCAAAAAGTGTGCTTTAATTCATGCTAATGTGTTTCAATATTTCTTTATGCAAGTGTGTAGTTAGGAAACCTTAGGAGACCCTATACCAACACTATATTCGTCTCTCCAATACATATAGCCAACAAATGTTGCCTTAGATTGATAAATTTTAAAGTGAGCATTAACAACACTCATCACGTTTTTGGACCATTATCAAGAATTAAAAGGTGTTGTTAAAGAAATTTTAAGGTCGTTCAAAATTATTGTCTTCCTTGTGAAATATTACCTTAGTCAAACAAAAAAAACATAAGCACTTTAGTAAATTGGGAGAAAATACTAAGGAGACATTTTATGATAGGGATAGTAGTGTTGCAAAAAATTAGTTAAGGTATTAGTTTGCAGTGCAATGGAGTCAAACATTAGGTCCTTTAAGGATTAATAGTTTTTTCTTTTATTTATTAATAAGTAGTTTTCTTTTATGTTGAAATAGAATGTATGTATAGACCTAGAGATAGAAGAGAACAATTGGTAAGTCAAAACCCCCAATGAGACATAGGGAATATGAATCAATACCAAGAGGTTGAACCAATCATTGAATTACCAATAACTGATTCAAACCTAGATGAAATCTCTGGTGAAGAATAACCATCACCACCTTTTGACTATCCAAATTTTGGAAACGTTGAGGAACAATTGAGCATGTAGTCAAGAGTTTTCCTCATCAAGTATAGGCAAGGTACCATATTTCCATGTTTTTAAGAAAAATTATAATATTTATTAGGTGACATAACCAAAAAGCATGCACCTATCTACTGTATTAGTCTATATTCATCATAAAAGCCTAAAAGCTTGACACATTGCATAAATTCAACAAAATGATATTTCTTGTATTGATTATGAATGAATCTCTATTACAAATATGCCTCTCTTAGGGTCACTTGGGTGATGATGCAGTCTATACAATTTCCAATTCCGTAAATAGGGTAGGCACATTAATATTGCCCTTTGACTAGTCACAAACTGCCTTGGGGTGGAGTTGACCCCCTCCTTCGTGATGTGGAAGGATTATGATATAGAATCCTCTTGTACCTATCTTCCTACAATCAAGAAACAAAAACACATGATCAAAAAGATAAATAGCCTCTCATGATGAAGTTCTTTAAGGAAACATACATGATAATTCCATTAAACTAATGATCAATAAAACATAAAGAAAAACCTTTAAACTATGCCAATTGAATCAAGATTTGTAATATAGCATAAAGGAGATCATTAGACAAATAATGCATGTATCAGATAACAAAATAGAAGCATAAAGGTGCATAAAAGATCTAAAAATGTCATAATTAATGCAAAGCATAAACTATCTATTCTAAGCTAATTCCCACGATCAAAATTCTTCTAAACTGCAATTAAACCTAAGAAATGATTAATCTAACCTATTTAACTAGACAAAAATGAAAAGAGTAAGGTGATCTATCACCTATTACGAACCACATATCTGGTGAATGGTATGCATTGTGAACCACAACTGACAGCCGCAGTTTGACCTCTGATAGATTTACCCTCAAAATCAGGGGTAGTGCGTTTGATATCCTTATCCAAATTGATGTTCAAGGGTTGCCTTCATTGTCCTCAGACTAATTTGGTGATCAATTCGATGTGAAGGTCCTTCATTTACTCAAATTTGTGCTTCTTGAATCTCCTAAGCACCTAGGGCATCCATAATGCAATTCATAATGAATGTTGGCAAAAGGGTTGGGGATTAAGTGCAATAGCTCTATCTCTTAGTATACTCAGTTTGAGTGTACAATTCGCTAGGGCTTTGCCACTCAAATATCCAATGCTTGCTTCTATTATTCTCCCCATTTGGAGGGGGTATTTATAGCATGCCCCTAGGGCTAGGGGTGACTTCATGGAGAAGCAAAGACTAAGAAGGGTGGTTAGGACAGTTGGAATGGAAGCCTCTGGAATATTCCATCCTTCAACTGCCTTCTTCTAGATCTTTTGGTTGTTCCAACCAATTTGGATCATATGGAAGGCCTAACTAAACTTCAGTTAAGACTGCAGGTCACAGTTGCGGTGCAGACTGCAGACTATAGGTGTCAACCATGGTTTAGATTGGAGATCACAGGTCTGGGATGTTGTTCAGATTGATTAGGCCAAAATTCTTAAATTGAGTGGTTAGAACCACTACTCTATCTTGGAGTCTATCCAAGATCCTCCATATGGTCTTGTAGCATGTCCATATGAGTAGTCGCCCTCAACATGATGCATTTTAGGTGTCTATAGATACCCCTTTTGAGATGCATTGTGAGATCGAACAACGCTGAGCAAAAATATACATCCTAAAATGATGACTAAGGTTCTATTATGATCATTAGTTGGATCAATATTAGATGCCATAGGTCCAACAAAAGGACATGCATCTTGGAATCATTGCTTCCAACTCATGAAAGTCTTACATTTTGACAAGTCTGCACTCATCATCAAACATTCGGATAACATCAATGCCAAGTATGAGTATCTTCTGACCCATAAATTTGAAGGATGAGAGTTACAAACTGATTATCATATTTTTTGTTTACCCCAAGCAAAGGGGGAAGCTTATGATAGTTGTTGAAAATGATTCGCAATAACAAATGCAATTTTGACAAGATCAGGGGATCTACGATCTCAGGGATCTTCTGTTGGATTTGATTATGATTATGAAATTATGACTACCCCCTCAAGCAATGAGTCGATGAGGGTAATGACAATGTATGAAGCGATGAAATTGCTTGACCATAATGAATGATCTTGAACAAATTTAGATTCGATCCTTTTATTGCCTTGGCTAGGCCTAGTTTAGCTTATGATTGTAACTCGTAGTAATATTTGCACATTTATATCCCATGGAGTAGTCAGGATACAATAGTCGTCTTAAGGAATCAAAATGATACAAATGCAATTATACTTGTGTTGAATCATATTTGTCGATGATTTGCTAAAATATGTCATAAAATAAATGACAATTTTACCCCAAATGTCCTTATGGTGATTTACTCATCTTGCCGGATTGCATGGATCGCAACTCGTTGCAATCGCCAAGTGTATAGGATAAATCACTGAATACGAGGCACATTTGGTTTTTAATTATTTGATTTTTTTGTTTTAATTTTGCATTTATTTGATTGATCCTAGTGCTTTTAACATCACCAAATTTGCAATTTTGATCATTGATTTTGAATTTTTATCTAATGGGAGTCATTAATTTATTTTTTTAGACCTTTCCATGGTGGGTTTTGAGTGCATTTAATGCTAGCTACAGACCATGGGTATGGTATGCGGTTTAGTTTTTCAAATTTTTGGAACTGTGGGTCATACCTATGGGCGAAAAACCCTAGTTTTGAAACCGTAGGTGTCAGCTACGGTTCGTCGAGACTAGGAGAACCTATAAATTGAATTCCCATTTGAATTTTTTTATTATTTTCTTCCAAGCACTAGCAACTTGAGAGCTCTGAGAGTGGGAGAACATTCCTTGACCTGAAACACTACCACACTCTATCATAATTACACTCATCTACCTCGATAGCGGATCCTGATCAGCCATCTACTAGCCGAGGCCGACGTGCGGGTAAGGTAACTCGAAAATGAGACCTCACACTGAATACTAGTAAAATGAACCACATTAAGTAATGCGGATAATGAACCTCACTAAAATGTTGGTAATGAACCCCACTAGTCTAGGTTAGCTTAGGTTTTTAATTTTTTGATTTAGTGGACTAGGAGGGTACCCGAAATGGGTGTCTCTCCTAAACCACAGCTGGTAGCTACGGTTCCCAATTGACAAATTGGGGACCGTAGTTTTCAGTTGCGGTTAGGATTCAAAAATTCCAGTGGTCAAAATTGATCGCATGTGAACCGTAGGGTTGACCTGCGGTTCGACAACTTTAAAATTTTTTGACTAATTTTGCTAAAAAAAATTATTTGTTTTTATTTTTTATTTTTAGATGTTTTTGTCATTTTTAGCATTGTTTTTAGCTCTGGTTAGCTAGATTTTGTCTTACATTATGCTTTTTATTTTAGAAATTTTCTAGAGCCAGGGAGCCTGACATTCTGAAGACTCTTCGCGAGGCTCTTTTTGATGATGAACGAGATTGGTTCTGAGCTGTCGGGTTTGGTTATGTCATGGATCTGGCCACTATTAGGGTAGATCAAGCCTGCCTGACTACGTTGGCCTGACGCTAGAATGTGCAGACCAACACATTTTACCTACCTACAAGTGAAATGACTGTTACCATAGAGGACATCTATAGGATCTTTAGGATCCCCATCGATGGCAAGGCCATCATCTCCGCTACCTTCAGGGTAAAGGAGGCTATTTTTGATACTATCTTTGGTGATCAGAGTGAGGATTCTCAAGAGGTGATTGACCATGGAGGGGTGCACATCGGTGACTAGTATCGCGAGGATGTATTCTCTACACGGGAAGCCATCTTCATGCACCTAATAGTATAGATTTTTCTTCTAGACTCTTCGGGCATGAGGATTCCCTGGAACCTCTTATCCACTGACTGGAGGGTTCTTCAAAGTTCTATAGAGGAGCCATTAATTTTATCATGGGGGAGCACCCTATTATGTCAGCTCTATATGGAGTTGTATCATATTACTAAGTGTAGCTATAAGGTCATCAAATGTAGTCTTTTGTTGTAGATCTGGTGGTGGTAGCACATCCGGATCGAGCCTCTTGTAGATCTTCCACTATGCATTGCTGAGATAGAAACCGATCATCAGTGCTACACTACATTCTAGCCTCATGAAGGGGAGGGTACCCATAGCTTGATCCATGCTAGTGACATCAAGCATTACATTAATTTATTTTCATCACTTAGACTGGGGAATGTTGTTTGGAACCCCTACATGGATTACATCGCATGGCCTGAGGCAAACGAGTGGCTTCAATGGGCTCATCGAGACAGATGGCTTATCAGCAAAAAGGCTGAGATTAGAGAGTATCAGTTCTACTCTCATGTCTTACGATAGTTTGGCATGGTGTAGGACATTCAAAAGATCCTTTTTAGATACTGATGCTTGGTCGTGAAGATTGATCTGCAATGGATCATTCTTGAGCCTCTGGGAGATGCTCCTGATGACTACCAGGAGATTGGAATTGAGACTGTTGTGACCACTCTAGAGTATGACAAATGATGGTCCATGTTCAAATGGTACAAGCGAGGACCTCTAGGTCAAGATCTAAATAAGGCAGAGGCAAAAGTGGATCTCGACGGGTACAGGGTGTGCCAGTAGACAAAGGACGGCTTGGGCACAAATATCACCATCGAGGAGACTCCTGAGATTAATCCAGATGATGAGGCTACAGAGGAGGGTGAGGTCCATCCCAATAGCATAGAGGGGCTACTCATAGCTTAGGTGGCTAACTTGTAGAGTCAACTTGGATGATTCCATACATAGCAGCAAGAGTGAGATACTACTATCGCCACTTTGGAGGTGAAGGTAGTTGACAGGGATAGGCGTCTGACTGAGGTGTAGGATCAGATACAAGATCTCACTATGTGGGCCAAATATGTAGAGACCCAAGTTTAGAGATTGTATACTACACTATATTTAGCACAGACACAACGGATTGCAGTAGAGGCAAAGAGGGATCTCCTTCGGGCATCGAGGGGGGCTATTCCACCTCCTCAGGTTACTATGGGGCCTCCGACAGCACCAGCGACAACTTCAATAGGTGGTCAAGATCTAATGGCTAAGTTAGAGTGACTGCACAACATGGTCATGAGGACCAATGAGATGCATGCAACCTGACTTGCTCGCATTGATCAGCTAGTCAGCTATATTGATATGCATGGGCTACAGGTCCCTCAGGATCCTTTTGCTTCAGAGTCTCAGTGAACCAGGTCTAGGACCTCCAGATAGTCTATGGTGAGCTCAAGTTATATGACTCATAGGACTGAGAGGATGCATAGGTCCTCTAGCACACATGGTATGACATCGCATTCCAAGACTGGAGATGTAGGGCAGACTTTAGGGGCCACTGGTTAGAGGACTAGCCTGCTTCAGTTACTAGTTTTTTGTGTGCTAGGTGCATTAGAATTTGGATGTAGGCAAGATCCATAGTAGGACCCACCATGGGTTCCATAGAATATAGGAGAACAGGCTCCAGAGCACAGTGATGAAGGAGGCGACGAGAGCTAAAATACATGGGGAGCAGACTAGATTTGGGCTCTGCTAAATACAAACTACATTTTTGATATGCCATATTTATTTTGGGTGTAAGTTCGAGGACCTACACACTTTGTAGCCTGTAGGCATTTTGATACACTCCCTATGTACTCTTTTGGACACATATATATATATATATATGACTTGATCATTTATGGCTCATTATGTGTATCGATATTTATTTTTGATTTTATGTTTATTTGATGCACATGGATGCAATGCTTATGTAGGGTTATGCATAGTGGCGAATATTCACCAATTGGCTGAATATTAGGGTTTTCAAAATTAAAAATTAGTGAATATGAGGACCCTCGATGTCGGCATATTTGCCTAAAATTTTTCAAGACCAATTTTTTCTTAGGGTCAATTTGCCACAATATATATCCAAACATAGACATATTTATACTCGTTGGAAATCTCAATTTAAGCTTGATCTAATGGTGGTGTTTTTATGAATTTAGAAGATTATTTAATAGGTCAAAAGTACCTCCAAATATTATCTTACATTTTAGGGCTTCAATACCTCAAATTTTGGTATGAAGATGCTCAATTTGATTTTCTTAGGATTCTCCATGATTCACCTTGATTTTGATTAGGATTTGACATTTGTTTACAAGTATATCTTGAGTCCAACCCCTTATGCATAACCCTGTGCTTATGTTGATGCTATGTTTATATGATGTGATGTATGGATGACATGCACTAGATAGCTATCTTATTTATGATGATGTTGATAAGATGTAGTGATCTAGATGATTAGATGTGCCATATATGATGTATGCATATGGATGCACTGTTTATTTTTAATGCATATTTGTTTTTGCTTTGTGGGCATGCGTTTATTTTTATGAAGTTATGGTATGCTATGCAATGTATAATAATGCATTATGTACATAATCGTAATCTAATGAGAATGAAACTATATGCTTTAATCACTTAAAACATAAGGAATGAATGTAAACTGTGTATATCAATTTTAAAATACGACACCACAAAATGTATAAGAATCATGTAAAATAATTGGTAATTCTCATTACAAGAACTTAATCAATTAATCACCCATATATGAAATGCATTAAAATGGATTGGTATAATGCTAATGAATGAATATGTCATTCTGTATATTTTTCTTTGCTACACTATATAGTTAGTGGCCATCTAAATATCATTTTTGATATTCATGTGGTATCTATCCTATATATTTGATTGTGCTTTGTAAAATGCATTCTGATAAATGGATGACTCTTTTCTATTTCCTTTTATTGATATTTTCACTTTTTTCTACTGTTATTTGATATTTTGTTGCTATGAGAGAACTTTTTGAGGTTTTTCATGAGACTCAAACACCGTAGTAGACTTCTCCAAAAATCACATACTACTGTACAATGTTTTTATTAGACAAGGCTTTTGCCGTGACAAACCCAACTATTCATTATCCCTACATGTGCATGCGATTATTTTTAGATAGACCATAAGCATACCACGTATGTCAGTCAAGACTCTTTCAATCCATATGTGAGATAGGGTGCCTCATACAATTGTACCATCCTTGTTTTAGCTTTGATTAGACTTATACAACTAGACAAACCTAGGCACCTAGAGCTAGCTCATATTGCAAATTGATCAGGGCTACCCCTCTAAAAGCATGCGAGACTCTTTCAACCCATTGGTGCGATTAGGGATCACCCAAAATAACTACTACTCTAGGAGCGGGCGGTACTCTTTCAACCCATTGCTGTGATCGGGGTTCACTCTATGGTTTTCAAGATGGTGAACAATCTAGGGATTCAAGTTCTCACCCCATTTTTTTTATATACTTGCCCATATGTAGTGATTCTTGTCACTAATTTTTTTTTACATTTCATTTACGCTTTACTTTGAGCAAGGGATTTTTATAGTGCTTTTGATTCACTATATTACTTGGGATTTTTAACTTTGACTTGTAAACTTTGAACTTTGACCTTTGAGATTTGAAAATTTTCCACTTTTGAACTTGAAATTTAACTTTGTATCTGTGTACGACAGAACTATTTGCAAGATAAGTAGGTAGTGAAACCCATCTCTCTAGATACCTAAGACCGCTTTTGTAGCTTTCATCATATCTTGTCTTAGCAGGAGTTTATATTATTTTGCTTAGTTACGGGATCCTGATATGTTGAAGCACTATCTCAACTAATGACCTCATCTATAAAACCAAAGTAAGCTTTCTACAATATCTAAAGAACCCACTAGGTATGTTTGAGTGTCTAGAAAACTTAATATACATAAATATTTCTCCACAACAGGTATCGTGTATAAATGCAATGAATTATTATAAATTCAAGGGTGCATGATTGAAACACAAACGTGTGACCGTTTGCAAGATTTTGATAGACACATTACACTCTACTGTGGAATGCAACGGATGACAAATACCTAAATGCAATATGATGAGGTGAATGCATGTATGAAAATGCAAACTACAAAAGCAAATATTTTTAGATTTTATGCTTTACCATTTTTTTTTGGAATTTTATATATTTTCAAATTTTTATGAATTTTTGAGCTTTCATATTTGACCAAACGATGATTATATATGCCTTTGGAGCTTTTTGGGGTTGACCAAGTGATTTTTAGAAATCCTTGGAGCTTTTTGGATTGACCAAAGGGCTTATAGACGCATTTGGAATCTTTTAGTTGACCAAACTCTCATCAAGAGAGCTTGGAGTCCTTTTAGGATGACCGAGAAGCTATAGGAACTCTCAGAGCCTTTGGGTTGACCAAGCAATTTTTTTTAGAAATCCTTGGTGCCTTTTTGGGATGATCGAGTGGCTTTAAGATGTCTTTGGATATTTTCCTGACATGACCAAATCACTCCAATGAGAGCTTGGAGCCTTTTGGGATGATTGAATAGTTTGGAAAAAACTCTTGGAGCCTTTGGGTTGACAAAGCAATTTTTTAGAAATCCTTGGTACCTTTTTTATTGACAAAAGGGCTTACAGATGCCTTTGGAGCCTTTTTTGCTACACTCTCTAACCATAGAACACCTTAATATGGATGATGTTGAGAGGTTCAGGCTCTTCAACACCCTCTAGAAACATCAGGTGATAGGTACCTAGACCAATATTTTCAGATATGATATAGGGTCCTAGCCAATTAGCCACAAATTTGTCTCGCATATCGGGTGGCAAATTAGAGTTTTGTTGGTTTTCTTTCAGCACAAGATCCCTAACTTCAAAGTCTCTTTGGTGGACTTTGATATTGTAAGTTCATTTTAATCACTCCTGATAGACATAGAGATGCTCCAAGGCATTCATGTGACGTTCATCCAGTAGCGTTAATTGATCTAGTCAAGCTTACCACATGGTGTCGTCATCGATGAACTCTTTCAATGCGATGCGTAGAATTGGAATTTCCAACTCTAAGGGCATAATGGCCTCAGTGCCATATACTAGTAAAAATGGATTTGCCCCTGTGGGATTCTGAATGCTAGTCCTATAAGCCCATAATGCAAGGGGTAGTTGTATATGCCAATCCTTGTGGTGTTCTTGCATTGTATTTTTCAAGATGGATACCATAGTCTTGTTTGAGACCTTAGCTTGCCCATTTGCCTACGAATAATATGGAGTTGCAAAACTATGTTTTATGCGGTACTTAGATTTTAAAGATCGCACAATTTTATTCTTAAAATAAATTCCATTATCCAAAACTATTTTGGATGGCATCCCAAAATGACTTATGATATGCTCCATTATTAACTCTCCTATGTGAGCTCCAGTGGTCGTTGTTAAGGGAATGGCTTCCACCCACTTTGTAAAATAATCAATAGCCATAATAATGAATGCACGTTGGCCTGATGACAGAGGAGAGATCTTGCCAATTAGATCAAACCCCCACTAAGCAAATGACCAAGCCACTTGGATGGGTTGTAGGTCCTGTGATAGCAAGTGTGTAAGATTAGCATGATGCTGACATTTGATGCATTTCTTGACATACACATTGCAATACTTCTCCATAGTGGGCCAATAATAACCCATTCGAAGGATGTGCTTGATTATGACCATGCCATTGAAATGGCCATCGCACGTACCGTCATGAGCCTTTGAAATTGCCCAAGATGACTCTTAAGGCTCAAGACAATGAAGGAGAACTCTATCGTAACTTTAGCGATACAAAATGTCTCCTATCAAGACATATTTAGTCACTTTATGTTTGAATGTGCATCTTACAGCATGTGAAAGTCCCTCCAGGACAAAACCAAATCTTAGGAAGTCTTGAATATGTGACATCCAATTATAATGAGCCTCATATTCAACTGCTAAGACAACTTGTACCCATTACGTATTTATCTTTGTAAATGCAGACTGGGAAACAACTTGATGGTGAATGGTGGTGCCACTCCCTGTAGGACTCTGAGAGGTTAAAGACCCCTAGGGTTCCCTCTTGAGAAAGTCTTCAACTTTGCAGAACCAATCAGCTTTTGGCTCCACACTAATCATGTTGATTGATTCTTTGTTATCAAAGGCTACACGCTCTGTTGTAGGATGCGAGAGCGTCTTGACGTGGATGGTAGTAAATTCAACATACAAATTTTGAGGGATTAAGAATCCCAAATATGCCATGGTGTCTATGAACCTATTTGACAAACGAGGGATTGCCTTGATGTCGTACCATTCCAGTTTAGCCAGATATGTGGCACCAAGATCTTTGTAGGCTTTTAGTATGGGACATCAAAATTGAAATAGTCCCTTCACTTGGTTAATTATGAGTAGGGAATCACCAAATATATTTAGTCTCTTGATATTCATGGTGATGACTGTATGGAGGCCCAAAAGTAGGGCTTCATATTCAACATTATTTTTGGTGCATGGGAAGTCTAGTTTGAATGACAATGGCATTGGAGCTCCTTGCGACGTGAAAACACTATCCCTGTGCTAGCTCCTTGCTTACATTTCAAACCATCAAATAATAGAGTCATATCAACATTGTTCTCTAGTTATTTGGGTTTGGGAGCTTTGGATACTACAAACACTACATCACCCAGAAGCTTGATTATTAGAGGCCTATTGTTGGATAGTGGTGCCTTAGCTAACTGATCTACTATGACCTATCCCTTAATGGAATTCTGGATTATGAATTCTAGATCAAATTTTGTCAATAGCATGATCCACTTTGCAGTACATGTATTATGATATGTCTTGCTCATCATATACTACAAAGGACTTTGTTTTGATATCACATATTTCGTATGACTCAACATGTAGTGCCGCAATTTCTTGGTAGCGAACACTACTGCTAAACATAGTTTTTCCATATATGCATATCCTAGCTCGTAACTCACCAAGGTTTGGCTAGTGTAATATATGGCTTGCTCTTTGCCTTGTACGTTCTTTTGGGCCAACATGGTCCCTAACACAAAGTCTATTGCCGATATATATAGCAGAAAATGCTCTTCTGGCCTTAGTGGAGCTAATACTGGACGTCGCCAGGTAATGCTTAATCTCAGTGAAAGCTACTTGGCAGTTCTCATCCCAATTTAATGGGACCCCCTTGTGTAGTAGTTGATTCATGGGTTGACATTTATCCGATAGTTGAGCGGTAAATCACTTTATGGATGCTATTTTGCCTTGAAGGCTTCTTAGTTAATATTTGTGGGAGGACGCATTTCTAAAATAGCCTTGACCTTCATTGGGTTGAATTCGATGCCTTGCTTTGAAATAATGAATCCTAAAAGCTTTCCTGAAGTTATGCTAAATACGCACTTCTTAGGATTCAATCTTACATTATGCTCGATAAGGCGATCAAAAAATTTCCTCAAGACCTCCGCATGATCGAAATGTAGTAATAACTTGGCTAGCAAATCATCAATGTAGTCCTCTAAGACCTTATGCATATAGTCATGAAAGATGTATGTCATAGCCCACTGATATGTGGCACCAATATTTTTAAGACCAAATGGCATAACTTTGTAGAAAAATGTTCCCCATGGCATTATAAATACGGTTTTGTGCTAATCTTCGAGCTTAATCAGAATTTGATTATAACCAGAAAAACCATCCATTAAGGAGAGCATTTTGTGACCTACAGTAGCATCTACTAGAGCATCGATATTGGGCAATAGAAATAAATATTTGGGTGTTGCCTTGTTGAGATCTCTAAAATTCATACAAATACGGATCCTTCCATCTGGTTTTCCTACAGGCACCATATTGGATACCCATTCTGGATAGTTGATGGAAATGACAAATTCTACATCCAAAATTTTTTGCAATTCATCTTTCACCATTAATGCTACTAATGGATGCATCTTTTTGATCTTCTGCTTGACCAGCTTCTTTGACAGATCTAGCGAAAGGTTATGGATAACCAATTTTGGATCTATACCTGACATGTCTTTGTATGTACATGTGAAAAGTTCAGGTCTCTCTTTCAATAGATGGATGATGTTGTCACGCTCATCTGGAGTGAGACTCTCTCCAAATTTTACCTTCCTTGGATTGGTGGGATCTTTACTAATATCCACATCGAAGGTTTCCTCTACTGACATATGTGACCCCTCCTCGAGCTGATGAGGCATAGGGATCAAATGGATGTCATCGACTAGGTTTATGGGTTCCTCGTTGGAAGCACCCTCAGCATTATAGACATCATAAGCACAACCTGGTGCAAAATGAAATGGTTGCAGCATTTCTTCATTCGAGAAGAAGTCTTTAGGCTCTACTAGTGAATCAACATGATCCCAATCAATAGCATCCATGTTTATATGCAATGGTTTGGATGGATATGCTGGATTTCAAAGCGGAATGGTCAAATCAATGGAGACCATGTTGATGGAATGGAATTGATCTCCAGGACCACACAGAATGAACTCTACATCATCTGTGTAGCTTTTGTACCCAAGATTTGGCTCAGATGGTATGGGGACGAACGGGTCCTCCTTGTGGGATGCCCAAAAAACTGGATCGTCCCTGTGCACTAACTACAAAATATGATCTCTCGACTCAAGTAGCTCAACATAAGTAGGCAGACAGGGAAATATCCTTTGATATTCCTCTTCTAGATTTACCCTTTCCCTAAGGCGATGATGGAGATTAATCTCTCAACGCAAGCCCACAACTATGATAGGTGGTGGACCCTGAGGTGGATTCTAATTACGTAGGTGATGAGGCCCCAAATAGGACATCTCAAATGAATCCTCATCATCATTAGCCAAATACAATCCTTCACTTCCCCCCATATGCAAGGGGTGATATGCCAGATGTGGCCCCATGTATCTGATTCTGTGGTCACCATCATCACTAACTGGATAATTAGATAGAACTACTTTATATATGAAACAAACATAAAAACTGGCTCTGCTTCCTCTTGAAAGTGATCAGTGTTAAGATACACTTCTTCTATAACATACTCTGACTTCGTAGATAATAGATGTAGCGGATATACAAGATTCAGATTGGTCATCTCATCTTCATCGCTATGATTGCTATTATGATCAGATCATTCTATCATGTCCACAAATATTGGGAGATTAGTTGGACGAGGCCTTAAGTAGGCCTGCTCTATCTCATCTTCATAATCACTATCAACTATGAAATGCTCTTGTATCTCATTTAATTGCTCTCTAGGTAGTAAATGGCATAGAAATTTTGGAACCACGAAGGCTCGGTTAATTTCATCCTCAAATTGATCATCATTTGAGGACTCACCATATGCATCATAACTCAGTCCACTTATTTCGGAGGTGAACTCCTCTCCATATTCACTACAAAGATCTCCTGAATTGAGATTTCCTAGAATGGCGGGGTTGTGCCCCTACATACCTGTATCGTTGGTTGTGGTATGGTTTTTATGACCTAGGTTGGCTCTGGGGTTCTACTTCGATAACTCTTCATGTTCAAGCTTTGGTCTCTCAATGGTGATTACTGACACCATTGGGTTGCTACTTAGAAGACTAGACATGTTAGGATGATATGGATTAAAATCCACTTCGTCCCCCAGACTCAGGTATAAATGATCCAATGATGCAGTGAGTAAATCATCATGTCCCTAAATATGTAATGCCAATCCAAACTTATCAGTTTCCAATTGATAACATAGTTCAAGAGGGGTTCTTCGTCCTTGTTCAAAAATACCAAGGCCATATCCATGCCAATGATAAAGCTCAAAAACATGCATGGTGTACTTTGGGTTAGAAAATTACCGAACGTTCACCGTGAACTATTCATCATCATCCACCTCCATGGGTGCTCGTGTTGGAACTTGATCCAACCCAACGTAGATGAAGTTTGTTTGGTTGGGTGGCTCACCCAATGGTACTATGGATCCAACTAGATATCGATGGGCCTTCGGTCGGCCCATGTCTTGTGCAATCTCTAAAATAGGACCAAAGGTCACATTTTGCATAAGATACTCACCTAGACCTGTATTGGCTAGGTGAACAGTCACCCGAGGTGTGGATGACCCTACTGATAATGTAGGATAAGTAGGCTAAGATGCCTCCTCGACTTGATATTGGGCTTCCTCCACCTCCATGGGAGTGGTAGCCTCAGTGACGACTAGTTCGGGTGCATTTTTACTTCTTTCCTGCCCAATTTTACCTTTAATTTCTTGTCATCCCGACACATTGTTGATGCACTCGGTCTTAGAGAAGTTGCAGTGGTATGTTTAGATCTGTTTGATACATATATCGATGGTTGAACATGCACCACCTGTTTACCTCTTGGAACCCTTACCAATGACATGGGCCATATGTCCAAGTGCATTGATGGGAGTACGAAGCCCCCTGGAAAATTTGCTAAGTTCACAAACTTGAATGGTTCTTCATTTGATGAAACCACGTGAACTTGTCCCTCATGTATATACTTGACACACTGATGCAATATCGAGGGAACACAACGCATTTCATGAATCCAAGGCCTCCCCAGTAGTATGTTATACTGCAAAGCACCCTCTATCATGTGACACATTACGATAATGGTCTTTAGTCCCACCTGAATATTTAGGACAATCGTGCCAACCATAGAGCATAGTGCATCGTTAAACGCTCTCAATGTAAAGGTGGTTGGTGATGAGTGATTTAGGCAATTTCAAATGGTACAATGCCTTAGTCATGATTATATTGATCGATGAACTAGTGTCAATCAAGACCCTTTTGAATGGCATGTGGTTAATACATGCAATGATATATAGTGGTGGGTCAGCCACGCTTGCAGAAACCATTTTCACTTCATGATCATAGAATTGGATCATTGGTTCCTGGCACTGTTGTGCATGCCCCACAAAGTTAGTGAACGCCTATGCGTCCTAGGACTGTACCTCAATGGACCTCAAGATATCCATAAGATTCTCCCTATGCCTAGGGGACTGCTGTATAAGCTCATATATCGACAACTTCATAGGAGTTGTCTGCAGGTTTTGAACTAGCCTGCTCCTAATGGTCACCACCAGTCTCGTTGGTGGACCTAGAATATTTTGTGTCTACCGTTGCTAGGGCATAGCTTATATTTGAATGAGAGACCAAGGTTGATTTGGTTGTTCATACTTCCCATGTTTGGTATTGATATTTACCATGCCAACGAACCCTTGGGTAGGTGGTTCGACTCTCACTTGATTGATGTGGCCAGTGTGGTTATGGGATGCCTCATGGTTTGGTAAAGGATTTGTAAAAATCCCCATGTTTTGGTTGTTTAGTGCCTAGGGATTTCTTGGTACCACAAGCTCTCCCTTTTCTATCATATTTTGCACAATATGTTTGAAAAACCAACATACCTCGATGTCATGGCCTTTCACTCTATGAAATATGCAAAATAGATCTTCTTGATAGTCTTTGGGATTTGGGCTGATTACAATCAACCATCTTGACTTCAGGTAATCTTATTGCCTTGGTCTCATAGAGCTGACAAAAAATCGATGTCAATGATTTCGTCAATGGCGTAAATATGTGAGGTGGACGTTACTCTTTGTTATTGCTCTTGTAGTTATTATTGCATTGGTCGTATTGCATAGGAGGAGGATGGGCTTGATAATATTGTTTCTTTTGCCCCTTATCCTCATTTTTGAGATTTAGTACCACCTGATTCACATGGGTCTGCTTACCCTGTTGCTTTGAGGTACTCTTCTTATATCCCTATTTATTGATTTTGAGCTTCAAGTTGCCTTCATGTACCTTTATGTCCTCAATTACCTTGGCTTGCACCAAAGATTCTTTGAATGTAGCATACTACTACAGCTGCAACAATAGCGAGATGTGCTTGGCACAACTCTTTGTAAACATTCGGGTTAATTCTATGGTAGGAATTGGAAATGACAACTTTGCCATTAATCTCCTCCACCTCTTCTCATACTATTTTATTGGCTCGTCGTCATGCTGAGCTAGCATAGCAAAATAGGAAAGGTTGGCCTGTTTCTTGATGCCAAAGGAATAACGTTCAATAAAGGCATCAGCTAATTGCTCAAAATTTGTTATACTATTTTTTTTAGCTGATTGAACCACTCTCAGGCTAGACTAGAGAGTTTCATGATAAATGTACATAATAATAGTGCATCATTGTTATCTATTTGGAAGCAAGCATCCAGAAAGTTCATGACATGTTCTTGCACCTCTTCATCACCCTTGAATTTTTCCAACCTGGGCATCTCAAAATGCTCAGGGTATGGGGGCATAGGCATCGAGGAATCTAAAGGTTCATTGTGAATTTTCCTTAGTGTCAGCTTTTGGACAACCGCACATTATTTCTCAATTGCTTTGACCTTCTTAGCCAAAGCTTTGTAAGCCTCAAAATAGAGAAAGTCCTCCTCTCGAAGTTGACATGGTGGTGGTATGGGAGGTACAATCTTCTTCTATCGAGGTGGAGGGCATTGCTCTTCCTCCTCCTCAGCTTAGGAACTCTCAAGATATTCATGTTTGTATCTGTTCCCCTCTTATTCCTCATAATGTTGTTGCCTCTGATTGTTGACAAAATGCAGTCACTCTATGTGATGGGTAATGATATGAGTGTGAACGCTTATGCGCTCATAGTGCATGTCAGCTTGCAAAAAAGCCTTTCTGTGAACTTTCTCTCTATGCTCATCCTAAGAATATAGGTTGGCCCTAGCCAACCTATCTTCCTACTCTACATGCTCCTTTTGGATGAGGATGCGCTCCTCGTGCAATTGCTGCTCATACAACCTCTATCTAGTAAGCCTTTGCACCTGAAGATCTTCATATTTAATACACTGCCTCTCTAGGCGAGCATCCTCCAATTAATATTGTAGGAGTTGGAATTTTTGTTCAAAGGCTAGTTGATATGATCTTTTGACTTGGTCAAGCGTAGGAGGAATTTGGTATGCTTAATATGTACGAGTGATCTTGTGGGTTCTGTACCCATCAAAATAATGTGTTGTACCTTTGCCTCTGTCTATGAATATGGCATCAGCATCATGTTGTGTCCTGTGCTACGTGCCACCATGCATGGATGGTGGACATGAGACATGAGGGTGCTTAGAAGCCTCTCCATGCTCTCTAGTAGTTCTAATGGTGCTCCTGCTATGCTCACTTGAAGCACGAGTAGGTGGAGTTGAAGGCTTGTAGCCTAGCTGCTCTAACACAATACCCAGACCATCTAGCTGTCTAGACCTCCACCTCTCATGGGGTGGTGTTCCATTAGCTCCCACCTTCGATATATCGATGGTGATCTTGCATGCTAGAGTAGGCATGGGAGTATGGGTAGACTTGCACTCAGCAGGGAGCCCGTCTACTTGCCCCTGAATGGGCGGATATCTATTCCTTCTATACTCAAAATGTGGGGGTATAGTACACCTTGTAGAATTAGTGTGAATGGGTACCAATCTCATCCCCTACACAACATACTCTTTGATCGATCCCATGGATGCACGTGTAATGCAGTCTCGGTAATGGCATCTAAGTGGAGCACCCTCAAGCTAAGAAGCTCCATGCTCTAATCTATGTCTAACAGAATGCACTAATTCTATTCTATCAAGGGTACACTCAATGGGATCCCCTTGTGTCGAGTTGTCTCCTCTAATGCTCTCCAAACAACATTCGGTTTGCTCATGTGGTTGAGGACTAGACGTGTATTTACAAATCAGTTGGGGCTTGGTCATTGGCTTTAGGATTGTGCCTTTGCTGACCACCCAATGTATCCACCATAGTGTACCTAATGTCTAGATGTATCTTTTATTATCAAACAAGGTATATAATGATGCTTATTTTTTTTTTTAATTTTAAAATGGGCCCTAAATTGTTTGATGTTGTTTCAAAATGTTTGTATCAGTATGATAAACTCTCGCATATTTTGCAAAATTGTTGGATTTTATTCTCAGTTTAATTGGCTTTCACCTATACACTCGTAGCTCGATAACTTGGCGATGAACTCCAAGTCACATAATCCAACCTATAATGTGTGGTAATGAAGCCCACACATGGTCAGGGAGCATAGGTCCTCCCAGATCCTCACCCATTTTCCCCCATTCAACGTTATACCTTTCGAATAAAGTACATGCAAATTTTCTAGGGTACGAAAGGTTCTTGAATGGTCTAGTAACAAAGGGTACGTAGTATTTGGGCCAACGAATAGAAATGACACCCATCGTCGTTGAACCCTACTAGTGGTTGGATATGAGGCCCAACTCACTAGCATTTAGTTGCATTTGGTGTGTGTGGTTCCTTTTACTTTGCATAAATACAAATACATAAAAGAGCATTCATATGATCATTCCCACATTATATGCATAAAAAGAAAAGACACATTTAAAATTCATAAAGGTATGCATGCTATGTCCTACATGATGTTATGACAATGTGATTACGATGACATGGCCTCTAATTAGGCCTCAAGAATGCAAAAGACCACTCAATTTTTATCAAGGTCACTTTATTCTAGGGCGGACTGCAATTAGAGGTTTGTTGTTCCTAGCAATGCCTTTCCAATGGAAGAAATGCGAAAGCAAACTAGGACTATTCATTCAGCATTTTATTTAGTGTACCTAATTTGCAATAAATTTAACGCTTACTATAAAAACATAGAGAAGAAAATATAGAACAAAGAATAAAAATAGAGCCTACCTCAGCTCCTAATCTGATGCCAAGTGGTTTCTCTATTGTTTGTTGCTTCTGCTGTAAACCACAACTCTGGTCTGTAGGATGCAGTGTGAATCATGGGTGAAAGCCGCAGGCCAACAAATAACTATAGCTGTTAGCTACAATTAGCACCTGAGATAAGAAAAATTTAAGAATGTCAGCACTCAGGGGCTACAAATGTGGAGTTCCACAATGATTTCCTTCTGACATAACCAAAAAGCATGCACCTATCTACTGTATTAGTCTATAGTCATCATAAAAGAGTAAAATCTTGACACATTGCATAAATTCAACAAAATGATATTTCTTGTATTGATTATGAATGAACCTTTGTTACAAATATGCCCTTCTTAGGGTTACTTGAATGCTGATACAGTCTATACAATTACCAATGCCCTCAATAGGGTAGGCGTATTAATATTTCCCTTTGACTAGTCACAAACTACCTTGGGGTGGAGTTGACCCCCTTCATCACGATGTGGAAGGATTATGATATAGACTCCTCTTGTACCTATCTTCCTACAATCAAGAAACAACAGCACATGATCTAAAATATAGATAGCCTCTCATGATGAGTCCCTTTAAGGAAACATACATGATAATGCCATTAAACTAACGATCAAGAAAACATAAAGAAAAACCTTTAAACTATACTAATTGAATCAATATTTATAATATAGCATAAAGGAGATAATTAGACAAATAATGCATGGATTAGATAACAAAATATAAGCATAAAGGTTCATAAAATATCCACAAATATCCTAATTAATGCAAAGCATAAACTATCTATTCTAAGCTAATTCCCACGGTCAGAATTCTTCTAAACTACAATTAAACCTAAGAAATGATTAATCTAACCTATTTAACTGGAAAAAAATGAAAAGAGTAAGGTGATCTATCACCTGTTGCAAACCGCAGCTCTGGTGAGCGGTCTGCACTGTGAACCGTGGATGACAGTCGTGGTTTGACCTCTGATAGATTTACCCTCAAAATTAGGGGCAGTGGGTTTTATCTCCTTGTCCAAATTGATGTTCAAAGGTCGCGTTCGTTGTCCTCAGACTGATTTGGCAGTCAATTCAATGTGAAGGACCTTTGTTTGCCTGAATTTGTACTTCTTGACTCTCCTAAGCACCTAGGGCATCCATAATGCAATTCATCATGAATATTGGCAAAAGGATCAGGGATTAAGTGAAATAGCTCTATCTCTTAGTATACTCAATTTGAGTGTACAATTCACCAGGGATTCACTGCTCAAATCTCCAATGCTTGCTTCTCTTATTCTCCCAATTTGGAGGGGGTATTTACAGCATGCCCCTAGGGCTAGGGGTGGCTTCATGGAGAAGCCAAGACCAAGAAGGGTGGTTAGAACAGTTGGGATGGAAGCCTTTGGAATCTTTCGTCCCTCAAATGCCTTCTTCTAGATCTTTTGGCCATTCCAACCAATTTGGCTCGAATGGAAGGCCTAACTGAACTTTAGTTAAGACTGTAGGTCACAGTTGCGGTGCATACTGTAGACCGCAGGTGTCAACCGTGGTTTAGACTGGAGATCGTAGGTCTGGGCTGCAGTTCTGACTGATTAGGCCAAAATGCCTAAATTGAGTGGTTAGAACCACTGCTCTATCTTGGAGTCTATCCAAGATCCTCCATATGGTCTTGTAGCATGTCCATATGAATAGTCACCCTCGACATGACGCATTTTAGGTGTCTACATTAGGAAGACATCATGATAGAAAGACAAAGTAATATAAACACTACCGAATAAATTAGCATTGCAACTAGAACATTTATATATCCAATTCTATTAAATCCTAAGGTAGATGCCCACATGAAAAACATCTCACCCTCTATATTGCTAAATTTTAGGGGAATCACATTGAAAGATCTAGACCAATCCTTGTTTGAATTCAAGGTACTTTGTCAAACCTATGACTATGAAAATGATAATAAAAATTTTTAAGGACTCAATTATGCATTGGTTGATGGGATTAGAACCAAATTCTATATAAATCTAGGAGGAAATGGAAAGCACATTTTTGACTAAATACCAATAATACTATAGGGTGAGGGACTAGAAAGATTAACTCTTTAGGATGAAATAATTAAATGAAAAATATTGGAATATTATCTTGATTGATTCTTGTTTGTCCATAGAAAGTGTGGAACTAGAATAGATCAAGAACTTAGCAAGACGATATTCCTTAAAGGTCTACAAAAGGATTTACAAGAAGCCTTAAATCTTGTGGGAAAAGGCGATGTAAACAAAATTGATTTTGCAAATATTGTAGAAGTCTATAGGAATTATTTGTGAACAAGGGTAGGAATTTGAATATACAATATTGATAAAAGTAACAATAATATAAAAGAGTTTATGGAGGAATTTACAAAGATCAAAATGGATATCTTAGTACACCACAATACAATGCTAGATGAAATGCAAGCAAAAAGTAAATCTAGTGAACCTCTAGCTATGTATTTCCCTAGGTGTAGGAATAAGCATGCACTCCAAGAATGTCCTCTAAATAATTTTCCATTTGTAGTATCTAGTAAAAGAGGTACTCTATAGATCATTGTGATCTTCTACTAGACATTAAGAATGCCATGGGGAAAAAAATCCAATCCATTAAATAGCTTAACCCATATCAAAATCAACAAGGCCCAAGAGCTTTAATGATTTGTATGCCTAACTCCTAGTTCATGTCTTGGTATATGCCACCCCCTACACAATAATGGGGTTAATACCCTTGGATCTCACCTCAATAATGGTCCACTCTAGGTTGGTCAAACCAACAATGGGCATCACATCCCACATCAGGCTATTGGAAACCACAACCTATGCAAAACCAAATGGGAATCTTAGCCCCGTATAATCAAATAGTACCAAGTGCAATTATAATTCCAAAACCAGCAACAAGCATTATTGCTTGGCCTCTCTAATGCCCCACAACAAACTCAATCAAAAGTTAAGGAATCTCAACTTCCTATGCAACATGTGGCAAAACCAAATAATAGTAGATAGGCAATACCTATCTATGCTATTGAAATTGAAGACACAATTAAAATAAATGTAATAGACTATGATAATATTCAACATCGATCAGGAAAAAAACTTCTTGATCGTTATCCATCCATTATTAAAAAGCTTCACAAAAATGATCCTCAACCACAAATGCCACCTTTTACTAAGTCTCCTCATCAAAATGATAAAAATCCTTAAGAAAATAATCCTTCAAGTTCTTCCCACCAAGCATCATATCTTAAGTGCCTCAAAACTAGAGAAGAACGTTATGAAAAACTGATTTACTAATGGTACTAAAATGTTTAAAAATTTTCAATCCCTTTACTACAAGCCATTAAAGATGTGCTTATTCTTAACAAGACTATTTAGAAATTGTACATTAAGAAACCTAAAAAATAAAGAAACCAATATCTTAAAATCATACAGGTGGATGGTAAATTAACAGACCTACTTGTTGGTAAACTTGGTCACCTAAATATAACAGTCTAGGTAGCCCAATAGTAATAGTTTTCATAGGCATTACTAAAATACCCAATGTATTAATTGATGTAGGAGCCACAATCAACATTATGACAAAAAACCTTTGGATAGACTATGTATATCAGATATACATACAACCTCCACCATTTTACAAATGGAAGATCAATTAATAGTGAAACCTAAAGGTATACTAGAAGATGTTCCAGTATCCATTGACTCATGGGAATACCCTATCAATTTCATGATTCTAAACCCTAGAGCCAATGTGAATGGTTATTCGTTAATCCTTGGTAGACCATGGCTTGCCACAATTGTTACATCCATTAACTATTAATCAAGAAATATGACCATATTAAATGGAGTAAATTCAAAGTGAATCTTATTATATCCTCTAGCTAAGCCTTCAATGGAATTCTCTGGTCAACTATGAATTGATGAACAAGATGAAGATAAAATCTCATTCTTAGCCATAATTACTATGAAAGACCATATTGAAGAATTGGATCCTTTAAAAATATTTGTTTTTTAGGATGAGACTATCTTAATAAGTCCTCTACATGAGTCCTATTTTGACAACAATAAAACTAGTGTTCATTGACTCTTTTGAAGAGACAAATTTGAAGAACCTGAATATTTATTATCCTTGCCTTTAGAAGAAAGTCAATTCAATATGGCACATGGTGAATAACAACACATTCTCTCTTCTCTTCCATGTCCTACAACAAACATCACTCATTTAGGAATTACCTTTAGTAAAAATTCTAGGATATTTCATTGCCTACTAGCTCATTAGTTTCCTACGAATTTATTTATGAATGAACTTAAAGGGATTAATTCAGTGCACTTGGGCACCAAAAAAATTGAAGTATAGCTAATTAAAGCACTAAACATCAATAGTTGGTTGTATAACAAACATGAAGTAAAATTGTTTGATGTGTCGAGCAACCATGCCAATGCTTTTGCACAAGTATATTGACATGAAGGGTATTCATCATGATATATGTACTCATCATATTTTTACCACTTATTCAAAACATGTTCGTCAACCACAACAAGTATATCATGCTTTGAGAGATATTGTGAAAATTAAATTTGAGAAACTTCTACAAGTAGGGTTTATTTTTCTAATTTTTTATAGTGAGTGGGTTTTACCACTCGTAATTGTTCCTAAGAAGAATGGTAAATTATGTGTGTGTGTGTGTGTTTTGATTATCATAAAATTAATAAGACCACATGTAAAGACCACTTTCCATTACCATTCATTTATCAGGTCCTTGACATAGTCATAAGAAAGAATTACCTCTCTTTCCTTAATGGATTTAGCAGTTATAATCAAATTATAGTATCACTAGAAGAGCAAGAAAAGACAACCTTCATGTGCCCTTGGGGAACAATTTCCTATTGTGTATTACCCTTAGGTATTTGCAATGCTCTTTCAACATTCAAGTGAGCAGTCCTTACCACTTTTGCTAATCTCATGAATAAATGTGTAGAAGTTTACATGGATGGTTTCACTGTGTATGTAGAGACTTTTGATGAAGCTCTCTATAAATTTGATAAAGTACTTGCTTGCTACAAGGTACATAATTTATCCCTAAAACATAAGAATTTTTTTATGTTTATGGATGAAGTAATTATTTTAGGACAACATATCTCATCTAAAGGCATAAAAGTAGATTCTAAGAAGATTCATATTATATCACAATTGTCTCCCCCTGAGACACAAACTGATTAAAAAGTTTCTCAGGGCATGCTAGTTACTATCGACAGTTTATCCAAGATTTCAGTAGAATCATAGCTCCTATTTTTTCTTTATTAGCTAAATATACTAAATTTAAATGGACACATACATGTCAACATGCATTTGAAACATTAAAATAAAAAATCACTTTCGCTCTTGTGTAACAAGGACCAAATTAGAAAATTCCATTTCATATTTACACAAATGCATCAAATGATGCAATAGGTGCATTCCTTGGTCAAGAAGAGAAATATGGGAAACACTATGGCATTTATTATATCGATAAAAAATAGGTAGAGCTGAAAAGAACTATATAACTACCAAATAAGAATTTTTTGTAGTAGTATATGTTATCAATAAATTTTGTCATTATATCATTGGGTATCAAGTGATTGTTCATACTGATCACATGGTATTAAAATACCTTATGAACAAACCCATCCTTAGTGGTAGGATTATTTTATGGTTACTATTAATCCAAGAATTGATATCACTATTGTTAATAAACCTAGTAAAGCTAACATGGTAGCTATTTTTTAATCAAGATTACATATTGTAGGTGATCATGAACTAGTAGAGGATAGCTTTTTAGACATACATAGTTTTGCGATATCAACATATTCTCCATGATTTGCATATATCACCAACTATTTAGCAACAAAAAAATTTCCTTCACATTTTTCTTCTTAAAAAAGAGACATTTAATTTGACAAATTTTCTTTTAAATGGATTACTGGTATATTATTTAAATATAAATCTGACTTTGTTTTACATAGGTGTATATGAAAAAATTAATTGTTGGATATCCTTTAGGCATGTCACAATGAACCTTCTCGAGGGCATTATTTTGCAAAAGAAACCATTCAAAAATTTCTTAGTGCAAAGCATTATTGGCCCTCAATCCATCGGTATGTCAAAATATGTTTGACATTGTGATTAGTGCCAAGTGGAGAATCCCACTACCATAGATGAGATACCTATCCAACCTCAAGTAGTTTTTGAGCCATTTGAGAAATGGGTGCTTGATTTTATTGGCCCCATTAATCTACCATCCTAGGAAAAACAACACATTTTGATTTGTACATATTATGTGACCAAGTGGACAAAGGTTCATTATTTCAAGTATGCTTGCAAATATAAAGTTATAAATTTCCTATATGGGCATACATTTCAAATATTTGATGCTCCTTGTACTATTGTGTTAGATAAGGGACCATAATTTATTTCTAGGATGGTACAAGTATTTATAGAATTCTACCAGGTAAATCATAATAAGGCATCTCCATACCATCCACAAGCCATTGAATAGGTGGAAGTTACTAAAAAAGATCTTGAAAGTATTTTGATGAAGATAGTAGCTTACCATAGAGCATATTAGATGAATAAGTTACCTGAGGCTATGTGGGCATATAATACCGCATTAAATTCATTCGTAGGGTTCATTCTATATGAGTTGGTATATGGTAAGAAGTTGATTCTTCTGACTAAGTTTAAGTTGTAAACACTTAGTACAACACTATAATTTGGCCTTTATTTTTTCGAGGCACAACAAGAAAGAGTCCTTAAGTTGAATTAAATAGATGAAATTTATCTAGAAGCACTTCATCACATAGAGACAATCTAGTAGCAAAGGAAAATTTGGTATTATAGTCACATAAGAACAACAAATACAAGCTTGATGACTAGGAACTCCTTTTTTATTCTCATTACCAATATTTTATCGACAAATTGCACATTAGATGGCTGGGACCATATGAGATAAAGTAAGTATCTGATAATGGTGCAATACAACTTCTGCTCATCGATGGTTCTAGATGTTACCTTTTAGTTAACAAGCATCACTTGTGCCTCTATAATAAACTAGTCACTAAATAGGAATTTTTAGCATACCTAAAGTCACAGTCTGATCTACGCATGGTGGCTGAGGCTTCCTCTTCCAATCCAAGTATTTATTAAGTTTTGTGTAGTAAAAAAAACTCGGTTATGAAAATACCTTATAGATTCAACTGAGGTAGAAGTTGGTTGAAAACCAAAAATGGTGACCCCTTCTATTTTTGAAAAAATATGTTGTGCTCTTTAAGTTGTCAATACTTCAAAAATGTATCCTGCAACCTTGTTCTTCATGATTACATGCTAAGAATTCATAGGATAAATATTTACAACCACTCTAAAGGAGCATCAAGCCATCTAAATAATGAGTAGTATATTTTTCTTTCACCCTTGTTTAGTTTTAATATTATGCATAATTACATCTAGTCCACATTATATTGCATCAGTATTAGGCACTCTTTGCTACTCCAATTTAGTATGTTGACGCTTTATACATATTTTGATGCTTAAAAAACATCAACTACTAAGGTAGAATCAAAACCATCTCTATCCCTACATAGTGTTGGATCCTTTTGACACCCAACTAGAACATTTTAGTTGCTATTGAAACCCTTCCCTCACACTTCTAGTGCCATGTGTCATATGTTATAGATTCAGTGCCCTTCCATAATAGACCTTTTATAAAAATAAAAAAGGAAGGGTTTAGTCTGATTACAAGGACATGTGGATGCATTAGGATAAGCTTCTCTTCTAACTACATAGGGAAGAACACGTTAGTGGTAGATATGTGAGCGACAAGAAGTTGTCAACCAAAATCACATGCAGCTCTTAGCATTGGTAATGATGGCTACCAAACCTAGGATTTAATATCGACATGCATCAAATTTGATGGCTAACATCACATGGAACATGTCAGCCAATAAGTTGTGAGGGAATTTATAGGTATTAATGTCTGACATGCATGCATTGGAAGAAGATATATTTACTAGCATGCATGCATTTATAACACAAATGGGTGATCATATGAGGCATAATGGGGGTACGTGTCTAGAATACAATGTAATGACTTCATTGCATAAAAATATCACAACACGTGGTTGTCATTTTTGATGACCATCGCTTTAAATGCATATACATCATATTATCATATTTTGGAGCATGTATCAATAACTTTTTGGTCTTCCAAATGTTTGCTTGGAACCTCACGATATTCCATGTATTCACAGGTCGTTGTCAACCATTACTACCTAATGCATGTGACTCTAGCTTTGGGACATGTGTCGACTTGCTAACCAAGAGCATCAATAAGGTAATAGGAAACTACATCGACATCTTCTAGTAAATTTAAAGGTTGTGGTATATTGGAAATAAATAAAGTATCTAAACCTATTACATTCTAGAACCTCATGCTCTATATAGCTTTGGGGAAACATAGCATCCAAATACATCAAGATTTGGTTTATCATCTTTTTCCTTTGTGCTTTGCAATTGCAACTAGATTCTACACCTAAAAGTACCTATTCTGAGTAGGTAGATGGAATTCTCTATCAACCTATGAGCTAAACCTATAGGATTATTTTAATTCCAATTATTTCCATGGGAAAAAAGAAGTCACATCCAAATAATCTCGCAAAACTTCTCCAATATTAAGTGGTAGAAATTTTAGCAGAGTTGGATGGATGCATTTTTTTAAATGTTTGATGAGCATAATGAGTAGTTGTTAAAATAATTTTCCCTAAAATTTCATGAGGGCATTGCAACGATCAAGGGCATTACATTTAGGATAATAGAATTAACCCTCGATCAAATCTCAATGCTCCCTTACACTGGGCATAAATTTGTCAAGACAGATGTTCCAATCATAAAATTGTTCAAAGTTTTCAAGGCACTATATGAGGATCCCTTGCCTATTTATGAAATGAGTAGATGTGTGTGCAAGGGACTAAAATGTATAAATTTAATGCAATGCTAGGACACTGTGTATTTTTAGGTAATTAAGTATGCTACCTCTGATGGTCAATATGCCATTATTTTTAGACCATATTTGAATATTTTAATGGACCTACAATATGGAGCTCAAAACCCTAAATTATAGTTAAATTTTACATACTATATCCATTTAATCTTGCATGAAATGGATAAAAATACCAGAAATGAAAAGGCTCTTTAAATCATCATTGGTTGTTAAATTTGATTTTCAGAAGTTATTTTACTGGGGCTAAAGTAGGAGAGCAATATTGACAATAATTTCTTAGCCATTGAATTCATGTAAGTCTACCTAGGGAGGTAGATCAAGGTCCCTCTATCATAGTAGGTCCTAGCAATAGTAGAAGGTATTCTAGGTATATGGAACCAAACAACTATACAATGGATGAGTAGGCTACTCTAGTACCTAAGACATTTGAGGCTACCCGATAGAGCTAAAAGTAGACCTAACCTATCATTTCAATAATTCCATATACACCCATCCAAACAGAACCAAAACCAAGATCTTCTAGGGCTAATAGAAGGGTCAATCACAGAGCAATATCCATAACTCCAAAATAACAACTGATATTGAGACAAACAAAATCAACACCAAGATCTTCTAGGGCCCATGAACGATAAAAAATACATGCCAATGATTATAAGCAACAATAACGAAGAGTTTTTAGCACCTCATGATAAAGAGCAATAGTTCATACCTAGTGATAAAGAAACAAAAGGGCAGCAACAAGATACCTTTCCAACAACTACAAGTCAAGAAGAAGAAAACAAGGCTAAAATAAGGGACCATGATGAATTATACCTAGAAAATACCAAGGTAATAAGTAAAACCTTGTAGGAAGAATTGGAGGATGCAAAAAAATCGATACAAGACAAAGATAGGCCTATAACACAACTTTTATAGAAAATAAATTACTTGAGGAAGTAGGGTATCCAACCTTAGGAGGTGATGCAAACTACATTGAAAGCTAAGGAAACTACAACCATTTTGTAGAAATTACACCCTAGAACAGATGTAGCTAAGAAAATACTAGAACAAATAAATTTGATGCTAGAAACATAGGGTAGAGCACTAGAACAAATAGAGACAACGATGAATACTTTGAGCAAGGTATGTAGACTAAACCTTTGGAAGGCCTAAGGCTAGTAGTGGTTATTCCTCAAAGCATGGTTACATTGGACACCCATAATGTAGCACTTGTAATGGATGAAATGGCACCATTATCTCAAGGAGAGGATTAAAATATTCAATGCCTTTGAAGAAAAGAATAGGAACCAAACTAAGGAAGTGACTGATATACAAGAAAATATCAAGGACATATAAAATTAGAAAAAAATTACTTGAATGCAACCAACCAACTCGAGTCTACAATCTATTTTTGAGAGAATAATATTTCTAGTGGTAGCTTATAAGACTAAGTTTAGGGTTTCCCTATGAGTTTTTCTTTATCATATAATTTATTTTTATATATATGGAAATTCCAACTAAGCAAAAGTATTTATTGTGAGTTTTACTTGCACAAATATATGTTTCCATAGGGGGCATAATTCCACCCCAACATCTATGTTGAGGATGTCCAATTAATGGCATTTGCATTCCTTATTAGGAATAAAACACACCATTAGAATAAAATAGAAAATCATATACTAAGGAGATAACAACTAGATTGCTCTTGCAATTTTATCACCCGTGCCCAAGTGATATAATCTTCAACACTTCAATTTGATGAATAATGTGTGCATAAGGTAACAACATGGGATCCATATGTAACAGTGCATAAAATAAGTTAGAGAGTGCTATGACAAACATTTAGAGGAGGTCAAGATAGCCTATTGGAAAATATGGACATAAATGATTGATACATTAAGAAAAAAAGAATCAATCTCTTCTCTAAAACTTATAAAACTTAGTACGGTCTCATAAGAGATCCTTAGCTACAATTGAAGTATTTTTACTCTTGGGAATCAATGGATAGGGTTGATATTCATACCACATAACATCACATCCCCTTGCCCTTGGTTTGGTGAGATTCCATCATTTGCACATTGGTTAGCTGAGATCAGAGAACATAGTAATTACCATCCAAAAGTAAAGTGTTTTTGGTAAGAGCTTGATCAAGAATATGATATGAGTGTAGAACTTGAAGAGGAAAATGCATGAGTACATGCATCACCCTAATATAAGAAGGAAGTGATGAGGCCTAAAAATATCACATCCGATACAACAAAGTAACACTACCTAATCCTTAAATGTGTTGATTAATTATGGACTAGGTTAGGTCCGAGGTGTAGACCAATTGGTTCATACAAACCCATAAGGGGGTAGAGGTCCAAGGTTCAAATCTTGGGCCTCGTCGGACTGAACGCTTGTCCCTTTCCTGGTGCTTTCAGCAGCGTAAAAGGTTTAAAATGATTGTGGCATGGTGGTTATAGGGGTGGAATGTGCGAAGATCTATGTGGCGGCTTCTAGGGCGGACAATGCAAAATACTGTGGCAGCCATAAAAGTCGGAAAGCCTACCCGGATTCATGGCGGCTACCGATTCCACCATGTAAATTCAAAAAAAAAATTATGGACTAGGTTGTAGTTTGCTTTGATATTGTGACTAAAGTATGGTGAATAAGAAGATACATTACTAATATTACTTAGGTTTTATGTAATATTAGGGTTAAAATTATAAATATTTGGTAGCAAATTGATGATATTTTTGTCTTGGATAGAGCACTAATACTTTGCAATTTTGAGGAATATGTTTTGGAGCAATCATGTAAGGTGTTGAGAAGTAATGACACTATAAATTTTTAGAATTCCTAGGCATTGGAACATGTTATTATAGTACTATAACATATCAATCAAGCATCAAAACATAGTAAAGAGATACCAGAACATGATAGGCTAGTGTAAGTCATAACAAAACAACATGAACCATGATAAAATAGTACCAAAATGTGATAGAATGGCATATAACATGATGAGATAGCTCAAACCACAAAGGAATAACTCAAGGCATGATATGGCAACTTCAACTTAGAATATAGCCATGAGTTGAGTAATGGTATATGCGACAATAAGCACATCTACTGAGAAATATACCTAAACCTTCAATTGTAGATAATGATGTAGAAAAAAATTATCAATTTTTTGAGAGCAAGGCTCCTCTAAAAATTGTCTCAATTTTATCACGTATAAAATTCATCCAAATTAATATCAGTTTCTAAAAAACTAGAAATGCTTTCTAAAAATATATTGTTAGTTTTTAAAGTCATAGAGAAGCATCCCAAATTATTTTGTTAGTTCCTAAAATCATGGAAATGCACCCAAGAAAAGGAATAGTAGTTAAAAAGGGCATCCTTGTATTTATATGCATTAGAAAGAGATTATGGGTAATGAAAAATAGAGGATGCATTTTGTAATAATGTATCTCTTGAATAAACAATCATTTATGCTCCTTTTAGTTTATTTGTCTCTTATTATTATTAGTTGATTGTTTTGAGTTGAAATTATTTCCATTGGGCAAAGGTGTATGGGCCCACTCCCTAGCTTAGTGGAAAGTTTGATTTATCATATTTAGGTATGCATAATCTATAATATTGAATATTATTACTTGATTATTTAGTGCATTATTTGTTTAATAATTGAACATATAGTATTATTTCATTTATTCTCCTAGGATAGTTTTTATGCAGCTGCAAAAATAGATTATGTATTTTATATTCATGAGTTAACTTTTACAAGTATATTTTTGTTTATGTATTGATTTTATTTTAATTGTGCAAATGTGTTAATTTATGAAAAGATGTGAATTTTTTTTTAGTGCTATTCTATTTTTTTGTAAGTACTTTAATTTTTGAAAGTGTGCTTTTATTCATGTAAGTGTGTTTTAGTCTCCTATTAGGCAAGTGTGTAGTTTGGAAAACCTTAGGAGACCCTATACCAACACTAGCTTCTTCTCTCTAGTGCATATAGCCAACGAACTCTACCTTGGAATATATGACATTAATTGAGTATTATTCTATTTTTCGTAAGCGTTTTAATTTTAGAAAGTGTGCTTTTATGTATTAATATTCTTTTAATTGTGCAAATGTGTTAATTTATGAAAATGTGTGAATTTTTATTGAGTGTTATTCTATTTTTGTAAGTGATTTAATTTTTGAAAGTGTGATTTTTTAATGTATGTGTGTTTCAATATCCTATTATGCAAGTGTGTAGTTTAGAAAACCTTAGGAGACCTTACACCAACACTAACTTCTTCTCTGTAGTACATATAGCCAACGAACTCTGCATTAACATCACTCACCAAATATATTTACTATTATTATTAATATATTTATAAAAAAATAAGTTTGTGTAAGCTTCCTTAAATTTGTGGCATTAATATTTAATATAACAATAAACATTATATTTATATTCATGTGTCATAGAATATTGATAACCCTTGTACTTGTCTTCATGTTAGTATGATGATGTTAACCCTCCTACTCATATTTTTATTCCATGAGACAACAACCTATACACTCATCTTTTTCATCTATGTCATGATGACAATCCCTACAAATGATATCCACATGATGATATTGATTCTCACATACATATCCATGTGAAAATGTTGATCTTAATATTTATCTTATTTGGAATAAAATCCTCACCCTTCATATGTTGAATTATCATATTTCCTTCATCTTGGATGGATGATCTAGTATTTTATGGAACTATGTTAGATACATGGGTATTGGATAAACATGTGTCAAATAGTTTGATGTTAGATCAATTGTGTAAGTCATTCATATGTTGGATGATTTGGTGCTAGATGATCCATTTATAAATCATTGGTCCTAAATAACACTTTTTATTCTTGTTTCAAATAGTCTTTATCACCCTATGTTATTCTATTTAGGGAAAAAATATAGATCACTTGGGCAGTATAAATTTAGAGATCATTAAATTGAAATTCCTAGTTACCAGTGACATGAACCCGAATGACATAGATATAAATGCTATGAACTCAAAAAACTTGATCTCATCTAATAACATGTTATTCAAATTGGTCCTTGATAGTCAATATTAGATAACCCTCCTATTTATCCTTTCAATAACCATTTAAATCTAGTGAGTATTATTATGGATGACAAAATGATGTATTCCTCAAAAGATATGAATTTTGATGACCTTGTGCTATATGGATAGGTTCTAAAAAACTATATACTATATGGGTTCATAACAAATAAATTGATCATAAATGTTCTAGTATCAAATGACTTGGTCCTAGATAACTATTTTTTATATAATTAGGTGAGTTCTTCTTATATTACTATATTAAAACCATTTAAAGAGTCATGCTTTAGTAAAACCTATAATAAATTCATCAGATGATTCTATCCTAGATTATTTTGGAGAGGTTAAAATAAAAATGTATCCATACTTAATCTTATCAAATTTTTTTGTAGTTATCCAATGACATTGAAATCTAACTTGTGATAATGTTTGGCTCATAAATATACCACTAGTATTCAACTACTATGAATTCTAATATAAGAAAAGTAGGGTTTTATTAGAGTTCCAAGGAGTATGATGTCAATTCCATCACAACTTGTAGGCTTTGGTGCCTATGAGGATTCCTCACTAGACTAGTCAACACCAAGGAAAACTATGGTACCATGATTTCTTTGGTACTAACCCAATTGATAACTATGCATAGAAGATGACAATTATAGGTGCTAATGCTATGTTCCATAATCTAGCCTCAAAACAATAGAGGATATTATAATGTTAGATGATTGACACCTCTTCACATTGGACCAATTCAGCCACTTGTACATTTTTAAATTGACATCATTCATAAAGGAAGCTAAAGAGGAAGTTCACGAACTATTTTTAAGACTACTTAAAAATCTAAACAGTTCATCTTCTAATTGATTTTTCAACTCATTTATAGATCTTGTATAAAGCTTAGTTTTGGAACTCCTTTCTATATCCTTAAGTCTTCTCTATTTTTCTTGTTCTCTCTTCCCTCTTCTCTTCTTACACTTCTCTATAGGCTATTATTTCCACACTAGCAAAACAAAGTTCCCTATACCCTATATTGTTGTACCCATATATTAATTATTGTATAGTTCATATTTATTAAAAGAGTCTTATATTCTATTGCGCATTTGCATCATCATCTATATATATGTTTATTGTTCTATGTAACATATATTTCTTTAGTAGTAATGAAAAGGAAAACATTCTTATGGGTTATTTACTATTCATTGATTTCCTCCATTTCACCCATGTTCTTCATAGTCATCCTTGTCTATAGAAGAACATTCTTGTAAGATCTATCACTATATTTACATCATATTTGCTTTTGGAATAAGAAGGCATCACACCAAGTTTTGAGTTTGAATACCATGAAACACATTCTCCATATAAATGAATGTAAAAATTGGATAAATTGACCATACCATCAAATACCAAGATACAAGACATCAAGAAGATGATTTAAGATGCCATGTACAAATAGAGGAACACAATTATTGGGTGGTTCCAAGATATCATGATCAATATGGAATATTGTATATGCACACCCCTCTAATAGTATAGACTAGCATTAGCATTTTAGTCTTCTTAGGATGGATCAATTCTAAAGAGTTGTACACTTGGATTCAATAGCTTAAGATCTACTACATTGCTAATAAATATGTAGAGTCTAATAAGAATGCATTTGTGATCACAAGGATTTCAAAGTTTGCATGTCTATTGGTGGTAAACCATTAGCAATAGGTTCATAGAGGAGGTAATATAAGTTACCTCATGGAGATATTTATTCAAGTTGGTGAATAAAAGTTTATATCCCCTACACTACTATGAATATGAATACATGCACTATTAGCAATTATGTCAATGCAAATACCAAACTATTGAGTAATACACTAATGATTTAAATGAGATTCTTAGTTGCCTATGCATCAAAAATGATGAGAAGCATTAACTAATCAAATATGTTAATGGGATATAATACCATATTTTCTCAAATATGGAATTATTTCTAGTGGGATATTTGGTGCAGACATTCCTATTCATATCAAAGTTGGAAGGGAGGTCATGAGATAAATAAAAGGTCTTAAAATTATACCATATAAAACATGAACACCAAATCATCAATACCAATTGCATAACTTTCTACAAATTCAATGCCCAAGGGACCCACAATTCCATATAATCTCAAAACACTTGTAGCATAGTAAAATGATAAATAGAAAGTAAATGAATAATGTATCCATTATAAGATTCACATTCATTGTTGTGTTTAGTGTTAGGTGTAGCTAAAAATACTTGTGGTAAATTCAAAGGAGCATGATTATTCATCCTCATCAAATAGATAATAAGAGGTATGGATCACATGATTGAATGCAAATGCTCGATAGATAGGACAATAGACCTCTTTAAAGAATAAAAGTGTCTATTTCACATCCATAACTAGGTAAGGGCACGTCACTCCAAATCATCATTAATATTTGAAACAAAAAAACATCATTGCATGAGATGTAGTCAAGCACCCTGAATTCCAAATCATGAGGCATCCTCATCCTTATTCTCTAGGTGGGATTCATCTAGGTAAAGGCAAAGAGGTTCAATGAAAGTGAACCCTTGCATATGGTATCAAACTAATATGTGACATAACCCAGTGATGTGGTATCATTAAGTCTATAATTTCATACTCGGAATAACTTGCTCTTTAATTGTAAAATGACCTATCAAGCCTATCCATAGTAATTTTTTGGTATTAGAAGGATAATGTACAAAATTTTGGAGTATCTCTTATCAAAATAGGCATTTATGGTTTCTATAATGCAATATGAAAATATTTTCTAACATTATTAGGAGTTTTGTTTTGCTTATTGGTTTCCCTAGGATCCATGACCATGATAAGAACACCCTTACCATGCCAACTATAGACTACTCAACAAAATCTCAAAAAAATGGATGCCCTACTTTATTCATACTAATGTCTTTTAGGATCCTAACAAAATCCCACTGTATTTCTCAATGAATCATTAGATCAGTTTAATCCCTAGATTAATGCTCTCAAATAGCCTATTGTATCATCAATTAGTCTAGGATAATAATGGGCTTAATGCCCATGTATTTACTAGAAGGATGGGACTTAATGCCTATATATTTACTAAAGGGTGCTCAATAAGATAATTCTGAATAATATATATCTATCATTACACATTGATAACCTATTGGACTAGCTCTAAAGGAATTAAAAATTTGACAAGGTCAACCTCAAATCAAGTTATTGTTAGGTACATATTAACCCTTTGACATATGGTATATGACATTTAAGACTAGAGAAATATTGTATGAATGTTTGGTTACTCTTTTTGGATTTAAAAATACCCTAACAACATTCATGCAATTAATGAAAAATATTCTATGTTCATTCATGGAATCTTTTTTATTGTTTACTTGGATGACATCTTGTTGTTCAACAAGACATAGGAAGAACTTATAGCATGTGTGCTAAGTTTTGGATACTTTACACCAACATAATATTCAAGTAAAACTAGGTAAGTGTACATTTGGCTTTACATAGATCTTGTACCTACAAAACATCATTAACAAGTAAGGGATACATGTTGATCTAGAGAAGATAATTTTCATTTAAGAATGAACAACACATAACAAAGGTTAAAGTATTTCTTGGCCTTAACAATTTCTACCATAAGTTTTTCATAGGTTTCTCACAAGTATTATAGCCTTTGAACTAGGTCATGCATGGGAAGATGAAGTTTTCATTAGGCTTCAAAATAGTAGGTGTTTGAGGAAATAAAGTAGTGACTCTACTTAGTTCCAATACTAGCCATGTCAAACATAACTCAAGTTTTAAAGATCGAGATATATGTATATAAGTACATACTTGGTACCTTTATAATATAGAATGGATATCAAGTGGCATACAACATTGAGACACTAACTAATACAACTCGTTGTTATGCTGTATATGAGAAGGAGTTATACTCCATTGTTCAAATTTTATGATAGTGACACTACTACATCATGGATAAGGATACCATTGTTCACGTAGACTATAAGCCTTCATAATTTCTTCATTCCTACAGAAATGTAGAAAACATTAGGTATATGACATGGATAACTTACCTACAGTAGTTCTAGCTTGTTATCAAACATTGTAAGAGAAACAAGAATCAGACAATAGACTATATAAGTTATTCGTTTGTATAAATAATACTATTCATTCTCATTAACAAAGTACATGGATCCAATGATAGATAATTATTGTACCTCTTCAGCATAGACTTTGCTAATATCCACCATCAACGAACAAAATTCAAGTCAGTGCAAGATCACCATATTCAAAATGGGTTTTTGCACCATCACGAAAAGCCATATATACCATCCAATACATGATGCCATCTATTTATTTAAGAGGTACACCATTCAAAGGTAGTTGGGTACTTTGGTTTTAAAAATATACTTGTGGTACTACAATTGATCTTTCATTGACCACACATGCACCAAGAGATAGAGCTCTATATTTTTTCATGTGCCCTATGTAGTATTGCAAAATCCACAAATATAAAAACATGGCTTTATTGACCATTACAAGTTTCATGTAGACTTTGGGAATCCACCAGCATGAATTTTTTCTTAGGGTTGTCAACCACTAAGCACCAACATAGGTATGTGTTAATGGTCATGGATAGGTTCCACAAGATGGATATCATAACATTATGTAACAATATCATTAACCTTATGGATATCATTTGATTTTTATTTTAGTAGATTGAGGTTTAGTTTTTCCTACATGACTTGATTGTATTATACAAGAACATCAAGTTTTTGAGCAACTATTGCCATCATCTGTAGAACCTCTTGGACATCAAGATCCAACATTATACTACATTTCATCCATAAATTAATGGGAAAATAAAGTTGGTCAATAGAATGGTCATGTATTTGCTTAGGATATACAACCACAACCACCCTTGCACATGGGATGAGAATCCACCTTACATCTAACATTCCTTTAATAGTGGTATTCACACCTCTATAAGTCATTCTCCATTTTAAGAACCTTTGATTTTTCATTCTAGTACCCTAATGGGCATGTCTTTTCATATATTTCCTAATGTCTTAACTTCAACTTAAGGCAAAGAGACATACAAGCCTGAGAAACTTCTATAATAGGTGTAAAACATTCAAACTCAGGTATAACGAATTTATAGTGATATGAATAAAAATACAAATATTGTCATGATCATAACGGAAAGTCATTAATATTTTTAGGTTGTAAATAAGTTTTAATTCCATGTGAAGAAAAAATTCTTCTCCTTCCCACACTAGAAGATTATACCACTATAATATAGTCCTACCATTAAATGTTAGGCAGGTGAGAACTCCTTTTCCCTTGACTTTCCACCTTACTTGGGAATACATCTAGTTTTCTATATTGAACTTTCAAACCATACTTTCCTTCCTTCATAAAGCCTATGATAATATAATATATGATAGACTTAGATCTAGCTCAATTGGAAAAGGAAAAGTGGTACATGCTTGAAAAATTATCTTTTTTCATAGCTAGAGGTTGATGCAACGGGGAGCATTGTTTTCCAAGGAAAATGAATGCATTGAACAAAGCATAGGTTTATTGTAGTTCCATAGATTATGATGTCAATGTCATAACAACTTGAAGACCTTAGTGCCTCTCTAGACTCTTCACTAAAAATTTCAATGCTTAGCCATACTATAACACTATGAATTATTTAGTACCAACCCCATTAACACCAATGCATAGAAGATTATAAACCATTAACACTAACCCATATATCATCTTCTAACTTTAGAGTAACAAAGGTTCTTGTAAATATAAATACTTGACACCTCTATGCAACACACCAAATCAACCATCTATACATCCTTAAATTGACACCATTCACATAGGAAATTGAAGAAGCAATTAACAAACTATTTCTAGAACTATTTCTTAATTAGTTGATATCTATTGGGATTCATCTTTTAATTGACTTGCAACTCATACAAATATTGTATCTAGCTTAATATGAGAATTCTTTTCTATATCCTTCATTCTTTTTAGTATCCCTTCCATCTCCTCCTCCTATACTTCTCTATAGGCTATTCTTGCCACATTAATGAAATATCGTTTCCTACACCATATAGTGTTCCATCCTTGTATTAAACATTTGTATAATTATTTTATATTTATCATATATCCTTATCTTCTATATTATATTTATATTATTTTTTATAATTATGTTTATAATAATAATTTAGATACATAGGGGAGTTGGTTACAACCACACTATTTTTTAGTAATTGTCAAGTGCAAGGTTTAAAATACAAGGGTTGCTCCCAAAAAACTATTCCAACTCGTTTTTGTTGACCTGACGTGACGATATTTGTATCATCGCCATTAATTTGATGCGCACTTAGAGGATTCAAAGCAGACTGCTACCTTTGCAAATTGGCACCCCCAAGGCTTGAACCCGTCTCTTATTAGTAAGTACATGGCCAAACAAGCAACTACCAATCCACCTAGCCCTTAGGATCTATTATGTTTATTGTTATATATAAGGTACACACTAAACATACAAACATAGATCTCAAAACACTATAAACTATTTTTCAAAGGATCATAAATAACTATATAATCTAACATAATAACTTGACTGCTACCAACCGATCTATTTTTTTTTGAGTTAGATCTCATCTTAAATCTGATACAACCTTCATGTGCAACATCCCCATAGAAAACAATTCAAAAAATAAAAAAAATCAAGGAGCTTCTTACTAAAACAGGAAAAAGGCAATGTTTGAAAACATGTCCTTATTTTCTCCCAAGGACTAGGTGGATTGGGAAGTACTTGTCTGTCAAGCACTTACGAAGAAGACACTCAAGTTCAAACCTCGGAGGCAGGTTGTTTGCAAAGGTAGTAGTCTGATTTGAATCCTCTTAGTGCGTATCAAAACAACCATGATGGTACAAATATTGAGTGATTGGTGGTCCATTTTACCGTTAGGTCAACAAAAATGAAATGAAATAAATTTGGTGGGAGAAACGCCTATGGTTTAAACCCTACGCTTATCTGATTTTTAAAATTATGTGGTTGTAACCAACTCTCTTATGTAACCAAAAAAAAACATACCTATTTCAACCAAAAAAGAAGAAAGAAA
Organism: Wollemia nobilis; assembly: GCA_028583015.1. Classification (NCBI taxonomy): domain Eukaryota; kingdom Viridiplantae; phylum Streptophyta; class Pinopsida; order Araucariales; family Araucariaceae; genus Wollemia; species Wollemia nobilis. Next base: position 290,059 of record JAQPPZ010003263.1, on the reverse strand, counting down.
GAAAACGTGTCCCTATTTCAACCGGAGATACCTTGAATGGCTAACTTCCAAACGATTTAGGCTCCTGTTCTTTTTTGGAGCTAAATCCCCATTTTTGGACCATGGCATTTCGCTCGTTTTGAGGCGTAAAATCCCTTTCATGCGCTCTGATGTTTTCGTCAGTGAGACCCATCGACGAATGGCAGCTGAAGCTCTCGCTTTTAAATTACCTCCATGATTCCATGGCTCTCATCCTCGACAACGGGGACTTGACTGTGGAAAAATACAAGGACCTAAAGAAACGAAAGCGATTCGTAGCCATACAGATCAAGACACAAAAATTTTACAAGTTTAAGTTAAAAATGTTTAAGAAGATCCGTTTGCAACCATTCAATAAGTTTAAGTTACAAATGTTCTAGAAGAAATTCTATAAGATGCTTAGGATGCAATTGTTATCATTCTAAATGTTGTGACAATAAAGTTAGAATATAGAGGGCAACAAAAGCTTTTACAGAGTGTTCCAACAATATTGGATGATTTTGTTTATCAATATGAGAGTCTCTCAACTTAACAATGCATGAAAAATATGTGATAAACATTTTGAAAGAGGTTCTCTTGTAAAACAAGCTCAAATCCTTGGAAAATTAATTTAATATAATAAATTGAGAGCAAGTTTTTAGTTGTTAGGACTTGACACTAGGCATTCAACCCATAGAAAGGAAAAAGCAAGAGCAAAGATGAAAAAAGTATTACATGTGTGATGATGTCAATAGGTGGTAGAGCATGTAAAATTGATAGAAATATGATGTGACTATCTATTGGGAGGGTAGCTATGAGTATTAGGAGGGTGGTGATAGTATGATGATAGGTTATGAGATGGTTAGGCGTACAATTAAGTAGCTCAAGTTAGCATATCCAGAACACAAAGAAGGAAGAAACAGAGGGGAAAAATAGAAGAAAGCAATTTCCAAGATAATTGGCCATTGCTCATAAATTCCTCATAAGCACAAATTATGGGATAACATAAATTAAAAAAATGTAGCTTTTGGATTGAAGAAAGTAAAAAATCATAATGAATAAATATGCATTAAAATTCAACATAATCCCAACACAACCTAAGGAGGATGTAGCTAAGAGTTATGTGTATTACACATAGACAATATTTATGTAACCAAAAAAAATGAAATTATATCTATATATGATAATGTCCCAAAGCAATATTGAAGCCATTAAATTTATGCCAAAAATTATCAAGAGATATTTTTTTTAGATATTATGTGGAGTTCAATTAACATTACTAGAGTTATGTTAAAATTATAAAAGAGTATGAAGACTAAAATTCATCTTCCTAATTGACTAAGTGGTTTTATTTCTTCTCTATTAAAAAAAGAGCAATGTGAAGATTTATATAAGATGGAATATATTAGAGTACTAGCATGAATTGTGGTGATTTAACAAAGCTAGTGCATATCCAACATGAAAATTTGGTAAAATAGAAAAACGTGTGAATATTTGACCTATGGAACAACTCATGGTGATCAATTAAAGAGATTTAATTTGGTAGTCTTAAGTGCCAACAAAGGAGTTCATGGTAAATTTTCTTAAAAAATAAATTTATCAATATATCAAACATTGTCATGGGGTAAAGTGTTAGAATATGCAATTTTATTTTCCAAGAGAAACATTCCCTAGAGCATCAATTTTATCCATGGTTGATTTTGTAAAGAACCATACATTTGCAAAAAAAAAATCAAAGTCAAAATTAACACTTTAATCAAATATCAATTATTATATTGTGTCTTATAGGTATGTAGAGGAGACTATTAATAAGATTTAAAGTATTAATGAAAATTATTGTATCAAGAAAAGGCTACACTTTTACATCAATGATTGTACCCATGATACTCATTAAGTCTAACATTGATTTGATCACTTTAATAACATCTAACTAGAATGAAAGGTAACATTCAATGAGAATTGGGTGTGTTCATATTGTTATAAAGAAAAAATGAAATCAGTTTGATCATTCTATTAGCTTTATTGAATGTATGGTAAGCCTAAAATTATAATTTTATGGAGCTTTTATGAGGTAGGACATGATAAAGGGGAATGTGATGGTGCAAGTGTAGTGGTAAATTATTTTTGTTTGAATATATCAACTACAACATGATGCAATAAAGTTTTGTGATACAAAATTTGTGATTGATTACTATAATAGTCATTTGCAAATGTCAAAAGCATCATATTCACTACTATTTGAAAGATTTTTTTGGCTTATTATAACTTAAATTTTAAGAGATTAATATTTAATGTATTCTAAGTTATTTTTAAAAAATATCTTAAGTTTTAATTTTGTTATTTATTACCTTAGTATACTCTTTTACATCATATGTAAATATGCATTTATAAGTTTATTATAGACATTCAAAGTACAACTAACATAGTCTATTAACCATTCAAACTAAGAACTATGCATGTCATTATATTGTTTGTAGAGAAAAAATATTTTTTTTTATTAGGTAAGAGAAGATGTTTTAAAGGATCCCCAAACCTAATACATATGGGATTGAGAAAGAGAAACATATAATGCATCATTCTTATAGAAAATAGTCTTTAAGAAAAGAACATATTTAGATATAAAACTAGTACCAAACTTCCCAAAAGAAAAACAAAGAGGGGAAAAAAATTGATGGTAATATCCAAAGGGAGATCACAAGATACAACAGAGAAGTTTGCTACCCTCTGGGGAGACCCCACATGTTGAAGTAACACCTCTACATATACCACCAAAAAAGAGTGTGAAGCCTTGAGAAGACAAGGCTGCTAATCAAATGGCACTCACTGTACACGAGGCACCTATAGATGGCACCAAATATCTACTAGGAAGAAAATATTGAAAAACAAGAGGCTCCAAAAAGTATATGAAATATCCCCCCTAGGCTCCTAAACTCCCTTAACCAACACCCACACGATCATCCACAATTAAATTCTAAAGACTCTAAGGAATTTTTGTCATCCAAACTGTAAGGTCTTGTTGCGATAGCCCAATATTCACCAATAGGTCCGTTGCTTTATTTTCTTCATGAAAATTGTGCTAAATTTAAGCCTCTGATCTTGAATGAAAAATTTTAACTATTTCTTCCATGATATTTGGTATCTTCCAATGCGAGATGCAAGATTTCTTGACTATATTAACAAATTTAATGAATCCCCCTCCAATATAACTTTATTAAAACCCAAGAATTCCACCAATAAGAGGCCTTGAAGGAGTGCTCTAGCTTCCACAAAATGGGAGGTCTAGATTAAAGGCAAGGGTATGCATAAGGGGTTGGACTCAAAATGTACTTGTAAAAAAATAGCGAATCCTAATAAAAATCAAGGTGAATCATGGCGAATCCAAAGAAAATCAAATAAATCATCTTCACACCAAAATTTGGGGCATTTGAAGCCCTAAAACGTAAGGTCATATTTGGGATAAATTTTGACCTATTAAATCACCTTATAACTTCATAAAAACACCACCATTAGATCAGGCTCGAAAAGAGCTTTCCAACGAGTACAAATATGCCTATGTTTGGATATATATTGTGGCGAATTGACCCTAAGAAAAACATTGGTCTTGAAAATTTTAGGCGAATGGGCCAACGTCAAGGGTCTTCATATTCACCAATTTTTAATTTTAAAAATCCTAATTTTTGTCCAATTGGTGAATATTCGCCACTATGCATAACCTTGATTGAAGGATTTTTTGCGAAGGTACCTAGCAGATCCCCTTTATCATTTCTAAGTACACCACTTATCGCAACAATACCCAGGTTCCCCTTAGAAGCACCTTCAAATTTGAGTTTAAACCAACTTGCAAGGGAGGGGATAAAAAAAACAAGGATCTCAAAGAGGAAGGAGATGGATTATTAGACATAGTTTGCTAAGGAAAACCAAGCTTGAGATCTACTGAGGCTTCATCAAGGAGCCCACCATGCAGATTCAAGAAACAAAAGATCACATTCTCCACAGATATCCCAATAACTCTACTAAAAATAGATTTAGGATCATGCTTTGAGTTCTTGAAGTCTCTTTGATTACGCTCCCACCAAATGCTCCAAAATAAATGGGGGAGCAAGAAGGTCCAAAATTTGATCAAGTGGGGAAGGTGAAGTCTACTATAAACAAACATCTGAAATAGAATTTGGCAAGACCCAATGAGCTTCCACGTACGAAAAAACATGGGCTACCACTATAGCAAAGAAAAAACAATGGAAAAATAGGTAGAGGCATGATCCTTCAGTAGCCTCACAGAGATAACACCTATTGGTTGAACATATACCCCTCCTACAAAGATTCTCAAGAGTGAGACATCTATTCTGTATGGCTAGCCAATAAAATACATTTACATTGAGGGTCAAATTCTTCATCAAAACTTTATGAGGTAGATAGCATTAAGGAGAGTTAGAGTCGATGAAGAGGTAGGTTGACTTGACTGAAAATGAGCCCTCACTTTCTCCTTTTCAAATGAGAGAATCCTCGATTTCATGAGTTTTCAAAAATTAGACCTTGAGTAAATTTGAGATGGCACCCAAGTGTTAGCTTCCTCCCTACTATAGTTAGATATGGGGACTGATTTCCATATTCTCCTACCCCCACACTTGTAATAAAATCCTCTACTTTAGACCATCCAAGTATGCGGGTAAGAATTTATGTCGGTGATAAGTTGGTATCTTGGATTAGCAAGTTCTCAAGGATCCATGAATCCTACTAGAAGTTAATGGATTTACCATTCCCCTTGATCCACCAAGTGCCAAGAGCTAAATATGATCTGAATTTACTCACGCTTTGCAAAAAGGTGGACCCCTCTTTGGGAAGGAGATCAATGAGAAAACTCTTTGAGTGGATCAAATACTTAGTTGTGATGATTTTCAACTAGTCAGAATTATGATTGATAAAAAATTTCTAGCCTTGCTTAAGGATTAGGACTTCATTCATCAAATGGATAATTCGTAAGCCTAACCCATATTTTTATTTCCTCATATAAGCTTGGTTCCAAGAGACCAAGTGGAACTTCTTGTGATATTGAGATCTTGTCCATAGAAAGGTCTTTTGAATCCTCTCTAGTTTGATCAAAAATTTCATAGGAAATTTAAATATAAACATAAAATATATCATAATGCTTTGTAATATAGTTTTGACCAAGATAATTTTACTTGCTTGGCTGAGTAAATCCTCTTTCCAACTATCAAGACACCATTGCATTCATTCGATCATCAGGTCCCACAACAACTCCTTCATTCTTCCAATGAAAAGAGGTAAGCACAAATAGGTGGCAAGGAATTCAACAACTTTACAACCAAGGATATCTAAAATATTTTTTTGTCGAGCTTGGCGGGTATTCAGAAAAAAACAACAAGATTTTAGAAAGATTTATTTTTTGACCAGCCCCATTTTCATATGCAAAAAAAAATGGAATTCACCTCGCTAGCTTGGAAAACAAAGGCAATGAGTGACAAGAGTGTGTCATCTATGAACTGGTGGTGGGAGAGAGAGTCCAAGGAAAGGGTTGGATTGATATCTTTAATCATAGGATTACGAGAAAATGATCTCCCCAATGCCTCAGCCATGAGAATAAAGAGGTAAGGGAAGAGTGGGCCTCCTTGTCGAAGCCCTCTAAGTCTTTGGAAGTACCCATCTAGGTCCCTATTTACCAAAACTAAAAGTTTTGTTGATGAGACACAGGTCTTAATCAACTTAACACAACTCTAGCTAAAATTAAATTTATCGAGCACCACAAACAAGAAATCCCAAGATACATGATCATAAGCTTTGTTCATATCTAACTTCAGAAACATTGTTGACCTTCCACTTTTCTGTGTTGAATGGAGGATTTCATGCACAACCAGAACCCTATCCAAAATCTATCTTCCTAGTACGAAACCGCTCTGAGATTTTTCAATCAACAAGGGCATGAATATCTTCAACCTATTAGTTAAGGATTTGGAGAAAATTTTGTAAATAGTATTACAGAGGTTGATAGGCTGAAACTCTTCAATATTGTTGGATTTAACATATTTAGGGATGAGAACAAAAAATGTGGAGTTCAACCCATATGGAAATGAATTATAACACTAATATTCCCTCATCGTGTCATAAACTTCCTTCCCAACTATATGCAAAAATTTCTAGAAAAATAATGGAGGGAAACCATATGGTACTTTTAGTGCACTCATAGCAAAGGTGGCCTCTCTTATTTCTTCATATTTTAAGGACGCTTCAAGGAACTCATTCATATCTTACGTTACAAGCCTGGGAATAGCTTGAAGTAGATTTTTTTCAGCCCCAAAGTCTCTTCTATATTTAGAATCTAATAAGGAATTAAAGTATGAATTTGCCTCAGTTTTTTCATATCCAGTATATCCACAGCTTTGGTTCCATCCTCCCTATATATCTCATGGATATTATTTACACTCCTGTACCTCAAATTTGAGACGTGAAATAATTTGGTATTCTTATGACCTTCTTTAAGCCAAAGGGCATGAATTTTTTGTCTCCATAAATTTTCCTCCTTGCCAAGGGTGTTATGAATTTCTGAAAGTAGTTTCTTCTCATTAGATCTTATCTCACTCTATAAACCCCATTTTCAATTTTTGCATTCAGTTTTGTGAGTTGATTTTTTAAATCTTGGTTCTTCACAAAGATATCTCCAAAAATCTCTTTGTTATAGCATTTAAGTCTCCCTTTTACTAACTTGAGTTTGTTTGTTATTTTCAACAGTCCAATACCTAGGATAGATTCTGCTCACCAGTATTTTATTTTTGTTTCTAAGCCTGAGTGGGAGCACCACATAGCTTCAAAGAAAAATGGTCTAGGGATGAACTTTCCTTGTTGAGGGGATTCCATAGATAATGGATTGTGATCAGATCCTATCTTCGACAAAGCATTCAAAATGGTATCACCAAAAAATGGGAGGCTATGCTTTGGCTTGGTCAAAATGAGCTGCTCCCCAGTTCAGTGATTGCTCCAGGTGAAGCAGGCACCTTTTAAGTCCATATCCATCAATTCTCCTTGGTTAAAAAAATCTACAAATTTCTCCATGCTTCTTTCACAAGGGTAATTCCCCCTTTTTTTATTGAATGGGAATAGAGGTGAATTGAAGTCACTTGGTACAACATAGGTCTCCTATTTGAATCCTTCTCTCATTTGCAAAATTGAGGACCAAAACAATTTTCTACTAAGGCCAGAGTTCGGAGCATAAATATTTGACATGACCCATCTATGGTTAGTTGACTTGCAAAAAATAACAAATTGATAACTCACTCAGATGAGTAGGTCACATATCCATTGACCTTTGATAGGTCCCAAAAATAAAACAGACCTCCAGAAGATCCATCAGCTGAGCTTGCATCAAATCCAACATTATTTTAGATGGAATTTCTTATTGAATCAATGTTGTTACTCTCAATATTTGATTCTTGTATGAAAATTATATCTGGGGAGTTGTCCTTTCTGAGAGAGGAAGTAACCACCTTTTTGAGGATCCATTCAATCCTTTGATGTTCTATAAAAGGAACTTCATTTACGGGTTGTAGATTTTTTTCAACCATGAGTGGATGTGAGGATCAACTGAAGGCTTCTAGCTTCAATTATTTTCCTCCCAATTCAATGTTATTGTCAACCTTTAGTTGTTTCTGAGAACCGTTGGCTATTTCAAAATCTGCTTTCCTTTTCCTTAAATATTTATTCAATGGTTTACCCACCTTTTTCTCAGCCCCAACATCCACTTTTTTACATTGGATCCTGGTTTTGGGGCTCGGATAATTATTCATGATGGGATTGGAAGAGGACGTTTCTTCAAAACAGAGAGCAAAATTTGATTCTATTGCACAAGGTGATTTATATGTTATTTTATTTGCAATATAAATGGTATATAATATTCTAATTGCTATATAATTGCAACAAACATTGCTTGTAAAAAGTTGACTGAGGTCTCCACAATAAATGTTTTAATAATACTTATATCATGCCATGCTTTATTATATACAAGTTTTTTTTTAAATTGGAAGGATGAGATACTTACCCCTACGTGCATAACACATGCAATAGTTGATCTCAATGAGGTAATAAATGAAGAGATGATGTATTCCATTGACTATGATAACTCATCTAGATATGTGAAGAAAGGTATGTATATGATGTTTTAGAGTTGGTATTGTTATATATATATATATATATATATATATATATATATATATATATTCAAGTTATCTAGTACAAATTATTTTTTTAACATGTGGCTAAAACATCAATATACTACACATGTGTAGATGGGGTTTTTGTAGTGATTTAGAATCTATTGATGATAAGGGTGTTGATTATTATTTATTGAGATGTATAGAGTTTATGGGAATCTTGACCTGACAATGAAATAAATATTTTTGAAATGAGATCTCTTGTTCTTGAGCAAATTTTGAATTTTTTATTACATTAATATATATTGTAATTTAATATGGTTTATGTTCAAATTCAAGTTTATATGTTTATATAGGTATAGTAATTTTTTTGAATAATATTATAGGTATAGTAATTACATATATAATAAATATTTATAAGTTTTCATATATAGGGCACATATTTTATTCAAAACCAAAAGATAAAGAACCACATCTTATTTAATGACTACAAGGGAGAGAATCAAGTGCTACAATATAGTCATCATGTCATAGGAGCTAAGTTTTATTTGGTTATATCCAAAGGAGGAAAAAACATAATAGATGGAAAATTAGCATTGAAGATCATGAGAAGTTGACACATGTTATTTCCATGAGGGATGACACAAACTTGGTTTCTTAGGACATAATTGGTCAATTCATATGTTATTCCTTTAGTATATACGTAGAATTTGATGATTTAATTTTAAGCACTATTCATTTCATAAGAAATTGGTTCTACATAAGAAGTGGGTTTGTAAATTATAGGTCTCGTGTTAAATTAATTTTTGCAATTTTATTTAGTGTTGAAAAATTTTGGTTTTACAAATTTTTTCTTAAAAATTATATGACATGAAATACACAACATAGGAGACAAAAAAGTTGATGGAAACAGAGAATAAGAAAACTACTAGAATGAGCTTAAAATTGTTTGTTTATTTGATTGTTTTTTAAAACCATGCTTGAGTGTTTAAATACTTAAAGGCATGTGCACTATTTAGAAAGTTTAAATCATGAAAAATAAAATTAATGAAAATATTATGCTTTTTGATTTACAAATATGATGGGACCAACAACAATTTTTTAGTTTACTCATATAATTTTTTATTTTTTAATATGCTTTTACAAATTTTGTTAATCATTTTAGCAATAGGAAATTAACTATTATATAATAGATACATACTTTGTGAGTTTACACCTATCTATATGTCGTTCTTAAATCCAAAGTTTTAAAATTTAAATTTAAATCAAAATGTCCATATTTTTGTTGTAGTTTTCTTGTATACTTTGTGTTCATATGTGTGTTTAAACTTGATGATAAGATATTAACTAAATATATATTTTTTCTTTCCCTCATGTCCATGAAGCATAACATTGACTATGCATATGTAGTCTCAATTTTTATGTATTGTTTCTTCCCTTGCATGAAGTACAATGGGTTAATTTATCTTCTTATCTTGTTAGAATAGGTTTAACTTGTGATAACATACATGGAGGATTTACATGATTCATTGTTAGGAAATAAATATGATTTTTAGTAGTACATAGTTTCTAGAAATATTCTCACAATTTTTATATCTTATTTGATATTAAGCGTTTCAAAATAGTTTCTAAATTTATTGAATTAATTCATATCTCTCTTCTTATTTGGATAAATTCTAAACACTCCAAGAATTATGGTGCACATGTGTTCTTTCCATGTATGGTAATAAGTAATCATATCAAGTCCAAATACACAATTAAAAAGGAATTTAAGCATTGATACATTACAAATTTATTGATTTCAATTAATCTTTGAAATTATAAAATAATACATTAGTTATAAATGAGAGAATTGATACATTAAAAATGAATAATTCAAGCATTGATCTATAAAATTATAAATGAAATCTCATTATAGATCTTAATTTTGTAGAATAAATTATACATTCAAGTAAGTTAAATATCTAAATCCTAAAATAATAAATAACATATCATATTAAAATCATAAATAGTGGACTCAAGTGACAATTTATGAATATGAAAAACATAAATAAAATGCACATGAAAGTATAATAATATATTCTATAAAGTATGATACCCCATATCTGAAATGTATACATTACATTGAGATTAAATTGATACATAAAATACCAAAAATAATCTAGATACATCATGATCATGTTTAGGGACAAGTCTATAATATCATGTGTACAAAACACAAGTATAAATCTAGTACAACTAGGTATGTGGAGATTGCTTGAAAGGAACCTATATAATACATAAGCATATATTAATTTATAATGTAATCTAACATAAGAAATATTAGTTAAATTAAAAACCATTATAAGTTATAGAATTCAACAAGTTCAAGTCAAAAAATTAAAGTTCAAACATATATTTCTAGTATAGATAACAATAATTGTGTGGTGGGAGCCTGAGATAATGTATCAATCATCATGGTCTAATCTACCTACATGCATGTATGCAAAAATAGTAAGAAATATTAAAGAAATTAAAAATTATTATAAATTACAAAATTCAACAAGTTCAAATAAAAATGAAGTTCAAACATGTCTTACTACTATTGATATGGACAATTGCATGGTTGAAGCCTATGATGATGTATGGATCTCTATGGCCTCACATACCTACATGCATGTAGACAAAAATAATTAGCTTAAAACTAAAAAATAACTGAAGTAGGTAGCTACATGTATGTAAATCTAAATTAAACATTATTAAAGTCAATAATAAGAGTATGATAAATGGAAGAGCCTATGCCATGTTTCTAGCCTTCATCATGTTATCCACCTATCTTCATTATATTTTATATTAAATTAAAAATAATAAAAGTAACAAATTAAATTACAACATGCATAAGGTTTTGAATGGTAATATGATTTTTAGATACATGGCATATCTAGAGGTTGGGTCCACCTCAAGCTACCTCATGTGTGATCATCCATAGGACTAAATACATAGGTAATTATAGAATTAAAACCACCTCATTGATCCTCTATTAAAACATGACCATAAAAATAAGAATGAGTGGATACAATATCATGACTTTGATGAGATAGTTTTCTATCAAAGCTAAAATCATATGCATGTCCAAGTTACGATGTAAATGGACACTAAGCTCCATTTGATTGTAATCTCTAACAAAAGTACACATGTAAAATAAATATATAACCTAATATAAATCTTTATATACATGCAATGGTAAAATATTTTAAAAATAAATTCAAATGATCAAATAAATAATTAAATATACTGAGTAAAAGTTTAAGATCATGTACTGTCATGCTAGGCTACAACTCCACATCAAATTCATATCTAGTAAAGTTGGTGAGGTTTAAAGTGTCATCATGTTGTGGATGAAACTCTGCCTTTATGTCCACCTCATTTATATCATCCTCGCTTATCTTATATCTAGGAATATAGGGACCTCACTAGAAGCTAGATACTCCTATACTATATTGGCATTAACCTCTGACTAATATAGAATCTCAACATCCTTCTTAATTTTATGCATAGCCTTTGTGACTATCTAAAAATATAAATATCTCTCTCTATCCTTTACATGGTCAATAATATGAATATAAGTATCCCACTCCCATTAGGACCATGGTTGGAGGCCTAAACATCAATATCCCCCATGTCAAACTTCGATGTGTTCATTCATGCCTACGTGATCATGGGTTGTCTAAGGATGGGATGACGACTTCTCAACCTTGTATATAGAAGTAACATGATACTTATATGCATCCATTGGAGAATAATACATTTTTGTTATCATATTGGTGGTCCATGTACTAACCACATCACTCATATATTCTCCATCTAATAAATATATAACATAACTAACATGGTGTAAATACCTCAAGAGTGTGCAAGCAATATGGATAAGTTGATGCTTACCAAAGGAATATAAATTGATATGCTCCTCTAATAATCTTGAGGTTGACTACACTTCATAAGGAATCTTAGATAGGGGTGGATTATAAGGAGAAAAACTAGTATCCATGTAATTATAGATGGACTATTTTAATTTGTGTAACTCTTGGAGAGGGTCTTTGATTTAATTGATATGATCCAAAAGTGATGAATGTGTCTTATTGACCACCTCCTTCCCTATTAGACACCCAACTAATTTAGGTATTGTAAAGTTCATTGACTTCTCCCCATATAAAGCCTTGGTTATTTATCATCTCCAAGAACTATCATCCTAGACTTTATATGGTCACATGAATGGCCTAAACCCTGTCCTTCCACAATATGATGTGGATATATAGTCAATATTGATATTATAACGTAATTTATAATGAATCTTCAACCAAAAATATCATGGGATGTCATAATTATTAGTTGTTTCTAATTATGCATAATAAACCATAGATAAATCATAATAACCATATATAGGTGTACATATCTAGTCACCTTATAACATCAAATTTTCTTTCCATGTATAACATGGCCAATCCTCTACCAAAAGGGAATAAGAAAAAATCTCATCAATATACTTAAAAGTTGATCACACTTGTATATTATTCCTCATTTTCTCTCTCATGATGTGGTGCATGTTTGGTCATAGAGGGTTAAATTAGTTTACAATTTTAATAATTTTATAACAATTTTATGATTAGTGTCAGGTTTTCACATATTATAGGGTTTCTTTTATTTTGTATAGTTTGTGACATTTAAAACCCTCTTTCAAAAAATTGTAACCCTCTAAAACAATATATGTCCCTTTTTTTTTTTATAAAAATTCACTCAACAAATATTTTTTAACAAACACCATTACCCCACCCTTTTGGAGAAAAACCTTTTTTTTTAATAAAAAACAAACAGAAAAAACTTAAAAAAAAAATGGGTTTTCAAAAGGAAAAAACCTCCCTAGATTTGGTGCATACCTTGAAAATAGGATGTTGATGTGGATACTAATTGTGATGATCTTGGAATTAATGTGGATGGGTTCAGTGAGGGTTTGGATGATTTTTTCCCTTTTGTATGAAGGGATTTTTCTATTCCTATCTACAAATCAATGTTATTATATTAATAATGAAGTACGAGGTCATTTGTGCCCTAGGTGTTAATTTTGTGCATAAATTTTTTCCATATGAAAAAACCTTCATGCAAAGGTTTATGGGCATGAAGGACCTTTTCTTGTTACCACCCTCTTCCACAATGGCTAGCACATTGGTAGATAGGTCAACAAATTTGGTTCATGTGAAGGATTTTTTATATAAAATTACGTGTGAGCAAAGGCCTATATTTTTCTTTGGGAACACAAAAATAGCTTCTATAAAGGTATTTTTTGCATGATTTCCAATATAACCATGACACTAAAGTGAGCCACAATAGCATGCACTCACACTTAGGTTAAACTAGAAATATTGTAGATCATTTGTTTAAAATTTAACTCCACATCTTCCTTTTTATATTTAATTCCTTTTGAATGTGAACATACACATTATAATTCCCCATTCCTTACATCCTTCCTAGTTTTTTTCTAATGGTTGATCTAAGTGAACAATAATTGCCCTCATCATTTGATGATATAGGGGGCTTTCTTTTCCACTTTTTTAAGAGATAAAATATTCGATCCAACTTCTACTATAATATGAACTTCTTGATTCATCTTATATTTTTTCATGGTCATTTATTTCCATCTTATTCTAGATCATTTTCTCTTTGTAATCTTGTCTTGTGGCTAGTCTCATTAAATTTTATGAAATTATACTGTAAATTCTTATAATCCACCTTTTGATCCTATTTTATTTATTAATATTTAATCTTAATAAGGTTTTAAAATATTCATGGAAACACGTATCATGGTACCCACAACATGTTTTTTATCCTTAGTAGTTAGTCCCTTCTATATGAACACCTTTAAAGTATTACCAATATTCTTCAAAACCTCGGTCATAAGATGATATATAAGTCTAAAAATCCTAATACACACTTAAAGCCTTTTAATAGTTTCCATATCCATAAATAAATAAATAAAAATAATACTCCATTCAAACATGAGCCACATCCATTATTTTACCCTTTATTTTTGAAAAAGAGAAGATGAATAAAAAAATATTTTGAAGAAAAGTCATAAAGTCATGTAAATTCAATCCTCACTTCCATTTAATCTAATTTTGAATATTTGAAAAAATCAACTAATATCTATAGAATTTGTATATTAAACCTTTGCATTAAGAACCATTGTATCATGCTCTATCATCTCATCCTTGATAATAACTTTTGGTGTAACATTTGTTGCATAGATAGGGATTACCATAGATTTGTTCTTCCTCATCCTCAAATGAAGTGTTCATACTTTTAACTAAGACATCCATTGTATCATGCTCTATTACCCCATCTTTGATAATCACTTTTGGTGTAACATCTACTACCAAGATAGGGAGTACCATATATTTGTTTTCTCTTATTCTCAACTAAGGCGTTCATACTTCCAAGCTATGATATTCTAACTTTTATTTAGGACTTTTCTAAATGAACATTTTCATCCTACTAGCTTATCCTCTTAACAATCCTTTAATTTTTTTAGTTATCCAAAGATATAAAACAAGAAAAAGAGAGGTTTACTCCTTGTTCACACTTTTTTCCTTCCTAGTTTTATAATATCTAATGTGGCTTCCTTGGCCACTAGATTTCTCCTCAATCTCCAACTTCGATTCTTCAATCCACAAATCTTGCAATGGGGATTTTTTTTTCAACCATCCAAACCTTCAATTTGCAACTTATTGCTTCAAGTACCAGATTGATTCCAAAGAAGATATTCTTCCTAGCTCTTGTAGGAAGCTTCCCAACTCTCTTTAAATCTCCTTTCTTCCACAACAAAGTATGAGATAATGATAATAGAAACATATATAAATATATAAAAAATGATATTCACTAGTTGGATTTCCAATTTAGTGGATGCAATGTTTTTTTTTTTAATTTACATGGTGGAATCGGTAGTCGCCATGAATCCGGCAGGCTGTCCAGATTTTATGGCCGCCATAGTATTCTACGTTGTCCACCCCAGAATCTTCCATGTAGATCTTTGTGCAGTCTGCCCCTATAACCACCATGCCACTTTCATTTTAAACCTTTTACGCCACTGAAAGCACCAGGAAATGGACATTTAGTGGATGCAATGTTGAGTTCTAGTCTTCACAATTTTTTGGAACTCTTGTGGAAAAACTCTAGCCAAGAACAATTTCAAAAATCTGAAAATGAGATCTACAATCTCCTCTCAATCACTCATGTGGGTCTCTCTATTTTCTATTGATCTACCTAATGCTCTGATACCACTATTAGATTTTGAAGCTATAAACTTAAAAGAAATAAAGCCACAAGAAATAAATAAGCATGCAAAGTTTCAACTATGATAATGACTAACTAATATGCATGAAAATATGATATAAAAATTGTTACAATGCTCAAGAAATACTCATATAAGAAAGCTCATGAAAATATACAATGGCATATAATGTAGGTAACTACCTCTCCATTTTATAAAAGCACTGTACATTATGACTATTACTACTCTACTCTATGCACTCCAAAATCCTCTCTCTCTTATATTCTAAGAAGGCCTATTTATAATGAGATGCAACTCTTTACCTTCAATATTCATATGACACCTCACTATTATATTCTAATGACTCATGTACATGTGGACTACATGCACATTTACATCATTGTGCATTTTAACACTTGTGCATTTATTACATTGCTTAAATAAAGTACTTAAATCCTAATATAATCCTAATCTATATGTACCCATTAAGGTACATTAGTAATGAACCAAATAATGTAATATATTCCAATAAAATATAGACAAAGTGCAATAAAAAGATATTTACAATAGATTTAATATTGATAAAACTTTATCTTTTACAAATATGTCCTTGTGATTACAATCGACTCCTAAAATAGAGAGTTTCCTTTTACAAGTGAAGTCTATGGTGTGTCAAGTTATCTATTTGAGTGCACATTGGATTTTGGGAGGGTTTAGAAGACACGTTGCTTGACCTCCCAAAATTCTATGTGTATCCAATACCTACACACAAGCTCACAATAACAATATCAACAATATTTCAAGATAAGGTCCAAACCATGAAAGAAAATTACAAAAAGCAATTAAAACATTACAAAAAACTTACAAAATTGATTGTAGGAATTACAAAACTATGTGAAATGCTTAAAAAACCTAAAAAGATACTTGATTCACCTTTATGTGCAGTTTAGGGTTGATCTAAAATTATTTTTGGATTTGAAGCTCAATCCCCCACGGTGGTTGTATCTCTAGATAGTTTTCCTAGGTGGTCAGGCAAAGGGTTCTGATCTTGAATTCGAGCCTCTAAGGATTTATTTTGGGATCCTTGTTGTAGATATGGTATGTTGTTGAAAATATGCCATTAGTGTGGCTGCAAAACAAATTTTAGTGAACAAACCCAAAGCTTCCATGGTTGTTGACTTTGAGCTTTTCTAATGGTTAACCTACAAGCACAATGTTAAGAAAAAACACAACAATATCGAATGAAATTTGGGCAGAGTTTCATTATAATTTTATGCACACTTATTGAACATGAAAATTGAGACCTATTTTTAAAGTCTCCCATGGGTGGATAAGAGTGGAGAGGATGGAAGAAGAGGGGTGACAAGTAGAAATGGTGCATAATAGGGGCATCCTAGAGATTTCCCACTTAGAGTGGACAAATGTGCAACTTTCCTTGTTTGGGCTATGACGTCCTATGATGCCCTATGACATGCCATAACACCTCATGATATGTCATGACATATTATGATATGCTTCAATAATGCCTTATTTGTGAAGATATTCCTCATCCACTAAATTCACATTTTAAAACAAAGTGCATAGGTGGAAGGAATCCTCACCCAAATTCATTAAAATACAACGTGGTGTAAAAAACAATGACACTGATTGTTGAACTGAAAATGGAGAGAGGAAATGATTGGTGGAAGATAAAAGTGATATTATGTTGAGGATGGTGACATAATATTATCTCAAATCAAGGACAATGTGAGATGCACTAGTTATGTGAGCAACAAATGCCCTTGAATATTTTACTTTGACGAATTGGCAAGATTAGATTGATTAGAATTGTGAGTGGAATTGACTACAATTGTGAGCGTTGGAATTAGTGTTTTGATTAGAAAGTTTGAAAAGAAAACAAAAATGAGTTAAGCTATATGCCCCAATAGATATATTATTAATGAAAGGTTCAAGCAAATATTCTAAGATACACATAACTCCAAAATTGGGTGTTTGTGTATTGAAATGATTTGAGATAAAATTCACATGTAATTGCAAACCCCCTCAAATGACGAGTGGATGGTGATAAATGAGTGACAAACACGAGTGGATTTATAACTTATTTTTATGATTTATCTTTAATATACATATTTTTGAACAAACACTATTCCCCCATCCTTTTGGAGAAAAACATCCCTTAAAAAAGCAAAACAAAACAAAACAAAAAACTTAATAAAAGGAAAATTATAAAAGAAGAAAACCTCCCTGGATTTGGTGCACGCCTTCTAAATAGGATGTTAATATGGATACTAATGTCGATGGTCTTGGAATCAATGTGATGGGTTTGGTTAGGGTTTGGAGGATTTTTCCCCTTTTTCATGAACAAATTTTTCTATTCCTATCTACAACACAATGTTGTTATATTAATAATTAAGTATGGGGTCATTTGTTCCTTAGGTGGTCATTTTGTGTATGAATTTTTCCATATGAGCACACCTTCATGCAAAGGTTTCTTGTCATGAAGAACCTTTTTTGTTACCATCCTCTTCACCAATGGCCAACACATTGGTATACAAGTCAACAAATTTGTTTCATGTGAAGGCTTTTTATGTAAAATTAGGTGTGAGCAAAGGACTATATTTTGCTTTGAAAAAAAACTTCATATAAAGGTATTTTTTGCATGATTTCAAAAACACCATGACACTAAAGTGAGCCATAATAGCATGCACTCACACTTAGGTTAAACTAGAAATATTCTAGCTTCTTTGTTTTAAAATTTGCCTCCACATCTTCCTTTGTATATTTAATTTATTTTGAATTTGAACATACACATTATAATTCCTCATTCCTTACATCCTTCCTAGTTTTCTTCTAATGGTTGATCTAAGTGAAAAATAACTGCTCTCATAATTTGATGATATAGGGGGCTTTCTTTTCTACTTCTTTGAGAGTGGAAAATCTTCGATCCAACTTCTACTATGACATGATATTCTTGATCCATCTTGAAATTTGTTTCATGATCAATAATTTACATATTATTCTAGATCATTTTCTCTTTGTAATATCTTATCATGTGGCTAATCTCATAAAATTAATTAAATTGGATTGCAAACATTCATATTCTACTTGTTGATCCTATTTTCTTGACTCAAAAAAATCATAACAATTTATAATAAGGTTTTAAAATATTCATGGAAACATGTATCGTGGTATGCACAACATGTTTTTGCTTCTTAGTAGTTAGTCCCTACTAGATGAACTCTTTTAAAGTATTATCAATATTCTTCAAAACCTCCTCAGTCATAAGGTGATATATAAATATAAAAAACCTAATACACACTTCAGGATTTTAATAGTTTCCATCTCCATAAATAAGTAAATACAATCTTACTTCATTGTCTTAAATATAGGCTCTCTGCCTCTCCCCTTAAAACATGGGCCATACTCGTTATTTTATCCTTGATTTTTGAACAAGAGAAGATGAGGAGGAAAAAAATGTTTTGAATAAAAGTCATAAAGTAATGTAAATTCAATCCTCACTTCTATTTATTCTACTTTTGAGTCTTTGAAAAACTAACTAATATCTATGGAATTTACATTTTAACCATATGCATCAAAACCCATAGTATCATGCTCTATCACTTTATACTTCATAATAACTTTTGGTGTAACATTAGTTGCCTAGATAAGGATTACTATATATTTATTCTTCCTTGTCCCCAAATGAATAAGACATCCATTGTATCATTCTCTATTATCCAATCCTTGACAATCAATTTTGGTCCCAAAATGAAGCGAGTGAAAAACAACCATTTCTAAATCTAATAGAAGATATTCAAAATGTTGCTTTATTCATTAGAAGTGAGGTTACAAAATGATTTTCAATGGAGATATTTATTCCCTATTTTTATCATAAATATGAAGCATCTAATTTTGTTTTTCATTGCTCCTCGTTGAAGGTAGGCTTTTGTGTGTGTGGGTCATCAATAGTCTATTAGTTTTTATCCTTTTGTACCTATTTTGGCCCTACAAAAGGGAGTTAGTATATTTTGGGGCCTTCCTTGGTCAAGCCCTATAGTTATGAAGACAAATTGACTCAAACATAAAGGAAAACATGATGAAAATTGTTGTAAATGCTATAAAAACTACTAAAAATAGATATGTACCTGATATGGTACTATAGATTTGTTGTAGGGCTAGTTCGTAGTTCAACCTATAAAATATATCCTAGTTTCGTAGGTCAGGCTACGGACTAAGCTACTATTGAATGTTATTGAGATATTTCTATTCGGATGTGCTGTAAATGTTATCTATAGCTATCTTTCAG
The DNA here is from genome assembly GCA_028583015.1 of Wollemia nobilis. NCBI lineage: Eukaryota > Viridiplantae > Streptophyta > Pinopsida > Araucariales > Araucariaceae > Wollemia > Wollemia nobilis. Next base: position 270,297 of record JAQPPZ010003263.1, on the reverse strand, counting down.
AAGAATATTTTATCATCACAAAAATTTAATATAATTTTGGTAGAGTCTAGGTATGTTGACTAAAAGTGAGAGAGATAAATGAGGGAATGGATCCACTATTTATAGGAAAAACCAAGGTCAAGGGGGGTAGTTAGGGGTACTAGACCCTAGATTCATGTCTTAGCATGGTTAGGTTAGGGTTTGTGAGATGTTAAAATTAGTCATCCTCTTACATGTCCTAAGGAAAATATCCTATCCTCACACGTGTGAGCTAGGATTAGGGTTGACTAGGGTTAGCTAATCCCTAGGTTAGGTGAGGGTTGAGTTAGGTTTTCCTAGGAAATATCCTAACCAACATAGGGTGCACACATGTGTGAGGATATGTTTAGGGCCAATTTGAATCTTAACCCTAATTAATCCCAATTTAATGATAAAATGATGACAAAATATGGAAAAACATGACAAATAATGATGGGAAAAGAAGTTGTAGGAATGAAGAAAAAATAAAAATGGTGCCAGAAGGATCAGTTCGCATGGCAGCCTATGAACTAGAATAGATTTCACATGGAGACCTATGAACTTGATTAGAGTTCACATGGCGACATGTGAACTGGACTGGAGTGCACATGGTGACATGTGAACTAGGGTTTTTGGGAGCATATGACTCCTTTTGGCACATGTGAAGGTTATTTGCATTGTGAGAAGTTATGGAGAGGGGAGTGAGGAAGAAATTTTGAGGCAGAGCGCTTGCAAAATTTTGAGCTGGTATGGAGATGGTGAGAGGGCAAGTGAGCACTAGAGGCCAACATGGGACCCCACTGATAAGTACCCAAGACACAAACTAGTTTTAGTTTCGAATTGCGTGAATGGTTTAAAAATGCAAAAATGTAAGTTTGAGTGTGAATGGATGGTTGCATGTTATTTTTGTTTGAAATGCATGCACAAAGTGTGAAAATGGCCAAATGGGTATCCAGAAATGTAGCTTGTGTTTTGGTTTGACCAATATTTTGACTAGTTTGACTGCATGATGTGTGTTGTGTGTGGAATATTTGACTTTATCTATTTTGCATAAATGAGATACTATTTTTGAAATGTGTTTGAACTTTCATCGTAAAAGGGTGAAATAGGTGTTCAAAAATGTGATTTGTTTTTTATTTTTTTGTGTTTTGGCGAGTTGTGTGGATGCGTACCATGGGATGCATGTTTGTGAAGTTTGACTCTGTCATAAGTTGTGAATGATATACTATTTTTTAAATGTGTTTGAACTTTCATCATAAAATGGCAAAATGGGTGTTCAAAAATGTAATTTATGTAACGTTTTGGAATGTGTTGGTGTGGTTTTGAAATGCATGCTTTGAAATGTGTGCATGTGTATTTTAAGTGGTTTTTGTATACCAAAAAAGGATTGTTTTCGCATGTGAGTGTGATTACTACCATGAAGGGGCTTAGTGGGTACCTAAAAATGTTAATTTTGTAGAGTTCGCATGGTAGCATGCGAATGATATATATATCTATATATATATATATATATATATATATATATATATATATGGTAATGCATGGGATGTGTTGCATGGAAATTGTATGTGATGAATAGTTGTATGGAATGAGGAAAATGAATTTTTATGTATGTGGAACTGATAAAAAATTGTTTGATGTGTTTGCATGAAAATAGGTGAAGAAGATCGAGCCACGACATCGTGTGCGATCTTTGAGAGATGTTCTGGGTGAGGAATGTGATGAGGCAGATGTAGAGTGGATGGGCAGGGTGTGGATGAAGGGTGCATGGGATATCCTAAGTATTCATGCCAACATGGCATATATTTCAACATTGTGTGAAATGTGTGATCCTGATAGGAACACCTTTCACTTTCCTATAGGTGAGATGACCATTACATTGGAGGATATATACAGGATTTATAAATTTCTAATAGATGGCACTCCAGTAAGGGTGGTAGCAGATGGGACATGGGATGATGTGTTGCAGCATACATTTGGTGCAAAGTAGGGAGAGGTAGACTTTGGAAAGGGTGTAGATTATGAGTACTATTAGTACAAGAAGATGTTGTCTAATCGCCATTGTGCAATGATGCTTATGATATCCACATATGCTCTACCAGATACTTTAGGAGTAAAATTCTCCTGGAATATGATGGATATAGTATGTGATATGGTGGAGCATGAGGTAGTATATGCATGGGCACCCACACTATTGGCACAGGTATACAAGGAGTTGCAAGATGTAGTAAAAACAGCATAGATTGGCTTGATTTGGAGTCCACTACTATAGGTTTTGGGTATGGGAGCATATAGTGGTAGAGCGACCGTCATTGTTGCTATACAATATGCATGAGTTGATGGGCAACTTCATCCCTTATACCTTGAGATAGCATATGGATGATAAGGGTATGAAGAGAGGACATGAGGGTGATTACTTATTTTGGAGGAGACAGTTAGGCGATTTGAAGCCTAAACATATTCAATGGAGGCCTTGGATGGGTGGGGTAGTGTGGGAGAAGGATGATGAGAGAATGATTTGCTAAGGACAATGGGTGGTGGGGTGATATAGTAAACAAGTAGAGTTATTCCCCTTCAACAAAGTGATGCAGTAGTTTGGGTTGTGATAGAGGAGACTCAATCCACTTATGGTGATAGGGAGGAGGCAGGGTGATCCAGAGTGGTGACCTATGGTGCCTTCTATAGATGTTGAGAGAGATCCATCAATGGTTATTCCAGATGTGGATAATTTAGGAACAACTACTGAGTATGATACATGGTGGGCCACACAGATATGGGAGCCAAGAGTTGGGGTGATCGATGGTTGGGTGCAATGAGTGGTGGGGTTACCTACAATAGGAGTTGGACTTGTGCCAGGGGTAGTATTCGAAGATGAGATAGAGGTACCTCTTCAATAATAGTAGTGACATCGATATGATGGGTCTAGGATTTATATTGTGATGTTTCCAGAGCGATAGGCTGATGGTGGAGACCAGTCATTAGAAGATGTAGTCCCCATGAAGGAGAAGAGAGGTGGTATGGTAACTGATGCATTAGGAGTGTATCCTTAGGGAGATACAATTATTATGGGGAAGGATGATATTGGGGATATGATAGACATACCATTTGATATCCAAGAGAGTATGGATGCTCAAGATGAGTTGTTGATACTACAAGAGAGGGTACGATATCTAGAGGGGAAATTACACAAGAGTGAGGCAGATTGGGCCCTAGATCTAGGGAAAAGGAGGGAGGAGCGATGGGGGTTAGAGGAGAGATGTGAGGATATATGACGATAGCTTGAGGTGGAGTAGGGAAGACATGCCAAGATTGTAGAGGATCTATGTTGGTGGGTTGTAGAGATGATGGCAACCGAGGAGAGATTGAGGGTAGAGATTCCCACAGTGTGAGATGGAAGCGATTCAAGTAGCGTATGATGCAAAAGTGGTGGAGCTACATGCTGAGATAGAGAGGTAGTAGTAGGTACAGGAGGAGGTTGATAACATAGAGGAAGTAAAGCAAGTCATGGCAGAGATAGCTGCTTTGATGGTAGAGGTGGATCATTTACGATGAGAAAACAAGGAAGTTTTGAGGTTGTAAAGAGAGAAGGGGTCGATGAGGATGTAGTGTGAGCTATCCTTGATATCATTTGGGCATGCAATTCCTAACTATAGTAGGTCATGGTCGAGATCGAGGTCATGATCATGGATATAGACATAGTCCCAGTAGAGTCGATGGAGTGCTCCATCGATAGTGTTGAGGGAGCCAAGGATGGTAGTACCAGAGGTGTCTCAAGTAGTGGGAGCTACCCCAAATGTAGATAGTGAAGTAGTGTATGTGGTAGTGCAAGTGGTGGTGGTAGCTCCAGAGTCTAGTGGGGCAGTAGAGGCATGCGGAGTGGAGTAGGCAATAGTGGCTCAAGAGGGGAGCGGTGAGACTCCTAGCGAGTAGCAGGGCTGAGATATATGATGGATGGATTCCATTTTTATAGCTTGAGGGTATTTTTTATCTTAATATATATATATATATATTATATATATATATATATATATATATGGATACACTTTTTGGTTGCGGCTTTATATATGTGTCATGATTTGATGTGAATGAATGTGTGGTTTTTCATTATGTGTATGCATTAATGTAGAATATAGATAGGTAAATGTATGATGGATGAATATATGTGCATGTGGTAACATGTAGGAGAATGATAATGTTGTAGATTAAATGTAATGTGAAATGATGCAATGTAAATGAATGAATGAATGTAGGATAGATGCAATGATGCATGTATGTGTATGTTGAAATGCATAGAGGAAGCACTTGTATCATAGTATAATTGGTGGCAATGTGATCCATTCCATTATCTCAGGGATGTAGGATGGTATAGGGATTATGCGATAATATTGACAATCATAGTTATAGCAATAAAACCTCATGAGAAACTAAGCAAAAGGTCAAATCACAACCCATAACTAACCTAACTAGATCAAATTCTATCAGGGACCAATGTGTGCGATGAGTGATGTTCATTTATCCATTTTGAGGGAGGTAGGACTAACCCATTACAAATCTAGCCAAAATAGCTAGCTCATCAACAAGCACATAATGATTTGTACAAAATAAGGTCGCTAATGTGATAGATATATCACCACTTGTAAGACTATTCCACTAGTTGGTTGGCGCTTAGGATCCAGTGCTGGCGATGGAAATCATCCCCTGATGTTATATTAAACCTAAGTATCAAAGGAGATCAAGCATAATAGTAGATTTATTGGAGGCCTTTCCTTTTGTTTTCTACTTGTTCTTTTGATTCTCATTTTGTGGTGCTCGTTTCTATTTTTTTTTTGGAATGTGGGCATTGTCTTTTGTTTTCTGCCCATTTTTTGATTTTTCTTATGCTTGTCCCTTTGTTTATCCCCAGGTCCTATGTTGTTCACACAAATTATAGGATAAGCAGGGGAAACCATTCGCTAGATGGTGATATCCATGCAAGGTGTTGTCTTCCCTAGACTCAAAATTTGCTTAAAATGTGACATGTGTGAATGGTCCCTAAAATAAATCAAACCAACCAAATGAAGTTGTGAGAAGTGTAAGAATTTATCAACTAGAGGTGATGTTTGATTGACTTAACTAGTGAGTGGTCAAAATCACACAAAATACCATATATTCTGTAATCCTAAGAAAGGGGAGTGGACAGCCAATTGGTGATGCTAACAAGTGTATATTTTAATCCTATCATGATCACATTTCTATAGGGAGAATGTACAAGCATGAATATAGATGTAAAAGAGGAATAATGCATATATGCAATGGATGCAGTAGGATGGAAATAATATGCAAGAAATTATTTACAAGAAGAATTATGTGAGATGACAATGAGATGAGGTTTTGTAAGAAAAATGTGTAATAGATGATGTTGCCCCAATGTGTGGGGAGTGTAAAATATGAAAGAGATGTATGTACAAAAGTGAATGTGTGATCATGTAGATTAAGGAGATTGAGAAGCAAAATGGAAAGTATAGAAAACAAAAAGCGATGGAAGTAGATGATGGGAGATGAGAGGCAAAATGGAAGAAGAGTAGAAGAAAATAAGGAGCACTAGAATCTAGCATAGGTATGTAGTCGCTCGAAGTTTTACCATGAAACAATGTCGAATAGAATGGGGAAGAGGAGAGGAAAGAGGGGAATATAGCATAGGTATGTAGCCGCTTGAAGCGTGACCATACAACAATACCAGATAGAAGATGAAGAAGAAGGAGAAGAAGGAAAATCTAGCATAGGTATGTAGTTGCTCAAAGCGTGACCATACAAAAATGTAGGGTAGTTAGAAGAAGAAAGTGGAATATGGTAAAGAATGAAAAAGAGGAGATAAAACTAAGGGTGTGTAAAGTGACGGAGATCCGATCATGAGTGATTGGGTGAAGTGACAAAGTGGCTAGGATTTTGATGATTTGTATAGTTGGATAATTGTTGGAAGTAATGGGGTGTAGACATGAAAGACTTACGTGATGGCATAGGATGAGGAGTGATATGAGGTGTGGCACTCTGAGCTCTAGTAGGAGAGAGTGCGTGTGCATATGATGGGTGAGATTCCTCGAATAACATGTCTTACACCAAGCCTTCAATGTGCAGCACACATTGATGTCATACCCTGGTTGTCAATGGTAAATGTAAAATTGGTTCTCTTTTTAGTTTCATGACTTAGGGTGCAAGGGGTCAATGGGGTGGATTTTAGGTTGTACTAGAAGGTCTGCATGGAGTATTTGGTGGAATATTTGGGAGAGTGGTGTGGAACAGACAGGCATGGGGTATATGTATGGATTGGGTGGTGATGAGCATGAGGAAGGTGGGGTTGGGATGGTTGGTTAGATTGTGGACCTGGGATCAGATGGAAGTCATTATCGAGGGTGAGGGATATTCCTAGAAGGAGGTGAGGGAATACAGGCCATGATGGAACGACATGGAGGGGAACAACATTGAAAATTACTTAGATGTAACTCAAGGTTGTCGAGTTGAGAAGGGATGTGTTGGATATCGATGGGAGGAGGTGATGAAAATGAGGTGGAAGAAGAGTGGGATTCCAGTGTAATAATAGGGTTGGGATACGAATGTGGGTATGGGAGTGAACTAGGAGGAGGAGGAGATTGCAATGAATGAGGTGGTGGAGGCTGCAACTAGAGATGGATACCATGAAAGAGTGTGAAAGGTATTCGAAGGATGAATGCAATATGAGGGGACTGCAAGGAACAACATGGCCAATATGGTATGGCACATGAGGAAGTGGCTTGAGAGATGTGCTAGTGAAGGGATTGATCATATGGTGATATCCCATTTGGCAAGGGTGGAGGTAGTCCTGAGGGGTGCGTGCAAGCAAGTGAATTTTCCTTGTTAGGAGGAAAGTAGCATGATGGGGTGTGGTGAGATGAAGAATGCAATATGTATGGGTCTCATTTATCCATGAATATGGGGGGAGAGAGGCCTCTCACCTGATGATATGGTGAGTGAGTACACTTCTCCATATCTACAAATGAGGATATGAAATCTAACAATCACTTGAATGAGGAGAGTAAGAATAATACTTGCGATGAGGTGAATGAGACCTATGAGATGTGTCATGGTATGAATGTGGTAGAGTGGAAGACTAGGGAATGTGAATAGTATCATGTGGCTTGACATGGTCAATCGGGGTGATAAGTGTTGGAGGAGGTGGTGGGGGTTCCTACATGATGAAATTGTAGTATATCAAAAGCGTAAATTTGGAGTATAGTATCTCTGCAAGCATGTCACAACTGATGGTAATGAACCTGCAAAATAAAAGATATGCACAGTATAAAAATAACATATAAAGCAAATATGTTTCTATTGTGGAATAGAAAGTGCAAGAGGTGTGTGTGTGGGGTGTAGTGTGGACTGGTGATATGTACAACATAATGATGATAGTATGTGCAACCACAGAGGATGTGTACCTAGGCTAGCTAGGCATTGAATATGCGTAGGTGAATGATGTTAATGGGTTCAGGTTCTAAAAGGCCCTCAAGGTTTTCCAATCAATAAGTGCTAGAACTAAATTTATGTGTGACCATGAATGGGCCCAACCAATTAGGAGTGAACTTGTCTCGCTATTGGTGGGGCTAACTAGTAATTTATTGGTTCTCTTTGAGAACCAAGTTGTTGATTTGGAATTCATGCAAGTGTACCTTACTATTGTAGGCACAACTAAGGTGATCTTGATAAACATGAGTGTGTTCTATGGCATGGATGCAATGTTCATCCAGAAGTGTGAGTTGATCCAATCGAGCTTTATGAGCAGTGTCGTCATCGATGAAATATTTCATGGATATACACAAAGATGGAATTTTGAGTTCCAAAGGCATAATGCTTTGACACCATAAACTAGAGAAAAGGGTGTACGGATACCCATGTGATAGGCCCACACGGCTAATGACATTTTATTATGCCAATCATGATGAGATTCTGCAATCGTTTTACGAAGAATAGCAAAGATAGTTTTGTTAGTAGCTTCAACCTAGCTATTACCCTATGGGTAGTATGGGGTAGAGAAGCTATGATGAATGTTAAAATTGGTGCATAAGGCACAAACATTTTTGTTTTTAAATGGAGTTCCATTGTCGAAGATGATTTGTGAAGGGATCCCAAAGTGATAGATAATGTGGTTAGTGATGAATACCATAATTTTGGCTCCCATGGTTTGAACAAGTGGGATGGCTTCAACCCACTTTGTAAAGTATTCGGTGGTAGTGATAATGAACTTATGGTTGCTTGAAGAAGTAGGTGAGATCTGGCCGATAAGATCTAGGTCCCATTGGGAGAAAGGCCACATGGATTGGATAGGTTGGAGTGCTTGTGAGGGTAAGTGTGCAAGGATAGCGTGTTGCTAACATTTAATGCATTGCTAGACATACCCACAATAATCATGCTCCATTTTGGACAAATAGAAGCCCATATGTAATATACACTTAGTGATGGCCATGCCACTGAAGTGGCCACCGTAAGTACCATCATGGGTTTCTTGGACCACACGTTGGGCTTCATGTGGCTCCAAGCAACACAAAAGGATACCATCATGACTATGAAGGTATAGGATGTCCCCCAATAGTGTGTAATGGATTACCCTTTGTTTAAATGCTCGATGATGAGCATGGGGTAGATCACAAGGCAGAAAGCCTAATTTGATGTAATCCTTAATTTGGAAAAACCAAGGATCATGTGGTTCAGTGTGGATGACATGGATGCCATCATCATTCACAGGAGGTGAGGATGAGATAACGAATTGTGTTAAAGTATGAATAGACACATGTGTTGTGTTAGAGAGGGGTTTTGTGGTATTAGCAACTCCAAGGAAGCCATCGTGTCGGCAAAATGATTTGATGAGTGGGTAGCATCTTCGATATCTACCACTCAATTTGGGCAAGGAGTTGTTAGGTGATTTTCTTGTATTGCTAGAGGACTAGGTAGTGACATTGCTAGATCTCCTTAACTTGATTAACAATGAGGAGAGAGTCACTAATAATTTGTATATGTTTAATGTGCATGGAGAGTACCTACTTTAAGACAAGAATTAGATCTTTGTATTTTGCATTGTTTTTTATGCATGGAATCCCTAATTTGAATAAAAATGAGAGGGGTTCCCCATCAATTATGAATAATACGATCCCAACACCCCTAGCGTGAGTGCAACGAGAGCCATCAAAGAAGAGTATTATGTCAACTACTATTTTGGTTTTGACATACTCTTCAACTTTTGTGACATAAAAAATAGAGTCATCAGGAAGCTAAATGAGGAGTGGTTGATTTTCAGGCAATGGTACCTCAGTGATTTGGTCAATGATGACCTGTCCTTTAATGGATTTTTGGGAAATGAACTCAAGGTCAAATTTAGTAAGAAGCATAATCCATTTGGCAGTGTAAGAGTTATGATAACTCTTGTTCATCATATAACATAGTGGATTATTGTGAGCGATGACAAATATGGTATGGTTAAGCATATAGTGGCATAGCTTCTATGTCGCAAAGACTATAACCAGGTATAGCTTTTCCATGTAGGCATATCGAGTTTTATAGTTGACCAATATACAATTGATGTAATATATGGCTTGCTCTTGGTTGAGCGTATTCTTTTGGACTAATAATGTGCCGAGTGCAAAATTCATAGCAAAAATATATAAGATGAAAAGTAGTTGTGGGTGTGGGGGATATAGAACTAGTAATGACATGAGATAGGCTTTGATTGATAGGCTTTGATTGAATCAAAGGCTTGTTGAAAATTTGCATCCCATTTGAAGGTGATCCCCTTTTATGAAAAGTGGTTAAATGGCTTGCACTTATCTAATATTGGTGGGTGGAGGCATCTCGATGATGGATTTGACTTTGTTGGGGTCTACTTCAATGCCTCATTGAGAAAAATGAACCCCAAGATTTTAATGGAAGTAACACCAAAGACACACTTCTTTGGGTTAAGGCAAACATTGTGTTCTAGAAGGCGATCAAAAATCTTACGTAAATCTATGAGATGTTGTGAACGTTCTTTGGATTTGACAATGAGGTTATCGACGTAATATTCCAAAATTTTATGCATGTAGTCATGAAATATATAAGTTATGGTATGCTGGTAAGTTGCTACAGTATTTTTAAGGCCAAAAGGCATGACCTTATAACAAAAATGCCTCTAGGGGGTTGTGAAAGATGTTTTGTATTGGTCGGTATGGTTGATCATAATTTTATTGTGTGGCACCCTAAAATTGGCATGGTTAAACCTTAGTAAAAAGATTAAAATTTAAATTTTAACCCCGAAATCGCCCAAAACTACCCGTTTAACCACCCCCCTTGTTTCTCATGCCATTTTTAGGATTTGTTGTGACCGTTGGACGATATCATCATCGATAAGATGAAATCTTCTTAGATCAGACAAATTCATCTAGAACATAACGTCTAGATGATTTCGTCCCAAAACTGATTTTTCATGATTAGCTTATGTTTCAACAGCTTCTCTAACTTGGGTAGAAAGCATGTCTGCATAGTTAGAGACTTCCCCGTTAGAGATATCCTAGATTGGGATGATCTCCAACCTCCTAACCTCTCCCTAAGCCTATTTAAACTTAGGATTTTCCCTGAATTTCCCCCTAGCTGAATTTCTCTGCAACTTTAGTTTTTCATGCATTAGAACACCTCGAATCATTGTCTGCATTTGTGCATTTTCAAGTTTTCTTGCAGGAACCTTACTATTTTTTAGCTGGAGCAAGCTCAGATCATCGCAGACGATCTTGTACGATTTTGGACGATCCTATCGACATTCGAGATGATTTTGTACGATTGCAGGCGATTTCGACTATAGTCAATATTGGGGGCAATCAGTGCCTTGGGTTTGCATTTTATGTGATTTATTCCTTATTTTGTTTTGCATTAGTCTAGTTTATTTTACTCTGCATCCTGGAGTTCACCTCATTTAGCTTAAATGCATGATAAAATTAAAATCAGTCATTAAAATAAGGCATTTCCTTCAATTATTATCTAGATTTATCATTTTAGACAAATTCACTATCATTTCTATCATTTCCCCTTTCTTTTGCAATTGCATTTTTGGTTTTTGGTGTATGTTTCTATGATTGCAGGTTTTTGACGATTCGTCTGACAAATTCGTCAGGTCGACGATGATCTCGTCTGATCTCAGACAATCTACTGTGATCTGAATGATTTTGTGTGATTACAAATGATTCTGTCAGATTCAATATGATCTGGACTCCTACAAGCTTTAGAATCTTCATCAGAGATCCAAATTCAGGTTTTCTTTCTCTCATTTAGCATATTTTCTATGTTTTACATCCATTACTGCTTTTTGCATTCATATAAATCAGTATTTGCATATAGAATAGCTTAGATTCATTTGGCCAAACCTAGGAATTGAATGATTAAGCATAAAATTGAACACATCAAACCCATACTCAACTTAGGCATGCAATCTGCCACTCAAAGTTTCCTGGTGAACCCCACCATCCATTGAAAATTCACCTTTATACCCCTCCCCCGAGAGGCACGACCTTCAAAGGGCCTCTCAGTCCGAGGTATTGTTCCATCCTTCTCGCATCCCCATTTTGGGCATGGATCCTTTAGCCTGAAGGTAAGGGTGCGAAAAATTTGGATCGATACATTTTTGTGAACCCGACGTGAAACTAAAAACCTTTTGAAAACAAAAAACAAAACAAATATATATATATATATATATATATATATATATATATATATATATCAATGCATCTAGAATCATTAGAAAACTGTTAAGTTTGCACATCATATTTAGATGGTAGATTATAATAAAATATGAGTTGTCACCATAAATGTTGAAAACCAATTAGCAACCATAGAAATTACTTTTGTGCTTAGAATGCCTCAAACAAATAGAGTCCAACCTTTGTGGGACGAACTTGATAGGAGATTGGGTATTATTTCATCTAGGAAAACTTAGGCAAATTAAGAGGTTTGTCCTAGATAGAATCCTAGATCCTGATCAGGTGACTTTGTACCATGAACTTCAGAGAGCTTGCCATAGGTGGTTAGCTAATAAGAGAGCCCTTGTGTCTTCCAAATTGTACACCTTTGAGGAATACCTCGAGAATGTAGTTGTAGTACACCAATTTCTAGGTCGTATAGAGGATCAAGAGGTCGTCCTTATAGATAGAAAGAGATGGAATATAGTTCCTAGAGCTGTGTTATATTGAGAGTATTACCATGAGCTTTATTTCTACAAGTTAGAGTCTGAAACAGATAATATCACTATAGCACATTTTACCAAATTCTTGAAAGAACATTTCCAATTTGAAGAGGAGCATTTCATGACTCCTGATGAACTTGATCCTATTAATGATATTTAAAAACTATTTATAGAAAACTAGATCATTTCTTTTATTATTATTATTTCTTGCATTTAGTATGCTGTTTGTTATCTTTATAATATTGTTATAAAAACATAAAAAACATAAAAACAATCATAAAACAAAAACAAAACAAAAATATAACAAAATCAAAACATTTTATTTTAAGTATTATAGTAGGTATATAATTAAAATATATACCTCTCAAGCTTGTTGCATATATATATAAGTATATATTTGCTGAAATCTAAGTTTAAGCACAATGACTAGACTTAGGAATGGAAAACAAACTGAAGTAGAAGAAGATTAGTTAGGAAAAACAATAAATAACCCAAATGTCCTTCTCGAAGATCCAACTCAGGAAGAAGAAAACCAAGACCAGCAAGAAGAAGAGTTTTTTGTAGGAAATGAACAAGAAGAAACTGCTAGAGAGGAAGGATCCTCATCCCCTAAAATGTCTCCAAGTGGAGTTGTTACTTTTGACAACATGGAACATTTCTGGAAGTTTCTCAATAATAATATTGGTGCTCTTAATAGAGCAGTCCATATGGAAAAATATCAAATTAGTGACACTCAAGAAACCCTAGAAGAAGGATTTCACATATGCACTAATCCCTTGTCCTTTGTTGATCAAGAAAGTGATCAAGCTAGACCATCCAATTTGGATATGGCCGCTATGATCTAGAACATGCAAAAACAATAGGTTACCCAACCTCCTAAGGAACATGTTACTAAGCCTAAAATCATTCCTACACAAAAGAAACCTTCATTCACTGCTTTATTTCACCAAACTATTGATCAATATACCTCAAATCAACAAAATCCCAAAACAAAGCCAAACATCAATTTCCAACAATCTAGGATACAACATAATATTGCTACAAATCTTCTTCATAATACCCTTCCTACCAACACTTTACATAATAGCAATATAGCATCTAATCCTTATGTCACGCCATCATACGCTCCTAAATCCCATACTTATGTACCACCGAACCAATATGGTGGACAAACTAGTAATCTGGAAGCCATGGTGAAACAACTAGTTTCCCACATGGACCAGATAGATCCCTACCGTCCCTCGTATAATTATCGAGATATGTGTAGTCAGCCTTTAGATCCTATAGTCGTAGTATAGCCATATCCTAAACACTTTCCTATGCTCGTCTTGCCTATATACAAAGGAACCAAAGATCCCATAGAGCATCTTCGTATGTTTAGGATAGCATGTCATGATACATCACATGATGACTTGTTATTACTAAAAATGTTCTTGAAAAGTTTAGGAGGAATGGCATTAGAGTGGTACTATCAATTACCTACCCATTCTTTGAGGAATTTTGAAGAAACAACCAAGTCTTTTGTCCATCAATTTAGTGCCTACATCGAAGGGCATGTGACCATTAAAGATTTGTACAACTTAAAACAAGACAAAGATGAATGCTTTGCTGATTTCCTAGCTCGATGGAGACAGTTGATAGGAAAATTACACTTTGTGTTGTCTTGTAGAGAGATGTTGGATATCTTTATCAATAATTTACAAGAACAAATATCCTATGAGTTATCAACTGCTACTTTGACCACCTTCGATCAAGCTATAGACTTAGCCCGAAGAGTGGAGGATGCTCTCATTAGGAGAGGTCAACTTAAGAAGAAAGATGATGAGAAAACATCCAGAAATCAATATAAGAATAAACAAGTTGTGGGTGATGGAGTCACTGATAACAAAAACATTGCTAATGTTAATGCTACGAAGACAATGAAGAAGTTTATACTGAAACCTCCTAATAAACCTCCTCGAGAATTTACTAGGTTAAATCAACCTCTATCAACTATTCTACCACAATTATTAGAATGAGGTTTGATTCAATTACCAAATATTTGGGAACCTAATCCAACTATACCCGGATACAGAGCTGATTTACACTATGATTTCCATAGAGGACCTGGACACGCTACCAACTCTTGTAAAAGATTAAAACATAAAATACAGGACTTAATTGATAATAATGAGATGGATGTGCAAGCCTTCCAACCTAAACAAAATCCTCCTAATAATGCTCAAAAGAATATCCCCCAAAATCAGAATCAGAATGCCAATCAATCATTAAATATATTTCAACATCCTTTACCAAAGCACGGTAAAGAGGTGGCCAATAAAATTGAGCATCATAATGTTCCCCCTCCTACCCGATATGTAGGGACTATTAGTGGACAATTACCTGCCCATGATCTGCAAATTTTTGACACAAATTTATCCATGGTTACGACCAGGCCTCTACATAATATTTAGATATATGATATTAGTGATATGAAATACGAGACTGAAAGTGATATGGAAATCACATCAAATCAATCAAATAGTTCTAAAGATGAATCAGATGCTATTCAACCTATCACAAATTCTATGGTCCCAGAAGAACCATTTCCAAGAAGAGTCACTACTAGACCATTTTCTCATCAATTACTTTCTATTGAACAATCCATAAACGCTAGACCAAGACCTATTGATCATTCACAAAATAATATTGTGGGTACCATCGGAGCTGTTACTAGACAACAAGCTCAAAATTCTCAACAATATCAAACTCAGAATGATGGATCAGCTCCGTTTGTTTTGAAAGTTCCTAACAAATGGAATCATGCTCCTAATGTTCAACCTAAACCTCCTTATAATATTAATGAGCAACTATCAAATATTATAGCTCAAATTTCCCTTTTGGACCTCTTAAGATCTTCTCCTACACATAGAGATGAACTAATGCTCACATTAAGCCAAATGATGGTACCACAAGACATTCAACCTGAAGCCATGACCAATACTATAATAACTCGAGAAGTCGATTGTATTGACTTTCGGGATAGAGATATACCACAACATAGTTTACATAAGGATAACCCCTTATATATTACTTCCTTAATAGGAAATGTACCAGTCAAACGAGTCTTGATTGATAATGGTTCATCTTTAAACATTTACACTTTTGACTTCTACCAAATATTTGGGTTTAGAAGTGATGAAATGAAAAGAACTGATATGATCATAAAAGCTTTCAATGACGAAACACAAGAAACATGTGGAGTTATTACTATCCCATTGCAAGTTCGTCCGAGAACCTTAGATATGACCATGTTTATTGTACATTGCCCTGCATCATCCAATATACTCTTGAGTCGCCCTTGGATCAATGCGATGTGGGCTGTTCCCTCAACTCTACATCAATGTGTCAAATTGTAGTTTAAAAATCAGTTGGTTACCATTCATGGTGACCCCAAACCCTTTGATATGTGTGCTTTGGCAGAACCTGTTGGAGTTAAATTTTGCCCTACCCTGTCATCCACACATCCTAATTCTCATTCTCCATCTAAACATGTGAAACACACACCCATAACATCATCTACATCTTCTCCATCAATTCCACCTTTAAATATAGCTCAACCATCCTCTAAACAAACCACATTAGGACCCCAAAAAGATCCTAATCCCACAACCAAAGCTTCTTGTTCTACTCCTATAATTTCCATACCTATAGACTCATCTATTGACACCTATACATTGTATACATCTACCAAAGGCATATCTTCCACATCAAAAGATATAGGAAATGATCCTTCTACCTCTTACGCTCTTACTAATGAGCTTTTACCCGATTTATCTAAAATTCTTATATAAAAAAAATAAATGCTTCTATGCAAGATTCCCTTATTTTAAATAATTTGCCACCATATCCTCGTACCTTGGGCCTCCCACAGCCTATGGGAAGTATTTACCAAGTTGGGAGTTGTGCCTTTATTTATAAGGGATATGACTGGGGAAGAATACCCAGAAACATCAAGACTCATTATGATGGATATGCTCGATGTTATTTTACTAATGAGTATATTAAAGCTAAACCTATAATGCTTAAATTGGGATATAAAGGGAAAGGTTTGGGACCTTTCCAATATGGTATGAAAGAACCTTTCGAGGTAGAACCGTGGCTCGCCCGATGTGGCGTGGGCCTATTTCCTAGTAAGGGTCAGCCCTTCCCATTTGAAGATGATGATCAACTCATATGTTACCAAGATTATTTGGATGGACGTGATGCTTTGCGTCTAACAAATAAGCCATTTACATGTAATATGCTATCCATAGCTTACCCTGAGATGATTGCTGAATCCGACGATGAGTTGGAGGGAGATATCTTCCATGATGTGTCTGTTGAAGAGTTGTTACACAAAAAATTTTATTTTGATGGCTCTATACCTAGTATAGCCTAGCTTGATGCAACGACTCCTCAAGACTATTTATCCAATCTAACCTTATAGGAATTGGGTGTTTCACCCGCCCCACATAATTTTGAGAGAGATATACACATGGAAGTAGAAAACGTCATAAAAGTTAACATTGGAACCGAGGATAATCCCCACATAATCAACATTGGATCAGAATTAAGTCAAGAAAAAAAAGATAAATACATTGCATTTCTTAAAGAATATGAAGATGTCTTCACTTGGACATATGAATATATGCCAGGTTTAGACCCTTCTATAGTCATGCATCATCTAGTAGTCCATCCGGATGCTAAACCTGTTAAACAGAAACTTAGAAAAATGCATCCTAAAGTGGCCTTACTAGTCAAAGGGGAGTTAGAGAAACTATTGAATGTTATTTTTATACAAGCTATTAATTATGTTGAATGGATCTCGAATGTAGTTTCAGTAACTAAGAAAGAAGCTACCAAAGTTAGGGTTTGCACAGAATTTAGATATATTAACGCTGCTTGCCCTAAAGACGATTTTCCTCTTCCCAGCATGGATCAAATCATTGATTTTACTACTGGGAGTGGAATGATATCCTTAATGGATGGATTTTCTGGCTATAATCAGATCAGGATAGATCTTGAAGACCAGGCTAAAACAACCTTTATTACCCCTTGGGGGACCTTTTGTTGGAAAGTGATGCCATTTGGTTTAAAGAATGCAGGTGCAACCTATCAACGAGCCATGACTTATATATTTCATGATATGATGCATGATATACTACATGATTATGTAGACGATATTATAGCTCATTCTATTAACAAATATAATCATTTAAATGACTTGAGAAAAGTATTTGATCGGTTAAGGGAACACCTTATCCGATTGAATCCAGCTAAATACATATTCAAAGTTAAGTCTGGTAAATTATTGGGTGTTATAGTTTCTTTACGTGGTATCAAAATTGACCCTCTCAAGATTGTGTCTATCACTAATATGCCTGCACCCACAACTATATCTGAATTACAAAGTTTACAAGGTAAGCTCCAAGCTATCCGTCGCTTCATCGACAAGCTGGTGGATAAAACATGACCCTTTCTTAAGCTTCTTAACAAGGATGTCCCTTTTCATTGGGATGACGAATGTAAGCAAGCATTTGAACTCCTCAAACAATACCTCCTTAACTCACCGATGCTTTCACCACCTAGACCTGATCGCCCATTTATCCCATATATTTCAGCTTCAGATTTTGCCTTAGGAGCTATGTTAGCTCAACTTGATGATGAGAAAAGAGAGCGTGCTAATTATTATATTAGCACAACCTTAATCAGTTATGAAACTCACTACACAACATTAGAAAATTTATGTCTAGCAGTCATATTTTCTACGTAGAAACTACGTCATTATATGCTCAGTCATAAAATGTATGTTATTGCTAAATATGATCCCTTGCGATATCTCATGAGTCGACCTTATTTATCTAGTTGCACAACAAAGTGGGTTCTTGTGCTAAGCGAGTTTGAACTCACGTTTATAGGACAAAATTCTGTTAAAGGTCAAATTATAGCAGATCAATTAGCTGCTGCACCCTTAGAGTCTACCCATTCCCTCATCATTGAGTTTCCTGATGAATACCTTAAACTAGAGGCAGACCATCCAAAGCAATGGTCCTTATACTTTGATAGAGCCCGATGCATGAGTGGGGCTAGTGCAGGTATTATTTTAATATCTCCACAAAAATATATTATACCTCTATCCTTTAAATTAACGTTTGCTTGTACTAATAACACTGCTGAATATGAGGCTCTAATTCTTGGATTACGAGCTACCTTGGCCCTAAAAATTAAAAATCTATTAGTTTTTGGTGATTCGCAACTTGTTATAAATCAAATCAATGATGTTTATCAGACCAGAGATCATAAATTGTGCCCATATAATCTACAATTAATATCTTTTTTTGATCAAGTTACCTTGGAAGCTATTCCTAGAACTAGAAATTGTGCGATTGACGTTATGGCTGTAGCTGCATCCCTTTTGCCCTTGGAGTTAGATGATGAATATGGTACCATCATTATTCGTCGAGTCCAGGAACCCACTTCAAATAAGTCATGCTTAGAACCTTTGGATGTGTTTCTAATCAACGAAACTACTCCTGAACTTTGGTATACGGATATATTTGATTTCCTTCAAAATGGGACCTTCCCTGAAGGTTCTAATAGAAACCAACATCGATTATTACGTAGGTGAGCAAGTCGCTTCGTAATAATTGGCAATACCTTATATAGGAGATCTTTTGAAGGTATCCTACTAAGATGTTTGAATCTAGAAGAATCTAGATCAGCTTTGAGTGAAGCCCATGATGGATCTTGTGGGGGACACTTTAGTGGTAGCGCCATTGCTAAAAAGCTCCTTAGGATAGGATATTTTTGGCCCACCATGGAGAATGATGCACATGATTATGTGTGCCATTGCGACAAGTGCTAGAAGCACGTTGACCTTGTCCATGCGCCTGCACAAGAACTGCAGGCTATTTCATCTCCTTGGCCCTTTTCAAAATGGGGCTTAAACATTATTGGAAAAATAAATCTTGTCATCTGATGGACACAAATTCATCATAACCGTCACTGAGTATTTTACGAAGTGGGTTGAAGCTATGCCCTTAGCTTCTTGTACTGGAACCCAGGTCTCCAAATTTATTTTTAATCAAATTATTTGTAGGTTTGTAATTCCTGCAAAAATCATCTCAAATAATGGAACTTGTTTTAAAAACAAAGATGTCAAGAAATTATGTCAAAAATATAAAATTCAACATCGCTGGTCCACTCCCTATTATCCTCAGCGTAATGGCCAAGTAGAAGCATCTAATAAAACATTAATAAAAATCCTTAAAATATTGGTCACTAAATTTGGCCGTGACTAACACATCCAATTATATCCAGCTTTGTGGGCTTACCAAACTAGCTTTCGTACTCCCACGGGCACTTCACCTTTTGTTTTGTTTTATGGCGTTGAAGTTGTTTTTCCCTTTGAATTAGAAGTTCCTTATTTGGCTCCAATACTTCAAGATACTGAAGTAGGAGATGAATATCACGCTGGCAGACTCAGTCAACTAGAACTCCTAGATGAGAAGCACATCAATGCTTTGGAGCATCTTCGTGCCTACCAAAATAAGCTTAAAAGAGCATACCTCAAGAAAGTTCATCATCGATCCTTTGAGATCGGCGACCTTGTTTTAAAAGAAAATAAAAAAAAATACTAATGCAACTAAAGACCTTAAAAGTAAATTTGAGCCCAACTGGCTTGGACCATATATTATCACTGCTAAATTTGGATCGGGAGCATACAAATTAGCTACCTTTGATGGTAAAGATCTTAAAAAACCCATGAACATTATGCATCTTAAACGCTATTATGCATAAATCTAGTCATTTCATCATTTGTATATATTTTGCATGTTATTTCATTCTAATAAAATATATAAAAATTTCAACAAAAACAACATATTATTTATTCTCTTAATTCATAAATCAAAAAAAAAAAAAATAGAATTATCAAAATCTTCAAAAATATTTGTTGTATATATTTATTTTGTTAATTCTTGAAGTATTGCAGTCATATTTTCAAATTATTTTGGATAAATTAGCATTTATTTGGAATCCCTCACTTTCACACTCACATAAATAAATATCTTGATTTATTTAGCATGATTACTAATCTCTCTTATATCAAAGTCCACAAGTTGAATTAAATAAAGTTTGAGCATAGAGAATTGATCTTGTTATTTACTTAAACCAAGCATATCCTTTCACATTAAAATGATTACATTTGCAAATTCAACATGATGCTACATAGTAGAAGTGGTTTCTTGAGCAAAAAGTTTCCCCTGCTATCCTATCATGCACATGGTCTAGAATCTTTGAGAATTGACAAAAGGACAAGCTCACCCCTACCCAGAATAAAAATCCCTTGCTCTACAACCAATCCGAGCAAGTATCCCTAGTATAGGAAGCAAAAGAAAAAGAAAAATCAAGCAAAATCATGAGAAAAAGAAGCACTATTCCCAGTATCATTTTGTACTATCTCAGCACTATTTCAGCATTATCTCAAATATCAAGCAAAAATACAAAAAGAAAAAGAAAAATACAAAAGAAAAAGAGAAAAAAAAAAGCAAAGAAAATAAGAAGCAAAAGCAATAAAATCCCTTTTCCCTACCCCTTGAAAAGAAAAGAAGGGTGAATGAGCTTGAATCCTTGGAATTCTCAATTATTCGAAAACTGTGAGGTATGCCCCATAACAGGTGGTTTGTTCCCAACCCGCTTGGCCTTGGGTAACTCCTAGCGTGGTGATATGTCTGTCACATTAGCAACCTTCTTTTGTACAGACCTATGTCTGCTTATGGATTAGCTAGCTCTTGATAACTCGACTTACATAGTAGTCTGGTATGGTTATATGCATATAAATCATGGTCAACGAACACTAATTTGGTTAATTCAAATTACTTGTATCAAATTATCTTGCTCAAAACTGGTAAATGCACAAAGCAATTGCACACACATTTGTATTTGAGAGATTTTGTATCATTATGATAAATCAAGATCGACAACGAACTCACATATGCACATGGGATTCCTTATAAATCTAAATTTTGTCTTTGAGATAATTGAAAATATTTATGCAAATCTTCTGGAATGATTTCATCTATTTTATGTTACAGCAATTACATACATTTCTTTTCAAAAATTACAGCTTCTTTCAAAACATGCAATAAAGTCACATTTATATATAATTTTTGACTTTCGCGACGATGGTATAGTTCCAAAACATAAAACGAGAATTTTATGCCTAGCGCAAGTCTTTATCTTATATTTTGTTTATTTTAAACAATCAAAAATCAAACATGCAATAAAACTAAAATAGAAATTTCTTTTTTGATTTTCGAGATGATGGTATAAGTCTATACCTAAATATTCTATGCCTAGCGCAAACCATTGAACTAATTTTATTTCCCAATTATTTAATCAATAAAAGCATATGGCTTAAATCATTATGTTATACAATTGTGCTTTAAAAAGAATGAAAACTTTTATATTTCATTTCATTATGTCAACATTCAATTTTGCAATGATGGTATAATTCCTATGGAATTATTCAAAAAATTTATCACACTTAGAAATTTATGCCTAGCAAAAATCATTTTCTAATATATTTCATGCATAATATTTTCATGAAAATCTGAAAACAAATCATCACCATCATCATTTTTCATCATCACAACACAAAGCCTTAAGATAGTCTCTTAAGCACTCTTTTACTTTTAACAATATTTCTATACTGGGATTAGCTTGACGACCTAGCGAGCGACGACTATTGAGCAAGGTGCAGCACCAGTATTGTCATTGTTGTCAACACAATAAGATAGATCATTTGATGCAGTGGATAGGAGTTAAGAGGTTCTTTAGAGTATTTACAATGATTTTTCTAAAAGATCAAAGTGGCCCATATGCTAAAAAACAAAGGAAAAGCACAAGGAAGAAAACTATAGCAATATCGCGACATTTTGAGCAAGAAAGAAGAACTGTCGCGATATCGTGACATGTTGAGCAAGAAAGAAAAATTGTCGCGATATCGCGACATGTTGAGACAGGAAGAAAAACTGTCGCGATTTCACAACATGTTGGAAGAAAAAGGGCAAAGAAAAAAAATTGTCGCGATTTCACGACATGCAGAGCAAGGAAGAAAAACTATCACGATTTCGTGACATGTTGGAAGAAAAATGGCAAGGAAGAAAAACTGTCACGATTTCATGACATGTTGATCCAGGAAGAAAAACTGTCACGATTTCGCGACATGTTGGAAGAAAAAGGGCAAGGAAGAAAAACTATCACGATTTCGCAACATGTTGAGCTAGGAAGAAAAACTGTCGCGATTTCACGACATGTTGGAAGAAAAAAAGTAAGGAGGAAAAAGTGTCATGATTTCGTGACATGTTGGAAGAGAAAGCGTAAGCAGGAAAAAGTGTCGTGATTTCACGACATGTTGGAAGAGAAAGCGCAAGCAGGAAAAAGTATCACGATTTCACGACATGTTGGAAGAGAAAGCGCAAGCAGGAAAAAGTGTCATGATTTTGCGACATGTTGGAAGAGAAAGCGCAAGCGAGAAAAAGTGTCACGATATCGCGACATATTGCAAGAGAGAGAGTAAGAAAGAAAAAGTGTCACGATATTGCGACATATTGCAAGAGAGAGAGAGTAAGAAAGAAAAAGTGTCACGATATCACAACATATTGCAAGAGAGATAAAAAGTGTCGTGATATCGTGACATGTCACATTTTTGCGACTAAAGGAGGAGAGAGAATGTAAGAAGGAAAAGTGTCACGATATTGTGCCATGTCGCATTTTCGCGACTAAAGGAGGAGAGAGAATGTAAGAAGGCAGAAGTGTCGCGATATCGCAACAAAAGCAAAAAGGAAGACTACGGAGGCATAAGTGTCGTGACAAAAGCAAAAAGGAAGACTACGAAGGCAAAAGTGTCATGATATCGTGACAATAGAAAAGAAGAAGAGTACGAAAGTAGAAGTGTTGTGATATTGCGACAAAAGAAAAGAGAAAGAGTACGGAGGCAAAAGTGTTGCGATATCGTGACATGTTATATTTTTGCGATCAATAGCCAAGAAAAATTCGAAGAGGAAAAAATGTCGCGATATCGCGACATGTATTTTCATGGCAATGGCAACAAAAGAAGCTACGGAGGTAGAAATGTCGCAATTTTGTGATAGGTCGAATAAGCGCGATGTAAGAAGAAGAACCTAGCCGAAATAAGATATGTGACACTTAATTGAAATCGTACGGCAGTTACAGGGGCATTTATAGAGAGAAATCATGCAACTAAAATAAGAAGAGTGAACTGAAGTCAGTATGACAGTTACAGGTGCAGTTACAGAGAGAAATCATGCAGCTAAAATAAGAAGAGTGAACTGAAGTCAAAACGGTAGTTACAGGGCCCATTACAGAGTGAAATCATTGAGCGGTGGTTATATTGAAAGTCATCAGACGAAGACCAAGAGTTGGACAGAGAAACATTTCGAAGAGCCAAAACTATTAATAGGTTGCATGTAAGAATATTGTGTCATAAAGGAGTTACATATAGAAGTTACTATTGATAGGCTGCATGTGAGATTATGGAAGTTACAGAAGACCAGGAGTTACAATATGAAAATATTGTTATAAAAGGAGTATTGCATGCAGAATTAAAGGGCCGTTGAATAGAGGAAAAGTGCTGTGAAAAAGAGGATAGAGAGTGCAGCTGAGAGAGCACGGCTGAGAGAGCGCGGTTGAGAGAAAGTGACTGAGAGAGCGTGGCTGAGAGAGCATGGCTTATAGAGAGCGACTAAAATATAGAGTGTGGCTATGAAAAGAAAGTTGTAAGATAGGGCTGTAAGAGTGCGGTAAGCAGAGCCATAAGAGTGGGTGTGTTTCATGAATTGAAAGAGAGGTTGGGTAAGCAATAGACCAGTGAGGGTCTTGTAAAAGTGAAGGCATTTTTATGTCAATCTAGATTCAAAATAGAAGTCCAAGTTGGTTCTTGGAATCAGGGATTAGTGCTCCTTTCTATTGGTGCAGATAAATTAGGGGTTGTTGCTCCTTCCAGTGGGTGCTGGCAAATTGATTGTAAAGTTGGTGCTTTGCAAATGCTGGATTTGGATGGGAGTCCAAGCAGTCAATTTTTGAGGAGTAGCCAAAACTGGTGAACCTCGTTACATCTTGTGTTATGTGATGCTCTCTTGTTATACTTGCTTTATGTGGCTTTAAGTTTTCATTGTTTCAGCTTTAAGAGTTGTAGATTTAAATTTAAAGAACTACACTGATTCACCCCCCCTCTTAGTGTCATTGTGAGACTAACAACGACTCCATGAAATGGTCATAAACAATGACAATGTCATTTGAAATTATTATAAAAAGTCCCATTTATTTTTATCAAATCATACCACAAACAACCAATTTGTTTACATCAGATTATTTCATTTAAATTTTAAAGCATGACATTAAATTATAATATTTCCAAACGATATAATTACATGAATCATCAATCAAAAAATCAAACATTAAAGCATCATACAAACATATACACAAGTCATATCATCAAAAAGATCATATATATATCTCAACAAAATTATGTACATCATATCAAAACTGGATTGGTATGCCACAATCTACATCCTGGCATACTCAATCCTCTCAAAAATAAATATATAATACAATTTGTAGTTTGTGAGTGGCTAGCCTCAAGAAGCCCTCGAGCTCTCAGCCTCATCTCCTCTCCTGCCCTGAGGTGGAGGAGGTGGCCCCATCACAGTCCATGTGGTGTCATGAGTCTTGGACATCGATCGTGATGATGTCCTCGATGACCCCATCATGATAGGCTCTGCAATATGAGCTGGTAGCGGTATCCTCTGCTCTGCTAGCACCACATGGTAGTATAGCGCCTGGTAGAAGGTGATCTGGGCAATAGCCCATGGTAGATTCTGAGTGCTCACCCCTCTGCCCCGAGCCCTGAGCCGTGCAGTCTCATCCTATAGTGTCTGCACCTGAGCCTGGAGGTGGACAACCTCCCCCTAGAGAGTCACCACCTCGCTGCTCTCCCCCACCTTGACACCCTTGCCCTTATCGGGCGATGGTGGCCTCTCCCTCTACTAAGAAGGGAGTCCCTCCTCCCTCCTCTCCTGTTGTTGCAGCATCTACTAAGCCTGTGGCCTCCTCTGTCATCTCTCCTCTGGAGACCGTTGCTGCTCTCTCCCTCCATGACCCTGTGCTGCCTCAATGGCTGCCTGGCACCGCCTCCCCATCCGACGCACAATAGCATGCATCAAACCTTGTGCCCTTGTCATTCAAGGAGGTTGGATGCCTACGTACCAGGCATCATACCCTTCTGCAACCCCAGCATCATCCCCATCCACTGGCTAAATGGGGGCATCATTTGTGTCCTGACTCCAGAACCGTTGCATGTCTGGAGCCCTTCTTAGTGTGGTGTTATCCCGAATAGTCTGAGAGAACTCGTAATCCCTGAGAGAGGGTATCCCTTTTTGTAGACCAAATTACCTCAAAACTTGGTCGTAGCGATGGAGCTCTACCTCTCCCCGCTCCATCTGTAGCCAGTAGACTCGCCTGATGCGAGCCATCTCCTGTCTGTCCTCTGCCCACCTTGGATGCTCTCTCCATGGCCTCCAGGTGATATGGTCTGGTATGAGGTCGTCTAGTAGCCTCCGTGACATAGGCAGATCTATCCACCACTGTGACCCTCTCTAGAGCCACCAATAGAAAACCCGGGGCCTCTCCCGGTCAACCCTTGCTAGTGGAAGCCCTACCGACCTCTGCATCGTGATGTGCTCCCAGCATAAAACCTATAGTAAAGATGTCAAAACCAGACATCGGTCGCCCTTGTATATGACCCCATGAAGGATCTTATACAATCAGTATAATACGAAGCTCCCCTAGGCAAATTTGTATCCGTGGTCTCGCATGTCGTAGACCACATCTGTCAAGAGCCATGGTAGTCTACACCCGCTCTGGTGGCACAACAAAAGTCCACCTACTACCCCGACCAAAACCTGAGTCAACCTAGATGCCCTAGGCATCTATCGCAGTGACTCGATGTTCACTCTGCCCTTCTCTAGGGCAATGCTCAGGTCTCCGCAGAGTCACATCGTAGCCTACCCCTGATTAGCCGTAGGAATCATCAACCATCCCTGTATGGGGATCCTCAAGATTCTCCATACATCCTCCAAAGTGGGAGCCATCTCCCATGTCAGTAACTGAAAGCAAGATGAACCCAGATACCACCTCTCTACTAGAGTTGTCAATAGCCCCATGTATGTAGGAATATGTGGCATCTCTACCACATGCTGCAGGCCAACCTGTGCTAGTTGGTCCCGCTCTGCCTGATCGAGCGTGGCCACATCATCCCTTAGACCATCGTATTTCCATTCTCGACTCTTTAGTAAACCCCTCTGCAAAATAAACAACAAAACAATAAAAATCATTAATAAACAATTATTAAAATCAATTAAATGCAATTAAAACAAATTTAAATTCATAAAAATGATGATATTGTCCAATATTGGACGATATCATCCTAAATTCAACAATTTCGTCCTTAGTAGGACGAAATCGCCTCCGATTTTGCAATTTGAGAATCGTCCCTTATTGGACGAAATCGCCCCTATAGCGCCGATTTTGCCCACAGACTAAATCGACGATCTAGAGACGATTTCGACGAAATCGGGACGATTTCATCCCGACGATGTCGACTTCCTAAAAATGGTCACGATGCCCAAAAATAAATTAAAATTCACCTAAAAAACAAATAAATTCAATTAAAACCATGCTACACTAAGTTTAGATCCTTACCCGTAGCCCGCGTCGAAACTCCATCGATATGTGCGCTGTCTCTACCATTTTTGTTTGCAGAGCTCTAAAAACCAAAAAAAAAAAACAGTAAAAATGAATTAGGATTTTACCCTATTTTTCTTAATTTTATTCAAAAACAATTAACAACATTTTAAATTTTTGCTTTTCCACACTTTTACCTCAAACGTTCGATTTGGGTAAAACCACGGAGGGGGCACCATAGTAAGCAGTCGTACGATTCGACCTAGAATCGTCGTCTAAAAATTGGAATAAATTTTTGCTTTCTCGTAAAACGAGAAGAACTCGTCTTTAACGCATTTTCTTTGAAAAATTTGCTAAAGAGGGGGCAAAATGTAGCACCCTAAAATTGGTGCAGTTAAACCTTAGTAAAAAGATTAAAATTTGAATTTTAACCCCGAAACCACCTGAAATTGCCCGTTTAACCGCTCCCCTTGTTTTTCATGCCATTTTTAGGATTTTTTGTGACCGTTGGATGATATCGTTGCCGATCATACGAAATCGTATCTGATCGGACGAATTCGTCTAGAACAAAATGTCTAGACGATTTCGTCCCAAAATTGATTTTTCATAATTAGCTTTTGTTTCAATAGCTTCTCTAACTTGGGCAAAAAGCATGTCTGCGTAGTTAGAGACTTCCCCGTTGGAGATATCCTAGATTGGGATGATCTCCAACCTCCTAACCTCTCCCTAATCCTATTTAAACTTAGGATTTCCCCTGACTTTCCCCCTGGCTGAATTTCTCTGCAACTTTAGTTTTTCGTGCATTAGAACACCTCGAATCATTGTCTGCATCTGTGCATTTTCAAGTTTTCTTGCAGGAACCTTACTATTTTTCAGCTGGAGCAAGCTCGGATCATCGTAGATGATCTTGTATGATTTCGGACGATCCTATCGACATCCGAGATGATTTCATACGATTGCAGGTGATTTCGACTACAGTCAAGATTGGGGGCAATCAGTGCCCTAGGTTTGCATTTTTTGTGCTTTATTCCTTATTTTGTTTTGCATTTATCTAGTTTATTTTACTCTGCATCCTGGAGTTCACCTCATTTAGCTTAAATGCATGATAAAATTAAAATCAATCATTAAAATAAGGCATTTCCTTCAATTATTATCTAGATTTATCATTTTAGACAAATTCATTGTCATTTCTATCATTTCCCCTTTCTTTTGCAATTGCATTTTTGGTTTTTGGTGTCTGTTTCTATGATTGTAGGTTTCTAACAAATTCGTTTGATGAATTCGTTAGGTCGACGATGATCTCATCTGATCTCAGATGATCTGCTGTGATTTGGACGATTCTGTGTGATTACAGATGATTCTGTCAAATTTGAGACGATCTGGACTCCTACAAGCTTTAGAATCTTCATCAGACATCCAGAATCAGGTTTGTTTTCTCTCATTTAGCATATCTTTTGTGTTTTACATCCATTACTACTTTCTACATTCACATAAATCAGTATTTGCATATATAATAGCTTAGATTCATTTGGCCAAACCTAGGAATTGAATGATTAAGCATAAAATTGAACACATCAAACCCATCCTCAACCTAGGCATGGAAACTGCCACTCAAAGTTTCCTGGTGAACCCCACCATCCATCAAAAATTCACCTTGATACCCCTCCCCCGAGAGGCATGACCTTCAAAGGGCCTCTCAGTCCGAGGTATTGTTCCATCCTTATCGCATCCCCATTTTGGGCATGGATCCTTTAGCCTGAAGGTAAGGGTGCGAAAAATTTGGATCGATACAGATTGTAACCAGAGAATTCATCCATAAGGAAAATCATTTTGTGGCCTACGATGGAATCAACTAGTGAGTTGATGTTTGGGAGGGAAACGTTGTCTTTGGGACAAGCTTTGTTCAAATCACAAAAATTGGTGTAGATGCGAAGCTCGTCGGAGGGTTTAGGTACTAGCACCATATTGGAAACTCATTTTGGGTAGTCAATCGGTTGGATGAAATTTATATCAAGGAGATTTTGGAGCTTATATTTTATCATTAACATGACCGTAGGATGCATACATCGCAATTTCTATTTGACATGTTCGATGTCGCTATTGAGAGTGATATTATGAACCACTAATGTGGGATCAAGTCCATGCATGTTCATGCAGGACCAGGAAAAACTCTAATGTATTCTTTAAGGAAATATATGAACGAGGTGCATTCCTCTAAGGAAATACTAGCAATGAGTTCAAATATATGGGTATTATCGAGATTATCCCCAATGTCAACATTGATAGTGTCCTCCACAAGCATGTGGGAACCGTCTTGAAGCTAGGTAAATAGAATTCATCGTCCAGGTATTCGTTTGTATGATTGACCCATGGTATGTGGGTTGGAGTAGATGACAAAGGCATGTTGGTAGTGCGTAGGATGAGCAATTATAATAAGAAGTCCTGTGAATAAGGTATACGGGAGATGTGTGTGAAATCGATGAAGTTTGGATTTGGTACCTCAGTGTGATACGGAGGAGAAGTATACCAGAGTGGAGAAAATAAATCAATGTCAACCATTGTTGAGGATACGTAGGCTTATTTTATTAAGCCTAAGTTAGTATTTAATTATTATTATATTTTCATGCATTGTAATAAATATGTTGGCATAGTATGCACACGTAGTTTATTTTTTTTGAACTGTTAGCTTGGATTGTCTTCTAGCAGTTCGGTGTGTTTGTTTTCCAAATTGTTGGAGCAGATTACCCCTGCTAGGTGTGCTATTATAGGTTGTTGTAACCCTCCATTGTATTGCATTGTATTTATATTTGTATTCTGTATGAATAAAATTATCTTGAATTTTGGTACCTATATCATTGTTAATCAGAGCCTAAGGAAAGATTGGTCCTAGGTTGATGCTTGCATGAATTTGGTTGATGCCAACTACAGCATTCTGTAAAGCTCTCGAGGTGATAGCGGGTATGCCTTCCCCTGCATCCATTTTCCTTATGAAAGGTGAGGGTTAATATGGATGGGTAACCTCCTTTACCTCGATTACAGACAAATTTTCTATTTTCTAGAGATCATATCTGGGCTCATAGCATTTGTAGTGCCAAGCTTGATAGTTTCCAATGTAAAGAAATATTTCATGTGGAGAGAAAATTTTGGCTTTTCTAAAGTTGTAATATTTTCAGGCATGTTTTTTAGGGTTTCGACATTGGCATTCTATTTTTTGAAAACATCATGCCCCGAGCACACTCCTAGGACATGTTTTTGCCAAGGAGAAATGTTGTCTTTTATTGCAATAATTTTTAACAACTTTGCGATAGTTTTTTCACATTTCCATGATGATGAAATCATGACAATTTTTGAAACATAATTGCTTTTGTTGCATTTTTATTGCTGGCCACAGCTGTAGGTTTTTCCTTCATTGCCACCTCAAATCAATGATGACATTCTACCTTTTGTTGTTTTCTAGACCTAGGTTTCGCCCCTGATCCTATCCCTGTGAAACTTAATTTATCCGCTAGCACAATACTCTTACCCAAAGACATTATAGTCATCCACCACATAAAATCAAACTCCAATAAGTTCGTAACATCTCTGACGTGAAAAATTCCACCATCGGAGCTCCTCTGCAACATCAGTGTGAGAAGATATCCATTTGCAGGACCTTTTGCATGGAGAAATCGCATCAAAACCTCCTCGATGCGATGTAAAATTCACCTTCGATGATGCAAATATTTTTCTCCAGTGAGATAAAATCGATGACAAGCAAAATATTTATATTTCCTAAATTTTGTGCCCTTGGTTTTAATTTATGTTGTCGATGAAGTTTTTTCAGTGTCGTTGCGCCCGATAACCAACGATGTTTGAGTGGAAAATGCCTTTTCTTTGGGTGCTATAATCACACATTGGTCCCGTAGGGGACCAAGTGGGCTTTATTAGCCTGGACGCACACATAAGCACTTGTCTATATTGCTAGACACTCTGCACCACTCCCTTGCATGTGCATGCACCCTTTGAATTGGCATGTTGACCAAGATTTATCGTGATCAGTTAACTTGCTCATTGACTTCTAGTGGTATTTGACTAATTGACTTTTAGTAACAGTTGACTGATTAACCGCACACCACTTGCTATTGATCTTGTGTAGTTGACCGCCCTGTTGACCCACCAAAATATTGATCCTGTGTAGTTGACCACCTTGTTGACCCACCAAATTTTGCTGCAGAAGATAATTCTCGTCATTTTTTACTTTTGAGGTGAAAGTTTCCATCAATGTTTGCTTTTTTATACTTATTTTTGCAAATCATTATCATTTTTATCACTCCATAGGTCAATATTTTGCATTTAGGGGTAATTTTTTTAGATTTTGAGTTTTAATTTTCTTGTGAACTTGAAAGACATTGATTTTGTAAGCACTAAACTCACCCTATTTTTGCAAACTTCAAAAGGTAAAATTTTGTAATTTGGTCAATATTTTTGCAAACCTATACTGGCATACACTAGAAACCAAATGGTAAATGATCTTGCACAACAAGTAGCCAACATTACCACTATTGTTGGTGACTTAATTGATAGAGTGAAGGATATTTCTATGAATGTCCCTCCTCAAGGAGATGTCAAAATTTACAACAAATTTGCCAATAAAATCAAATGTGATGTTAAACCTTATGACGAATCCAAAAATCTTGATGTGTTATCTACGTGGATCTTGGATATGAAAACTTGGTTCTCATATGCTAAGCTCAAATAAGATGAAAAATTACCTTTGGCAAGGGTAAGACTTACAAGTTTAGCAAAAATTTTGGTTTCTGATGGTACAACCAAGGTCAACAATTGGAAAGAATTAGTGGCACTCTTGAAAGAAATATTTTTTCCACCTAATTACCAAGGTGATCTACGGATCAAATGGCATAGGTTGAAGCAAGGTTTTAATATGCTAGTTTTTTATTACATTTTTTAGTTCAATAGGCTTAGAGTTCTTTCTGGAGTCACTTCTTCAGATCCAGAGCTTATTGAAAAATTTGTAAGTGGTTTGCAAGATCCTATCATGAGGGAAGTGAAATTCATTCCTTTTGTCACTTTGTCAACGACATTCAAGCATGCAATACTTGCAGAGGAGAAAGTTGGTGGTTCTCAAAAACCTTGATCCTCAAAAGAGAGCTCAGAAGGGTCACATCAACACCAACAAAAGGTGAATAATTCTTCATCTTCTTCTTCCCCTCATTCTTCTTCTCCTCTCACTTCACCTAAAGCCTCTTCTTCTTCTCATTATTCTTCTTCTTCTACAATGTATTGTGATTATTGTAAGAATCCTGGTCACACCAAGGCTAAATATTATGCTCTTGAATGAGCAAAGAAGAAGAAGAAGATCCTAATTATACAACCTACAAATGAGGAACCACATGATGGTCCCATTGTGACTATGGGAACAGAAGAAGAATATCCTACTTTAAAGGGAAAACTAAACAAAGTTACCCTCATGATGAATGTTTTGGCACAAGGGGGTCGTGACCATTTGTTTGTCACTAGAACCCACCTTACACATGATTTTTATGTGGATTGTATCATAGATAATGGATCATAAAAGAACCTCATCATGAATTCCATTGTAGAGAAGTTGAAGCTTCCCATAAAGCCACATCACCAACCCTATGCACTTGGGTGGAAGGATGTAGACTCCACATCTAACATCACACACACTTGCACCTTGAATTTTGCTTTTGGTGATAATTTTGTGGATAAAGTAATATGTGATGTCATAGATATGGATTGTTGTGGATTGTTGCTTGGTAAACCCTATCAATTTGATAGGAATGTAGTATATCATGCTAAAAAGAACACACACATTGGAATTTCATGATAAAACCTACTTGATACAAATCACTACACTCACATCAAATTCGATGCTAAGTTGTAGGAAATTTCGTAAGTCATTAAGTCAAGCACTTATTTTGGCTCCTACTTGCATAAGTTCCACACAAGAGAAAGAACAAGCACCATCAAAGATGCATGATAAATAAGAAGCTTCACTTCCACAAATTGAACAATCACAAGAGCTCATGGTTAAGGAACCCATCGTTCTCACTCATGAGAAATATACCAACCATTCCATTGGCATCATTTTGGGTACACCTATGGACACACAACTAGTTTCTCTACAGAAGTTACCTTTGTCTTTGCCCTCTTCTACCATTGCACACATGAAGGAGCAAGCTATGGTCACTCCCTTAATTTAGCATCGATAGAGCCTTTAAGGCAAGATAACACAGGACTTGCAGGAGACTCCGTAGGAGAAGTAGAGAGTGTTGCACAAGCATCATAGTCCTCACTCATATCAGGTTGAAGACAGAGTTTGGATTCCTTTGGATAAGTGACTCTTTCTATAGACACCGTTTCAGGATCCTCCTTTGGAACCTGAACCTGTCATCAGCCCTACAATAGTAGTGGCACCTGATTTTCAAAATCCACTCATTTCAGATAGATTTTTCGATATGAAGACTCATCACACTCAATAGGGTTCTTCCATTTCTTACCTTGTCGCCCACCACAATCACTTTTCACATATGGCTTGTTGGATTCCTCACCATCAGATGGCCCATGATTTTTTACATTTTTTAAGAGCATTGGGGTCCAATGCTTCTACGGTTGGGAGGAGTGTTGAGGATACTTAGGCTTATTTTATTAAGCCTAAGCTAGTTTTTAATTATTATTATATTTTCATGCATTGTAATAAACGTGTTGGCATAGTATGAACATGTAGTTTGGTTTGTTCAAACTGTTAGCTTGGATTATCTTCTAGTAGTTCGATGTGTTGTTTGTTTTTCATATTGTTGGAGTGGATTACACCTACTGGGTGTGTTGTTACATGTTGTTATAACCCTCCACTATATTGCATTGTATATATATTTATATTTTTCATGAATAAAATTAGCTTCACTTTTGGTTCCTATATCAACCATATTAACAGAAGCGGTGGAAATGGTGTCATATGGCAAGTTTGAAGATGAATAATTAGGAGTATGTGATCGATGTGGCAACTTCTAATTGCGAGTGAAGCACCATGGGTGGGGAATAAGATTGATTATAGAACGATGAGTTTGTCGTCGATGAGGTGGATGCATGAAGGAATGCGTAGGTGATGAAGGGGGAGATGAGGAAATGCGCTTTGGGCAAGGCAATGTAAGAGAAATGGAAGCAAATTAATCGGCTAGTTCATCGATATAGTATGTGACGGTAGTGCCAAAAAATTATATTTACTAGAAGAAGGTGCAAGGAATGTTGACAATGGAAGAAGGAGAAGTGCCCTCATCTAGAATGTCGATATTGATATATTCTTCCAACGTGTGTGTAGGAATTAGTAGAGGATTCAGGGAGAGATCTTGAATCTCATCTTCGAGTGTATGGATAGTTGTAGGGTGATATCCAAGCCCTAATTTATCGATGGGTAATTGAATGTGAGGGTTGATAGGTATTCATAAACCTTGATCATAATGTCCTAGTCCAAATTTGTGCTACTGGAAACACCAAAGGTAGCGTAAGGCAAAGTGTGGGTTGGACATGTGGTCTAAGGTACTACAAAAACTAGATTGCGATGGTAGGGGTACAACTGTTTGGAACGATGAGTCCAGACCAGCGTAGATGATGTTGGTATGATTTTTTGGGGGTCTTAGGGGAAATATAGTACCAATGGTTAGTACCAAGGCTGAAGGGTGACCAAAATCATGGGTAGACTGGATCGTAGGAGGGCACATGTGAGCGTCATGAACATTGTATTCTCTCGAACTAGATTTTATCATAAAAATGGAGACTTAGGGTGACATATGAGGTGGTGAATCTAAATTAGAGGATGAGGATGAGAGTTGGGAATCTCAGATAGTGGTGGTAGAGAGATGAAGTAATTGGTCATCGAGGTGAGAGGCTCGCTGCTCCCAATCATGACATTCAACCGTAGTGGAAGGGATTGGATGACCTGCGTGTGGAAATTGTGAGGTGGGGGGAGTAGGCCAAGGTGTCAAGCTATGATAATATGTGAAATATCGAGGTCAAATATGAAAGAGAAGTGGGGTCATTTATGAAGTAGGGAGAAGATGAGGATCTATGGAGGAAGAGGGATGAGACGGAGCGAGAGGCCACAAATATGGTGGCGAAAAATGCACAGACACAGGAGGTGGATTTGTGGAAGAAAAAAATTGGGAGGGAGAGGAGGCCACGAGGATGGCGACATGAAAGATGCGGATGGCAAATGGGGATCTGTAGAGGAGGATGAAGGTATGTGATAAGAAGATGCAAGGGGACGTGCAGTGTCCCTGATGAGTTGTGTGGAGGTGAAACGATTGTGGGAGAAAATGTAGAGGTCTCTGCTGGATGACGTGAAGGAATATGGAGTATCATGTGTTTATTATTTCTCTTGTTCTCAACTAAGACATTCATATGTCCAAGCTTCAACATTCTTACATTTAATTGGGACTTCCCTAAATAAACTTTTTTTATTCCTACTAGCTTCTCCTCTTAACAATCCTTTCGTTTTTTGAGTTCTTCAAAGATATAAAACAAGAAAAAGAGAGGTTTACTATTGCTCACACTTCCTTCCTTCCTTTATAACTTACTTTTATGATTTATCAATAATATAACACCACCTTTTTATTATATTAATTAAAAATTATACAAAATAATTAAGTAATCTAAAAATACATATTGTACTCTCAGATCCTTGTTTACATAATATTATTTTTATATATTAAAAATTGTAATTTAATTCATTTTAATTAGAAAACCTTCTTAAATCCAAAAAAAAATCAAATATGAAACTTATTTTACATTTACTTATCCAAACGTAATTTAGAATTTAGAATTTAAAATAACTTGTAATATTTTTTTTTGGATGAAAAAGCCATTATATTAATAAAATAATGTTTAATCATACAAAAAAGGGTGGGTGGGATTAGCACACCCCGTAAACCAATACATTAACCATTGTGGTTAAGAGTATACAAGAGTGTCAGAAACAACCCACAAACTGCCAATAACAATTGCCAAAATAGTATTAAATATGCATTCGAAAAGAAAGAAGCCGAGAAATTACTGCCACCTAGAAGGGGAAGGAAGATGCACATGACTCATAATGCAGGGTGCATTCCCCCAATGATCCATGAGGGTACGCAAGTACTGCAGCTCCACCTGTACTTTTTTAACCTGTACTTGAATCTGTAACCAACAATCAAAGAATATATCATATTTATCAGCAACAGAGAAGACATGTCCGACATCTTGCTGAGAAAAAATAGCTCTATTTCGGGACTTCCATAGATAAAACAAGGTACCAATTCTAAAAATATTCCAAACAACATCCAAGTTGAAGGAAAAAGCAATAGGGTCACCCAAAATAGCATGCACCCAAGTAAAATCCTCCTGCATAAAAGGTCTGAAAAATTCAAGAAGCCACTCCCAAGTCGATCGAGCCCGATCACAAGACCAAAAAACATGCAATAAATCTTCCGCTTGTCCACAAACCGGGCAAATGAGATTATGAACACCCAGATGCTTGAGCCTATTGCCAACAGGTAACCCTTGATGTAAGAGACTCCAAGCAAAAAAACTCTGTTTAGGTTCAATATAAGTAGCCCAAGCAATCCGAAACCTCTTATTCCATTGGGAGGGAAGAGAGACTAAATTCCATCTCAGAGTGAGCTTATCAACCATTGGAACTTGTGGGGTGAGCCATTTGTAACCAAGATGAGCTTTATATTGCAAAACAGGAAGCTCCCCAGGCCAACACCAATCTGACCACCAGGGTTTTTGAAAATGCTTATGTAGTTTGCTCCAAATAGAAAACGGAATACTATCAATAACCACCTCATAAGTGTCTCTATCACCAGGATTTAAATTGTGAATTTGACGAAAAATTTCCCAGGGTATCCAACACCTAGCATGTCGGGAGAAGAAATAAAAAATGGAAGCAATACCACGCTTATAGAACCT
Source organism: Wollemia nobilis (assembly GCA_028583015.1). Lineage (NCBI taxonomy): Eukaryota > Viridiplantae > Streptophyta > Pinopsida > Araucariales > Araucariaceae > Wollemia > Wollemia nobilis. Next base: position 233,339 of record JAQPPZ010003263.1, on the reverse strand, counting down.
CTGCGCTCTGACCCACTGCACCAAAGCTAAGGGAGAACCTTGCCAAGTGATAACAGGAGACCACCAAATATTCATGGAAGACAAAGAGGCACCTGCTTTGCGAAAACTCCCTTTCCAACTAAGCCGGGGTTTGAAGGCCTCCCAGGCTTTCCAAATACTATGAATGACAAAAGAACCTTTAACTTTAATAGGGACAGGGGCAGTAAGAATGGATTGCAATCCCACCCCTTTCCAAATTTTCTTCCCCTGAAGCAAACCAGAAGAAATGCAATGCCTGACCAGCACTTTCCAAGATTCATCCCCAATTAAAGATCGGGTGATCCATTTAGCACAAAGGGCAAGACCTTGTCGGTGACAATCAAACAAACCCATGCCTCCACAATCCTTGGGCAAACAACAAATTTCCCAGGCTACCCGATGAAAACCTTGCTTGACAGAGTCTTTGGCCCACAAGAAGTCTCTCAGAAGCTTATCCAATTTTTTATAACAAGATTTGGATGGAACCCAACAAGATGAATAATAGACATGGGTAGTGGCTAAAACCTTAGAACAAATCTGAAATTTTCTTGCCAGAGAAAGTTTCTTACTAGTCCAGTAAGAAAGCTTCTTTTCCACTTTATCAATAACATACTGCCACAATTGAGCAGAGGAACCATGAAATGCAAAAGGAATTCCAAGAAATTTAAACACCTCACCTGGATGAATCCAAGTCCATTGGAATTGATGTAACCAGTGTGGCAGTTGAGATTGAGATTGCCGAAAATAGGATGTTTTTTTCCATTGTATAGAAGAACCAGAGGCTAAACAGAACACCTCTAAGCAACTAATAGCCGAGGAAAGGGATTGCTCATCTTCTTGAAGCGTTAAGAAGGAATCATCTCGCAAAATGACCATTGACCAACCGACGGTCGAATTAGGGAGAGCAATACCCTTGATTAATCCTTGATCCATCTTATGGGCCAACAAATAGCCAAAAGCCTCTGTAGCAAGAATGAAAAGAGATGGAGCAAGAGGGCACCCCTGTCTCACAGAGCGACCAAGAGAAATTGACTGAGATTGACTATTATTCAAGGTAAGAATAGTTGAAGCATCTTGAAATAACATAAGAATGGTGCTCACAAATATTGGCCCAAAACCTAGAGCCTAAAGCATGGCAGTTATGAAGTACCACTCCATCTTATCATAGGCTTTCTCAAAGTCTATCTTAATGAATAAAGCATCTTGTTCAGAATTTCTTGCCCACTCCATACCTTCCCAAACAACAAGAACATTATCAAGAATGTATCTTCCCTTAACAAAGCCATTTTGTTCAAGTTTGACAATCAAAGGCAGAATAGATTTAAGCTTAAGCGCAAGGGCTTTAGCAATAATCTTGTAGCTCACATTAAGCAGGGTGATCGGCCTCCAATTGGTGATGAGCTCAGGATCTCCGGACTTAGGAATAAATTTAACATTGCCTTTGTTAATAATGGAACCCAGTGAACCACATTGCGGGGCTTCAAGATAAACTTTGTGGAGATCAGAACCAAGCATATCCCAAAATTCTTTATAGAATTCACATGGGAAGCCATCAAGCCCGGTGCCTTATCATTGGCCATAAGTGACAAGGCAGTTTTTAGATCTTCCAGAGAAAGAGGAGTGTCACAAAATAACATTTGCTCGGAGAAAGCTTGTTGGGGACAACAACGGTACAATCAACAAGAGCTTGCCTTCTAGCATCATCAAGGGGTTGAGAAGCAAAAACACCTTGATAATGTGAAACAAATACTTTGACAATGTCTGAAAGATCTGTAAATCTCTGCCCATCAACTTGAATGGCTTGAAACTGAGAATGTTGAGCAGGAGGTCTGAGGCACTGAAAAAATTCTTTGGTCACTCTGTCCCCCACTTTGAGCCAATGCATTCGAGCACGTAATTGAGCCCCCTTGGCTTCATACAAATCAACCTTTTTTAGCTCATGCCGAATGGAAGAAACTTGGGATTGAGCAACAAAGTTGAAAGGAGAGGCTTCAAGCCTGAGACAGGCTTTGGATAGCTCACTTTGCAAGGCAGACTTAGCTTATTTTCGTCGTTTTGCAACTTCAACACCCAGAGTTCGCAACACCTTAGTGGTTCGTTGAATGGCAACATTCCACCATTCAATCCTTCCAAAAATACCATCGAGTCTAGGAATCAAATTCCAAATGCGGCATATATGAGCTTTCATGCTAAAGCTATGCAAAAAAGAAACATTTAGGTAAAACTATGAAGAATGCACTCTAGGTTGAAAGTTTAACATTGCCACCGAGAATAAAATAGGTGAATGATCAGACAGTGTAGTACCAGGCAAAGTCAACACATACGGTGAAGAAGGCAAAATACGGGAGAACTGAAAGTTGTCACACTCAAAAATCATGGCTCTGTCCAATCTTACCAAAACCCTAGAAGAAGCAACCTAAAAATTGGACCAGGTGTACCAAAGAGCCTACGGGAAGTCAGAAGGCGAGAAGCAGGAATTAGGGTCATAAAGGCGAAGCTTGTTTTTCATAAAAAACCAAGCTTCTCTTTCACCTAAACACCACCGCATCGGGACATGACTGACCTTATCAGAAGATTTCTCCACCATATTAAAATCTCCACAGAGCACCCAAGTGGCAAATGGCAGATTCATGGCAAGCCATCTCCACAACTCGCATCTATCAGAAGCGACATTTGAGGCATACACATTAACCACCCCAAGCGGTTTTCCACAGATCTCGAGCAAAATCCAGACAACTTGATTGGATGGGTCAACACCCCAAGTCACAACATTCTTCTGTAATCGAGGCCCAAGGATAGTGACGGCTCCTCCTTTTCTCGGGGAATGCTTTGTGGCAAAAGAGGTACTTCGTGGCCACAAAAAATCACATGTACACTGCAGATTGAAATAAAAAATCTTAACTTCTTGTAGACATAAAATATCGAGGCTTCCATGCATTCGAGAAACATTTGACATCTCATTTCGGACCAAATATTTTTTGACCGGGTCCGTCAGTCCTCGAACATTCCATGATAAAAAAATCATTGGGATTTGTCAGGATGCATGATCTCCATGACATCCTCTGCATCACCCAAACCTGTAAGTGAGCCAAAATAGTTGGAGGTCGCATGGAAAGCATCACTGTTTAGTTGTCGATGTTTATCATTCCGAATAGGGCTACGAGAGCGACGGACCTTCAAGGCCCGACCCTCCTCCACTGAAGAATTATCTGGAGCTACCACCACTGAGGCCAAAGAAGGGCCCGACCAAAGAAGTTGAGACATTGGTGGAACCGGGGTTGCATGTCAACAACCGGAGGGGCCGTATCAACAGGATTCTGAACAACTTCAGCAGAAGCTTGCATGTCTTGAGAAGGAGAAGGGGCAGGTTGTGCGAGCAGAAATCGAAGCTTCTTGTTGCTTAGTACCACGAGATTTCTTGCTAGAGACAGTAGTCCATTCTTCAGTGTTTCCCCGCGAGCCATTAGCAGGAGCCGCAGGAGTGGGCGAGGGATTTGCCTTATATTTCCATTCCATCAAAGGGCACTCCCGAATTTTGTGAGCTGCAGATTGACACCGATAACAGGTATTGGGTAAATTGATATAGGCAACTCTTTGCCTTATGGATTGGTCCCCGATTTTAATATCAATAAACTCCTGCAAATCCTTAGTAAGGTCAACTTTGATACAAACCCTTCTAGTGGGTCGAGCGGAGAAAAAATTTTCTGGCTCAAGGCAAACAAACTTACCTAAGGGGGCAACTAAAGTCTGCAAAAAACCCCAAAGAGGAACAGGAAGACCAGGGAATTCAACCCACACCGGGACTTCCAGTGCAGCTTGATCACTGACTTGGAAATTTTGAGAGTAGGGTTGCAAAATCAACAGAGAATTACGGACAGTCCATGGACCCCTAGACAGAACCTTCTGTGCTTGAGTTGGATCTGAAAAGCGAAAAAGGAAATACCCTTTTGTAAGGTTTTGTACATTCTCCACTTTGACTCCATATGGGCCCCAAACTTGCTGGACCCATGAACGAATAAGGGTATCATATGGGATACGACCCAGAAAATAACCCACCAGGGTATGACTCTCAAACCATTCACAAGTTGTATGGAATTCATGCAAAGGAATAACAGCTTCAGGGACAGGGCCTTTACCTCGTGATACATTGTCAGAATGAACTTGCACGGACGCTTCCCTGGTACCATTGAGCTCTCCAGCAGACTCAGAATAAATGGAGCCGACTGCATGAGTGACAACCATTAAAAAGGGTGAATTAACACCGCCTCAAGGCGGTGTTAATACAGCAGACATGATTTTCCCACTGAAACCCTTACGAAAAACGCACAGCCAACAATATTAATAATTTCCTTCTGTAAACTTCTCTGCCTATATGCAATAATATAAGTGAATGAAATTTACCTAACTTGTAATATTTCAAATGATTAATTAATTGATTGTAAAAGATGATAATAAGTTTATTCATAAATCTTAAATTCTGGAGAATTAGGAAAGCTTCATATTTATTTTTATATATAAAAAAATAGATTACATCTCCAGTCTGTTTAAATTCCACTATTAGTGGAAAAACCACATATCTTTCCAATAAGAAACCGTTCCAAGTTGATACTGAAACGCCCTGAGCGGATTCAGGAAACACTCATTATTACCATTAGATCATATTATAGTCCTACCAATAATGACGCGGTCCAGTGCGACATGATGGACGGGCTTTGTGGGGTGGAGTCGGAGTACTATTTCACGAAGTGCAATAATTGCGTCCAGGACTATTGTAATAATATATGTACGTCAAAGAAGCTATTTTATCATACGATGTGACGAGTCATATTATAGTCATGCCAATGATGACGTGGTACAGTGCAACATGACTGCCTTTGTGGGGGTGGTGTCCGAGTACTATTTCAGGAAGTGCAATAACTTGTCATAAGATGTGAAAATATCTTTTAGGTCTGAGTACTATTTCAGGAAGTGCTAGAACTTGTTATGTGAAAATATCTGTACCAAAAAGATCTTACAAGTCATTTGTAGAACATTAGTGTGATATAGTTTAAATTTACTGCAATTTTTTTTTTTTTTTAAAAGAAATAACTTCAATAATTGACAGCCGGTTTTCGTTGTGTATACGGCCAACTTCAATAACTTCTCCCCAACGTCAAGTCAAAGTCATTTTTTATAAAGAGATTCTTATCTTGCATAGAGGCCAAACAGTGGGGACTAGTTTAAGGGTCTTTGGTAATTTAGTCTTTAAGGGTAACTGTATTAAACAATCCAAGACAAATTAGGTAAAAGAGGGCGAGATAGTGATAGATAAGGTATTTAATAGGAAATGTTGATGTAAGGCTTGATAGTATTTTAAATAGTAATAACAAAAATAAAGAATATTAATATTAATATTTTAATATGATATTTTTTATTATATTATTTGGTATGATAATTTTTGGTCTTGAATTTTTTTTTGGTATTTTTTTAATATGATTTTTTGTGTTATTGTTTGATTTTGTATTATTTTTTATCAATTTATTACATGATTTTCATCATTATTATCTTTATTACCATTAGTTTTGTTATTGAATGTAGAATATATCAATTCATTATCTTTGTTATCATGATTAATGTATTTTTTAGATTTATCTTGATTCTATTTGCTATTTGAAGACTTCATGTATTTTATACATTTTCGTTCAATGTTTAAGTCTTTTTTATCATCAATTAAATGATTACAAATTTTTTATATTCGATAATTCCTTTTTTCTATATGTTATTTTTCCTAAACCAATAGGTACTGTAATAGCATCTTTAGGGTCTCTACTTGCTTCAATTAGTTTTGTGCTTAGATAATATTCAAATGTTATAAACTATTCATCTTTAGACCCTTTTTAATTTTATTAGTACATTTTTTTTTGTTTTTGAGAATTCTTTATCATGCTTTGTATGCAATGTTTTAAATTTCCAACATCTCCTCAATTTTTTTTTTAATGATGCATTTTGAATATTTTCATCCATATTGATTTGTTCTTTGAACAAATTTTCAATTTTTTTCCTTTGATGTGGAATTCCTTATTGCCCCCAAATTCAATTCAATATTTTTTATTTCTTCAATTTATTTTTGTAGAATTCCTTTTATCTCCAAAATTATCTCTTCAATTTTTCAATTTCAATGTTTACTTCATCAATTTTTCAATTTCAATGTTTACTTCATCAATTTTAATATTTTTTTAATTCAATTACTTTTCAATTTAATCAATCAATTTCATTCACTTCTTATAACTCTTGTAATGCAATTTCTTAATCAATCGATTTCAAATTTTAATCACCTCCCTTCAATTTCAATTTTATCAAATCAATTCAATTTCATCTTCAAATATCAAATTCTTTCTTCTAATACCTCCTAATTAATTAATCAATTTCATTATAATTCAATTATTAAAATTCACTTCAATCAAATCCATCTATTCAGATCTTCAATTCATGAATTCATTTCCTTCATTCATAAATTTAGTAATCAATCAATTCATCAAATCAATTCCTTCTTTCTTATTAATTCATTTTGTCATTTTTCAAGTCAATCATTAATTAATCCTCTAATTAATTAAATTCTCCTTTCTTCATTTCAAAAATTTAATTCCTTCTACTTATAAATCCCAATCATTTTGTTATTTAATTTATCCTTATTATCACTCCATGTTATTCATTTAATCAATGTCTTAAATCTATAATACACTTTTAAATAGATGCACACGTGAAGATCCAAATACATTAAAGGTTAAATGCTTTACCTTTAATAATAGTGCATCCTTCGTAGACATTTTGTTAGGGTTCCTCTCCTTCCAAAATTAACTCTAATGCAAATGTTATGTTCAAAATTCAATGAAATAAGTGAGAGTGTTACAACACTTCATGCTTCTCCACTAGAAAAACATTTTTGGTGCATCCTTTCAATTCCTACAAGTTTTTTATTTCATATGCATGAAGCATTCTCCCTCAAACAATTTGCTCTTGCACTCTACTTGTCTCTCTAGTGTTGCGCTTCACATATCTCTATACTCTTTTCCTACAGACTGTTCACTTTGCTCTCATTTTGCAGTTTATACTATTATACACCTTACAAGTTGCTTTGCACCTATTCTATGAATTTCTCCACATTCTTATTGTTAATCCTTACACATCTAAGTTCTGCTACATGTACTCATGGTTAGTTTTTCCTTTCTTCTAGTTTATACACGTTTCAACTTTTAGCTTGGTGCTTCTCAAGCATCAACATCTTGAATCAACCATAATCTATCTTATCACGTTACCTCAAAATAAATTCTTTCCTCCTCCAAACTTGCAATCATTCACTTATATCCTACTATATTCTTCTTGCTCCGAAATCAACAATTATTCTCCTCCAATATCGTAATTTTTTATTCTCTAATATCTATAATTACCCCTTCTTGTAGCTATTTAGCTCAAGGTGGATATCATAAAGTCCACGTAATGTGGCTTTGATACCACTGCTAGCAAAATATCATTATGCTTCATAGGTGAGCAATTCCTAGAATCATAAATATAATCAATAATCAAGCATATATCAAATGAATAGTAATCTCATATAAAACACACTAAAAAGTGTAATTTATAAAACTCAAGCAATGCATAAAGCAAAGATTCTATGAGATGGATATTACATGGCTTTCTTTCTAACATAAAGATACATGAGACTATTCACATTACATGACTCTTGATCTTTGCTCTCCTCAAACTCATGGAAGAACTTAAATTTTCATATTTCTTTCTTATCTAATAAGTCCAGTGTATTACATAAAGATAAAGCATCTCATGATTGCATATAACTCCTTACTTCTAAACTTGACACATTACTAAAAAACCCTTCACTTCCTAATTAGACACCTTACATAATTACATGATACATGCTCACTCTTACTAACTGACACATACTATATACAAATATTAAACTCACACCCTATGCTAAATATTTACAAATTTACTCAAGGTATCAAATAATGTAATAGCTCCAATAATCCCCTCATTTTTACATTATTTGGTATGACGCCCTTTTGTCTTATACTTCATTTTTTTGGTCTTATTCTTCTTCTGAGTTTAAATTTGACCCATTGTGTTATTTTCTTGTTCCCGCATCATTTCTCAACAAGTCATCACATGAATTTTATTATTCTTATATTTGTTGTTGTTAACCTTGTTGTCGGATGTAGAATGTAACAATTCATTATCCTTGCTATCATGTTTAGTGTATTTTTTAGGTTTATCTTGATTTTTGTTGCTATTTGAAGACTTTATATATCTTGTACATTGTCCTTCAATGTTCAAGTCTTTTTTATCATCAATTTCATGGTGAGAATTTTTTATATTCAGAAATTACTTTTAATTTTATGAATAGAGAGAGAGAGAGAGAGAGAGAGAGAGAGAGAGAGAGAGAGAGAGAGAGAGAGAGAGAGAGAGAGAGAGAGAGAGAGAGAGAGAGAGAGAGAGAGAGAGAGAGAGAGAGAGAGAGAGAGAGAGAGAGAGAGAGAGAGAGAGAGAGAGAGAGATACTGCCATATAGTCCAATTTTCCTATATCAATACTGTAATAATACCTTTGGGATCTTCACTTGCTTTAGTCAATTTTGTTCTTAGATAATCTTCAAATGTTACAAATTATTCATCTTTGGATTCTCTGAAAATTATTTGTGAGACCCTCTTTAATTTTATTCATACATATTTTTGTTTTTCAACATTCACCACCATGCTTTGTGTACAATGTTATAATTTTTTTTAACATTTTCTCATTATCCTCTAATAATGCATTTTGAATATTTTCATCCATGTTGATTTGTTCTTTGAACAATTTTTTCAAATTTCTTTTCTTTGATGTGGAATTCCTTAAAGCTCCAAAATTCAATTCAATATTTCTCATCAATTTATTTTGTAGGAGTCCTTTTATCTCCAAAATAATTTTTACATATTTTCAATTTCAATATTTATCTCCTCAATTTCAAGTTTTTTTTTTTATTTAATAACTTTTCAACTTAATCAATCAATTTCATTCACTTATTATAAATCTATTTAATTCAATTTCTTAATACAGTGGCAGATAATGGAGATAACTTTAAGATAGAAAACTTGTTATAATGCTCAAGAAATGCTCATATAAAAAAACTCAATAAAATATACAATGACAGATAATGGAGATAACTATGATTAATAGTTATCTCCAATGGCTGATTAATATGCACGAAAATATACAATGAATGATTAATATGCATGAAAATATACAATGGATGATTAATATACACGAAAATATGATAGAAAACTTGTTATAATGCTCAACAAATGCTCATATAAAAAAACTCAATAAAATATACAATAGCAGATAATGGAGAAAACTACCTCTCCATTTTAAAAAACACTCTTCATTATGACTACTACTACTCTACTCTATGCACTCCAAAAGACCCTCTCTTCCACTCTATGAAGGCCTATTTATAATAAGATGCAACTCTTTACCTTCAATATTCCTATTACACCTCACAATTTTATTCTAATGACTCATGTACATGTGAACTACATGCACATTTACATCATTGCATATTCTAACACTTGTGCATTTATTATATTGCTTAAATAAAATACTTAACTCCTAATATAACCCTAATCTAAATATGTACCCATGAAGGTACATTAGTAATGAACCAAATATTGTAATATATTCCAATAAATTTGAATAGTTTTCTTCTATTTTCTATCACGCTTTTGTTGTTGGTATTATGCTCTTCACTTATTGCGTAATGTGATCTGGTGAATCAGAAAGCCTCCAACATTAGTAGTATGCTTTTCACTTGTGTGTAAGCAATCTAGTGAATTGGAAACTAGTTTACATATTTTTAGTATTGCCATGTCATGTTTTACTTTTTATTAATCAGTTCTTCTATTACATTCCTTAAATAAAATACTTAAATTCTAATATAACCCTAATCTAGATATGTACCCATGAAGGTACATTAGTAATGAACCAAATATTGTAATATATTCCAACACCCCCCTGTATTACATTATTTAGATTTTGAAGACTTCAGTCTTCAATAAGGATATTGATTCTGCTTTTAAACTTTGTATCCTCCTTATCTGCTATCTGATTTCTGTTCAAGAAAATAGTTAGTGTCTCAATGATATGTTATTATTGCCGAGAGATATTGAACTTCATGTTCATATGTAGATTCTTCCAATTCTTCTATTTCTTGAATTCTTTGAGCTTAGTGTCCTTTCTAATTCCCTCCATGGTATTCTAGCTGAGGATATTGATTTTGTGAAGGATATGGGTGTTGAGGCTATTTTCTTTGAGGTTGATATTGTCTTGGTTGGAATGCCCTATTTTGTTGACTTTCATAGTTTTTTTGACTTCCTTGATTTTGGTTTTTAGGATTGAACCTTTAGTAATTAGTACAATGATATTTTTTCCTACATATTTGAGAATATCTTTTATTCCAAGGTCTTCATGGTTTTGAGGATGATGCAATATTTCCCTATGGATTATCTTTTGACACCAAAGCATTATTAGTAATCTCATATTTAACGAAATTTTCTACCTCACATTCTTGGAGAAAATTGACTAAATCATCAAAGGAAATATCTTTACTTAAGATTTGTAGAGAAGTAACTAGATGTTTGTAGCTATATGGAAGTGCTCTCATGGTTACTTGAACACGAAATTTATCTTTAACCTCTTCTCATAGGGTTAATAGTTTCCATTTAATATTTACTACCTTCCTTTAAGAATAATTCTATACTATAACCATTATCTATTTTCAAGGAATGTAACTGAGTTTGAAGATTTAAGATAGTATCTTTGTTTTTCTCTTCAAATATATTCTCTAAGGATTTATAAGCTTCTAAAGATGTTCCTGCTGAACTAATGTATAGTTTTATTTTATTTGTGATAGAAAAAAGTTATTATTATTAATACTTTTGCATAAATTTATTCAAAAATTTGAATATTTGTATCACCAATACTAGGTTTTGTGGATGTTCCTTTGATAATTTCTGAAATTTTTTCAAATATCAAGATTTCCCTTACTTTATTTTTCCATGAGAAATAGTTTGGACCTTTGAGTAGTTGAGATTTTGTAAGGATGAATTTATTTGTTGATGTTCCTAGTATATTCCCTTTAGTTCACTAGTTTAGAGAATGTGAACTATATTTATAAAACATTTTCAAGACTTAGGTTTTGTAGAACTCCTCACGCCTCCTTAGTTAGAATATATGAGTAAATATATGTTTGCAAATTAAGTTTCACTTGCCTTATAAGTCCTTGAGTTTCCTAAAATTTACAACTATATATGAAGCAATAACAATGATAGTTTAGATGTTACTAATTTCAACTTATATTATAAGATTAATTTTTTAGAGAATAATACCTTATTACTCCTATTACCGAATATCTCTAGAGTAAGTTAATTTTTTGATCTTAATAAACTTGTAGTATAATTCTTACCTTTCCTTCAAACTTGCAAGCTTTTGATAATCTATTCGATCTCCTAAAACTTATTAATGGTTGACTTCTTGTCAAATCCAAGTTGTAGTGTAAATTATTTGCTTCTTTCTTCATCAATATGTGTGCTTCCTCCATTAATGGTATTTAGGTCTGCATGTGCTTCTTCCAACGTTTATATTTAGACCTGCGAGCATTAAATATTCTCGATGAATGTGATTTATTTCACTTCTATTTAAATGATAATTGATCTCTTCTTCAATGTCATTTCACTTAGCCTTTGAGCTTCTATCTCACCGATGGATATGTTCTTCCATAATGTAATATTATTTGGTATACAAACTCCTTATATCTATTGTGCATGCTTCTTTCAAAATTACTATGCTAGCCTGAGTATTTTATGAGTTACTTGCTATTTTCCCTCAGTCTCTATATTGCTTCACTTCTTTAATGTACCTTAAGTTTCTCTCCTCAAGTTTTCCATTGATATCACTTTTTTATGAGTGCTATACAAGCACTTCTCTTTGAGGGTATCTCTCATAATATGCTATGGATAATGCCAAGTGGCATTGGCATTATATTGTTGCTTCAAAAATGCTTTCACTCCTCATTATTCCAATGTCAAGTGACAAGTGGTATTAGGTAAGTTAGTAGATTCCTTCAACATCCCTAACCTATGATTTATGTCTCTTCAGGAGCATTATGTGAATAACTTTCAAGGATCCTTCTTGCTCATGTTATCCTTGATATTATGGTGAGTTCATGCAATATATTATCCCACATAGTGAAATCATTCATATCTTTACCCTAACTGATGTAGGTTATTCGAATGCTTATTTTATATCTTTTTTATCCTACTTCCAATGCTTCTTTTACAGGAGAATAATGGTTATTCTCCAATATTTCTATGGTAGAAGTAGTTGCTATTCCAATGCTTCAATTGAGTGCTGAGCAAGGCTATGATGTGGATTCAGGTGATGGGTATCCTTCTTAGAAACCAAATATTCTTGAAAACCAAAATATCCTTGTTGTTTGTTTTGTATAATGATCACTATAACTGCTTTTAGATTGCTAAGTCTACCTTGTAACATGAGATATCTTCCACATTGGATATTCGAGTAAAAGAAGCATTTGCAATGGTGCAAGTTGTATGATTGCATGGGTAAAAGGGTGACTAGTCTTTGGTGCCAACGTAGCTTCTTCCAACATAAGTTTATGGATAGAATACTATGATTCTTTCATAACTATGATGTGTCATTTGATAATGATGCTTGAAGGTAGGTTTTAATATGATTCTTGTGTTATATTTACCAAATGCTATCAAAATGCTTTATGTACCTTGTGTTGCATTCTAAGACCTTTCAATGTACCTTATAATGTTGGACATCCTTAGTATAGCTAAGAGCTTCTTATACCTTCTACTCAATGATCCTTCAATGGATACGTATTATTAGAAGTCTAAAGAGTGATCACTTAATCCACCTTTATGTTAATGACTTCTCTTCTAGATTTGAGTAGATGAAATGCAAGTAGATGATGTACGAGATATCTCCCTTTACCTTGGATATACTTAACTTTTAGAGCTCTATTGAGTGGATCTAATGAGGTGCTATGCAAACATAGAGTGAGATGGTGTAGAAATTTTTCCCCCTATGCTCTTAAACCTAATCTCTTAGCTTCTCTAAATGCTGAGATGAAACTAGAGTCAATTTTACCTTTAACCTTAGGTAATACTCTTTGTTTTTTTGTTCTTTTTTTAGGATGTTGTTTTTTTTTTTTTTTGAAAAGTATCCACTTTATTTTGCTTGAACTTGACCTTGAGTTTATAACTTCTATCTATTTACTATTTATAACCTAAATTGAATAGCTACCCTTCTAAAGATAATATTGTAGCTCTTCTAGGCTGTCCAAAAATAGTTCTATAGCTCACCTTTTTGCAGCTTTAACACTCCACTATTTTTCTACTAAAAACTATGACTTGGTGGTCGAAATGCTCCTTCCAAATACACCTCTAAAATCTAAACTTTAGCAGCTACTACTGTTGTCCCAATTGCTACCTTTTTTTGTCCTCAAATCTAAAAAAAATTAGATTGTAAAGCAATCAAAAAACTTTGCTATAACACTATCCTTGAATATAAAAATTTTGGTACGAAACTTCTTCAAATCATAGCTGAGATATTCCTAAAGAACCCATCAATGACAATATCCAAATCTCTTATATTTGGTGGTTTTCCTATCTCCTTACTCTTATAGAATTCTAACTCCAAACTAGATCTCTTTATCAGGAATTTGAATGTCTTGAGATCTTCTCCAAACTAACTTAAAATTTTATAATATCCTTTCCAAATCCATATCTATTGGTCTTGTTTCTAGATGGTAATAATTGTCCCAATTTCTCTAATGAGTTCTTCTAGGAACTCTTCCAATAAGGCTCTCCAAGTCTTCTCCTTGTTTGTCCTTAAGACCTCTACTAGATCTTCAATCCTGTAGCTTATGAAACCTTTTGTGAGACCTTCCTTGATCTCTTCAATCTTAAACTATGGAAGTTTTTCAATAGGACATTCTATGGGTCTCTTCTTCAATGTGAATTTTTAGTCTTCAATGGAGATATCCTATATTCTATTCTCACCAAGATTCTCTCCTAGAGTCTATTCTTACTCCAATGGGGTCTTTTTTCTAGGAAATCCTTCCTAGATTTACAATCTCAAATATGATTTCCTTGGCCACTAGATTTCTCCTCAATCTCCAACTTGGAGACTTCAATCCATAAATCTTACAATGGTTTTTTTTTCAAGACTCCAAACATTTAATTTGCAACTTGTTGCTTTAGATACTTGATTGATTTCAAAGAAGATATTCTTGCTATCTCTTGTAGGAATGTTACCAAATTTATTTGAATCTCCTTTCTTATGCAACAAAGTATTAGATAATTATAATAGAAATATCTATAAATCTATAGAAAATGATCTTCACTAGTTGGATTCCAATCTAGTGGATGCAATGTTGAGTTCTAGTCTTCAAAAGTTTTTGCAACTCTTGTGGAAAAAATCTAGCCAATAACAATTTTAGAAATCAGAAAATAAGATATACAATATCCTCTAAATCACTCATGTGGCTCTCTTTATTTCCTATTCATCTACCTATTGCTCTGATACCACTTTTAGTTTTTGAAGATAAACTTAAAGGAAATGAAGCTACAAGAAATGAAATAAGAATGAAAAGTTATAAGTATTATAATGAATAACTAACATGCATGAAAATATGATAGAAAACTTGTTACAATTCTCAAGAAATTCTCATATAATAAATCTCACAAAAATATACAATGACATATAATGGAGGTAACTACCTCTTCATTTTACAAAAATGCTCTACATTATGACTACTACTACTCTACTCTATGCACTCCAAAATCCTCTCTCTTCTACTCTACAAAGGTCTATCTATAATGATATGCAACTCTTTGCCTTCAATATTCATATGACACCTCACTATTATATTTTAATGACTCATGTACATGTGGAATGCATGCACATTTACATCATTTCACAATCTAACACTTGTGCATTTATTACATTGCTTAAATAAAGTACTTAACTCCTAATATAATCCTAATCTAAATATGTCCCCATGAAGGTACATTAGTAATGAACCAAATAATGTAATATATTCCAACAAAATATAGACAAAGTGCAATAAAAAGATATTTGTAATATATTTAATATTGATAAAACTTTATCTTTTACAAATAGGCCCTTGCAATTACAATCGACCTTTCAAAATAGAGAGTTTCCTTTTACAGGTAAAGTCTATGGTGTGGCAAGTTATCTCTTTGAGTGCACATTGGGTTTTGGGATAGGATTTAGAAGACACGTTGCTTGACCTCCTGATCTTCTATGTGTATCCAATGCCTACACACAAGCTCACAATAATAATATTAATAACATATGTAGGGCATTTCAAGATAAGGTCCAAACCATGAAATAAATTTACCAAAAAAAACTAAAAAATTATAAAATTATTTGTAGGAATTAGAAAATTATGTGAAATGCTTCCAAAACCTTAAAAGATATCTGATTTACCTTTATGTGCAGTTTGGGGTTGATATAGAACTATTGTTGGCTTTGAAGCTCAACCACCCATGGCGGTTGGCTCTCTGGATAGTTGCCTTAGGTGGTTGGGCCTATGGATAGATACTTTGGGTAGTTGGATAGCTTCCCTAGGTGGTTGAGACTATTATTCAGTAGAGGGTTCTAATATTGAGTATGAGCCTCTAAGGATTTATTTTGGGATCCTTGTAGCAAATATGGTATGTTGTTGAACTTATACCATTGGTGTGGCTACAAAACAAATGTTAGTGAAAAAAACCAATAGATTCAATGGTTGATGCATTTTATATCTTCCCATGGTTAACTTACAAGTACAATTTTAAGCAAAACCACAACAATATCGAATTAAATTTGGGCAAAGTTTCATTATAATTTTATACACACTTACTGAACATAAAAATAGAGACCTATTTGTAAAGTCTCCCATGGGTGGAGAAGAGTGGAGAGGATGGAATAAGAGGGGTAAAAAGTGGAAAGTGTGCATAAGAGGGGCATCCTAGAGATTCCCCACTTGGAGTGGACAAATGTGCAACTTTCCTTGTTTGGGCTATGATGTCCTATGATGCCCTATGACATGCCATAACACTTCATGATATGTCATGACACATTATGGTGTGCTTCATTAATGCCTTACTTGTGGAGAGATTCCTCACCCACTAAATTAAAATTTTAAAACAAAGTGCACAGGTGGAAGGAATCATCACCCAAATGCATTAAAATACAATGTGGTGCAAAAAAGGATGACATCGATTGTTGAATAAAAAATGGAGAGAGGGAATGATTGGAGAATAATGAAAGTGACCTTATATTGAGGAGGGTTACATAATATTATATCAAATAAAGGACAATGTGAGATGCCCTAGTTATGGGAGCAACAAATACCCTTGAATATTTTCCTTTGACGAATTGGCGAGATCAAATTGATTAGAATTGTGAGTAGAATTGACTAGAATTGTGTCTTGGAATTAGGGTTTTGATTAGAAATTTTTAAAAAGGAAAGAAAATATGATTTAAGATATTTGTCCCAATATATAGAGGGTTAATGAAAGGGTCAAGCAAATATTCTCAGACACATATAACTCCAAAATTGGGTGTTTGTGTATTGAACTTATTTGAGATAAAATTCACATGTACTTGCCAACCCCCTCAAATGACGAGTGGATGGCAATAAATGAGTGACAAACATGATTGGATTGATAGATTATGGATGAAAATTGGAATATGGAAGAGGAGAAGGTGCAAAAAGGAGTAAGGTCGGGGTCAATTGCACAAATTTTGGGAAGTTTTGGTGAAGAAGACAAGTTTAGTGGCAACTGCCCATGGCAGTTGTCTAACTCTTTGAGAACCACCCATGGCAGTTTCCTCGCACCTTGGAAACCATCCAAGGTGGTTACCCCATGAATTTGGAACCATCTATGGTGGTTACCTTACACATTGGTGACTACCTAGGGTAATTGACAATTTATTTGGGTGGTTGCTAGTGTAAATCTACAAATAAGATATGAAAGGTTCATTTAGGCAACTGGTAAGGGTGATAGAGAAGGAGAGAGAAAGAGAAGAATTTGGTAGATGATATGGAAAGAACAAGTGCAATTGTGAGAGTTGGAGGGTGTGTAGAGTTAGTAAGCACCCTAGTTTTTTTGGTTGTGTTGTGCTTTATTGTGTGCATCTGTTTTGTGATTTTATTTATATATTTATTTTTTATTTTAATTTTATGCCCCATAGGAGGTGATATTTTTTTGAAAACTTAGAAATTGATAATTAGAAGTGCATGAGAGTGTGAATTGATGGAATGAAATATTTGTGAATTGAGACAAAAATCTATGTGGTGCTTTTTATGGTGATATGCGTGTGGTTGATTTTCTTTTTCATTTTTTATTTTTTTATTATTTGTTTTTTATTTTTTATGAAAATTAAAAGTGTGAGCTAATTATTGTGATGTGGTGAGTGCAATTTAGGATGCTACGACCATGATACCAATTTGGAACTATATTTCCAAGTGCTAGAGATAGGCTGTTGAAGGCGGATTGGGAGTGGTTGGAGAAGATTGGTTTGAAGGAGGTGGCATGAATTGAGCCTATCTACGTGGATCAGGGGTACCTTTTTGTGCCATAAAAGTGATGGGATATAGGAAGGGGGACCTTATATAGACATGGAAAATTGACCCATCAAAATAAGTCAATATTTTTTTAGATGCCTAGGACACCACCCAAACTTACCAAGTGCAAATTTGGGGCCCTTTTCCCTCTTCCTTTGTCCTTTTTCCCAAACCTCATAAACTTCATACCTAGTCCATATGGGGTGCAAATTTGGATTACCAAATTCCCACCCTATAATGACTAGGTAAAATTTTGACATTCTAGGGGTTTTTCTCTCTAAACCCCTCCCCTTGTTGGCCCCTTTGGTGTCGACCCTTGCTTGTGGTGAACTTTTGTTTTCCCACCTTTTAGCCCTCCAAACCTCTTATAAATAGGGTATTGGATTCCCTATTTCCCTCCATCTAGAACTAGAGAATGAATCTTCTTGACAACCCTAATATTGACTTGCTCATTTATGCTAACAAGTGCTCTTACACTATGGATTGCTATTTCATTGTTTTCTACTTTTGTGTTGGTTGCTCTTGATGAAAAAGTGGAGGAGTATTTATTATTGGAGATATCTACCATTGAGGGTTGATTCTTACATATTCTCATTTCTCCTATCTTCATCCATTACCTAACTAGTTTATTTACTTGCATTATTAGTCATTAGTTTTATTTTTCATTGTTTTACATTGTATTTTTCAATGTTTTGGGACTCAAAAAGTTCTTTGAACCAAATTCGTGCCCTATATATATAGGGTGTGAATTTTATCAATTAGGGATTGGGGCTAGTTCTTGCTTCCCAAACCCTAGTTTACATCTTGCATATTAGGTCTCTATTCTGTCCATTCTATTTGCATCTCATTTCATTATTACATATTTGTTTCATATTGCTTTTTATTGTTCCAAAGGTCAAAGATCATTTTATTTTCAAATGGTTAGCTAAAAGGACCAAGGGGGCACCTCCAAGCTTAGTCATATAACAGCCTAAGAAGGCACCAAAATGGTGATCAAATTTTCTAAGGTTTTGTAAGTTGTTTCACAGGTTTTGAATGTATTTAGATATTTTGGATGCAAGTTAATCCTAGGATCAACCATCATATCAAATAAATACCCTAACAAGCTTTTGGGTTGTTTACTTTCTTTCTTATTTGTCCTACATCATTATTTCATTCTTCTTAGCTTATATTTATAAGGTTAAACACAAGTGTTTACTTAATATACATATCAAACATTCAATCCCTCGACTTGGAGTGAGTCCTTAAACCATTCTTGGTGAACCATTCAATCCCCAAGACCCATAGTGTAGAGAATATAACACACCCCTATGGTCACCTCAACTCCTAATGGATCCAATAAATAATTGTATGTTGCAGGGCAAGTTTCCCTCTCTACATATTTTGTAAACCTAACATGAAAACACGTCCTAGTGGTCAAATTAGGGAGCCTCTTCCTTTTGTTTTTTCTTTTAAAAAATTTAAGTAAGACCACTAAATATTTTTTCTTAGAATTAGATAATATTAAAAACATCCTAAGAACTAGCTTTCTCCTCTATCATTTCTCTTTTATCCTAATGGCTCCCAACCTTAGGAGTAAGTGAAAACAATTAGAATCTAAAGAAATTCTTGAAGAAGATTATAAGATTTATAATAAAAATCCTAATAATGAGGAAGAACATGTAAAAATTGGTAATGAATTTAATCCTTTTGAGGAGTCCAATGGGGACTTCACTTTTTAATTATTTGAGCACACTTGGGGTTTTATAAAATACCATAAGGAGGCTTTGGTTAAGGCTATGGAAGTAAAATATCAACTCAAAATGGGTGGGATGCCTCCTCCTCCAACCATTTATCCTAGGAATATTCACACCAATACTTTGTTTGAATCTTCACATCATGTTAATACTTTTCATAAACCAATTTATACTACTACTATGACCACCAACGTTGGAGGAATTCCACTGGCTCCTCCAACTAGTAGTGCATCTCAAAATTATGCTCAATTTCCTCCTCATTATTCTAATCTCAACATTTATGCTTATGTTCCACCAAATATTAGTTATCATCCACAACAAGATACCACATATAATAACCCATACAATAATAGTTTCAATGCCTCCAACATTGACCAAGTTCTATTTCAATAACCTACCTACATACATCCCCCAAGGAACCCTAGGATGTTGCACAAGAACAATTATGATATGTAAAGTTTAACAAATGTGGTGAAGTAATTGGTTTCAAGAGTAGATATGATTCAACCTCCAAGTTTCACCTACAATTATAGAAAAATGTGCAATCAGCCCTTAGATCCTATCATTACCTCTAGGCCCTACCCTAAGCATTTCCCAATGCCGATTTTACCTAATTATAAGGGAACAAAGGACTTGATTGAATATTTATTTATGTTTAGGATAACATGTCATGAAATTATATATGATGACATGTTGTTGCTAAATATGTTCCCCAAGAACCTTGGTGGTATTGCATTGGAATGGTATTATCAAATGCCCCATCATTATTTAAGGAATTTTGAAGAGATATCAGAGTTTTTTGTTCAATAATTTAGAGCTTATGTTGAGAAAAATGTAACTATGAAAGATGTTTATATGTTGAAACAAGGTAAAGATGAAAGTTTTTTGGAATTCTTGTCTTATTGGAGGATTTTAGTTGGATGGTTAAAATATACTTTACGTCATCGAGACATGCTAGAGATATTTACTGGAAATTTACAAGAGCAAATATATTATGAATTGAAAACAATAACCATTACCTATTTTGATCAAGCAATAGATCTGGCAAGGAGGGTATATCAAGCCCTTATTTGAAGAGGTCAATTCAATTCAAGGAAATAAGAGGATAGGACCATGAAATATTAGTATAATAATAATCATGTAGATGATGATGGGGTAACGAATAGTAGTGTTAACACTATTGTTAACACCCTACAAAATATGGTGCTTAACACTCCTCACAAACCCCCACCCAAAAATTTCACAAGACTCAACCAACCCATTTTGTTGGTCCTAAAGCATATTTTGGAAGCTATCATGATTGAGTTAGCTCCCATAAAGTAGCCTGATACCACAACTAATTGGTACAAGCCTAATCAACATTGTGAGTATCATAGAGTGGAGGGGTACATAAAAAATTTATGCTAGAGGTTGAAACATGTGGTTTAGGAATTAATTGATGCAGGTTGTCTTGTTATAGAGGACTCAACCTAATCCTAACTGCAATCCTCCAACAAACAATCAACCTCCTAGTCAACAAGAACCCACAACTAATCAATACATGGGGATCTTCCAAGACCTCCTACCTAAGCATGGGAAATAAGAAGCTAATAAAGTTTTATATCATAATGTGTCACCTCCATATAACCCTATGGTTGGTATGATAGTAGTGACTACAAGGCAACAATATCAAGGTCAACCAACTAAATAATCTTAGTAGGAGATGAGTTCTACATCTAATAAACCTTCAAAACTGCTCTTAGTTTTGAAGAGTACCCAAAAAGGAGCACAATAGTAGAAAACACCCCTTTAGTGTTGAAAACTCAACCTAAAGTCTCCTTCAACATTCAATAGGCTAGTACCCCAACCAAGATTTCCCTCTTAGAGCTTTTGCAAAATTCTATTCTCAGAAAAGTCTTATTGAAGCTTCTAAGTTAATAATCTCTTCCTCAAGATATTTCCCTTAGCGTTATAGTTGATGTTGTAGATTCCCTTGGGATACATCATATCATATTTTTAGATAACAATATTCCTTCCTCAAACTTGCGAGGGGATTCTTCCCTCTACATCACTGCATTTATTGGAGAAACATTTATCAAGCAAATTTTGATAGATAATGGTTCCTCCCTCAATCTATGCACTTATCAATTTTTCAAAAAATTTTGATTAAAAGAGGAAGATCTAACTAAATCCGATGTCATAATCAAAGCTTTCAAAAATGAATCCTAAAAGACCTACGATATTATATCCTTCAATGTTCAAGTCCTTTTATCATCAATTTCATGGTGAGAATTTTTGATATTCGACAATTCCTTTTTACCTTATGAATAGAGAGAGAGAGAGAGTACTACCATATATGCATTTTTTCCTATATTTACTGTAATAGTACCTTTGGGGTCTTCACTTGCTTTAGTTAGTTTTGTGCTTAGATAATCTTCAAGTGTTACAAATTGTTCATCTTTGGATTCTCTAAAAAACATTTGTAAGACCCTCTTTAATTTTATTGATACATATTTTGTTTTCCAACATTCGCCACCATGCTTTGTGTACAATTTTTAAATTTTTTAATATTTTCTCATTATCCTCTAATAATGCATTTTGAATATTTTCATCCATGTTGATTTTTTATTCGAACAATTTTTCAAATTTCTTTTCTTTGATGTGGAATTTCTTAAAGCTCCCAAATTCAATTCAATATTTTTCATCAAATTATTTTTGTAGGAGTCCTTTTATCTCTATTTTTTTTACATATTTCAATTTCAAACTCTATCTTCTCAATTTCAAGTTTTTTTTAAATAAATTTTCAACTTAATCAATCAATTTCATTCACTTATTATAAATCCTTTTAATTCAATTTCTTAATTAATCAATTTCAAATTTTAATGACCTCCTTTCCATTTTAATTTTATCAAATAAATTCAATTTCAATTTCAAATATCAAATTATTTCTTCTTATACCTCTCAATTATGTAATTAATTTTATAATAATTCAGTTCTTCAAGTTCACTTCTATGTGAAAGAGGAAATACACCATAACAATTGAAAGATGTTAGCTTTTGAAGCTATAAAATTACCGGAAATGAATCCACAAGTAAATAGATAAGCATGTAAAGTTATAATTACGATAACGACAAACTAATATGCATGAAAATATGATAGAAAACTTGTTATAATGCTCAAGAATTTCTCATACAAGAAAGATCCCGGAAATATACAATGACATATAATGGAGGTAACCACCTCTCCATTTTACAAAAACACTCTAGATTATGACTACTACTACTCTACTCTATGCACTCCAAAATCCTCTCTCTATTCTACTCTATGAAGGTCTATTTATAATCACATGCAACTCTTTACCTTCAATATTCCTATAACACCTCACTATTTTATTATAATGACTCATATGCATGTGGACTACGTGCACATTTACATCATTGCACATTCTAACACTTGTGCATTTATTACATTGCTTAAATAGAGTACTTAAATCCTAATATAATCCCAATCTAAATATGTACCCATGAGGGTACATTAGTAATGAACCAAATATTGTAATATATTCCAAAAAATTTTAATATTTTCCTTATTTTTTTTGCCACACTTTTGTTGTTGGTATTATGCTCTTCACTTACCATGTAATGCAATTTGGTGAATCAAAAAGCCTCCAACACTAGTAGTATGCTCTTCACTTGTGTGTAAGTGATTTGGTGAATCAGAAACTAGTTTGCATTTTTTTTAGTACTTCTATGCCATGTTTTATTTTTTATTAATCAGTTCTTCTATTACATTGCTTAAATAAAGTACTTAACTTCTAATATAATCCTAATCTAAATATGTACCCATGAAGGTACATTAGTAATGAACCAAATATTGTAATATATTCCAACACCCCCATGTATTACATTAAATGGGTTTTAAAGACTTTAGTATTTAATAAGGATCTTGATTCTGCTTTTGAACTTTGTATCCTCCTCTTCTATCTGAATTCTATCCAAGCAAATAGTTAGTGTCTTCATGATATGTTATTATTTCCGAGAGAGTTTGAACTTCATGTTCATATGTAGATTCCTTTATTTCTTGAATTCTTTGAGCTAAGTATCCTTTCTAATTCCCTCCATGGTATTCTAGTTGAGGGTAGATTTATAAAAAGTGAAATAAATTGATTGATCAAGTTGAATTGTTATTAAAGAAAATAAACTTGAAATTGACAAGATAGAGATTGAAATTAAAAATATGTAAAAAAAAATTTGGATATAAAAGGACTCCTACAAAAATAAATTGATGAAAAATATTGAACTTAATTTGGGAGCTTTAAGGAATTCCACATCAAAGAAAAGAAATTTTAAAATTTGTTCGAAGAACAAATCAACATGGATGAAAATATTCAAAATGTATTATTAGAGGATTATGAGAAAATGTTAAAAAATTTAGAACATTGTACACAAAGCATGGTGGCAAATTTAAGAAAATAAAAAGATGTATCAATAAAATTAAAGAGGGTCTCACAATTTTTTTTCAGAGAATCAAAAGATGAACAATTTGTAACATCTGAAGATTATCTAGGAACAAAACTGACTAAAGCAAGTGAAGACCCCAAAGGTACTATTACAGTATTGATATAGGAAAAATGGCATAAATGGCAGTACTCTCCCCTTCTCTATTCATAAAATAAAAAGGAATTGTCGAATATCAAAAATTCTCACCATGAAATTGATTATAAAAAGGACTTGAACATTGAAGGATATAAATGTTGAGATGAAACTAGAGTCAATGTTACATTTAACCTTAGGTAATATTCCTATTGCTTGGTTAATTTCACACTTAATAATAAGGTACATTAGTAATGAACCAAATATTGTAATATATACAATCTCCTCTCAATCACTCATGTGGCTCTCTCTATTTCCTATTCATCTACCTAGTTCTCGGATACCATTATTATCTTTTGAAGCTATAAACTTAAAGGAAATAAAGCTACAAGTAAATAAATAAGTATGCATAGTTATAACTATGATAATGGCAAACTAATATACATGAAATTATGATAGAAAACTTGTTATATTGCTCAAGAATTGCTCATATAAGAAAGCTCACGAAAATATACAATGGCATATAATGGAGGTAACTACCTCTCCATTTTATAAAAACACTCTACATTATGACTACTACTACTCTACTCTATGCACTCCAAAATCCTCTCTCTCTTCTACTCTATGAAGGCCTATTTATAATAATATGCAACTCTTTACCTTAAATATTCCTATTACACCTCACTATTTTATTCTAATGACTCATGTACATGTGGGCTACATGCACATTTACATCATTGCAAATTCTAACACTTGTGCATTTATTACATTTCTTAAATAAAGTACTTAAATCCTAATATAATCCTAATCTAAATATGTACCCATGAATGTACATTAGTAATGGACCAAATATTGTAATATATTCCAACAAAGTTTAATGTTTTTCTTCTTTTTTCTGCCACGCTTTTGATGTTGGTATTATGCTCTTCACTTACCACGTAATGCGATCTGGTGAATCAAAAAGCCTCCAAAACTAGTAGTATGCTCTTCACTTGCGTGTAAGTGATCTGGTGAATAAGAAACTAGTTTGCATTTTTTTAGTACTGCTATGTCATGTTTTATTATTTATTAATCAGTTCTTCTATTACATTTCTTAAATAAAGTACTTAAATTTTTTTTTTCTAAATAAGATACTATAGCATTAATACCCGATTTTATAAATTGACAAAGACTTATAATAAAATCCTAATATAAATATGTACCCATGAAGGTACATTAGTAATGAACCAAATATTGTAATATATTCCAACACCCACATGTATTATATTATTTGGGTTTTGAAGGCTTTAGTCTTCAATAAGGATCTTGATTCTGCTTTTGAACTTTGTATCCTCCTTCTCTTCTATATGAGTTTTGTTCAAGCAAATAGTTAGTGTCTTCATGATATGTTATTATTTCTGAGAGAGTTTGAACTTCATGTTCATATGTAGATTATTTTAGTTCTTCTATTTCTTGAATTCTTTGAGCTAAGTGTCCTTTCTAATTCCCTCCATGGTATTCGGTAGATTTAAAAAAAGTGAAAGAAATTTATTGATTAAGTTGAATTGTTATTAAATAAATAAAAACATGAAATTGATGAGATAGAGATTGAAATTAAAAACATGTAAAAATAATTTTTGATATAAAAGGACTCCTACAAAATAAATTGATGAAAAATATTGAAATGAATTTGGGATCTTTAAGGAATTCCACATCAAATAAAATAAATTTTAAAAATTGTTCGAAGAACAAATCAACATGGATGAAAATATTCAAAATGTATTATTAGAGGATAATGATAAAATGTTAAAAAAAATAAAACATTGTACACAAAGCATGGTGGCAAATGTTGGAAAACAAAAATATGTATCAATAAAATTAAAGAGGGTCTCACAATTTTTTTTTAGAGAATCCAAAGATGAACAATTTGTAACATTTGGAGATTATCTAAGAACAAAACTGACTAAAGCAAGTGAAGACCCCACAGGTACTATTACAATATTGATATAGGAAAAATGGCATTTATGGAAGTAATTTTTCTCTCTATCTCTATCTCTCTATTCATAAAATAAAAAGGAATTATCGAATATAAAAAATTCTCACCATGAAATTAATGATAAAAAGGACTTGAACATTGAAGGATATAAATTATGAGATGAAACTAGAGTCAATGTTACCTTTAAACTTAGGTAATATTCCTATTTATTTTTTACTTTCACACTTAATAATCCAAGATTTCCAAAAGTGTTTTTGCACTATAGTATATGCAAATATGTAGAGTATTCTCTTGCTTAGAATGATCAATAGAATGTTGATATTTTTCTTTCTCTTGAAAAGTATCTAACTTATATTCTTTTGTGTAGGTTGAACCTTGAAGATTATAACTTCTTTACTATTTAAACTATTTATGCAACCTTTAATCCTTGAAACTCATGCTTAATAAAATTAAAGAGAAACCAAATATAAAAGCTAAACTAAAGAATTGTTTGCACCTTTGTTGCATATATTTCTACCTCTATATATGATGATGATGAGAGTGATTTAAACTAGCTAAATGTTGCCCTTATAAAGATAATATAGCAGCTCTTCTAGGCTATCCAAAAATAGCTCTATATTATAAATATATATTTTGTGGTGTAGTTGAGGGACGTTTTTCGTAGGACTTCCCAAACTATCGAATGTGTTTTGGCCATATCTCACTCATCCGGACTTGGATTGAGCTAAAATTTTGAGGGTAGATGCCTAAAAAACCATAGAAATTCTCCACCAATTTTCATATTATTTTGAGCAACACATATCCTAGAACATACCTATGTGTGAATGAGATATTTGGCAAGCGATTATGCGAGGGTTTGATCTGGGTTGAGTGCAAGCAGCTCCAAAGGTTGTTTTTAGGGCCTTAGGGCCCTAGAGGTAAATATGTTTGTGGTTTATGCTCAATATTTTAGTAGGAAATGTTGCAAGGTATACAAGATGGGTTAGAAATTTGTCTTTCAACAGATCATACTATGAACTTGAGTGACAATGACTTCCAATTTGTTGCACAAAAGAAAAGTGAAAACCATACCTTTCCACAACATCTAGGGCAATGATTAAATATATAACAAAACAAGTTTCAAATAATTGATCAAAAAATGGCTCATATCTCAAGTGAATCTGGTGCTAAGGTGCACCCACAAAATAATTCTACTATGAAAACCCCTATCAAGGGTAAGAATTTTGAAGACTCAGCCCCAAAAATGAATTTTAGGGATGCCCTCCATGGTGGACAGCCTCAACCCAATACTAATATCAATGTTAGGGCTTCCCATAAACCTCTAAGAATACCTAATATTAATCCCAGGAAAATGGATTCAAGATGTCTTAAAGCAACTGATGGAACTCCTATTGTTAAGCTTGATATGGGTAACATTCAGATTGACATTGAAGATTTGGAAAAAAAGGACTAATTTTTTTGTTCGTGGGTTTTCGTTCAAGCCTATCTACTTTCAAAATATAGGCTGCAAAAAGCTGGAAAACTAAAGGTGAATTACAAATCTCTATTTATCCAAATGGTTATTTTCTTATTTTATTTGCTAATAATAAATATAGAGAGAAAAAATTTCAAGGGGGTCCTTGGTTTTTTGGAAGGGCAGGGCTTTTCATGAAGCCCTGGTATACTAAATTTAAAGTCGAAGAAGAGATACCTTCTATAACTCCCGTGTGGGTTAGACTCTTTGGCCTCCCTATTGAATTTTGGAATCCTACTATTTTTTCTTCAATTGGAAACTCTTTAGGAACTTTTATGATGACTTCTGATTGTACTCAAAATTTTGAACATATTAGTTATGCTCGGATTTGTGTTTTAATGGATTTTGACAAAATCCTACCTAAAAATATCACATTAGAATTTGGGGAAGACACTTGGGAGAAAGTAGTGGACTATGAGAACATTCCTTTTCATTGTAGAATTTGCCATGAATATGGTCATTTGGCTAGTGTTTGCCCAAATAAAATTTTTGATCAAAAGAAAGAAGATATAAACTTTGCAGGTTTCTAAATGCCTAAGAAGAACACTTAGAAAAAACTAGTTATTAAGGATCAATCAAAGTCATCTGCTAATATTTTTGAAATCCTTTCCACAAATGATATCCCAAGTGAGGAAGAGGAAATAATGGAAACAAAAATATTATAAACACAATTTAAATATGAAGGGAAGAACTCAGAGACAAACCAACAAATAAAATGTTTTCAATAGAAAAAGGGGAGAAAATTTACACAAGAAAAACAATATTTTAAATGTCAAAACTTCAAATAATACAGGTACCAATATAGACTATGTTGAACTCTCTAGTAAAATTTTAGCTGTGTACGAGCATTCTTCAAGGTTAGAAGCCATATCAGATTCTATTGGTATAATTCAAGAAACAGGAAAAAAAACTAAAGATGGATTCTAATCCAAAAGTAGGTCATAATACCAATCAATATCATATGGTAAAAGAAGGTGAAAATCTTGTAGAGGAAGGTAAGATTAATGCCCTTCCCAAATTTTTTAGTCCTGGTATTAATGAAGATCATCACTTGGAATATTAGAGGACTCAAAGGGAGTCTTTCAAAAAAAAAATTATAAAAATGATTCAGATAAATCATCCACATCTTGTTTTCCTTTAAGAAACAAAATTTCAATGGAGGATATGGACTCAATTGCTAGTAAAATTTGGCCAGCTGGAAAAGTGGTTTCCCTCAGTTCCCAAGGGACTTTTGGTGGCATTGATTGTCTTTGGGATCTAAAAGAGGTAGTTATTCATCATATGGTTAGCAGTTGGGGTATTTTAGCTATAGCTATTCAAAGTAGACATTCCAACCAAATTATGCTCTGCATTAGTATTTATGCTCTGACTGCTTTGGAGGAAAAAATAAGACAGTGGAAGGATATAACTCATATTATCTCTCATTTTCTTGAAGCTTGGATCTTGATCGGAGTATATTTCAATACCATCCTCTCTCTAGATGAGAAAATGGGGGGAAATAGAAATTTATACAAAAGAACTGACCTCATGAGCAAATATATTGCAAAACTCCATCTTGTGGACATCCAACTAGATAATGGCCTTATGACTTGGTCTAACATGAGGTAAGTCTCAGCTTGTATAATGGAGATATTGGATAGGTTTTTGCTCTCTAAAAAATTTCTTAATCCATGGTCAAATTCCTAAAGTGAAGACTCTTAACAATGCTGGTTCGGATCATTGGCCAGTCATGGTGGATATGTGGAAAACCAATGTGAGTTTCTCTCATTTTTATTTTCAATTAATGTGGCTTAGAGATATTTCCTTTAGACCTCATTTGCAACAATGGTGGAAGGAAGGTAAACCTAGGAATGGGACTAAGATATTCTATTTTTGCCAAAATACTGCAATACATTAAATCCAAAATCAAGACTTGGAACTGGAAAGAGTTTGGGGATGCTCATAAAAAAACATATGAAGTTATTGTTCATCTTGAAAATTTGAATAATAAATCTTGTTTAGATGGCCTCATAGAGAAGAGAAGTGCAGATGAAATTAAACTCACAACTCAGTTATAGGAATGGGAAAAAAGAGAAGAAATATTATGGAAGTAAAAAACTAGAATTCAATGGCTCAAAGAAGGACATCGAAACACAAATTTGTTCCACAAATCTCTTCTAGCTCGAATATCTCACAAATTTATTTCTTCCCTGAAATCAAATTCTGGAGATGTTGTTTATACTTGGAATGGCATGAACTCTATTGTTGTTGATTACTTTTTTAATCTTTTTGCTGCTACTCCTCTTGACTTAGCTTCTCAACAAAATTTTCTTCAAGCAATCCCTTCTCTTATCACTTATGAGGAGAAATCTATTTTTACTACTCCTATTACTATCAATGAGCTTCAACAGGTAGTTTTTAAAATGCAAAAAGGGAAAACCCAAGTCCTGATGGTTTTCCCATTGAGTTATACCAAGAGTTATGGGATATCCTTCATGTTAATTTATTAGAGGTGGTGGAAGAATCCAAGAAAGCCAAATAAATTTTGAAGGTTATCAATAAAAATTATATTACTCTTGTTCCAAAAGCTCAATAGGTTGATCATATATCAACTTTTATACCTATTTATTTATGTAATGTTCTCAAAATCATTACTAAAATCATGGTAAAAAGGTTGAAGCCTATTTTGCATAAGATTATTTCCCCGGAGCAAGGGGGTTATGTGGAAGGGCGTCAAATAATAGATGAGATATTTATTGATCAAGAAGCCATCCATTCCATGGATATGCAAAAACCTCCTTCCATGTTCATTCGGTTAGACTTATCCAAAGCTTATGATAGAGTGGATTGGCACTTATCAAAGTTTTGAGGCAATTTGGTTTCTCTAAGGATTGTATGGATTGGATTATGGGATGTATCTCTGTAGTTTCCTACTTAGTTCTTATCAATGGCAGGCCTTCTTCGTCATTCCCAACTTCCAGAGGTATTAGGAAAGGTGACTCACTATCACCTTATTTATTCATCATTCTTGTTGAATGCTTGGGTAGGACTATAACCAAAAAGAGGGAAAAAAAAACCCTTGAGGGATTTACCATTTCTCATGGAGCTAGACATATCTCTCATCCTCAATTTTTGGATGACTCTACTCTTTTAGGTAAAGCTACAATTAAGGAAACTTCTAATATTAAGCAAATCATTAGATGTTTTTCTAAGGCTACTAGGCAGTTGATCAATGAAGATAAATCTAAAGTTATTTTCTTTTACTGTTCTGCTATACAAGATTCCATGGTCTTGGATAAATTAAGATATAAGAAGACCTCCCTTCCAATCACTTATTTAGGTATTCCCATAAATATTCAAAGGAAAAAAAATAAATATTGGAATTGGTTGTTGGACAAAGTAAAGAAGAAAATTGGATTGTGGACCAACAGGTGGCTTTCTTTTGGGGGTAGAATCACCTTTGTGAAATTAGTCCTTCAAGATATTCCTATTTATGTATCTTCTATGTTGAATATCCCAAAGGCTGTTCTTCGAGAACTGGATCAAATCAGTCATCATTTCCTTTGGAGTGGTACTAAGGAGAAAAGAAAATGGGCCTTGGTGAAATGGAACACTTTGTCTTTCTAAGAATGAATGGGGGTTAGGATTACGGTCTTCTATTAATAACAAAAAATATTTAGTTGCTAAATTATATTGGAGGATGTTGCATAACCCCAATGCTTTTTGGGCCAATAATCTCTGTGCTAAATATGCTAAGAACAAAAGTCCTGAAGACCTTGTTCGCTATCAACTTTCTACCAAAGGTTCTCCCATTTTAGAAGTTCTTAAGATTGGTGAGGATTTGATAAAGAAAAATTTATTTTGGATCATTCATAATGGTCAATAGGAAAATTATTGGAAAAATTCTTGGGATGGTCACAAGCCTTTGATAACTCAGTTTCTCGATTGGAGGCCTTGGATGGAGGAGTTTCACTGAGCTAACTGGATAAATATGGCTAATTACTGTCGATACCATTCTGGTAATTCAAAGGTTGGTAGATATTGGATCCCTATTGAGTGCCGGCCTATTCAAATCCCAAAAAGGTAAAGAAAAGATATCCAAGGCATCCTTCATATGAGATCTCTCTCTTGGTCCCATGAAAAAGATTGTTTTGGATGGAACAACACTACTAAGGGTTCAGTTGCTCAAGGTTATTTGACCTTATGCCATAATAATTCCAACCATTATTATGACATATTTTCTCAATTTTGGGTTCAAAATATCTAGCCTAAGGTGAGGTTATTTAATTGGATTTTATTGCATCATAGGGTGCTTACTGGTGATGAACTTTTGAAGCGTGGTTTTCATGACCCTTTTAGATGCGAAATGTGCAAAGAGAATGTAGAAAATATCAACCATATTAATATTGATTGTACTTTAGCCTCTGAGATATGGAGGATAATGGCCACTCTACTTGGCTTACAGTGGTCCAATTAGTTTACTTTTGAACAACTTTGGAGGGATTGCCCTAATCAAGAGGGTGTTGATCATTTTATTAGGCAGTTAGTTTGGATGGATTTTACAATTCTTCTTTGGAATATTTGGAATGAAAGGAATAGCTGAATTTTTAATAAATATAGGAATGATATTCACTATATTTAGGAAAATACCATAGCCAACTTAGTTTAATCAGTCCATCAACTCCTTAATCACCCCCAAAACTTCCACCAAAGATGGGATCAAGTGACGCAAATATTGAAGATTAAATATTCTAAGGGCAATCAACTTAAAGGGAATGTGAGTATTAGTAAAATGGATAGGACAAGAAATTGGTGACCTCCTCCTAAGGATTTTGGAAAATTCAATACTGATGGAGCCTCTAGAGGGAACCCTGGAAAAGCTAGTGTGGGAGGAATTGGTAGACATTCATATGGCTCCCTGGTTTTTACTTTTGTTGAGAATTTGGGTATTCTTTCCAATAACCTTTCTGAGGGGTATAGTATCCTCAGAGGTCTTTGGGAGGCTACTAAAACCAAGTGTGTCTTGATTTTAATCTCCAAAATTTACTCAAAATATTATGATATTCATTAAGCAAATCCCTTTCCTCTAAGGTTGTATTATTTTTATCATCTTTTTGAAATTTTGATAGTTTATATTTCAGTTCTCCTTTCTTATCAAAAATATTTCCAAAGGTGTTCTTGTTCCATTATTTTAATCTAGATGTCATACCTTTAATTTGGTTTGGAAGAGCATACAACCCACCATTACCTAAATAATTCCAAGTTTGAGCTATCATATCAACAAACCAAGGATGGTCTTCCCACATCTACTCATATATAAAATATGATTTTTTTTAAATTCACTAACCATCATTTTAACTCTTATCGGCCAATGATACGAACCAATCCTTGTTAAGGTATTAATTTTATCACAAGTTCCTTAATTTATCCAATGAACTGAGAGAATGCATCTATCCAATTTTTTTGCTATCAGGTTTTGGTCTCTCCTATTGTTGGTCCAAGTATAGTTGTCTTCTTCAAACTCAACTTACCAAAGATTGTTGTTCTGAATAAAACCTGATAAATATTTCATACTTTGGGTCAATTTCCTAATTCCCCTAAATTTTTCATTCAGCTTGGTAATGGAATTAAAATATCTAATTATTATGAAATGGGTTTCTTGGTCTTTACTTCCCATTAAGGCCTCAATCCCACTTCAAAATTCTAATCTACCTTATTGAGTTGTAGGACCATACGCATTGATAATTATGAAGTGAATATCAACAAAGTATAAAGTGACTAAAGAGGCTATCCAATGCTTAGTTTTATGAATGGTTAGACAAGAGGTTCTTGAAGGATTCCAACAAGTTAGAATTCACCCTGCCGCTCCTTCAAAATCCATAGCATCCCATTCACATCTTGCCAAAACTACTTTCATAGTTTTAGAAACTTCTTCTTTTATCATTTTAGTTTCCTGGATATAGAGAATATCAATTTTATTACTTTAACATAGGTCCTTAGTACACATATGCTTTGAGGGGGTATTAGTACCCCTTATATTCCAGGATATGATAATCATGTCTCATTAGGGGCTTTTGGCCCCTCTTGCATATTACAAATATCATTTTGTTGTTTGGTAAAGATAAGTTCAACCAACTTAGTTTATGTTCCTTTATATATGTTAGTTCTTGCTTCCCTATATCTTTCTTGATAATTTGAGGGTTTCCCTCTTGTTGCCTTGCGTATATCAGGAGTAGGCCTTATTATTCTATTCCTCAATATTCATTCACCATTTTGTTTTTTAATATATGTATCCTCTCCTGACTCTATTATAGAAGATTTTGATTTATCCTGCTCAATTTTTTGTATTTTATTATTAATGCTAATTGTATTACCTTCTAAAACTACATTCTCTTTACCAATTATTCCTTCTTGAATGGTGCATGGTACTTCAAAAGAGTCCCCAAAATCTTATGAAACACATTCCTTGGGTTCATTAGGAATTTTCTTCCTTAAATTAGGAACATATTGAATAGATGATTCCTTGCTAATATGTTGAAATTGTTGTCCCGTGTCCTCTAAGTTTTGATCTAATTTTTCTTCATAGGCTAAAGCCTCAAAAGAACTTGAATTTATTTCACTATACTTTCTTATTGATCTCCATTGTTATTTTTCTTTTATTTTCCTGGATATTTTTTTTGGAAGTTGAAAACCATCTTTATCCATAACCTTTTGTAAATTTCTCTTATGATTTTCTACAAAATATTTTGTTGGGATATTCTTAGGGCATGATGTCTCAATATACCCCAACTCATAACATCTTCTACATCTAAAATATATGTTTTCATAATCTACAGTTTGGATCCACATATTATCCCCATACTTAATAATGATTGATTCTAGGAAAGCTTTACTTATATCAATCTTGACCAATATTCGATCATAAATAGCCAAAGATCAATATTTTGTTGTATCTAAAATATCAAGGAATTCTCCTAGAGTGTTGCCTATTGCCTTAAAGGTATCTATTTCCCAAAATTCAATGGTCAATCCAAACATCCTAATCCAGACTAATACTAGGGATAAATTTACATTTTTAGGTGAAAAGCCTTCATACCAGCGAGTAAGGGAGAGCCATGCTCTTCCCATAAAACATGAAACCCATTTTAGGATTCTTTATCTTTCTTCCCTAGAACAAAAAATGGCTATAAAATGATAGAATCACTCCTGGAGACTTTCAACTCCTATCAATCCATTTTCTCAAGGCTGAAGCCCCTAGACAATACCTATTAAATTTATCAAAAATTGCCCTATCTTGGAGCAATGGGTATATCTCTGAGGTGTGCTCACTAACCTCTACCACTAGGGATGATTCTAAGGATTTAACTATAAATTGGTCAATTGAAAGGAAAATAAAACTCAAAATCTAATGAAATTTATCAAAAAGTTCTAAAACAAATATAATATTTGATAAAAACTTTATAAAATTTTCATGCACAATTTTTAATATAAAGAAAAGGAAAAAAAATTAGCTAAAAACTTATTTTTCCAGATAGAATGTATTACCTCACTGAAGTCCTAGCATTTCATTGCTCTTCCCATCATTAAAAACCTAGTTGGCAAATAATTGCAATTTTGTTTTTGATGATTTGAAAAATTGTCACTACCCTTTTTTCGAAAGGTTGACTTCATAGAATTGTATCTCCCTCAATATTGCTTAGGTTTTAACATATGACCACTCATTTTAAATTTATTCAAATTCTGCACAACTTGGTCCAAGAATCAAATATATCAAATAACTATTCACGAAGATATAGCTCCTAAAAGATGAGATACTTTTAGGAAAAAATCCTAATCCTTCGTAATTTGCAATTTTATTTTTCATGATTTGAAAAATTGTCACTACCCTTGTTTCGAATGGTTGAATTCACATGGTTGTATCTCCCTCAATATTTCTCGAATTTTTTCATATGACCACTCATTTTAAAGCTATTCAAATTATGCACATGTTGGTCCAAGAATCAACTAAATCAGATAAATCTTCATGAAGATATAGCTCCTAAAAGATGAGATATTTTTTAGGAAAAAACCCTAATCCTTCACAATTTGCAATTTTATTTTTCGTGATTTAAAAAATTGTCACTGCCCTTGTTTCGAATGGTTGACTTCATAGGGTCGTATATCCCTCAATATTTCTTGGATTTTTGCATATGACCACTCATTTTTAAGATATTCAAATTTTGCACAAGTTGGTCCCATAATTAGGAAGAGACTATAGTAAATAATAATAATAATTTTTTAACTATAGAGGCAAACAATGCGACCGACATAGTCTAGGAAGTCAAATTCAAGAAATGGAGAACCATTTTGTTGGATTATATAAAGTATGAGTTTGTAAAATAGATCTTAACAACATATGCATATTCTAGTGGAGTCAAATATTCTAGAGATATGGAAATTCACATGAAAGAAATCTAGTTTGAGCAAAATATTTATTCTAATTCTAATTTTATATCGCCATTGGGATTTGTGGACTTTTCAAAAGTAAATTAAAAGCACCAAGAATTGCAAAGGCCTAAAAATTCAATTAACATTGATTTGGAGGTAACAAAGGAAGTTATTTTGATTGTGAAATTGTAGTACACTATCATTGGCATGATGGAAGTTGGAGAGGTGGAAAATATTAATGTAGGTATTTCATTAATTGAATTATTTTGTTGTGACAAGGAATAGTCTAATGCATTGGCTTTATGTGACATATATTGAAAGGTATTTGAGGACTAGTGTTCTTATATTCAAGAATTAAAACATCATGAAGGTTTATGCAAATATGTAATTGGACTTTCCTAAAGTCCAAATTTAAGTTAAGTATTTTATTTTTATTTTCGAAGGAGAATTTAACAAAATAATATAATACAAGGAGGTGTTAGAGATATTGCATTATTTGTTTGTGTAATAGTTTAGGAAGTGTGTTTATTAGTTTAGGGAGTAATTAATATTTAAGAGTGAGTTTGTAAGTATGTGTCAATGTGTGAAGTGTGTGAGGTGTGAAGTGTGAAGTATGTGATTGTGAGTTAGTGAAGAGTAATGTAAGGTGTCAGTGCAATTTATGTGATTATGAGAATATTTATCATTTTGAGATAAGAGGGAAGGTCAAATGACATGTACATAGAGAGTCATGTGTAATTATATATTTATGACAAAGCATTGTAAAAAGTATCAAACTAGCATAAATTCATGCATGCTAGAATATGCATTAATGATAATTTTTATAGTATTTTATGTGCATTATTATTATGAGTATTACTGTATGATCCTAGAGAAATTTATCTATGATATAAGTAGGAATATTTTATAACAACATGAAATATCTAAACAAACAAATGAATATTTAGAATTCAAAATACTTTGATAATGTTTTTAAAGAAAATAAGGAAATTGAATATAGATTCAAAAATTAACAAGAAATAGTTGGAATGAAAGGATTTCTAAGTGAGAAAAATAGGTCTTTTTAATTATTATTATCATGCATTACAAAAGGAGTCATATTTGTTTAAAAAATCTAGGGAGAAATGACTCATGGAAGGAGATAGAAATACCAAAAAATATATGCTATGACAAAAACAAAATTTTCTATTCTTCACATAAAATATATGCTAACTTTAGATGGTAGAAGCCTTGAGGAAGAAGAAGATACGAAGAAGAAAGCAAATAATTATTTCAAAAATATTTTATCATACGTTAGGAAATATAAGGAGTCACAAGGTAAGCTTTTGCAAAATATATCATTAATTATCACATAGGGACAAAATCAATGCTCAATGAACAAGATATCTATTTCCATCCTAACAAAGTACATGGCCAAATGGATTTCCTACAATTCATTCAAAAAATTTAGGATTTATCAAAGAGTGATATGTTTATTATAGTTGTATAAGCCCAAAAAATTAAGGCTACAATAAATGACATCAATGTAAATTTTCTAACATTGATTTCCAATAAAAAAATAACAAAATATTTTGATATTTTATATCTAATTATACTTTGTAATATAATGTATAATATTTTTTCCTAAATTCTAACAAATATGATAAAATCATTCTATATTATACTATCTCAAAGGAAAAATATGAGTTTTATTCATGGTAAGCAAATTATTGATGGTGTAATCATTACACAAGAGGCCACACATTTTATTAATTTCATGAAAAAATATATGCTTGTAAAATTAGATATAAATAAATCATTTGATAGGGTTTATTATAGTTTTCTACATTATATTCTCTAAAAGTTTATTTTTGATCAAGGGCAACATGGTTACTTTAAGTCATAAAGTGGACTCTTCGAAGGTGATCCACTCCCTCTTTATCTATTTTTTATTATTTTGAAGGCATTAGGAAGAGTTTTTTCAAAGGCAAAAATGGAAGGAAAAATCAAATGTAATTAGGTTGTAAAAAATGGTCCTTTTGAATCTCATCTCCAATTTGTGGATGACACTTTTATTTTGGTTCATACCTTAGCTAGTCAATCCATGGAGTTTTAATAAATATTATTACGCTATGAGAAGGGTAATAAAAATTTGGTTAATACGGAAAAACCTAGAATGTATTTTCATCATCACTACTCTAGATTTACAATGAATTATTGTGGATATTTTATGATTTAAAATTGAAAAATTTCCAACCATATTTGGTATTCTTGTTTCTTATAAAGGGACTAGAAAGGAGGTTTGAGTTTCATATTTTGATAGAACAAATTGACATGTTGGAAAGGTAAGTTATTAATTGTGATTAAAAGGATATAACTCATAAAGACTACATTGTAATCCATCACTACTTAGATGATGCCATTTTTAATATTATAAATATGCATTAGATATTGATAAAATTTATAGAGAATTTTTTTGGAATGGATGTAAGGAAAAAAATCATGTTTTCTCTTTATAAGTAGGAGAGTTTTTATGAAAGAAATAATATTGGAAGAGAATAATTGTTTAATTATAGAATTAGGAGAAAAATTGGTTGGAGATTATTCAAAGATCAAGGATAGGGGTTCAACAAAAATTGTGTGGGTGTGTGTGTGTTTTATCTTAGTATAATGTAACTATTTAGGAAATTAATCCTCCCAAACGATAGTCAAGATGGAAATTCATATAATATAATTTATAGTTGATTTGAACAATATATTAGATATTAAATTAAATAAGAGAATAATATAAATTTTTGGCTTGATGCTTGGTTAAAGCCTTATTGTCTTATCTCTAATTCAAAATACAACCATTGGATCTAGAATGTCTAGCTTAAAAAGTTTAAAATATAAAAAATTATATTAATATGAGCAACGATACTAGATCTTGAAATCCTATTAATATGTTTTTTGAAGGAGAGAAACCCAAATTAATTACAAATACAATTTAAAATATGCTTTAAGGTTTTTATTTTCCTACTTTAACATGGAAGGATGTGTTGGTTTAGGATTTATCAAAATATGGTGGATACTCAATTAAGTTAGTTTATGAGGATTTAGAGCAATCAAAATTTCCTACTCCCAAAGATTTTCCTTGTAAGAATATTTGATCACTAGAGGATCTCCCTAAGGCATTAACATTCCTTTGGTTAGTAGTTTAAAGTAAGATTCTTATAGAAGAAAATTTATAAATAAGAGGATATCATGGACCTTTTATAAGTGCCTTATGTGAGATATATTTAGGAACATTAGACCATTTAATTATTCATTATCCATTTGCTTACACCATTTGGGGTTGATTTTTCAAAAATATGATAATATATTGGACACTTCCATCAATATAAGAGTTGATGAAATGTTGGTTTTTTTACTTCAAAGTTAAATAATTATATATTATGTGGAGGATTGGTCCTACCAGTATTTATTAGAATTTATGGCTTGAAAAGAATAATAATTTTTTTAGAAATAAATCTCAAAACTAGCCCAATTTTAGAATTGTATTATTTCCCCTCTTGAAGAATGTTTATAGATATGATGTTAATCATGGAGAATCTCATGTGTTGAAAAAGAGGTGTTAGACCTTGGTTATATGATTTGAATATACATGGAATATTAATTTACATAAATGGTATTTAAACAAAGGATATCCTTTGATCTATCATAAAATAGAATTTACCCAAAAATTGGGTTTATCAAAATTAATTTTAATGGTGCTTCTAAAGGAAATTTGGAAAAAGTTAATGGAGGTGGTGTTTTTCAAAATAATGAAGAAAAAATCATCCTCACTTAGAACCATATGGAACTTCAACTAACAACTACGCATATGCAAGGGTACTTCTTATAGGGATTAAAATATTTGAAAAATATTAAAAATATATTTCAATTGAGAGAGATTCAAAAATTTTCATTAATGCTATAGTATTACTTTTTATTTTCATTCACTATTGTTGGAGGTAATATCTTGGAAAATATGAACATGTCTATAGAGAACAAAATCCAATCCACTTACAGATGATTTAGAAAATCACAATGTTGATCTTCATCTTAGTAAAAAAAAAAAATGGTCAAGTGAGATTGTATCTTTTAACAAAAATGATGTCACAAAGTTAATAGTATAAACTAGTACTTTGAGAAAAGCTAAAGAATATATTTGATAGAAAATGAAATGAATAATATCTTTAATAAAAATATAAGGTGTAATCCCCATGAGTGTGGTCTATCGGCAAGGATGCTACTTGCATTATCAGTTATATGTGACCCGGGTTCAATCCCCATGGTGGATGTGTATAAGAAGTATTACTAAAATAAAATAAAATAAGGTGTATATGTTTTAATTACCCTAATAAAAATGTAATATTTTGCTATCTTGATAAGAGTGGTCCCTAATAAAAACTGCATCTAACTTTTTTATAATTTTTAAAGGTAGATATTGGTTATTTTATTCTAATAATAACTATTATTTCTACAATCAATGACATAATTTAAAGTTAAATATATCACTCTAGCTTGAAAAAATTAATTTACATAAATAAAAATATTAGTAAAATAATTATATAGTAATGAAATCATTAATTTTTAGATACATTGTAATTAAGATTGACAACGAGACAAATTAAAAACAAAAAAATCTTAAAAAATATTTGTTGAATCTTAAAAATTTAAAACCACTATAACTAATAAAAAGCAATAATAGATGCATTTTCTTATATCATTGGCTAGATGAAGGGACTATAGATAAAATTAATACCTTAAAAAATATTAGTTCAAATCACTTGCATTTAATAGTTAAAATGGTGGTAAGTGAATTCAAAAAATATTATATTTTAAATATGAATAGATGTGGTAAGACCATACTTAATTTGATGATATGATAGCACAAACATGAAATTATTCAAGAAATGATTGGTTGTATTCACTTCCAAAAAAATTAAATCAATGACATCTAGATTAAAAGAATGAAATAAGAACACTTTTGAAAATATTTTTTAGAAGAAAGAAGAATTAAAAGATAAGCTTTCAAAATTTTAAAAAGGTGATCATAATAATCTAAACTCAAAGGAAAGGGAGTTTAGTAATATCATAATAATTTGAGTACTAAAGAGATTTTTTAGAGAATAAAATCAAGACACACTATATATATAATTAAAAGGAGATAAAAACACATTTTTTTCATAGGAATGCAATTGTACAAAGATCAACACATAAAATTGGTAGAATTAAATAAATACAAGGGGTTTGGATTGAAGATCTAAGTGAAATCATAAATGAGGTAAGGTATTTTTATCAACATATTCTAGGATGTGAGGAGATTGAAGTTCTTAATAATAAACTTCTACAAGAAGTTCCTTAAGTTATAATAGATGAAGACAATAGGAAATTGATGGAGCCTATTACTCTAGAATAAGTTCATCTAGCTCTTTTCTCTTTTAATAAGAATATATCCTTAGGTTTGTATGGGCTCTTTGTAGCATTCTATCAAATATAATTAGGATATAGAGAAGTATTATTTATTGGTGGCAGTGGAATAGTCTATGGCAAAATAATATATACCTTATAAAATAAATGCAATATATACTACCTTGATTCTAAAAAATAAGGATGCATAATTGTTTGATTTATTTCAACCCATAAGCATATGTAATATGGCATATAAGATTATTTACAAAGTGATAGTAGATCAGTTAAGACCATTATTAGAGAAAATTAATTTAGAATAACAAGGAGTGTTTATGAAAGGGAGAAAAATTGTGGATAGGATCATAGTAGGTTATGAAGTTATGCACTTAACAACTTCAATAAAAGATAAAACAATGATATTAAAACTTGATGTGAGTAAGGCCTATGATATTTTGGGATTTGAACAAATGATATATATTGATACAAGATGTGTTACAATATATTGAATAGATAAAATATATTGATACAAGATGTGTTACAATATATAGGCAGGAGGCCTATATGATAACATGACAAATATCAAGGACAACATGAAAAGTGTCATAGATAAAGTACACATTAACTCTAACATTCCCCCTTAATGTGTACTTTTCTAAAAAAGAACCCTAACATCCTCCTTTATTACATGATTTGGTCTAGGCTCGTACTCTTTGTGCTTAGCTCTCCAACTATGAATAATGCTAGATAAATGATGTATATATCTCAGTCTGTTGCCATAGGGTCAACCACTTCCTTGGATTTATTACCTCTAGGTTACCCATCTAAGTACCTTAGGATCAACCACTTCCATGGATATGTTGCCTCTATAGGTCATCCTCTAGGTATGTTACCTCTCGTAGGTCACTGACTAGATTCACCATGAATATCATCCTCCCTCATGGTGAACTCAATATAGAAGGTGTCAATCTCTACCAAAAATGCACCTTAATACAAAAGAAATACAAGCCATATAAGAGTGTCAGTATTTGCCAAAAATGCACTCAAAAAATACAATAAATATAAGCCATAGAATCCAAATGTGGAGGAGAAGAAGAAGAGAATATAATATTTTGAAGTGTCTTCGTATGTAGTCTTCAGAAGTTGATCCAAAAAAGTCCTCGAATAGAGTCTAGGGTGTCTATATCTATAGTCCCTAGAGTAGGTATCCTTAATTTAATAACCTCATCTTACCAGAATACATGGGTAACAAGTCGGTGCATCTACCAAGTATGATAGAGAAGAATACTAGATACTAGGATCACTTACAATTGCCTTGGGAGTGTCAGGTTCAAATGAGAATGAACTCCATGATACAACAATTTTCAAGCCTAAAATCATCATAAAAAATAGTCTCAAAATTGAAAATGGACCCTACCATTGGATTTGAATCCAAAATAATATTTCCAATGACTATATATAAGGCTATAGTCGGATCTGAATGTGTCCTCCATCTATGAAAAAAATAGTAGCATGCTTTTATAAAAAATTTGGATTGTCCACGTGGCTTTCCAATCTTAATTCCACTCTCCATGTTGAAAAATAACATTAAAAAAACTCAGTGTCCCCGTGCTTTGAAATATATTTTTTTTTTTTTTTTTTTTTTTGAATTTCTGGGTGTCGCTGGTTCCCTTTGGTGGGTCCTTCCTGAATCGCCCATAGATTACGAGTTTACCCATTCCTGCCCATCATTTTTTTACGCCGGGCAACGCGATTTGAACCTTGGACCTCCACCCCCATTATGGGGAAATATTCTCGTGCTTTGAAATATAAGAAAGGCTTTATGAAGCCTTTTCCC
Source organism: Wollemia nobilis (assembly GCA_028583015.1). NCBI lineage: Eukaryota > Viridiplantae > Streptophyta > Pinopsida > Araucariales > Araucariaceae > Wollemia > Wollemia nobilis. The sequence goes on along the minus strand of JAQPPZ010003263.1, from coordinate 190,177 downwards.
AAATCCAAATACAATAAAGGGACTTTTACTTTATAAATTAATTTCCTCCAATAAATATATTGCTTTCCCTCAATTATAAAATATTCCCCATGAAAATTTTTAAAATATTTTTGGTTTTAAAATTATAATATGGGCCACCTTGCTTTTATAAAAGCAAATATTAAAATATTTCACCTTTGGACCTCTTCTATAGTATTCCTTCTTCCAAGTATTGCCCACCACCAAATAAAAAACCTTGCACATGCCAATATAGAATTTACTGCTCAATTGCATGTCACTACCATGTTTGAGATGTATCACAAGTTTTAGGTATGCACATAGCTTGTAATCTCTAGATCTAAAAATAGACTTAATATATATGGCCTCTTTATGAAAAGCCTAACAATAGATTCACCTACGTGATACCATCCATAGTATGCAGCTTATTATAACCAAAGTAATAGTAAAAAATAGGTGCATGGTGGTGGCAGACCATTATCTGGCTGTTAATATATAATAGTGCAATATGTGGGTACATTTGATCACTTTTTATTACTTCTCCAACATTAGTAAATAGGTGGCCTCCATATAAATTTTTATAACCCCCATGCACACAGTTATGGTAGCTATATTTTGTGTTGATAATGAGAGATCACACAACATAACTATTCTTATAAATTGGTTTCTAGTAGACTAAACAAATTTACTTCTTATGACCCTTGTGCTTTTGATGCCACTGTAGTAGCTACATTGTCCACGTAACACCCATGAAATAGAAGAATAGATAGAAATTTGTAGGAATTTGGTGGTTTGTAAACCTTTGATGGCATTGTTTATGTGATCCATAATGGTTGTGAACATGTAACTCTATTTCCACATTTGCTATCTATTGATTACTCATCATTGCCTATAGGTATATGACGATTGTGTCTACGTAAAACAAGTTCTCACCATGTTGTTATGTGTGAGGTTCATGGCTTAATCAGTGGTGTAATGAAGAACACCTTCGTAGGGAAGAAAAATCCCTCACATACTCGACTGCATTAGATGGCTCATTGGGCTACAACATCGAGAAATCTGAGCTAGATCATTAAAGGAAGAGTTGCATCACAAAAGGTGTCAGGAGAGGGCACTGCATGGTGCTATGTGGTTGTCAAAATAGTTTAGTAATCCCACCAAATATTCACACTTAGCAGACATATTTTTCTTCTCTCATCAAAACATTGAACCCGTGGTGCATGTCTTTGAAATTGAAATAGACTCACCAGAAACTTCAATAATAAATGTTTAGAACTTGGTGGATCTCATTGGATTGAACTATGCAAAATGGAAGCTATTTATCTGATTCATTGAAAATCATTACGAGAGGCCAAGATTTGAAAAATAGTCGATTTCAAGAAAGAAAAAAAAACTTGAACTAAAAAATAGTGTATGGTGCTTTGCTACAGGGGCCCCTTCAAAAAAAAATCCAAAACCAATTTCATGGCTCCAAGCTTGAAGCTTCAGGGGAAACCATGAAATCCTCCCCTTCTCCAATTGGTTTTCTTGTTTCCAATCCACAAATGTGGAGAGCATACTCCATAATACTTTTAGAGAGGGAAGGAATGGAGGGGGAAAAGGAGGGGGAATTTCCATGAGGGAAATCCTCCCTCAAGGATTTACATAGGGTAGGAGAGTGATTGAGCTCTGATACCAAATTTTGGGATTTAAATAGATGAGATATATTGATACAATATGTGTTACAATACATAGGTAGGAGGTCTATATGATAACATGACAAATGTCAAGGACAACATGACAAGTTTCACAAGACAAAGTACACATTAACTCTAACATGATAGGTTTAAATGAGATTTTTATTTGAAGCAAAAATTATATTTAGTAAAAATAAGAGAGGTTACAACAAAAAGGGAGTTGAAAAAATCACAGCTTAGGGTGTAAGGCCACCCAAATGATCAACATCGTAAATATGAGGCTTGAGGCCAAAAAAAAAACCAACCCTTAAAAGGGTGAATAAACGGGCGGGGCGCGCCGGGGCGCCCCGGCCCCCCGCCGCCCCCCGCCCCCCGGGCCGGGCCCCGCGCGGCGCCGGGCCCGGGGGGGGCCCCGCGGGCCCGGCGCGCGGCCGGGCGCGCGCGCGCCCGCGGGGCCCCGCCCCGCGCGGCGCCCCCCCCCCCGCCGGCGCCGCGCCCCCCCCCGCCCCCCGCGGCGCGCCCCCGGCGGCGCCGCGCCGCCGCCGCGGGCCCGCGGCCCCCCGCCCGGCCGCCGCCCGGCCCCCGCCCCCGCGCGGCGCCGGCCCCGGCCCGCCGCCCGCCCCGCGCCCCGGGGGCGGGGGCGCGGCGCCGCGCGGCCGGGCCCGCCGGCGGGGCGCGCGGCCCGGCCGCCCGCGCGGCCGGCGCGGCCGGGCCCCCCGGGGCCGGCGGGGGGCGCCGGGCGCGGCCCCCGGCGCGCGGGGCGGCCGCGGCCCGCCGCCGCGCGCCGCGGCCGCGCGGCCGCCCCCCCGCCCGCCGGCCCGCGGGCGCCCCCCCCCGCCCGCCCCCCCCCCCCCGGCCCCCCCCCCCCCGCCCCGCGCCCCCGCCGCGCCCCCCGCCCCCGGCGCGGGGGCCCCCCCCCCCCGCCCCCCCCGCCCCGGCGCCGCGGCCGCCGCCCGGCCCGCCGGCGCGGCCCCCCGCCGCCCGGGGCGCGGGCGGGGGCCGGGGGCGCGGCGGCGGGCGGCGGGCGGGCGCGGCGCGCGCGCCGCCGCCGCCCCGGGCGGCGCCGCCCCGCGGGCGGGGGGGGGGGGGCGGGGGGCGGGCGGCGGGGGCCGCCCGCGGCGCGCGGGGGGGGCGCGCCCCCGCCCCCGCCGCCGGCGCGCGCGCCCCCGCCGGCCCGGCGCCGGGGGGGCCGGGGGCGCCCCGGGGGCCGCCCGGGCGCGGGGGCCCCGGGCCCCCGCCGCGGGGGGGGGGGGGGGGCCGGCCCGCCGCGCCGCGGCCCCCGCGCCCCCCCCGCGCCCCGCCCCCGCCCCGCGCCCCCCCCCCCCCGCGCCGGCCGCGGCGCGCCGCCCCCCCCCCCCGCCCCCCGGCCCCCCCCCCCGGCGCGCGCCGCGCGCCCCCCCCGGCGCGGGGCGCGGGGCGCCCCCGGGGCCGCCCCGCCCGCGCCCCCCCGGGCGGCGCGGCCGGCCGCCCCCGCCCCCCGGCCCGCGCCGGCGCGCGCCCCCCGCCCGGGCCCGCCGGCGCCCCGGCGGGGCCCCGCGGGCCCCCCGCCGGGCCCGGCGCGCGCCGCGCCGCGCCCGGCGCGCCGGGCCGCGCGCGCCCCCCGGCCGCCCCCCGCGCCGCGCGCCGCGCCCCCCGCCGCCCCCGCCCGGCCCGCGCCGCGCCCCCCCCCCCCCCCCCCCCCCCGGCGCCCCCCCCCCCCCCCCCCCCCCCCCGCGCGCGCCCCGCCCCCCCCCCCCCCCGCCCGCCCCCGCCCCGCGCCCCCCCCCCGCCGCGCCCCGCCCCCCCCCCCCCCCCCCCCCCCCCCCGGCCCCGCCCGCGCCCCCCCCCCCCCCCCCCGCGCCGGGCCCGCCCCCCCCCCCGCCCCGCCCCCCCCCCCCCCCCCCCCCCCGCCCGCGCCGCCCCCGCCCCGCCGGCGCCCCCCCCCCGCCCCGCGCCGCGCCCCCGCCGCCCCCCGCGCGCGCCGCGCGCGCCGCGCCCCGCGCGGCGCCCCGCGCGCCCCCGGCCCGCCCCCCCGCCCGGCCCCGCCCGCCCCCCCCCCCCCCCGCCGCCGCGGCGCGCCCCCCCCCGCCCCCCCCCGCGCGCGGCGCCCCCCCCCGCGCCCCCCCCCCGCGCCGCCGCGCCCCGCCCCCCCGGGCGCCCCCGCCCCGCGCCCGCCCGCCCCCCCCCCCCCCCCCCCCCGCGGCCCCCCCCGGCCCCGCCGCCGCGGCCCCCCCGCCCCCGCGCCCCCCCCCCCCCCCCCCCCCCCCCCCCCCCCCCCCCCCCCCCCTCCCGCCCCCCCCCCCCCCCCCGCCCCCCCCCCCCCCCCGGCCCCCCCCCCCCCGGCCCCCCCCGCCCCCGCCCCCCCCCCGCCCCCCCCCCCCCCCCCCGCCGCGCCGCCGCGGCCCCGCCCCCCCCCCCCCCCCGCCGCCCCCGCCCCGCCCCCCCCCCCCCCCCCCCCGCCCCCCCGTCCCCCTCCCCCCCCCGCCCCCCCCCCGCCCCCCCCTCTCCCGGCCCCCCCCCCTGGCCCCGCCGCTGCCCCGCCCCCCGCCCCGCCCGGCCCCCCCCCCCCCCCCGCCGCCCCGCCCGCCGCCCCCGCCCCCGCCCCCTCCCCCCCCCCCCCCCCCCCCCCCCCCCCGCGCTCGCGCCCCCCGCCCCCGCCCCGCCCCCCCGCCTCCCCCCGCCCCCCCCCCCCCCCCCCCGCCCCCCCCCCCCCCCCGCGCCCCCCCCGCCCCGCCCCCCCCCCCCCCCCCCCCCCCCCCCCCCCCCCCCCGCGCCCCCCCCGCCCCCCCCCCGCCGCCCCCCCCCCCCCCCCCGCGCGGCCCCCGCGCGCCCCGCGCCCCCCCCCCCCCCCCCCCCGCCCCCGCCCCCCCCCCGCCCCCCCCCCCCGCCGCCCCGCGCCCCGCCCCCCCCCCGCCCCCCCGCGCCCCCCCCCCCCCCCCCCCCCGCCCCCGCCGCCGCCCCGCGGCCCCCCGCGCCCCGCCCCCCCCGCCCCCCCCCGGCCCCCCCCCGCCCCCCCGCCCCCCCCCCCCGCGCCCCCCCCCCGCCCCGCGCGCCGCCGCCCCCCCCCCCCCCCCCCCCCCCCCCCCCCCCCCCCCCCCCCGCCCCCCCCGCCCCCCCCCCCCCCCCCCCCGCCCCCGCCCGCCCGGCCCCCGCCGCCCCCCCCCCCCCCCCCGCCCGCCCCCCCCCCCGGCCGCCCCGCGCCGCGCCCGCGGCCCCCCCCCTCGCCCCTCCTCCCCCCCCGCCCCCCGGGCCCCCGGCCCCCGCCCCGCGGCCGCCCGCCCCCCCCCCCCCCCGCCCCCGGGGCGGCGGCCGCGGCCGGCCGCGCGCCCGCCCCCCCCCCCCGCCCGCGCCGCCCCCGCGCCCCGCGCCCCGCGCCCCCCCCCCCCCCCCCCGCCCCCGCCCGCCCGCCCGGCCCCCCCGCCCCCGCCCGCCCCCCCCGCCCCCCCCGCCCCCCCCCCCCCCCCCCCCCCCCCCCCCGCGCGCCCCCGCGCCCCCCCCCCCCCCCCCCCCCCCCCCCCCCCCCCCCGCCGCCCCCCGCCCCGCCCCGCCCCCCTCCCCCCCCCCCCCCCCCCCCCCGCCCCGCGCCGCCCCCCTCCCCCGCCGCCCCCCTTTCCCCCCCCCCTTCCCCTCCCCCCCCCGCCGCCCCCCGCCCCCCCCCCCCCCCCGGCCCCCCCTCGCCCCCCGCGCGCCCCCCGCCCCCGCGCCCCCGCCCGCCGCCCCGCGCCGGCCCCCCGCCGCCGCGGCCCGCGGCTGCCCCCCCCGCCGCCCCCCGCCCCGCCGCGGCGCCCCCGCCGCCGGCGCCCCGCGCCCCGCCGCCCCCGCCCCCCGCCGCCGCGCGCGCGCCCCCCGCCGCCGGGCCGCCCCGGCGGCGCGCGCGCCGCGCGCGCGCCCGCGCGCCGCCCGGCCCCCGGCGGCCCCGCCGCCCGCCCCCGCGCGCCCCCGCGCCCGCGGCCCCCCGCCGCGCCTCCCGGCCCCGCCCCCGCGCGCGCGCCGCCGCGCCGCCGCCGCCCGCCGGCGCGCCCCCGCGGCCCCCGCGCGCCGCGCCCGCGCGCGGCCGCGCGCGCGCCCCCCGCCCCGGGGCCCGCCCCCGCGCCCGCGCTCGGCGGGCGCCCGCGCGCGGCCGGGCGCGCGGGCCCCCCCGCCGCCCGCCGCGCCCCCCGGGCCCGCCGCCGCCCGCCCCCCCGCCCCCCGGGCGCGGCCGGCCGCCCCGCGCCGGGGCCGCCGCGGCCGGCCGGCCGCCCCGCCCGGCCGGGCGCGGCCCGGCGGCGCGGCGCGCGCGGCGCGGGGCGGCGGGGCGGGGGCCGGGGGCGGCGGCGCGGCGCCGCGGCGCGCGCGGCGGCCCGCGCGCGCGGGCGCCGCGCGGGCGCCCCCCGCCCGCGGGGGCGGCCCGCCGCCGCCGCGCGGGGGGCCGCGCCCGCCCCGCCCCCCCCGCCCCGCCCCCCCCCCCCCCCGCCCCCCCCGCCCCCCCCCCGCGCCCGCCGCCCCCCCCCCCCCCGCCGCCCGCCCCCCCCCCCCCCCCCCCCCCCCCCCCCCCCCCCCGCCCCCCCCCCCCCCCCCCCCCGCGCCCGCGCCCCGGGCGCCCCCGCGCGCCCCCCGCCCCCCCCCGCCGGCCGGCCCCCCCCCCGCGCCGCCCCGCGGCCGCGCCCCCCGGCCCGCCCCGCCCCCCCCCCGCCCCCCGGCCGCCCCCCCCCCCCCGCCCCCCCCGCCCCCCCCCCCCCCGGCCGCGCCGCGCCGCGCCCCGGGGGCGGCCCCCGCCGCCCCGGCGGCGCCCCCGGCGGCGCCCGCCGCGGCCCCCCGGGCCCCCCGCCCCCCCCCCCCCCCCCCCCCCCCCCCCCGCCCGCGCGCCCCCCGCGCCCGCCCGCCCGCCCGCCGCCCGCCGCGCGCCGCCGGCGGCGGCCCGGCCGCGCCGCGGCCCCCGGCGCGGGGCGGGCCCCGCCCGCCCGGCGCGGGCGCGGCGCGCGCCCGGCGCCGGGCCCCGGGGGGCGGCCGGGCGCGGCGCGGGCGCGCGCCGCCCCCCCCCCCGCCGGCGCGCCCGGCGCCGCCCCGCGCGCCCCCCGCCCGCCCCCCCCCCCCCCGCCGGCGCCCCCGCGCCCCCCCCGCCCCCGGCCCCGCCGCGCGCGCCCGCCGCCCCCCCCCCCCCCCCCCCCCCCCCCCCCCCGCCCCCCGCCCCCGCCGCCCGCCCCCCCGGCCCCTGCGCGCCCCCCCCCCGGCGCGCGCTCCCCCCCCCGCCCGCGCGCCCCCCGCCCCCCCCGCCCGCGCCCCCCCGCGCCCGCGCCGCGCCGCCCCGCCCCGCCGCGCCCCCCCCCGCCGCCGCGCCCCGCCCCGCCCCCCCGCCCCCCGCGGCCCCGGCCCCGCCCCCCGCCCCCGCCCGCGCGCGCCGCGCCCCGCGGGCCCGCGGCCCGCCCCGCGGCCGCGCCCGCGCCCCGCCGCGCGGCCCGCCCGCCCCGCCCGGCGCGCCCCCCCGGCCCCCGCCCCCCCGCCCGGCCCGGCCCGCCCCGCCCCCCGCCCGCGGCCCGCCGCGCCCCGCCGCCGCGCCCCCCCGCCCCGCCCGCGCCGCGGCGCCCCGCGGCCGGGCCGCCCCGCCGGCCGCGCCCGCCGCCGCGCCCCCCGCCGCCCCCCCCCGCGCGCCCGGCGCCCCCCCCGCGCCGGCCCCCCCCCCCCCCGCGCGCGCCCCCCCCGCCCCCGCCCGGCGGCCCCCCGCCGCCCCCGGCGCGCCCCCCGCCCGCGCCGCGCGCGGGCGCGCCGCGCGCCCGCGCGGCGCGCGCGGCGCCCCCCGGCGCGCGCGCGGCCCCGCGGGGGCGCGCCGCCGCCGGGGCGCGGCCCGCCCCCGCCCCCCCCGCCCGCGCCCCCCCCCCCCCCCCCCGCCCGCGCCCGCCGCCGCGCCCCCCGCCCCCCCCGCCCCGCCCCCCCCGCCCCCCCCCGCCGCCGCCCCCCCGCCCGCCCGCCCCCGCCCCCCGGCCCCGCCCGCGCCCGCCCCGAGCGCCCCGCCCCCGGTCGCCGGCCCCTCGCCCCCCGCCCCCCCCTCGTCGCCGCTAGCCCCCGACGCCCCCCCCCCCCCCCCCCCGGCGCCCGACCCCGCATCCCGCCCCCCCCCCGGCGGCCCCCGCCGGCGGCGCGGCCCCCCCCCCTCCCCCCCCTCCCCCTCCGCGCCCGCCCGCCTACTCCCCCCTCCCCCCCCCCCCCCCCCCCCCCCCCCCCCCCCCCCCCCCCGCCCCCCCCGCGGCGCGCCCCCCCCGCGGCGGCCCCCCCCCCTCGGGAGCGCTGCCGCCCCGCCCCCCTTCGCCCGCGCGCCCCCCCGCCGCGCGTGGGCGCCCCCCGGGGGCGCGCGCCCGGCCGCGCGGCCGGGGCCCCCGGCGGCGGCGCCGCGGTGGGCCGCGGCGCGGGCGGCGCCGCGGCGCGCGGGGGCGGGCGCGGCGGGCTGGGCGCGCCGCCGCTTCTCTTCTCTCTTGTTTTCTTTTTTCTTCCTCGCCTCCCCCTCCCTCCACCCCTTCTCCCTCCCTCGTACCTCGTCCCCCTCCGGCCTGCCTGCTTCGCGGTGTTGTTGTTTTTGTTTTGTGTCCTTTTTTGCTTGTCTTGTCTTTGTGCCGCTTCTTCGCCCTCGCCGCGCCCGCCCCTCCCCCCGACCCCCCCTCCCCCCCCCCCCCCCCCCCCCCCCCCTCCCCCCCGCCCCGCGGGCCGGGCGCGCCGGGGGGCGGGGCGGCCGCGGCGGGGCGCGCGCGCGCGGGGGCGCGGGGCCGCGGCGCGGGGGGGCGCCCGCGCGCGGCGCCGGCGCGCGCCGCGGGCGCCCCCCCCGCGCGGCCCCCCCCCCCGCCCGCGCCCCCCGCCCGCCCCCCCCGGGGCCCGGGCCGCGCGCGCGCCGCGGCCGGCGCGTGGATCGGCCCGCGGCCCGGGCGGGGCGGGGGTCGCGGGCGGCCCCCCCGCCCGGGTGGGGGTGGGGCGGCGTGAGCGGGCGGCGTACCGCCCAGCCCCGACCGGGCGCCGCCCCACCCAAAGAAAAGAATTAAAAACAAAAAAAAAAAAAAAAAAAAAAAAAAGAAAAAAAAAAAAAAAAAAAAAAAAAAAAAACCCCCCCCCCCCCCCCCCCCCCCCACCTCCCCCCCCCCCCCCCCCCCCCCCCCCCCACCCGCCCCCCCCCCCGCGGCCCGCCCGCGCCCCCGGCCCCCGCCCCCCCCCCCGCCAGGCCCCTCCCGGGGCCCCGCGGGCGCCCCGCCGGGGGCCCCCCTCCCGCCGGGAAAGCCCCGCGCCAAAAAAAAAACCCACCCCCCCCCACCAAACAACACAACCCCACCAACACACAACCCCGCGCCCCCCCCCCCCCCCCCCCCCCCCCCGCCCCCCCCCCCCGGCCCGCGGGCCCACCCCCACCCCGGCCCCCAAAACCGCCCGGAGGCACCCCAGGAACAGAGCCGCCCAAGAGAAAGAAAGGAGCCGGGGGGAAGGAAAAAGAAAAGGAAAAAAAAACCCCCCCCCCAACCACCCCCCCACTCCCCCAATCCCCCCCCCCCCCCCCCCCCCCCGGCCCCCCCCAGCGCGGGGGCCCGCCCCCCCGGACGGGTCCCCCCCCCCGCGCCCCCGCCCGCCGGGCGGGCCCCCCCCCCCCGCCCGCCCCCGCCGGGCCCGCGCCCCCCCCCCCCCCCCCCCCCCCCCCCCCGCCGGCCCGCCCCCCCGCCCCCCCCCCCCGCGCACCCCGGCCCCCCCCCCCCCCAAAAAAACTAAAAAAAAAACACCACAACAAGAAAAAAACCAAAAACCACCAACCCCCGCGCCGGAAGGCACGGGGGGCGCGCGCCAGCCCCGCCCGCGCCCCCCGCCCCCCCCCCCCCCCACCGCGCCCCCCCCGCGCGGGGGGGGGCGGCCCCCCCCCCCCCCGGGGGGGTGGCCCCGCCCGGGGGGCCGCCGGCGCCCCCCCCGGGCCCCCCCCCCCCCCGGGGCCCCCCCCCCCCCGAGGCCCCGGGAAAGGGGGGGAGGTGGGGGGGCCCCGAGGGGCCGGGCCCGCGGGGGGGGGCCCCCCCCCCCCCCCCCCCCCCCCCCCCGTCACCCCCGCCCCCCCGCACCGAAAACGCCCCACCAAACCCCAAACCCCCCACCCCCCCGCCCAAAAACAACCAACAAACAACAAAGACCCCACGCACCAAAAAAAAAAAACAAAAAAAAAAAAAATAAAAAAAAAAAAAAAAAAAAAACGGGGGGGGGGGGGGGGGCCGGGGGGGGGGCCCCGGGCCGCCCCCCCCCGCGGCCGCGCCCCCCCCCCGGGGGCGCCCGGCCCCGGGGGGGAGGGGGGGGGGGGGGGGGGGGGGGGCGGGGGCGGGGGGGGGGGGGGGGCGGGTGTCGGGGGCCCCGGGCGCCCGCCCCCCCGCCCCGCCGGCGGGGGGGGGGGGGGGGGGGGGGAGGGGGGAGGGGGGGGGGAGAGAGGGGGGGCGGGGGGGCGCCCGCGCCCCCCCCCCCCCCCCCCCCCCGCTGGGTGGGGAGGGGCGGCCGGGCCCGCCCGGGCGGGCGCGCGCGGGGGCGGGGGGCCGGGGGGGCCGGGGCGGGGGGGGGGCCGCGGGGGGGGGGGCCGGGCGCCGCCGGGGGGGGGGGGGGGCGGTCCGGGGGGGAAGTTGTATTAAAATTGTTAGTGGGTGCCCTCGGGCCCCCCCCCCCCCCCCCCCCCCCGCCGCCGGGGGGGGGGGGGGGCGGCGCCCCGCGGCGGCGCCCCCGCGGCCCCCCCCTTTTTCTCGCCGCGCCGCCGAGGCGTCGCCCCCCCGGCGGGCGGATCCGGATCCGGGGGGGGGGGGGTGGGATTTTGAGTATGTGGGGGGGGGGGGGGGGGGGGGGGGGGGGGGGGGGGGCCGGGGGGGTCATGTTCCTTGCCGAACGATATAGGAGGGAGGGGGGGGGGTCCCCCCCCGCGCCGGCGGGCGCGGGGGGCGGGGGTGTGCGAGGCGGGCGGTGTTTGGTGCCCCTAATCGGATTGGTGCTTTTTGGTGTCCAAAACATAACTAAACAAATTGATCCATTCTTGGAGGAGACTAAGTCTTACCGAGGGCATTTATAGAATGTCTTAAAGCTATATAATATTTCCTCCTCGACTTACTATGCTGAGGCCTCAAAGAAATAGAGGAACCTTGAGGGAAAGGGAGGTTAGATGAAAAACTACTAATAGTGCATGGAGCATCACACTAGTTTCTCATAAGATTTATCAAATGCACCAACTCATGATTCAAATTGGAAGCCTATGAATGGATTTGAATAGTAATAGTAGAAAACATTGTAATATTTTCATGCATAGAAAAATAACTAGAAATTGAGTCTCCAAAATAGACAACAACATTCCTGGCTTTTCAAAGTTAAAACAAAATACTAGCATGAAAAAAATTCTATAAAGTAGCAATTTAAGTAGGATAACAACTATTATCTCAAAAAAAATCATCTATCATCTAAATAATTTGAGATAAAAGGGCTTGAACAATAAGTGAATCCAAGACCAGGTAGATTGAGCATGAGGGCAAAACCAAAATATATGTTTAAAAATCTTGAAATAACCACAATATGAACACTTCAAATTAGGAATACCAAACTTACTAAGTATCTCTCCCATTATAACCCCTTGATAAATAAGACACCAAAGAAAAAATGTAATCTTGGGTTCAATGTTATATTGTTAGTTATAATTAAAACAAGCAATCCAAGTATAGAAGGTAGAGTGAGTCTTCCATCTCTCATTAAGTTTGTCAACACAAATTAAAATAAGACTAAGAATCAAATAACACAAGGATTAAGAGCAGTTCTTGAAATAAGTATCCACATTCCAATGCCAATCCCTCCACCAGAAACTTAAGGATTGAAGGCCAAGCTTATGAAGCATGACATCAAATATAAGCTCTTGAATCTTAAGAATAGAAGGAAGATCTAAATTTGGTTTTATATTAGGCTAAGGAATCTAGTCTTGAGAATTCACTAAATCCTTAATAAAGTAGTTTCTCTTGTGAAACAACCTCAAATATTTAATCCATAGTATATCAGCAAGAAGAACTAAAGAGTTATATGGAATAAGATACCACCAAATATTTTGAGAAATGAATGAATGACCATTATGAAAACCAACAACAATCCAGCAAAGATGAGGTTTCACCATCTAAAAAACCTGCAAATAATTTTAACAACAAAGGAACCCTAAATCTTAACCAAAGTAGAAGTAATGATGAGAGTATGGAGGCCAATATAAGCCCAAGCTTTGTGCCCATAAGATAGCCTTGAGGAAATGTAATGGTGAATCAAAACCTTCTAGGCTTCAAGTTTTTCAATGGTTTAAACCACCTACTTGGTACACAAATAAATTCTTTATCCATAAATGTGAATGATGCCCATCCCACCCTTATCAGTAGGTATACAATAGATATCCCAAGTAGCTCGATGAAAACCATGCAAATTCTTCCCATTGACCCAAAGAAATTCTGTAAGGATTCTAACCAACTTATTATAAGAATTATTATAAGGGGTCGAACAAGAGAAGCAATAAAATTGGGTGGTAGTAAGAATATTTGTGTAAACCTAAAACTTATTGTTAAGAGAAAGGGGATGTGAAGCTCAATAGGAAATATTCTTTTCAATTCTATCAATGACATACTACCAAAGTTTAGAGGGAGAGTTATCGAAAGCAAAGGGGATTCCTAAGAACTTAAAATACCCACCCCTTTGAAGTCAGTGTCATGAAAAAATTCTAAGCCATGTAGGAACAAAAGAAGAAGCAAGGTGGAAACAAGGAGACTTAGATCATTGGGTGTTGGATACCAAGGCCTTACAATAAATGTCCAAACAAACCAAATTAGTTGAAACTAAAAACTCATCATCATTGATAGTGATAAAATAATCATCCACAAAGTTCCCATTAATAATCTAGGTTGACATATCCGAAAAAATAATACCTTTGATCAAACCCTTATATGCTTTATTGGCAAAAAGATAACCAAAAGCTTCAATAACAAGGATGTAAAGCGAGGGGGCCAAAGGATACCCCTGGCGAATAGAATGAAATGAACCAAAATCCTCTAACCTATGTCCATTAATAGTAAGACAAGCCAAAGCATCAACAAACAACATACTGACAACCCTTATAAAAAAGGGGCCAAAACCAAGAGCTTGGAGTATGGTGGGAATGAAAGACAACTCAATATAATCATAAGATTTCTCAAATTCCATTTTAAGAAAAATGTGTTTTTGGCTAGAGAGACAAGTTCATTTTAAACCATCCCAAATAGTAATAATATTATCCAAGATATAACAACCTTTAATGAAACACGTTTGCTCTAATATGATAGTCATAAGTAAAATATTGCAAATACAAAGAGCTAAAAATTTAGCCAAAATATTGTAAGAGAGATTAAGCAAAGTAATAGGTCTCCAAATGGTGATAAAATCAGGATTACCTGCCTTAGGAATAAAATTAATGTTTCCATTATTGATAATATTTCCTAGAGAATTGTTGGCTAACGCTTCATTGTAGACATTGAGTAGATCAGGCCCAATAAACTTCCAAGTGGTTTTATAAAATTTGTAGGTAAAACCATCAATAATAGGGGACTTGTCATCTAACATAGTCATAAGAGCATTATATAAAGTTCAACAAGTGAAAGAGGAGCCTCAAAAAGAAGTTTGTAATAAGAAAACATAGTAGGAAAAACATCAAGACACTACTATAGTACCATATGACATTCTAGAGAATCTTGTTTCACTTAAAATACAATATTATAAAGATCCACAAATACTGATGCAATATCAAAAAGAGAAGTTAGCCTATCATGAGAGACTTGAATATCCTTGATCTAGATATTGGCCTTACTATAATAAAGATATTTGAAAAAGGCTTTGGATGGGTGATCACCAACCCTTAGCTAGTGTAGTTGAGTTCGAATTTGAGACCCCTAGCTTCATGCCATTCATGGACTATAAGATTGTGGTGAAGACTAGAAACCCTGGTTTTGAACTATTGGTCATACAAATCATTTTCCAACAATAGTAATTTTCATTGATACTCCTTCGTAATATCCAAATGAGCATGCTTTATGATATGTGCCAGCTATTTGCTAAAATACTACATGAAAGAGGTAGTATGGGCAATCATATATTTCCACAAAGTAATTTAACTAACAAAGTGAGGAGACTATGGTAATAAATTATAGATTCTCTCAATTGTAGCAATCGTTCCAGGGTGTTGTAATAAAGAAGTATTTAAATAAAATTGATTGCATGAAAAAAATTAGTGACCAATCCACTCAATCTAAAAAGAAATTAGGAAATAATTTGATAGTAAGAATTGATCTCAGACCATCACAATCTTATTATTGATTGAGGAAAATAAAAAAATAATTTCTCTAACATCATAATTCTATTAAGATGCTTGCAGACTCTATCATTATTTGCACAAAAATTGGATCACGTGAACCAGGGTGGAGGCATGCAATTACATTGGAAAAAGGGGATAAAATAGACCACATCTATATTTAATAAAAAATCATACCTCATTCTCTCCAACACACCAGCGCATCAAGAGGTAGGTAACTTTATCTTTAGCATGTTCAACCATATTAAAATCACCATAAAAAACTAATATGCCATTAGTAAGTGATCAGCCAAGTACCACAAAAGGGTAGAGCGACTAGGCCCATCATTAGGTTTATAAATATTGGCAATGCCCAAGATGTTCCCATTAATATTTAACAAAATCTAGATTACAAGATGAGAAGGATCCTTGATAGACCCAAGCATATAATACTCAAGTTTGTAGGAGATAGAAATAGAAGCACTACCCCAACCATGTTCATTGTGAGTAATGAAATGCATAAAATAACCTACAATACAACTAAGAGAAACATCTAATAAAATCCCAAAGATGTTAACTTCTTGTAAATAAATAACATCAACATGACCAATACATTCTGGAGCGAATCGAATAAATTTTTTTCTTAATAACTCTATAAGTCCCTAAACATACCATGAAATGAAATTCATCGAGGAGGAATATCCATGGAGTCGTCTCCCATAGGGCTTTCCCCATTGTTAAACAACATTGAAGAATTATTAAATGCAAAGGTATAAGAAGGTTGAGATATTTTACCAATAATTAAGGGACTACCCACACTATCGGCTAGCACTAAAAAACTATTAAATAAAAAGGATTGAGAAGGTTGAAAAAAATCACCAATAGTTTATGGATGATTCTTAGCCTCCTAGATTCCCCTTGATGATGGTGAGCCATCCCAACATGGACTACATGAACACCTATAGGATGGAGGTATTGGTAGTGAATTGCCTTCTTTGAAGGCTGATTTATGCTTAGGAGGTTTATCAAAAAATGAAGCCTAAGAATCCAAAATAGGATGAACAAGAACAACATGATGCTTATATGGTAGCTTCACAACAATATATTTATTAGAAAGAATCAAATTAGGGTTGTTTGACCCATTATTATTAGAAAATATAATTCAATGACCCCCAATAGAGGGTTTGGGAGGTGCAGGTGTGGTATGTGGAGTAGGGGCAACCATCAGAGGTTTTTGAGCCACTAGAAAACAATCCTTGATATGAAGCATGCTGGATTGGTATAAAAAAAAAGTATTAGGTAAATTAAAGTAAACAATTTTTTGTATAAAATGATCTGTACCAACCTAAATTTCCATAAATTCTTTGAGATCTTGTTCAAGTTCGACCTCAACGCAAACTCTTTTATTAGGTTGTGTTGAGAAGAATCACTCTTATTCTTGATAGATCACCCAAGCAATGGACTTAACAATATTATCAATAAACACACATAAGGGTAGGGGAAGACCAAGAAGTTCAAACTAAACTAGAACTTTCAAGGTAACTTGCTTCAAAACTCGAAAGGGAGTCCAAGGGGAAAGGACCATCAAAGTATTGTGAATAAACCAACAACTAGACTTAGTAACCACAATTTGCACTTGTGAGGTTTATTTAAAGGAAAGCAAATAAACCTTTAGTAAGATTGCAAATACCTGCAACCATAATACCATAAGCTTCCCCATGAAGTTTTAGCCAATTTTGAATATATTCTTGCCATGGGATTCAATCAATAAAATAAGCTATAAGACAATGATTCTCATACCATGTTTCAACTATAGAAACAACATCAAGAGAGGGTATAATATTTGGAGAAGAATCATTACCTCATCCACCACTTTTAAAATAAACTTTTGAGCTTGCTTCGGTGTTATGAGTTCCACTATCTATAACAACCATTACATATATAGATAATAAATTCATAAAAAATGAGAAAAATCATCTAATTGGTGGTTATATAAGTATTCAAAACCAAAGCAATCATATTTACAAATGGAAACATACCCAAACCTAGCATAGTAGCTTTTCCTCATCAAACCCTAGCCAACCCCAAACCATATTAATTTTTGAAAAGTTTTGATGGATCACCTTGCTCCCATTTTCAAACTTGAAAAAAATATTTATAGAAATGGGTGTTTGCCAAATAAACTCTTTTTTGAGATGTTTTTTTTATTACCATTCCCTAGAAGAACAACCAGGTCTAGAAGACCTTTGTCTTCAATGCTCTTCTTGGTTGCCTCTTGTGCTGCCTTTGCTTCCCTTTAAAATTCGTGTGACTTCTTTCCCTTTGTGGCCTTCTTTCTTTCGTGCTCTTCGTTGTTTTGGCTTTTGCTTTTTCTTCTTTGGTTGTCCCATGATGCGTCTCTTGCTCCATATGCTTTTTTTTTTTTTTATTCAAAACTGTGAAATCATGAAACTTTTCCATCTTACTTTTGCTTCCTTGTGTGTCGACATGGGTTCGGCTTTTCCCTCTTGCTCTTCTCTTCTCTGGCTGTGCTGTCGGTATCATGCACTTTTCTTCTGCTCGTTTTTGGTCCTGCGCATGTGTTGTGCCTTTTTCTCTTGTCTTCTCGTCTTTGGTCATGATGTGACATGTCGCGATATAGCGATCTTTCATCTGGCCTTCTCGCTGGCAATATGACTGTCAGTTGTTTCTCTTTGTCCTGTTGGCTGAATGGCATGCGTTTTCTCGGCCTCTTGTCTTTGGTCACATGTGATGTCGGATATTCTTTTTTCTGCTTTTCTCTTGTCCTTGTGTGTATCCTTTTCCTTTCTGTATGCGCCTTTCTTCTTCTGTCGGCTTGCGCCTTTCCTTCTTTCCGCATGTCCGTATCATGACACTTTTCTTCTTTGCCACATGTGTGATATGTGCCTTTCTCTTTGGTTTTTTTTCATTGGATGCTCTCATCGCATCGGGTGGATTGAGAGTGCTTCTTTTGTTTTTCCACCTTCTTCACATCTCAACTTGCCCTACATTTGTGCCCTTCTCTTCATGCTTTTTTGATCATTTTGGCCTTGACTACTTCATCTTCGATTTGTTGTCTCCATGTACTCTTTTGTGCTCCTCTTCCTCACCTACTTTTTCCTTCATTCCAACTCATGAGATTCTTGGACTACTCCCTATCAATTTGGATGTGTTTCTTGGTATCTGGGTTGCGTCCAAGCTTGTGCTTGGTCCCCTTGTTTTCAAACCCCACTTCCCTCTCTTGTTGTTCCATTTTCATCCATCTCCTCAATGGCTTTGTTTGGGCCCCTCATTGTTAGGGGTGTTTGGCTCCATCATGGCTGGTGTACTACCTGTATTCTATGCTTGGCTCCATAGGTAGGATTCACCAGCTATCCGGATCTCCCATTTCTTGACTGGTTCCCATGCTTATGGTCTCATCCATGCTTGGTGGCTTGTCTCCTGTTAGACCTTTATTCGGCCTTATGGTCTATCTATAATAACATTTTACCTTTTGCACTTGTGTAGACAGCTCTTCCTCTAGTCCACATTTCCCTCCATTCATCTGCTCTTCTTGTCATCACCTCTCCTCCTTTTGCTTCTTCAATGTTGTTTTTCCATGCATCTTTGGTTACCCATTGGCCTCTTTTGGCTTCTCTGGTGATGTGCCTTTGCTCGTGCCTCCTTCCCATAGTTGGTTCCATGACCTCTTTCTCCATTTCCTTGACTATATCTACCTCTTCCTCTTGGGTAGTTTTCCAGGTGTATTATCTCCCTTTTGATCATGACTGCTGCTATCTTCTTCTTTCTTCTCATCTCATCCTCCATCTATTCTTCCACTAGTTCTTTCTCCATGACCTCTTCCTTTCTGCTTACCCTCAACCCTTCTATTCAACTTCTCTTCAAATTTTAGAGAAAACTGGTAAGCATCCTCAATGGTGCTCATCCTAACTAGACTCAAATCTTCTTGAATATTGGTTCTCAATCCATTGATGTAACAAGCTACCTTCTTCTTGTTAGCCTCAGAATGGCTAGTTCTAATTGAGATCTTGTAAAACTCCTTTGTATATTCTTTGATAGATTTTCTTGACTGTCTCAAACTCTACATTTTCCTCAACAGATCCAATTTGTAATCTGTAAGAATAAACTGCATTTTCAACTTCCCATTCGATCCCATCTGGTTATCTTTTCCTTTCCTCCTCTATTTATTTCTAGCTGCACTCCTTTCCACCATATGCTAGCATGGCCTTTCAACTTTGTTTTTGCAAACTTGATCCGATCTGGATCTACAACCTCCTCATACTCAAAATACTCCTCCATATCATTGATCCAATCAATCAACTCCTCTGGATTGAGATTCTCAAAATACATGGAGACATCAAACTTTGGATTCTTCCTAATCCGAGATATGGCCCTAAATAATCTAGCTTCTGCAGGATCCATTGCTACTTCTTCATCTGATGGATCATCAACCTCCCAAGCATCATCTTCACTATGGTCTTCTCTCCTTGGCTTAACCCCTCTTCGCAACTCCTCTTACAGGGCTTACATTTGCCTTTGTAAAGCTCTGAAATCTCCTTTTGGTACCACATTTCTCCCACCACCATAGTTTCTTTGTGGAGGCATTCTTCCTCACTCTCTTCTCATAACCCTTCCAAAGATTCTGGTGCAAACTACCTCACTTTCGTCCCCACACTCGGGGACCCTAAGCTCATCCACTTGATGGAGAACCACACTTGCTCAAACCAAATCTCATTCAAAAACTTAAAAATATTTATAAATAGGGGGGGCGCGCCCAAATATATCCTTTATTTCGAAAGATAGTTTTTTATTATTTTTTTTTTCCCCCCCGGTCCTTATGGCCCTCTTGCCTTCAAATTTGCACTCTCTCGTGTTTCGACCTCTTTTCTGCCTTTGCTTCCCTTTTTATATCCTGACTCTTCGTTTCCATTTTATGGCCCTTTGTTTCATTTCCTATGCCTCTTCGTTGTTTTGGCTTTCGAAACATTTTTCTTTTCAACTCTTGGTCTTCGTCTATCAACCAATGATGACGTTTCTATAACGGCCACTGTAACCGCCTATCCTTTTTTTTTTAAATCACGAAAAAACATGTTGCAAAATCGTGACACTTTTTCCTTCTTACTCTTTCTCTTCTCTTTTAGTCATGAAAATGTGACATGTCGTGATATCACGACACTCTTTACCTCTTGCTCTTTCTCTTCTCTTTTGGTCGCAAAAATGTGATATGTCACGATATCGCGATACTTTTTCTCTCTTGCGCCTTCTCTCGTCTTTTGGTCGTGAAAATGTGACATGTTGTGATATCGAGACACTTTTTGTCTCTTGTGCCTTCTCTCATCTTCTGGTCGCAAAAATGCGACATGTCGCGATATCGTGACACTTTTTCTCTCTTATGCCTTCTCTCGTCTTCTGGTCACAAAAATACGACATGTTGCAATATCGAGACACTTTTCCTCTCTTGCGCCTTCTCTCGTCTGTTGGTCACAAAAATGCGACATGTCG
Organism: Wollemia nobilis; assembly: GCA_028583015.1. Lineage (NCBI taxonomy): Eukaryota > Viridiplantae > Streptophyta > Pinopsida > Araucariales > Araucariaceae > Wollemia > Wollemia nobilis. Next base: position 170,725 of record JAQPPZ010003263.1, on the reverse strand, counting down.
CGATATCATGACACTTTTTCTCTCTTGCGCCTTCTCTCGTCTTTTGGTCACAAAAATGTGACATGTCGCGATATCGCGACACTTTTTCTCTCTGTGCCAACATGTCATGATATCGTGACACTTTTTCTCTCTGTGTCGACATGTCATGATATCGCGACACTTTTCCTTCTTTGCCAAAATGTCGCGATATCATGACACTTTTCCTTCTTTGCCGACATGTCGCGATATCGCAACACTTTTCCTTCTTTGACGACATGTCACGATATCGCGACACTTTTTCTTCTTTGCCCTGTCACGATGTCGCCTTTTCTTCTTTGCTTTTTTTTTTCTTGGCTCCTCAAGTTTGAATCTAGGAAGAAATGAGTTAGATGGATTAAAGCTTGCATATCTATAATTTCATATTTAGTGGTGTTCAATGGGTTAGTAACAAAATAATTTAAAGCCATGAGATGCCTTAGATAGGGAGATTCTCTATCACCATATTTGTTCATTATTATGGTTGAGATTTGGGATAAGGACTTTAATAAAGCTTACAAATATGGGCTTATAAGTGGAACTTTAAGAAATATTATAAATATGGAATTATAAGTGGACTTAAAGCAATAATAACATCGACAACATCACCCATCAATAGTTTGCATATGGTACCAACCTTTTTGATAGGAAAAGAATAAATGAGGCCAAAAATTTGAATAACTTATTACAGGAATATAAAAGAGCATCAAGTCAAGATGTTAAAAGGCCAAAATCCAAAATTTACTTCCTAAACACCCCAAATAAAATCAAAATAGGGATATGTATATTACTTCAAATGGAGCAAGAAAATTTTCTAGCAACTTATTTAGGGATGCTCTTATTTGAGGGAAGAATGAGGATAGAACTATGAAATCTAGTTATAAGTAAACTTTAGAATAAACTACTAGTAAAAACTATATAGTTATTGTTAGTAGGAAGAGTGCACTAATTAAATCAATCTTGTACGCCATTCCAATATATTATATGTTCTTGTATACTATGCCAAAATTGATATAAAAATTTAATCTATATTATGTGGTTATTTTTGTGGTCAAGATTACATGATAAAAGGAAAATTCCTTTTGTAAAATGAAGCAAGGTGTGTGATGATAAAACTATGGGTGGCCTTGATTTAAGAGTTCTTACGGATGCAAAATTAACTCTTAGGGAAAAATTAATTTTAAGATTGTACAAAGAAAATAAAAGACAATGGGTAAGAATTCTTCTAAGTATGTTGAGACCAATGACTAGAGATTGATATTTACTGTATTCTCTTTACCAAATGATTTTGGACTATGGAATGGTTTTTAAAAAATAATTAATTTAGTGATTAAAGGTTTAATATGGATGGTGGAAACTGGAGGAAAAACTTCTATTTATATGGATACTTGGTGTGATAAAAAACAACTCAATCTAGATCTAATTTTGAAACCATGTATAAGATTATTTCAAGATAAATTTGGTGAGAGTTTTAAATATTTTATACAAATATTGGAAAATAAGATACAAATTGATACAAGAAATTTTTAGAAGTATTGATGCCATGAGGTAGTTGAGTAAAAACATAACAACAATGATTATTTTTAGGAAAACAAATAATAAGTTGATTTAGGAGTTGAATAGCTCAAGAGAATACAAAACAAGAAGTTGATATAATATAAAGCACCATCAAAATAGGAATATCACAAGAATATGGATAGATATTTGGGATAGCCTAAGCATTCCTAAAGTCAATTTTTTTTGGCTAGTAGGTTATAGAATAATATATATTTTTTATAATAACCATATGAAAAGGGGTTTCAAGGCCCTTCAAAATGTATTCTTTGTAAAATGGAGGTGGATAGTATAGACCATATCTTGGGATACTACTCAATAGTTTGAAAACTATGGCAATGAATTCTTAATAATTTTTTTAAATATATGATGATGAATGACAGAATTGAGGAATGGTTAAAGCAATGGTAAAGGATTTTTAAAAGTGATGCTTTATAGACAATCTAGGATATATCAAAAGATACAATATTTTGAACTGTTTGGCTAGAAAAAAAATAGAAGAATATTTAAAGGAAAGGAAAATAATTTAGAGGTAATTAAAATGAAGATTTTTTTAGCCATAGAGAAGTCTAAACTAACCTTACCAACTAATCCAATCCCTAATCTAGAAGTAGAGATCCTTGATAGATGGAGTCAAGTCATCAAATAGAATTATGATATTGAGAATAGGATAAACAAAAATAAAGCAAAGAATATAAAATAGAAACCACCAGATGTAGAGTTGGTTAAATTGAATTTTGATGAAGCATCTAAAGGAAATCCAAGACCAACTAGAGGAGGAGAAACAATTAGAAATAATAGAGGAGATATTTTATCTCATAATATTTTCAATAGTGGATTGAAGACAATTAATGAAGTTGAAGCTTGGGCATATTTCAAAGAATTAGAAATATACAAACAAATAAAATGGAATAAAATATGGATGGAAGGTTATTCACTCATAGTTATAAATACAATTTTAAGGAAAGCAAAGGTTCCATGGAACATACAAGAGATAATGATGGAAATTCAAGACCTTGCTATGGAGTTTGAAGAAATCATTTTTACACATAAATAAGGGAATGAAAAATGTGCAAATAGGATAGCCAATAAATGGGTTTTAATTGAGGATCATGAAGTTAAATTATCTTTTCCTTGGTTAGAGGAAGTAGTAAGTTTAGCTAAAATTGACAAGAAAATATTGATTCCTTTAATTAAGTAATGATTAAGATTTACTTTAATGTTTTCCATTGGTAATACATGCTTTATTTTATTACATTAATGTGATTTCATATATACTATTTATTACAATTTTTGTAGTTGCACTTATGCTTCATGAAGGAAACTAGCAATCCAGATTTGATAAACCAAGCTATGATAACAGAGGTGAAATTTTAGAATTGTGAAGGTTATTGTAGGAAATATCAAGAGGATGTTGAACTTTAGAATATTTGCATTCACACATAAAATTGAAAATGTTCCAAAAAAATAAAAAAATCAAGAATTCACACATTTTATGTAAAATGAAGAAAGTTTCTAGCTAGCAACTCAATTTAGATGAGAATTGAATTTGTATTTAAGCTCTCTTGCTCTAAAGAAGAGAGTTATGATTTTTCAAGGATGGGAGATCCAAGAATAACTCCTTATTCTCCAGCAAAAATAATAATAATTGTAATAATAATATAACTACTTTTGCAAGATCTAATGAGGTCTTGCTTTAATATGTGAGATATGGATGATTGTATTCTAAAACAAGGTTTAAATCTCAACAATATAAAAAAAGTTTGTATAACTTAACGTAACTAGTAGTACCCAATGTAAAAAAAGATGTAAGAAGAAAAAATTATTATAATAGTTTTGATGTTATCCATTATAACTTTACAAGATTGAAATATGAATATTTAACGTTGAAAAATCTAATTGATTGAACTAATATCAATTTAATTAAAATATAAATATTATAATAATTAAAAACTATACTTTAATTTCAAAAATTATTATTTTTTAAACTAAAGTAAAGTTTTAAAAGGGTTCCATTCTATTTATATATAAAATTTATATAACTATTTTTGTGGTTGGAATATCTGTATGTTTTAACTCTTAAACCATACTTCTTAACAATTTTAAAAAAAATTAAATGCAAAATAATATTATATTTTATGCTTTCATATCAATAAATAAATAAATAAATAAATAAATAAAATCTATGTTTCATATACCTGTATAAGTATTAACAATAAAATAATATAAAAATATATTGAATGGCATGTTACCTTTACAAATATAATACTTGCAAGATTATTAATTTTATTTATAAAACAAAAATCACAATGAAAAAAGCACATAAACATAATAAACATATTGATTCCATAACATATGGGGTTTTCATGTTGTATTAAGATTCCCACCGATTGCCAATATAAATCTTTCGGAGAAATACACGAAGGAGAAATTTGAGATTTAAAGAATATTATAGTGGTATAGTTTTGATTTAGATTTATTTAAACTTGTTGCTCTATTAACTTTGTATTTATTAGAAGTTATAAAATTTCGAGAAAATACTGATTTAGTAAATACACCAGATGGATGTAAATTGAGATTCGAAAAATTCAGTCCCTTGCCTATGCGCTGCAGCAATTTGCATGCATTGGCTCCACTCACCCCAATTCTATTCCAACAGTTAGTGTATGTTATGTGTTCTTGCATAAATAAGAGAAAATTACACTAGCACTTCATTGTAGATGCAAAATATTCCAGGCGACCATATTTTTAAATTTTGATTTACCGTTGATTAATGGTTTTATGAACCAAAATTTTGAAGATAGCCGGAACATGTGTAAGCATGCACAATTTATAAAGAAAATGACAAACAAAACCACTTTGACATTTAGAAGAAACCTAGAATGATTGATAGATTATATCATGTGGGTGCACTCTAAAGTAGCAAAATGCAACTGCAAAAGCAAGTGCAGGATTCAGTTAATATTACAGCTGCTGCAACAGCCTATGAAGACCTTTCTAATAAACTTGAACCTAAGCAGTAGGGCCTTATTTGCATTCTTGTCCCTCTTGTGATGATCTTCATTTGCCATCTTCTCGCTGGCTTCTTTCATCCTAATCTTCTCGCAGGCTTCTTTCATCCTAGCGCGAATTGCAGTCAATTCATACTAATCATACAGACTGCTGTCACAATCCCACATAGAAGCCTGCGAGAAGATGGCAAAATCCCTTTGTGCAATCCATCTTCTAAGTTTAAATCATCTAGAGTGAATAACAAACTAATAACGTTCTTTTTTATATTTTAATACCTCCAGAGTGGAATTTCTCCTTCTAAAGAAATGCAATAAATAATTTTGAAGAGGAACCTGTGGAAGCATCAAAAATAAAGAAAATACAACAAAACCTTGTTTTAGAAGAACAGAACGATCGATAGATTAACAATATAAGCGAGTTTAGTTAATAGACCTTCAACTTCATCTTCTTTAGACGAGCGAAGGTCTGTGTGGGATTTTGAGAGCAGTCTGTCTGACTCGTATGAATTGACTGCAATTCCCGTTAGGATGAAAGAAATCTGCGAGAAGATGGCAAATGAAGATCATAACAAGAGGAACAAGAATGCACAAAAGGTCCTACTGCTTAGGTTCAAGTTTTTTTAGAAAGGCCTTCATGATTCATTCATTCATATACCCATTCCCATTTGCACATCAATAATGTAAACATATATTTATTTCTATTCGTCACTAAGCGGGAAAGGAAAATCATCTGTCCTGATGCTCATTCAATTGATATAGCTGAACCCTTTCATGCTCCATACATATATACTTCGTCTTACAAATGGAAAATGTTACACATCTATTCTAATCATAAGTTTCCATGGATTATGTTCGTTATGTTCTTGTTTTGCCGTTTTATGATTCACTAGGACTAAAAATAATAAGTTAACTTATAAAGCTACAAATAATAAGTTAACTTATAAAGCTACAAACTTTGAAAGAAATGCAACTACAAGTAGTGAAATAAGAAAGTAATAATATATCTATGATAATACTTAAATAATAAGCATGTAAATATACATAGAAAAACTTTTGAAAAAATTTATAGAGAGCTATTACTGAAAGATCATGAAAATATAAATTTGATATAATATGTGAAACTAATTCTAACCACATTCCATGATTGGAATTTTCTTAATATTTATCTATCTATTTTATAAATAAAATATAAAACTTGATATAATACGTCAAACTCTTTATTTTACTAGTGCATGCAATGGGTGAAATATAAAACTTGAAACTCTCTACTCTACTAGTGCATGCTATAGAAGATGCAACTTCATTCTTAATTACAATGATAATATATGACTTGTATTTACATGATAAACACTTGTATACATGCACAACTAACTAATCACACTTATTCTTTTATATCATTACACATGTTAGCTTCTAACAATTGTACATTGCTTATTTTTCAAGTAACTATTTTAAAATACTTATCATTTTACATCATTATCCATTTTAACCTTTTAACACTTGTAAATTACTTTTTTGTCAAGTGACTATTATAAGTGTCATTTTACATCATTACATATTCTAACACTTTATAACACTTACACATTACTTCAAATAACTAAATAATTATAAATTATGAAGTAGCAAATATTCTAACATAACCTTATTCTTAACAATTTTTAAGAATATTAAACAGTACATGTAGCGAGGCGTGCTTCAATTACAGTTTCTTCTTATTTGCTTTCACACTTGCAAAACTATAAGCCGGATGACCTGTGCCGCCTTAAAAACTATCTGGTGGAGGCTGCTTTTCTCCGGAGAAACTTTTCATTTACAAAAGAAGACGTGTCCTTTCACCTTAGCCTCAAGTTACCTCTCCCGATAAGATGGCAGACAGCTATTTAACGAGTGCTTGATTTTGTGCAACGGTAACTATCGTTTATAATTATATTCTAAAATTCTGTACCTATAGTTGAACATTATTTTGCATTGAATTTCCAAAAATATGCAATATTATTTCTTGCAAGAACGTGAATGAAATTTTAATTATAGAATAGGTTGTTAGATTTACATTTATATAAAATTTGAATGAGATTGAATAAAGTATAAGGTTTGTTTTTAAAAAACTATGGATATCTTTAAAAAAATTATTTATTTTTACATCAACTAGTTATATTTATACAATTTCTTGGTATGTGAACTTTAGTGTCAGTTACATCATTTATATGTTTTAATTGTTGAACCAAGTATTACTATTTTTTAATGGATATATAATTATATATATTTTTTATTATAATTTAAATGATTACACAATAAAATGATGTATATATGAAAGAATTTTTAATGGAGCTTATTTTATATGCAAATGATTTCATTTTAACTTCTAGGTGGCATAGGAGTTAAGAGAACACTTAAAGGTCCTAATGTAAATTTGCACGAACTTTGACATGGAAGTAAATACCAACGAAACCAAGGACATGATCTTCTCCAACCAAAAGAATAAATATCTATTAAATTTTTATTTTGAAATAATAAAATATAAATTTTTTACCTAAACTTCAATAAAATAAAAAACATGTAAAAAAAAAAAAGAACTGGTTGACATTTTTTTCATTACAAAATAAAAATAAAGAGATTGAATGAAGAGATTAGAAGACTATACAAATTAAATTTGAACTATTAATTATACCATGGTGTTACTAGTTATGAAATGTGTGCTAGCAATACATCATAATACTTAAAATAAAGACAAATAAAATATTTACAAGTATTTAGTTAAAAAAAATCAAAATCAAAATAAAAAGTTTAATTTCATATGAAGTTCTTCAACTTTAAGACCATTGTTATTCTTTATTTTCTAAGATATCTAAAAAATCAAATAGATAGATGCAAATTGATGCCTCAAACTTGTAAGCTTACCAAAGTTTGTCCATTCAGAACCTCGGTACCTTCTATACAGGGCAATTGTTATTCTTTATTTTCTAAGATATCTAAAAAGTCAAATAAACGGATGCAAATAGATGCCTCAAACTTGTAAGCTTACCAAGTTTGTCCATTCGGAGCTCCACTGTTGTACCGTTGTATAATACTCGTAACATCGGAATCAAAATAAAGAGAGCCAGGGCGTACTTGTGGATTCTACTTCTCCTCTTGAACTTCAACGACAAGTTTATCAGATATGAGATGAAATACCCGTCACACTCCACTTACACGATTGTTCCTAACAACACAGACGAAGAATGTTTCTTGTTTTTTTTATAATTGTAATTGTGTCCGAAACCCACCATATTTTAACAATACAATATTTATGCCATTCAATCTTCTTGTTGTCCACATTCAAAACAATAGTTTTTGACATCCATTTTACATCTCAAGCAACCATGCGCAACATTCTGTAGATGAGTCATCGTAGAAGTTTATTTTCAAAAATATTTTTTATTAAGTTGCGTGGGAAATTTTTAAAGTTAAATATTTTTATTTTCATAATAAGTTTTTAAAAGGAAAAGCTAAACATATAATTATATACAAACAACTATTTAAACCTTTTGAAAATAAGTCCATCAAATATTTTCACATTTGCAAACCTTAATGCAATACTGTGCCTAATAATAATACCACTAGACAAATATTTGTCAGAGTTGCAACACAAGTTTTAGTAGTAACAAGTTCACCTTCTTGCCCCTAGAAAATAGCCATTATTTTAAAATATATATAATTATAATTTACAAGCTTCAATCATAAATAGAGAAATGAATATGACGCATATCAAAGTGAGAAATAATTAGGCTGATTTTTGTTATTTAAATAATGTCACCAGTTAACCATCTACATAGAATGACAAAAGAATTGAGAATTGATGCCTATAATCAATCTACATTAATTCAATTTACAGTTGATATATAAAATTATAAAATATTATAATAATAAATTGTATTAATTAAAGAAATGACAAAAAACATCCATCGAGAATGGAGGGAGTCATCCATGAAGTGAGGATCATTTTTGCAGCAAGACAGAATAGGAGGGCCCGTCACATGTATCGTGAGGCCAACAGGTCAGTTGACAAATTAGCCAACATAGGTGTTGATGTTGGTAGTTTGGTGACATGGACACAAGGTGTGGCACGTGAAGTGGAAAACATTATTAGTCATGAAAAGAAACCTACCCGTTAAGGAGAAAGATGAATGGGTGTTCTTTCCCATGGAGTGGTAATAACTATGAGGTTTCCTCTAAATCATACCAAATTAAATGAAGGTACGGGTGTAAGCCTTGGGAGATTTCGACAAAGAATAGGAAATGGGCAAGCAACAGGTTTCACAAGTGCAAAGTTTCAAACTTCAATTTCCTGTCAATGTAAGTAATGTTTACAATTATGTTTAGGTATGGGTGTGCCTTGTTAGTAAGGTGTTGTAGGGGATTTAACACAAGTTTTGGTAAGAAAGTTTCAAAGATGACTAGGATCTACAATCTCAACAGAAGGCTAGATATTGTAATAGGTTTTGGGTTAACCTACAAAACCAAACTCGGTAATTAATGTAGACTTTTATTTACCAAAAAAAATTAAAGAAGAGATTAAAGTTCAAATCTTATCAAATCACAAATGAATAATATTAAAATTATAATACCATTTTGTGGCGATGATGTAATTAAGATTGATCCATTTCAATTCAATTGTAAAATATATATTTTTTAATTTACATGGTAGAATTTGTAGCCCCACAAATTCGGACAAGTTGTCCCGCTTTTATGGCTGACATAATATTATGTGCTATCCACCCCCAGAAGTTGAAAGCCATCACACAATTCTTCACTCAGACCACCTGAGAAGCTGTCACATACTTCTTCATCCAGTCCACCCAAGAAGCCGCCACAGTCCACCCAGAAGCCACCACATACTTCTTCGCGCAGTCCACCGCACAAGCGACCATACAGGCAAATTATGCCATTATAACCACCATGTCACAATCATTTTTTAATATATTTAAATAAATTGTTTATTAAAATGTTTTTAAAATTATATAATATGTTAATATTAAAATTATATTAATTGGTTAGTTTTAAACTTTGTTATAAAAAAAAAAAAAATTATATTGATTCATATTAAATGGTATTAATTGGGTTAGATTCCTTAACTTTTAAAATGAGATTTATGTTAGAATTTTATCAAATTACACATTTATATTTATCAAATTATTGTAGATTATACAAGGGGGGAATGTTTTCACTCCATGTAACCAATAAAAAAAAATTATATTAATTTATAATTAAAAATTAAATTCCTAAAATTATATATATATATATTATTATTATTATATATATATATATATATATATATATATTAAAGATATTAGAAAATAACCATAAAAATTACACGAACAAAAAAATTAATTTAAAATATAATATCATATAATATTTTAATATTAAAATTATATTAATTGGTTAGATGCCTGAATTTTAAACTTTGTTTTAACAATTAACAAAAATAAAATTTTATTGATTTATATTAAATGGTATTAATTGGGTTAGATTCCTCAACTTTTAAAAAGAGATTTATGTTAGAATCTTATCAAATTATACATTTATATATATAAGTTATTGTAGATGATATGGTTTCAATCCCATGTAACCAATTAAAGAAAAATTATATTAATTTATAATTAAAAATTAAAATTCTAAAAAATGATATATATTATTTTCATTATTTTTAAGACTTATTTTTTTATGTAAAACATATTAAAAAATAACCATAAAAATTAAATGAACAAAAAAAAATCAATTTAAAATATACTCTTATCCTCAATTTTTGATATTAAGGTTAAGATATACCAAACAAAACAAGTGAATCTTTTTGATAATTTTTTTTTTACATAGCAATGTTCAAATTTAAATTAACGGGGTGAAAAATTATTTGGTCCAAAATAAGATGTCAAATGTTTCTCGAATGCATGGAAGCCTCCATTTTTATGTGTGCAAGAAGTTACGATTTTTTATTTCAATCTGTAGTGTGCATGTGACTTTTTATGGCCACGAACTACCTCTTTTACCACAAAGCATTCCTCGGGAAAAGGAGGAGCCGCCACTATCCTTGGGCCTTGATTACAAAAGAATGTTGTGACTTGGGGTGTTGACCCATCCAATCAAGTTTTCTGGATTTTTCTCGAGATCTACAAAAAATAGTTTGGGATAGTTAATGTGTATGCCTTAGATATCGCTTTTGACAGATGTGAGTTATGGAGATGGCTTGCCATGAATCTACTATTTACCACTTGGGTGATCTATAGAGATTTTAATGTGGTGGAGAAAGCTTATGATAAGGTCAGTCATGTTCCGATGTGGTGGTGTTTAGGTGAAAGAGAAGCTCGGTTTTTTATGAAAATTAAGCTTCACCTTTATGACCATAATTCATACTTCTCACATTCTGACTTCTTGCAAGCTCTTTGGTACACCTAGTCCAATTTTTAGGCTACTTCTATCAGGGTTTTGGTAAGATTGGACAAAACCATGATTTCTACGTGTGACAAATTTCATTTCTCCCATATTTTACCTTCTTCACTGTATGTGCTGAATTTTTTTGGTACTACACTATTTGATCATTCACCTATTTTATTATCGGTGGCAATGTTAAAATTTCAACCTAGAGTACATTCTTCACATTTTACCTGAATATTTCTTTTTTGCATAGCTTTAGCATGGAAGCTCATAAATGCCACATTTAGAATTTGATTCCTAAACCTGATGGTATTTTTGGAAGGATTGAATGGTGTAATGTTGCCATTCAATGAACCACTAAGGTGTTGCAAACTTTGGGTGTTGAAGTTGCAAAATGGCAAAAATAGGCAAAGTTTGCCTACAAAGTGAGCTATCTAAAGGCTTTCATAGGCTTGAAGCCTCTCCTTTCAGCTCTTTTTCTCAATCCCATGTTTCTTCCATTCGGCATGAGCTAAAAAATGCTGATTTGTATGAAGCCAATGGGGCTCAATTACGTGCTCAAATACAATGGCTTAAAGTGGGGGACAGAGCGGCCAAATATTTTTTTCAACACCTTATACCTTTTGCTCCATTCAAGTTGATGGGTAGAGATTTATAGATTTTCCAAACATTATGAAAGCCTCTGTTTCACATTATCAAGGTATTTTTGCTTCTCAACCCCTTGATGATGATAGAAGGCAAGCTCTTATTGATTGTACCATTTTATCACCAAGAAGATTTCTCCTGATCAAATGCTATTATGTGACACTCTTCTTTCTCTGGAAGATCTAAAAAATGCCTTCTCACTCATGGCCAATGATAAGGCACCTGGTTTTTATGGCTTCCCATGTGAATTCTATAAATAATTCTAGGATATGCTTGATTCTGATCTCCACAAAGTATATCCTAAAGTCGTGCAATGTGGTTCACTAGATTTCATTATTAACAAAGGCAATATTATATTTATTCCTAATTTTGGATATCCTGAGCTCATCACCAATTGGAGGTCGATCACCTTACTTAATGTGAGCTACAATATTATTGCTAAATCCCTTACGCTTAAGCTTAAATATCTCCTACCTTTGATCATTAGACCTGAACAAACTAGCTTTGTTAAGGGAAGATACACTTGTGATAATTTTCTTGTTGTTTGGGAAGGTATGAAGTGGGCAAGAAATTCTGAACAAGATGCTTTATTCATTAAGATTAACTTTGAGAAAGCCTATGATAATATGGAGTGGTACTTCATAACTACAATGCTTCAGGATCTGGATTTTGGACCAGTTTTTGTGAGCACCATTCTTATGTTATTTCAATATGCTTCAACTAATTTTACCTTGAATAATAGTCAATCTCAATCAATTTCTCTTGGTCACTCTATAAGACAAGGGTGCCCTCTTGATCCATCTCTTTTCATTCTTGCTACAGAGGCTTTTGGATTTTTATTGGCCCATAAGATGGATCAAGGATTAATCAAGGGTATTGCTCTCCCCAGTTCTAACCGTTAGTTGGTCAATGGTCATTTTGCATATGATTCTTTCTTAACGCTTCGAGAAGATGAGCAAACCCTTTCCTTGGCTATTAGTTGCTTAGAGGTATTTTTTTTAGCCTCTAGTTCTTATATAAAATGGAAAAAACCTCATATTTTTGGTAATATCAATATCAACTACCATGTTGGTTGCATCATTTCCAATGGACATCAATTCGACCAGGTGAGGTGTTTAAATTTCTTGGAATTCCTTTTGTGATTTATGGTTTCTCTACTCAATTGTGGCAGTATGTTATTGATAAAGTGGAAAAGAAGCTTTCTTACTGGACTAGTAAGAAAATTTCTTTGGTAGGAAAATTTTAGATTTGTTCTAAGGTTTTAGCCACTACCCATGTCTATTATTTGTCTTGTTGGGTTCCATACAAATATTGTTATAAAAATCTGAATAAGCTTTTGAGAGACTTCTTGTGGTCCAAAGACTCTATCAAGCATAGATTTCATAGGGTATCCTAGGAAATTTATTATTTACCCAAGGACAGTGGAGGCATGGGTTTGTTTGATTGTCACTGACAAGGTTTTACCTTTTGTGCTAAATGGATTACCCAATCTTTAATTGAGGATGAATCTTGGAAAGTGTTGGTTAGGCATTGCATTTCTTTTGGTTTGCTTTAGAGTAAGAAAATTTGGAAAGGGGTGGGATTGCAATCCATTGTTACTACACGTATACCTATTAAATTTAAAGGTTATTTTGCTATTCATAGTATTTGGAAAGCCTAGGAGGCCTTCAAACCTAGGCTTAGGTGGAAAGGGAGTTTTTACAAAGCAGGTGCCTCTTTGCATTCCATGAATATCTAGTGGTCTCCTATTATCACTTGGCAGGGTTCTACCCTAGATATGGTGTAGTGGTTTAGAGTGCAGAGGTTCTATAAGTGTGGTATGGCTTCCATTTTTTATTTCTTCTTTTGAAATACAAGGTTTTGGATACCCTAGGAAAGTTTTCTTCTCAAATTCACAATTTAAATCTTGGTTATAGAGACACTTATGAGGTGGTTATTGATAGTATTCCATTTTCTATTTGGATCAAACTACATAAGCATTTTCAAAAACCCTGGTGGTCATATTGGTGTTGGCCTGGGGAGCTTCCTATTTTACAATATAAAGCTCATATTGGTTACAAATGGCTCATCCCGCAAGTTCCAATGGTTGATAAGCTCACTTTGAGACAAGAGTTAGTCTCTCTTCCCTATAGATGGAATAACAAATTTTGTATTGCTTGGGCTACTTATATTTAACCTAAATAGAATTTGTCTACTTGAAGACTCTTACACTAAGGGTTATCTATTGGTAATAGGCTCAAGCATCTAGGTATTCATAATTCCATTTGCTCGATTTGTGGACAGGTGGAAGATTTACTATATATATTTTGGTTTTGTGATCAGGCTCAATCGACCTAGGAGTGGCATCTTCAAAATTTTAAACCTTTTATGCAGAAGGATTTTACTTGGGTGCATGCTATTTAATGACAGGGGTTGGTTGTGTAGTGTTTTGGGCATCGAAGATGCCAAAGCCTTTTGGCTTTTGGTGCCTATATAGAAGACAAAGCACCATGGGCACTTTTTCCTTCCATGTGAGTGCTTAGATCACATGGCTTGGCAATCATGGCTAAGGTACTTGAGGCGTTGTATTGTGGGATCGAATCCCCTTGGGTGCGCTTTGTGAGGTATTACATTTATTGTTATAAATTTATTTGTGCCTCTAAGGTTGTATGGTGTATTTATGGGCTTAGGGAGATATAATGTTGATGAAATTAAATAATTATTTTATTTAATTATTTGGTGGATTGAGTGTTTAAGAGTGGATTTATAAGGTTTAATAAAAGATTTATTTTTATATGTTTTTGTGAATTTTTATTTCAAATAAGGATTAATAAGGTGTATTCGAGTTTAATTATTTTTGTAATTGTGAAGTATCTTGAGGGAGTTTTAGAGTGATATTTTTGTCATCTAACCTTTGAAATTGGCAAAGAGGAAGATTGTGTTTGAGATATATTTTGAGGTAAATTCTTCAACAAACAAAAGGTATGGGCACATATTCCTTGTGAGTGATTGTTGGATGTTGTGAATGCTAAGTTGGAGAGAAAATGGTTGTTTGATAAGCATTGTTGAGTTTGATTGTTAAAGGTTTTTCTTAGTGATATTTGTTGATAAAAACCTTTTTTGATAAGCATTGTTGAAAACATTGAATGAATATTCATATGCATAACTAGGGTTTGTGCAAGATCATGAGTATCATTGTTATGTGAAGTTGAGAACTATGTTGAAACTAGGGTTTGTGCAAGATCATGAGTATCATTGTTATGTGAGATTGTTTGATAAGTATTGTTGGAAATAATTGAGTGAGTGTTCATATGCTTGGACTAGGTATTGTGAGCAAGAAGTGTTTTATTGAGTGATTGGTTAAGTGGAGTTGATTAAGCCTAATCAAGTGGAAAAGTTGAAGTGATAGTTCAAGTTCTGTGAAACAAATTGTTCTATATTCTAATTTTATTTGATAAAGAGATTGAAATTCATTGAGCATTATTGTGAGTGTGAAGCATACTGAGTCTCTAAAAAATATCTATATGTTTTTGTGAGATTGAAGAAGGTTTTGTGTGAAGCTTGTTTGTGTTATTGAGGAGAATTTTGTGTTTTATTGAGTTGATTTGAGTAAGATTTTGTGGAAGCTTACAATACAAATTGTACAAGTTTTAGTGAGGACTTATTGAGAAAATTTGAGCTAAGTCTTGGTGAAGACTTGTTGAACATATTGGAGAAGTTCTAGTGAGGGGTTGTTGAACATATTTGAGGTAAGTCTTGGTGAAGACTTGTTGAGCAAACTAGAAAAGTTCTAGAGATGACTTGTGGACAAATTAGTGTGAGATTTTGTGGAATCTTACAAGGTAGATTTGAGGACAAAGATAGAAGACATATTTGTGCTAGACTGAAGGACCATGTTTAGTGCATATTTGAGGACAAAGATTGAGGATAGATTTGTGCTAGACCTAAGGACTATTTTTAGTGCAAATTTAAGGATAAATATTGAAGATAGAAATGTGCTAGACTTAAGGACCATGTTAGTGCATATTTGAGGACAAAGATTGAGGATAGATTTGTGCTATACCTAAGGACTATTTTTAGTGCAAATTTAAGGATAAATATTGAGGATAGAATTGTGCTAGACTGAAGGACCATGTTTAGTGAAGATTTGAGGATAGATATTGAGGATATATATGTTCTAGAAGGACTATGTTTAGTGCAAATTTGAGGACAAATATTGATCAAATTTATTCTAGACCAAAGGACTTTGTTTACTACAGATTTAAGATAGAGTTGAGAGTAAGCTTTGAAGGTTATAGAGTATAGAGGATGACCGTCTCTAGTGGATAGAGGTCCATTAGCTAGGGTAGTGAAGACAAGTCTTCTGAGTGAGGGTAGGAGTCTTCAGTGGACAGAGATTCATAAGCCAGTGTAGAGGAGGTAGCGGTTCTTCTAGAATATTACCATCTAGAGCAAAGGGATTGGTGTCTCCTATGGATAGAGATCCATGAAATTGATATAGGGATTGGTGTCTCATTTGGATTGAGGTCCATAAATATTGTAATAGGGAAGAATTCCCAAATATATTTGTTGAGAAAATATTAATAAAATATTTTCTCCATGGAGTAGCCCACATCGGGTGAACCACATTAAATTGGTGTCTCTATTGTGTGTGGTGATTTGTGCATTGCTTTGATTATTGATATTGATATCATCATTGATATATTGTATAATATTAATTGGGAAAGAAAAGTAAAAAGTGGTCTTATACTTTTCACCCCCCTCTCATTATAATCATGTGTTCTTCAGTTGGTATCAGAGTAGGTTCCTTCGAAAGAGTTTAATAGCTTGAAAGAAAATATTACAAGAACACAAATGGCTTCTAATAGTGGATCCTTAGATAATTCAGCACCAGTGTTTGATGGGAGTGATTATGTATTTTGGTTTATGATAATAAAGATTCATATGATGGCACTTGGAAATGAAATATGAGAAGTAGTTGAAAATGGATACACACCATAAGCTACTCCACCTACATATAAATATAGTAAGCTTATACATCATTACAATTAAAAAGAAAATAATGCAATTTTAATGGGTATGTATAAAATAGAATTTATAAATGTTATGCACTGCAAATCAACAAAGAAAATTTGGGATAAATTGCAAGGCATATATGAAGGGGATAAATAGGTCAAAAAGGTAAATTTGTGAAATCTGAAGAGAACATTTGAATATATAAAAATGAAATATGAAGAAAAAATCAGTGTTTATCTACTTCATGTAGACGAGGTTGTTAATGTCATGCAAGGAATTGGACTTGAATTTCAAGAATCTAATGTTTGTGATAAGATTCAAATGTCACTTCCAAAGAGGTTTAGTGAAAATATTTTAGCTATAGAGGAATCAAAATATAGTGATCTTTTTATAAGGGATCAATTACATGGCATTCTCACAGCTTTTGAGATGAGAACGAAAGAGGAACTTATTATCTAGAAAGAAGCAACATTTAAAGCCACTAAGAAGACTAAGGGTATGAATTCATATTCAAGCAAGGAGTCATCCAGTTATGAAGAAACAAATTATGGTATAAGGAACATAGATCCAAGAAAGTTTAAAGGTATGAAATCAGTTAGATGTTTCAATTGTGGAAAGTATGGTCACTATGCAATTGATTGTCAAGAAGCTAAAAATAGCAATGATGATGAAGAATAGGATCATAAGAACAGGGAAACAAAAAAACACAGGTACCAAAAGAAATGCAAGGATGGACAAGGCAAGCAAGAAAATAAATACCTTCAAAAACATAAGAAGAGTTTATATGCAGACAATGCAAGTAAGTACTCAATGATGATAGTTACTTAGATAATGATAAAGATGAAGTTCTATTTTTGGAAAAGGAAAAATAAGAGGCTAAGAAAAGGTCACCAATAATTTTCAAGTGTTTTAGATGTGGTAAATCTGGTCATGGTGAAGATAGTTATACAAGGAATGGTTTCCATTTCAGTGATCATGAATATGAAGATACACTTGAAGGACCAAAAGAGAATATTATAATGGTATTAGAAGAAGAAGGAGCTTATCCTATAAGAGATGAGTCAGAAAATAATAAATATGTTTTTAAAGGTAAACAAATAGAGGAATAATTAGAGGAAGGAGAAGGTGATCTTGAGGGAAAGCTTATTCATGTCCTTGATGCATTAAATAAGGTAAGAAAGCAAAAATCCCAAATTAAGCTTTATTTTCAAGAATGTAATAAAGAGAAATGAAAGCTTATAAGTCAATGGCTAAGACAAGAAAATTCAAATACAAGCTAGAAATAAAGGTCTTAGAATGTGAAAGGTTAGATCATGAAGTAGCTTCACTAAGTAAGGAAGTAAAAGAGTCTAAGGATAGCTTACAAAAGTTTGGAAAGAGCTCAAAAATCATAGATAAGATGATCAAGGTACAAAGACGGTCAACAAACAAGATAGGTTCTAATTTTTAATAGGTACAAAAGAAACAAGGAGAGGATTCAACCTCAAGTTTTGGAGAAGAATAAAGTTTAGAAGAAGAGAGTGTAAGAGAAAGTGAGACTTCTAAGGATGAGTTGGACAACAAAAATTTCAACAAGGAAAGGAAAAATGCACAAAGAGGAACAAATGGAACATGTTTTAGCATAGGGTAAAAGACACTAAAAGACCCATGGGATCAAGGAAGGCAATTTCAATGGACGATGCTTCTCATATCATAGGTTTGGATGCAAAGCTTATCAGTGTAGGACACATGAAAGACATGAATATAGGAACTTCATAAAAATATAACTATTTCAAGGGTATTGCTACTCTTGAAGTCAGTTTGGTCACAAGGTAATTAACTATAGGGTTAATGATATGAATAGATATGGCTTCACTAGGAGAAATCCCAAGATATTTGCACCTCCAAGGAATAATTTTTTTTGGTAGATAAGATACGATAGCATTAATACTAGGTTTTATAGGTTGACCCAAAACCTTTTACAAAAATTATCCTAGGGCTGTTGATGAACATATCCTTACTAAGGATCCTATATATGTAAAATCTACATGCCACCAAAGCCATTACATCTAGTAAGGCACATAGTCTATTATCAAAAAGAAAATTCCCATACAACATTTTGGGTATACCCCAAGAAAACACACATGCATCATAATTACAAAAAAGAAACAGACACGGATCCCTTCCTTGAGATAATGGAGAAACAAAAAGTTGCAGACACACATAGTAGAGTACTAAAAAAAACTCCCACAAGCTCTGTATTGACAGTTACTCTTAATAATTCTTTGGTAATTGCTTTCTTTCATATATGACATGCTTTGGTACCACATACTATCTTGGCCAATCAGCCTTGGAGAAGTGAACCTACTAGCTAGATTTATGGTGATGGCTATCTGGTGGTCCACGTGGCTTTGGTTTGAAGTCTTATATTTTCATTTCTTTCCTTCCATGTGATTATCAACCAACCTTAAATTACTAAGATGACTAGGAGCCATGTTATCTGACATGTGACTGTCCCCACTAGTCTTTGTGGTATTTCCAAGTAGCATCCATGAATACTGACAGCTCAAATAATTTTTATTATGAGTCCAATTCAAAAAAGAGATGAGAATACTCCTAGCATTTGAACTTATAGTGCCTTCCCTATTGGTAAATTTGACTATCATTCTTGGAATTCTTGTTGAATAAGATCCTCTACTTCACTTGGGACACCATGTTCCCATTTGAAAATTCCGTCACCATTGACACCCAAATTGGCCATCTTATCAGCAATTTTGTTATCTTCCCGAAAGACATGTTGGGATTTTCTATCCTATATTCCCTAGAAAAGGATCCTAGCCTCTTCAACAATTGTTTTAATCCTCAAAGGAGGTATTTTCCAATTAGTTAGGAGATTTATAACATGCATAGAATCTCCTTCTACAATCAAATTGCCTTCTAAGTCTTGAGTCATTTGAAGGCCTCTCCACATAGCTCTAGCTTCAGCTTCATTATTCATCCTTGTTCCCAAATATTAAAAAAATGCAAGCATCATATTCCCATTATGATCTCACACAATGCCACTAGTATCTACTCTGCCAAGATTGTCCTTAGTCGCTCCATCAAAATTAAGCTTAAACCAACCCGTAGGAGGTGGAGACCACTTAAAATTGGCTCTTGTGTTGACTACCCTAGGCATAGACTCATATAACAAGGCTAAGCTTAAATACTGAGCAATCGTGGTCTCCTGTAGATGGGGTTTACAACTATCAAAAGGGATAATGTTCATGTTCTCATTGGCAAAGGATAGTATCCTAGAAATGATAGTTTGATGATCATGGATATACTCATTAAAGACTCTATGGTTCCTTTCTAACCACACCTACCAAATATAGTGATTGAGACAAATTTTTCACATGTATCTAAGTCTTTGGCTTGAAAAGGGGCAAGGCCACTAGATGAACAAATCAAGTATGATGGCTGGTTTAATCCATGAAATATTGAAGTCCTGAAAAACCCCACATAGGACAATCAAGGAAAAAGGGCACTCAAGAAAAATGTGATAAATGGTCTCCCAATTAGCCCTGCACAAATAACAACAATTAGTGATGCAAATACCTTTACGTATCATATTATCAATGGTTAGAATTCTTCCTTGGATAACCAGCCATGAAAAGACTGTAATTTTTTGAATTAAATTTTTTATCCAAACTAAGTCATTTTGGAGGATAAAATCCTTGTCATAAAGTAGAAGCTTGTAAGCTGATTTAATAGTGAACTGCCCATTTTCCATAGGATCCCAGGTCACTTGATCTTCCTTGGGTCTCATGGGGATAAACTATTGCCCAAGAATGTTACAAAGATCATTTGATTCCGCTTGAAATTCCTAAATTCTTATTTGTTTCCACTTCATTCTACCTTTGTCCTCAACCATATAATCGAAGACTTTTATGCCAATGAGTTATTCTATGATATCTCTGATTTAGGCTAAGTTAGGATATTGTGTTAGTGGTTCATCCTTAGCCCACCTATCATTCTAGAAATTTATCCTCTCACCATTGCCTAAAACACATATTAAACCTTTTTTTGATGATTTCCTTACAATTAAGAATTGCTTTCCAAAAAGCAGAACCTCTGATTGGAACTAAATCACTTAGAAATTCCATATTTTGAAGATAGTTTCATTTGATGATAGTTGTCCATTCATTTTCTTCACCGAAAATGAGACACCATGCCTGCTTAGCTAGTAAAGCTAAATTTATATGATCAATTCTCCTCAGACCTAAGCCCCCATTTTCCTTGGGTCTACACACTTTGGTCCATCTTAAAAGGTGTATTCTTTTTTCTCCTCTGATCCAATCCATAAAAACTATTTTTGGAGTTTCCCAATTTTTTGAAAAACCTTCACAAGGGCTTTGAAAACAGAGAGGAAATAGATTGGAATTATTTGAAGAGAGGCCTTAGTGAGGGTCAGCTTTCCCACTTGAGATAGAAGATGACCTTTCCATCCAGCAAGTTTTTTTTGAATTCTTTCAATAACCTTATCCCGCATTGACTCTCTTAGAAAACCAATGAAAAGAGGGAGACCAAGATACGAAGTGGGGAGGTTTGCTATATCACATCCTAAAATTTCTACAATCCTTCATTGTCTTTGAATGGGGGTGTTCAAGAAATATATCTTGCTTTTACTGAAATTAACTTTCTGACCAACAACGTCCTCATAGAGTTGTAGGATGTATTTAATTATTTTTGCCTCAGCCATCGATGCCTTAGTCAATATAAGGGTATCATTGATGAATTGTTGGTGAGAAACAGCCCTAGTGAGAGATGTTGCCTTGATTCCTGATATTAGCCTTGAACTACAAGTATTTTTGATGGTTTTGCCTAAATATTCTACCACAATGATGAATAACAAGGGGTTGATAGGGTCCCCCTGCCGAATTCCTTTGCAAATTTGAAAGTAATTAGCAGTTGGTCCATTAACTGGAATCGAGAACCATACTTTAAAAATACATTCTTTGATCAAATTAACCCATTGGTGATGAAAACCAAAATTAAGGAGGACAACAATCAAAAAGTCCAAATTTAGCCTGTCAAATGCTTTGTTCATATTAAGCTTGAGGGCAAAAGCAAACTTGTTAGTCTTATGAGCAGAGTGCAGAGCTTCATGAACTATGATAAATCCATCCAATATTGACCTACCCTGGATAGAGCTTTCTTGGCATGGATCTATGATGCGGGGCAGAATATCTCTCATTCTATTTGCAATGGCTTTAGTTAGGATCTTGTAAGAAATATTACATAGACTAATTGGACTAAAGTCAACCATAGATTCAGTGGTTTTCTTCTTAGGAATTAGAGAAATAAAATTAGAGTTGATACCTTTTGGGATATGATTGCTTGCTTGGAATTCTATGACAGTAGAAATTACATCCTCACTTACGATGTCCCAAAAATATTGATAGAAATGAGGGGGAAAGTCATCAGGTCCTGGGGCTTTGTATGGCTCCATGCTAAACAAGGCTTCCTTAATTTCCTCATCAAAAAAGGGAGCTAGAAGCTTAAGGTTTATATCCTAATTTATTATGCTAGGAATGGATTGCAAGAGAATATCTTTGGCCTCCTCATTGCACTACGATTCCTGACCAAGGATAGAATTGAAATAAGTTACTGCCTCCTTTCTGATTTATGTTAAGTATTGAGTAATATAACCATCTGCTTTTTAAAAAAAAATTATCTTGTTATTTATTCTGTTTATAAGCATGGTGACATGAAAAAAATTGGAATTTGAATCTCCATATCTCAACCAAAGAGCCCTTGAATTTTGCCTCCAATAGATATTTCCTCACAGGCCAAAATGTTATGAAACTCTGTTAGTTTTTTTCATTCCTCTTGCCTAGTAGTTTCATCAGCATCACCATGTTGGATCCTCTCATCAATTATCTTCAAACTTTCAACAACCTATTTTTTATTTTCAAAGAGGTTCCAAAAAACCTCTTTGTTTGAAGTTCAAAACTTTTCCTTAACAAATTTTAATTTGCTAGCAAGTTTAAAAGTTGCACTACCCTTGACAGGCTGCTACCACCACTGAATTAAGTTATCTCTAAAACTTAAATGTTTGATCCACATAGATTGAAATATGAAAGGTTTCTTGAAGGACAGAGAGTTAGGGATCTCCAAAAAGTGGGATTATGATCAGAGGCAATTTTAGGAAGGGCTTGCAGGGTAGAATCACCGAACAAAGTTGTAGCCTCCTTTGATAGAAAAAACTTGTCAAGCCTTTCTTGAATGAGATGACACCCTATCCATAAATTGCTCCAGATATAATTCGCTCCTCTAAGTTTTACATCCATCAACATGTTGGAGTTCACAAATTCATTGAACTCATCCATGCTCCTGATAGGTGGTCCATTTCCATCCATTTTTTCTGAAGGGTAAAGAGGATTGTTAAAATCCCTAGCTATAATCCAGGGGATATTATGGAATATTTCACTTAGATTGCCTAAGTACTTCCATAGTAGAGCTATCCCTTGAATTGAAGTCGGGGCATAAATATTTGAAAGGATCCATGATCTGTTGCTATTTATTTCCTTAAATAAAACACTAATAACCCTATCATATTTCTAAATAATGGTTCCTTCTACTATCCAGGGATCCCACAAAGTCATAAGACCTCCAGATGCTCCTCTAGATGATTTGCAAACCATATCCCCTTGATTCCAGATATTTTTTGCTATTTTTTTTATTGAATCTCATCAATTTTTATTTCTTGAAACATGATAATAGTTGGATTCATTTGATTTCTTATTGCACTGACTTCCCTATGTTTGGGTAGGCCATTGAGGCCTCTCACATTCCATGAGAGGAACTTTATTTATATTGTTTGGGATTTCTTCCTCTCCCCCTCCCTTGAGGGTGTTTTCCTAATTTGTTGTCTTAAGAACCCGGAATAACCTGTTGAAACAAGGTTCTCTGTTTTCCATTGGCAATGTCATTATCAGTTTTAATTTTTTGATGCTCAGCATTTAATATTCTCCCTCTTCTTTTTTCACTGCCAAAATCTATAGGAGACTTCATAGTGCTCCTAGTTTTTTTAGGACTAAACTGAGGGGAGGTAATTTGTTGCATAACCAGACTGCCATATTCCTCAGTCTGAAGAGTTTCACATATCTCCACCCCTACATCCAAATATTATCCTTTTTTCCTGTATTACCCTGGTCTACGAGGCGGTACCTCAATAGGATTCACTTTACTTCTAGTGATGATGTTAGGGAGATGAGATTTTTTATTTTCCAATGCCTCAACTTTCTTCCTAAGTTCTTCAGCATTAGGGTTTGGCTTTGGGATGCCCACTGGGCTTGAAGTATTTGTAGCATTAGGGTTTAAGGATCCTGACCTGGATGTGGATTCTAGATATCGTGCATTAGGATTTGGATTTGTGATGCCCACGAGGATTATAGTAATTTTAGCATTAGGGTTTGAGGATCCTAACTTGGATGGGGATTAGAGAGAGTCAGAAAGGTTAGCCTAAAGGTTTTGGGCTTCCATGTATTTTGATAATCCTCCTACTTCCATATTGGATAGAATTGAAAATTTATTTGAAACTAGAGGATTGGAACTTACCTAAGTATTTTGGTTGCCAGCAACTTGTTGTTTTCCTTTGTCTTGATGGGACCCTGCACCCTCTCTTTTCTTTTTTTGGTAGACATAGTTTGTCTGATTGAAATCGCCTCTGCCAAGGAAACTCCTCATATTTCCTCTGTCTAGCATTCCCTGCTTCTGCTTTTCTCTATTCATTTCCAGGTTAGGGCACTAATTACATAGATGTCCTTGATTTTTACATTCTACACAGAATGTCGATCTGTTCTCATATTCTATAGGTTTTTTTCTATAGTATTCTCCATACTCTAGCTCCAAAAACCTTGGAAATTCATTATTCAAATTAGCATTTATGCAGATTCATGCATGAGTCATCCTTATCCTGGCCAAGGTCGCATGGTCAATGGAGATCAGTCCCCTATAGTTCTGGATATGCCCTACAACCAATATTCATTAAAGAACTGGGTAGGTAGACTCAGGATACGAACCCAAATAAGGGCAATGTTAATATTTTGCTTTTGAGGGTCAAAATTTTCACCCCATCATCTGAGAAAAATGATCCTTTTGCCTAGAAACCAAGGACCTCCTGTTAAAATATTGTTAGCATCTTCCATATTATTAAAATGGATAATGAAGAACCCTCGAGTTAGAGCTACCAACTCTAAGATACCTACTATTCATAATTTAATCATCACCCAAGCCCTGATAGTCTCCATGTCTGGCCTACCTCCCAAAAATTTGCCTACGAGGGAGAATTCTTCCATTAAAAGAAAAGGACTCATGGAACTTTTCGGGGCTAAAATTTTATTATTTACTGGAACTAGGGGTAGAAGAGAGAGAGAGTTTCCTTTATTTTTCCTCTAAGAATCTCAACAAAAGACAACCACTTCTTGGGCCCCGCATTATCCTTCGTATCTTTTTTGTCAGGGTATTTCTAAGGAGGGTCGTGCCCTCGTGTGATTCCCACCTCCAAATTTGCCACAGTCTGACCGCCTTCCTCTGGATCCTTGCTTGATCCATGCTCGAGGTTCCCACCTGCCTCTTCCATACCTGCTCTACCTTTACCGCCTTGGCTGAGATTCCTACCTAGAAAATTCAAACCCTCACTCTCACCGCACCTGCTAAACCTCAACTCACTCATTCCTCTTGCTGAAGGAGAACACTTGTTGTGCTAAACATCACCTCCAAGGAATAATAATAAGTGCAATAATTATTGACATACAACAAAGTGGTATAGAAGATAAATTATAAATACAAGAAATAACATGAATAGTCAGAGGAATCAGAAGGATCATATTAGAAGAAAAGTGGACAAAGGTAAAGATCGGTGCTTGTTGGGAGTAGAAATACTCCCACCCTAGAATTAACCACCTCAAGAGGAGGTGGGGGAGGGGCTAAGCTAGGAGTCTCATTCTTCACCTCGAGCCCCAAAGGTGACCCTTTGCCATTTATGATAAAGGAGGAGAACATTCAATCAGGGGGAGCAAAATAGGAAAATATAAAAGTAATGGTAAAAATAAAGTGGGTTGCCATCAATGATAAAGGGGGGTATTATTGTAAATATGAGCATCATTTGTTGTCATTGATATCACGAGTCAGTTTTAGTGAGTAGGACAAAAGGAAGAATTTCAAGAGTCAATTGTGCGAGAAAAATATTGCTTCTAGACCTAAGAAAAATAATATAATAATATCACTTATTATAATACTCAATGTGGTCAAATAAAGTCTAAAGAGAAATAGGAAGGCCCAAGAAACATAATATTAGAATATTTTTTTATAATATTAGATGTCTAATGTTGAGACCTAAATATTAAATTAATTATAAATTAGTTATAATAATTTCATTAGAAATTAATTTATAATTTAATTTGATTAACTCTAAGAGTTATTAAACTAATTATAAGTTAATTATAATTTAATTATAAGTTAGTTTATAACTTAATTTGATAAAACCTAGAGTTAGTGTTATAAAGGGCATATAAAAAGCATCAACGTCATATTATATCTCATCTGCCAACATCAATAATTTCCAAAGAATGGGCATAAATATCCTAAGCTTAAAAGGCTTCAAACCGCATTGACAATTTAATACATCTCCTAAGCAAAAATTGTGTGTGCAATTTTTCATAAGTAAGAGAGGGAAGAATTCCCCATTTTACCCTTATCGGAAGGTAGTGAAGGAAGAAAAGGCACAAGGCATGAAGGCCTTTTCACCACCTAGCCAGGTGGGCTAGCGGTAAGTGGAAGCGCCTTGGGAATGCGAGGTTCCACGTTCGACTCGCAATAGGGTTGGTTATGAATTGTTTTGGGTGCCAAAGATGCCAAAGACTTTTGGCTTTTGGAACCTAGGTAGAAGAAAAATCACCATGGATACTTTTGTCTTCGACGTGAGTGCTTAGCTCATGTATCTTGCTAGTCGTGACTAAGGTATTGGAGGCCCTGTCTCATGGGATCGAATCCCACCGAGAGCACTTTGTGAGGTAATAATTTTTTTGTTATAAATTGATTTGTGTTTCTAAGGTTGGATGGTGTATTTATGATCTTAGGGAGATACTAGGTTGATGAAATTAAATAATTGTTTTATTTAATTATTTGATGGATTGAGTGTTTAATAGTGGAGATATAAGGTTTAATAAAAGATTTATTTTTATATGTTTTGGTAAATGCTTATTTTAAATAATTAATAAGGTGTATTTGAGTTTAATTATTTGTGTAATTATAAAATATCTTGAAGGAGTGTTAGAGTGAGGTCAATTCTTCAACAAACAAAAGGTATGGGAACATCTTTCTTGTAAGTGATTTTTGGGTGTTGTGAATGCTAAGTTGGATAGAAAATGGTTGTTTGATAAGCATTGTTGAGTTTGATTGTTAAAGGTTTTTGTGAGTGATATTTGTTGATAATACCTTGTTTGATAAGCATTGTTGAAAATATTGAATGAACCTTCATATGCATAACTAGGGTTTGTGAAAGATCATGAGTATCATTGTTACAAGGTTGAGAACTATGTTGAAACTAGGGTTTGTGCAAGATCATGAGTATCATTGTTATGTGAGATTGTTTGATAGACATTGTTGGAAATAATTGAGTGAGTGTTCATATTTTTTAACTAGGGATTGTGAGCAAGAAGTGTTTCATTGAGTGATTGGTTAAGTGGAGTTGATTAAGCCTAGTCAAGTGGAAGTGTTGAAGTGATAGTTCAAGTTCTATGAAACAAATTGTTCTATATTCTAATTTGATTTGAGAAAGATATTGAAAGTGATTGAGCATTGTTGTGAGTGTGAAGCATATTGAGTCTCTAACAATTCTCTATATGTTTTTGTGATATTGAACAATATTTTGCATGAATCTTGTTTGCATGATTGAAGAGTATTTTGTGTTTGATTGAGTTGACTTGAGTAAGCTTTTGTGTAAGCTTACAATATAGATTAGACAAGTTCCACTAAGGACTTGTTGAGTGGATTTGAGTTAAGTCTTTGTTGAGTATATTTGAGGTAAGTCTTGGTGAACACTTGTTGAGAAAATTGGACAAGTTCTAGTGAGGACTTGTTGAGTAGATTTGAGACAAGTCTTGGTGAAGACTTGTTGAGCAAATTGGACAAGTTCTAGAGAGAACTTGTGGATAGATTAGTGTGAGATTTTGTGGAAGCTTACAAGGTAGATTTGAGGATAGATATTGAATATAAATTTATGCTAGACTGAAGGACTATGTTTAGTGCAAATTTGAGGATAGAGATTTAGAATAGATTTGTGGTAGATCGAAGGACTATGTTTAGTGCAAATTTGAGGGCAAATATTGAGAAAATATTTGTGTTAGACTAAAGAATTATGTTTAGTGTATATTTGAGGACATATATTGAGGATATATTTGTTCTAGATCAAAATACTATGATTAGTGCAAATTTGAGGATAGATATTGAGAAGATTTGTTCTAGACCAAAGGACCGTGTTTAGTGCAGATTTGAGATAGAGTTAAGAGTAAGCTTTGGAGGTGAAAAAGTATAGAGGATGATAGTCTCCAGTGGATAGAGGTCCATTATCTAGGATAGTAAACATAGGTCTTCTAAGTGAGGGTAGGAGTCTTCAGTGGATAGGGATCCATAAGCCAGTGTAGTGGAGATAACAGTTCTTCTAGAAGATCACAAACCAAAGCAAATGAGATTTGTGTCTCCTATGGATAGAAATCCATGAACATGATTAGGGGATTGGTATCTCCTTTAGACAAAGGTCCATAAATATTTTAATAGGGAAGAATTCCTAGAGATATTTGTTTAGAAAATGTAGCACCCTAAAATTGGCACAGTTAAACCTTAGTAAAAACATAAAAATTTGAATTTTAACCCAAACTACCCGTTAACCGCCTGTTACCCACTTTCCTTTTTTTCCATGCCATTTTTAGAATTTGTTTTACCCGTTGGATGATATCGTCGACGATCAGATGAAATCATCCCAGATCTGATGAATTCGTCTGGAACAGAATGTCTAGAGGATTTCGTCCCAAAACCAAATTTTCATAATTAGCTTATGTTTCAACAACTTCTCTAACTTTGGCAGAAAGCGTGTCTACATAATTAGAGTCTTCCCTATTGGATATCTCCCAAATTGGGATGATCTCCAACCTCCTAACCTCTCCCTAATCCTATATAAACTGGGATTTTCTCAGTTTATCCCCCTGAAACCCCTAGATGACTGACTTATTTGCAAATTTAACTTTTCATACATTAGAATACCTTCGCACCTTCATTTGCATTGCATATTTCAAGTTTTCTTACAGGGATTTTACTATTTTTTGGTCAGATCAAGCTCGGAATGTCGCAGGCAATCCCAAACGATTTCGGATGATCCTGTCATAGATCGGCGATGATCTCATACAATCAGAACCTATTTGGGGTAATCAGAACCTAGAGTTTGTATTTATTTATCTTTTCTCATCATTTCTTTCTGCATTAACTTGATTTATTCTATTCTTGCATCTTGGAGTTCACCTCATTTAGCATAGATGCATGATAAAGTTAAAACAAATTCTTGCATCTTGGAGTTCACCTCATTTAGCATAGATGCATGATAAAGTTAAAACAAATTATTAAATTAATGCATTTATTTTAATTAATATCTAGATCTATCATCTAGGAAAATTTATTGTCATTTCTATCATTTCATTTTACTTTTGCAGTCGCATATTTGGGTTTTGGTATCTATTTTTGTGACTGTAGGTTTCTGACGAATTTATCAAATTGACAACGATTTAGTCTAATATCATATGACTGACTGAGATCTAAGATGATCCTATGCAATTCCAGATGGTTACGTATGATTTGAGATAATTTGGACTTATACAAATCTTAGAATCTTCATTAGACATCTGAAACCAGGTATATTTTGTCCTATTTAGCATACTCTCTGTTTTTAGCATTTATTCATGTTTTCTATATTCATATAAATTAGCATTGACATATAGAATAGCTTAGATTAATCTTGGCTAAACCTAGGAATTGAATGATTAAAATATAAAATGAACACATCAAACCTACTCTCAACCTAGGTGTGGAAACTGCAAGTCAAAAGTTTCCTAGTGAACCCACCATATGTCAAAAATTCACCCTTATACCCCTCCCCTAAGAGGCGCAACCTTCAAAGGGCCTCTTAGTCCGAGGTATTGTCCCATCCTTATTGCATCCCCCTTCCAGGCGTGGATCCTATAGCCTGAAGGTAAGGATGCAAAAAATTTGGAGCGATACATTTTGGTGAACCCGACGTGAAAACTAAAACCTTTTGAAAACAATCCAAAAAAAAAATACATAAATGCATTTAGATTCAAAAGGCAAACAATTTAAAGTTGCATATCATATTTAGATGGTAGATTATAATAAAATACGAGATGTCACCATTAATGTTGAGAATCAATTAGCATCTATAGAGATTACTTCTTTGCTTAGAGTATCTCAAACATATAGAGTCCCACATTTATGGGACGAACTTAATAGGAGATTGAATCATATTTCATCTATATCAATCAAACTTAGGCAAATCAAGAGGTTTGTCCTAGATAGAATCCTGGATCCTGATCAAGCGACCTTATATCATGAGCTTCAGAGAGATTGCCATAGGTGGTTAGCAGATAAAAGAGCCCTTGTGTCTTCTGAATTGTACATCTTTGAGGAATACCTCGATAATGTAGCTATAGTACATAAATTTCTATCTCGTATAGAGGATCAAGAGGTCATTCTTACGGATAGAAAGAGATGGAATAGAGTTCCTAGAGCTGTGTTATATCAAGAGTATTGCCATGAGCTCTATTTTTACAAGTCAGATTTAGAAGTAGATAACATCACCATAGCACACTTTGTCAAATTCTTGAAAAACCATTTCCAATTTGAAGAGGAGCATTTCATGACTCCTGATGAACTTGATCCCATCAATGACATCTATAAACTATTTATAGAAAACTAAGCCATTCTTTAATTATTATTATTGCTTGCATTTAGTATGTTGTTTGTTCTCTTTATAAAATTATCATAAAAATAAAAACAAAAACAAAACAAAATATAAAAAAAAATCAAAACATTTTCTTTTAAGTATTATAGTAGGTATATAATTAAAATATATACCTCCCAAATTTGCTGTAAATATATATATATATATATATATATATATATATATATATATATATATATATATATATATATATATATATATATATCAATATATATTTGCTAAAATCTAAATTTAAGCATAATGACTAGACTCAGGAATGGAAAACAAATTGAAGTAGAAGAATATTGGTTAGGAAAACCAGTAAATAAACCAAATATCCTTCCTGAAGACCCGATTCAAGAAGAAGGAACCCTAGACCAACAAGAAGAAGAATTTGCTGAAGTAAATGAACAAAGAGAAACTGTTAGAGAGGAAGGATCCTCATCTCCTAAAATGTCTCCGGAAGGAGCGGTTACTTTTGAGAATATGGAACATTTCTGGAAGTTCCTCAATACTAATATTGGCACCCTTAATAGGGCAGTCCATATGGACAAGGATCAAATTAGTGACACTCAAGTAACCATAGAAGAAATATATCACACACACACTAATCCCTTGTCCTTTGTTGATCAAGAAAGTGATCAAGCTGGACCATCCAATTTGCATATGGCCGCTATAATCTAGAACATGCAACAACAACAGGTTACTCAACCACCTAGAGTGCTTGTTACTAAGCCTAGAGTCATTCCTACACAAAAGAAACCGTCATTCACTGATCTATTTTGCCAAGTTATTGATCAACATACCTCAAATCAACAAAAGCCTAAAGCAAAACCAAACACCAATTTCCAACAATCTAGGATACAACATAATGCTACAAAAAATCTTCTCCATAATAATCTTCCTACCAACCATTTGCATAATAGCAATATAGCATATAATCCTTACGTCACGCCATCCTATGCTCACAAATCCCATACTCATGTACCACCAAACCAATATGGTGGACAAACTAGTAATCTTGAAACTATGGTGAAACATTTAGTTTCCCGCATGGACCAGATAGATCCCTACCGTCCCTCGCACAATTATCGAGAGATGTGTAGTCAACCTCTAGATCCTATAGTTGTAGCACAACCCTATCCTAAACACTTTCCTATGCCTATCCTACCTATATATAAAGGAACTGAAGATCCCATAGAGCATCTTCATATGTTTAGAATAGCATGTCATGATATATCACATTATGACTTGTTATTACTAAAAATGTTTCCAAAAAGTTTAGGAGGAGTGGCATTAGAGTGGTATTATCAATTACCCACTCATTCTTTGAGGAATTTCGAAGAAACAGTCGAGTCTTTTGTTCATCAATTTAGTGCCTACATCGAAAGGCATGTAACCATTAAAGATTTTTACAACTTAAAACAAGACAAAGATGAATGTTTTGCTGATTTTCTAGCTTGGTGGAGACAGTTGATAGGAAAATTACACTTTGTGTTACCTTATCAGGAAATTTTGGATATCTTTATCAATAATTTACAAGAATAATTATCCTATGAGTTATCAACTGCTACCTTGACCACCTTCGATCAAGCTATAGACTTAGCTAGAAGAGTGGAAGATGCTCTCATTAGGAGAGGTCAGCTTAAAAAGAAATATGATGAGAAAACATCCAGAAATCAATATAAAAATAAACAAGTTGTGGGTGATGAAGTCACTGATAGTAGAAATATTGCTACTGTTAATGTTGTGAAGACAATGGAGAAGTTTATACTAAAACTTCCTGATAAACCACCTCAAGAATTTACTAGGTTAAATCAACCTTTATCAACCACTCTCCTGCAATTATTAGAACGAGGTTTGATTCAATTGCCAAATATCTAGGAACCTGATTCAACTATACCCAGATACAGAGCTGATTTACACTGTGATTTCCATAGAGGACCTGGACACGCTACCAAATCTTGTAAAAGATTAAAACATAAAATACAAGACTTAATTGATAACAATGAGATGGAGGTGCAAGCCTCTCAACCTAAACAAAATCCTCCTAATAATACTCAAAAGAACATCCCCCAAAATTAGAATTAGAATGTCAATAAATCATTGGACATATTTCAACATCCTTTACCAAAGCATGGTAAAGAGGCAGCTAATCAAATTGAGCATCATAATGTTCCCCCTCCTACCCGATATGTAGGGACTATTAGTGGACATTTACTTGCTCATGATCTACAAATATTTGAAACAACTTTATCCATGGTTACGACAAGACCTCTATATAATATTCGGACACCTGATCTTAGTGATACATAATACGAGAATGATAGTGACATTGAAATCACCTCAAATCAATCGAATAGTTCTAAAGATGAATTAGATGCTATTCAACCTATCACAAATTCTACGGTTCCAAAAGAACCATTTCCAAGCAGAGTCACTACTAGACCATCTTCTCACCAATCACTTTCTAATGAACAAGCCATAAATGCTAGACCAAGACCCATTCATCATACACAAAATAATGTTGTAGGTACCATCAGAGCTACGTTACTAGACAATAGGCTCAAAAATCTCAACAAGATCAAACTCAGAATGATGGATCAACTCCATTTATTTTGAAAGTTCCTAATAAAGGTAATCATGCACCTAATGTTCAACCTAAACCTCCTTATAATATTAATGAACAATTATCAAATACTACAACTAGAATTTCCATTTTGGACCTTTTAAGATCTTCTCCTACACATAGGGATGAACTAATGCTCACATTAAGCCAAATGATGGTACCGCAAAATATTCAACCTGAAGCCATGGCCAATACTATCATAACTCGAGAAGTCGATTGTATTGAATTCCGGGATAGAGATATACCGCAACATAGTTTACATAAGGATAACCCCTTATATATTACTGCCCTAATTGGAGATGTAGTAGTTAAACGAGTCTTGATTGATAATAGTTCATCTTTAAACATTTGCACTTTTGACTTCTACCAAAAATTTGGGTTTAGAAGTGATGAAATAAAAAGAATTGACATGATTATAAAAGCCTTTAATGACAAAACACAAGAAACGTGTGGAGTTATTACTATTCCATTACAAGTTGGTCCTAGAACCTTATACACGATCATGTTTATTGTGCATTGCCCTGCATCGTACAATATACTCTTGGGTCACCCTTGGATCAACGCAATGCGGGCTTTTCCCTCAAATTTACATCAGTGTTTTAAATTTGAATTTAAGAATCAATTGGTTACCATTCATGGTGACCCCAGACCCTTTGATATGTGTGCTTTGGCAGAACCTGTTGGAGTTTAGTTTTGCCTTGCTCTATCATCCACACATCCTAATTCTAATCATCCGCCTAAAAATGTGAAACACACACTCATAACATCATCTAATTTTTCTCCATAAACTACACCTCTACATGTATTTCAACCATCTTTCGAACAAACCACATTAGGCTCTCAAAAAGATCCTAAACCCACAACCAATGCTTCTTTTTTTACTGCTATAACTTCCATACCTATAGATCCATCCAAAGACATCTCTACAACATCTACACCTACCAGAGACATATTTTCTACATTCAAAAACACATAAAATGTTCTTTCTACCTTACACTCTTACTAATGAGCTCTTACCCGATTTATCTAAAATTCTTATATCAGAAAAAACAAACACTGTTATGCAAGATTCCCTTATTTTAAATAGATTCCCACCTTCTCCTTGTACTTTGGGCAACCCACAGCCTATGGGAAGTATCTACCAAGTTGGGAGTTGTGCTTTTATTTATAAGGGATATGACTGGGGAAGAATACCTAGAAACATCAAGACACATTATGATGGATATGCTCGATGTTATTTTTCTCATGAGTATGTTAAAGCTAAGCTTATAATGCTTAAATTGGGATATAAAGGGAAAGATTTGGGACCTTTCTAGAATGGTATGAAAGAACCTTTTGAGGTAGAACCATGGCCTGCCCGATGTTGTGTGGGCCTATTTCCTAGTAAAGGTCAGCCCTTCCCATTTGAGGATGATGACCATCTCATATGTTACCAAGATTATTTGGATAAACGTGATGCTTTACATTTATAGAATAACCCATTTACATGTAATATGCTATCCATAGCTTACCCTGAGATGATTGCTGAATTCGACGATGAGTTGGAGGGGGATATCTTCCATGATGTCTCCATTGAGGAATTGTTACATAATGGATTTTATTTCGATGGCTCTATACCTAGTATAGCCCAGCTTGAGGCCACGAATCCTCAAGACGAATTATCCAAGCTAACCTTGGAAGAATTACAAGAATTGGGTGTTTCACCCGCCCCATCTAATTTTGAGAGAGATCTACACATGGAAGTTGAAAACATCATAAAAATTAACATTGGAACCGAAGATAACCCTCACATAATAAACATTGGATCAGAATTGAGTCAAGAAAAACAAGATAAATACATTGCATTTCTTAAAGAATATGAAGACATTTTTGCTTGGACATATGAATATATACCAGTATTAGACCCTTCTATAGTTATGCATCACCTAGTAGTCCATCCAGATGCTAAACCTGTTAAACATAAACTTAGAAAAGTGCATCCTAAAGTGGCCTTACTAGTCAAATGAGAATTAGAAAAACTCTTGAAGGTCATTTTTATACAAGCCATTGATTATGCTGAATGAATATCGAATGTAGTTCTAGTAACTAAGAAAGAAGCTACCAAAATTAGGGTTTGCACAGACTTTAGAGATATTAATGCTGCATGCCCTAAAGACAATTTTCCTCTTCCCAACATGGATCAGATCATTGATTTTACTACTGGTAGTGGAATGATATCCCTAATGGATAGATTCTCTGGTTATAATCAGATCAGGATAGCTCTTGAAGATCAGGCTAAAACAACCTTTATTACCCCTTGGGGAACCTTTTGTTGGAAAGTGATGTCATTCGGTTTGAATAATGCAGGTGCAACATATCAACAAGCCATGACTTATATCTTTCACAATATGATGCATGATATTATACATGATTATGTAGATGATATTATAGCTCGTTCCATCTAGGAAGATGATCATTTACATGACTTGAGAAAAGTATTTGATCGGTTAAGGGAATATCTTATCTGATTGAATCCAGCCAAATGTATCTTCGGAGTTAAGTCCGATAAATTATTGGGGGTTATAGTTTCTTTACTTGGCATTGAAATTGACCCTCTAAAGATTGTTGCTATCACTGATATGCCCGCACCCATAAATATATCTAAATTACAAAGTTTACAAGGTAAGCTTCAAGCTATTCGTTGCTTCATCGATAAGTTGGCAGATAAACAAGACCCTTTCTTAAGCTTCTTAAGAAATATGTCTCTTTTCATTGGGACGATGAATGCCAGGAACCATTTTAACTCCTCAAAAAATATCTCCTTAAACCACCAATGCTTTCACCACCTAGATTTGATCATCCATTTATCTTGTATATTTTTGCTTCAGATTCTGCCCTAGGAGCTATGTTAGCTCAAGTTGACGATGAGAAGAAATAACATGATATTTATTACATTAGCAGAACCTTAATCAGTTATGAAACTTTCTATACAACATTAGAGAAGTTATGTCTCGCAGTCGTATTTTCTACACAGAAATTATGCCATTATATGCTCAGTCATAAAACGTATGTTATTGCTAAATTTGACCCTTTGTGATATCTCATGAGTCGACCTTATTTATCTGGTTGCACAACAAAGTGGGTTCTTGCGCTAAACGAGTTTCAAATCATGTTTATAGGACATAAGTCTGTTAAAGGTCAAATCATAGCAGATCAATTAGCTACTGCACCTTTAGAATCTACCCATCCCTCATCATTGAGTTTCCTGATGAATGCCTTAAATTAGAGGCAGACCATCTAGAGCAATGGTCCCTATACTTTGATGGAGCCCGATGCATGAGTGGGGCTGGTGCAGGTATTATTTTAATATCTCTGTAGAAACATCTTATACCTTTGTCCTTTAAATTAATGTTTGCTTGCACTAATAACACTATTGAATATGAGGCCCTAATCCTTGGATTATAGGCTGCCTTAGCACTAAAAATTAAAAATCTATTGGTTTTCGATGATTCTCAACTTGTCATAAATAAAATCAATGATGTTTATCACCAGAGATGATAAATTACATCCATATAAAGCATATGTATTACAATTATTATCTTTATTTGATCAAGTTACCTTGGAAGCTATTCCTCGAACTAGCAACCATGCGGCTGACGCTATGGCTGTAGCTGCATCTATTTTGCCCTTGGAGTTAGATGACAAATATGCTACCATCATTATTCATCGACTCTAGGAACCCACTTCAAACAAATCATGTTTAGAACCTTTGGATGTGTTTTTAATCAACGAAACTACTCTTGAACCATGGTACACTGCTATATTTAATTTTCTTCAAATTGGGACCTTTCTTGAAGGTTGTAATAGAAACCAACACCGGTTATTACGTAGATGAGAAAGTCGCTTCGTAATTATTGGTAATACCTTATATAGGATATATTTTGAAGGTATCCTACTGAGATGTTTGAATCTAGAAGAATCTAGATCAGCTTTGCATAAAGCCCATGATGGATCTTGTGGGGGACATTTTAGTGGTAGTACCATTGCTAAGAAGCTCCTTAGGATAGGATATTTTTGGCCTACCATGGAGAATGATGCACATGATTATGTGCACCATTGCGACAAGTTCCAGAAACACGCTGACCTTGTCCATGCGCTTGCACAAGAACTGCAGGCTATTTCATCTCCTTGGCCCATTTCAAAATGGGGCTTAGACATCATTGGAAAAATCAACCCTATGTCATCTCATGGACACAAATTCATCATAACTGCCATTGAGTATTTCACAAAGTGGGCTGAAGCTATGCCATTAGCTTCTTGCACTAGAACCCAAGTTTCCAAGTTTATTTTTAATCAAATTATTTGTAGGTTTGGAATTCCTGCAAATCTCATCTCGAATAATGGAACTTGTTTCAAAAATAAAGATGTCAAGAAATTATGTCAAAAATATAAAATTCAACATCGTTGGTCCACTCCCTATTATCCTCGTGGTAATGGCCAAGGTAAGCATCTAATAAAAAATTAATCAAAATCCTCAAAATACTGGTCAATA
The DNA here is from genome assembly GCA_028583015.1 of Wollemia nobilis. Lineage (NCBI taxonomy): Eukaryota > Viridiplantae > Streptophyta > Pinopsida > Araucariales > Araucariaceae > Wollemia > Wollemia nobilis. The sequence continues at coordinate 132,908 of JAQPPZ010003263.1, read as the reverse complement.
AATATGGTCGAGATTGGCACATCCAATTATATCCTGCCTTGTGGGCTTATCGAACTAGAATTTGCACCCCCATAGGTACTTCACCTTTTGTTTTGGTTTATGGCACTGAAGCTATTTTTCGCTTTGAATTAGAAGTTCCTTCTTTGGCTCTGCTACTTCAAGATACTAAAGTAGGAGATGAATATTGTGCTGGCAGATTTAGTCAGCTAGAACTCCTAGATGAGAAGTGCATCAATGCTTTGGAGCATCTTCATGCCTACCAAAACAAGCTCAAGCGAGCATACCTCAAGAAAGTTCATCATCGATCCCTTGAGATAGACGACCTTGTCTTAAAAGAAAATAAAAAAAATACTAATGCAATTAAAGACCTTAAAGGTAAATTTGAGCCCAACTGTCTTGGACCGTATATCATCACTGCTAATTTTGGATCAGGAGCATACCAATTAGCTACCTTAGATGGTAAAGATCTTAAAAAACCTATGAACATTATGCATCTTAAGCGTTATTATGCATAACATTTGGTCATTTCATCATTTATATATATCGTTATTTTGCATATTGTTTCATTTTTGTCATCCATATAAAAATTTTCAAAAAATAGTAACAATATTTATTCTTTCAATTCATCAATCAAAATCAAAATATAAAAACTTTAAAACCATCAAAATATTCAAAAATTTTCATATCTATCAATTCTTGAAGTCTTGCAGTTATATTTTCAATTATTTTGGATAACTTAGCATTTATTTGGAATCCCGCACTTTCACACTCACATGCATAGATGTCTTGATTTTATTTGGTATGATTATTAATCTCTCTTATAACAAAGTCCATAATTGAATTAAATAAAGTTTTGAGCATAGAAGAACTGATCTTGTTATTTACTTGAACCAAGTACATCTCTTCAAATTAAAATAATTTCATTGCAAATTCAATATGATGCTACATAGAAGTGGTTTCTTGAGCGAAAAGTTTCCCCTACTATCCTATCATGCACATGGTCTAGAATCTTTGAGAATTGACAAAAGGAAAAGCTCACCCCTACCCAGAATAAAAATCCCTTGCTCTACAGCCAATCCAAGCAAGTATCCCTAGTATAGGAAGCAAAAGAAAAATTCAAAGCAAATGAGAAAAAGAAAAATATTATTTTGTACCATCGCAGCAATATTTCAGCATTATCTCAAGTTCCAAGCAAAAATACAAAAAAAGAAAGAAAAAAAAAAGAGAAAAGAAGCAAACAAAAAAAAGCAAAAGCAAACAACAAATAAAATCCCTTTCCCTACCCCTTGAAAATAAAATAAGGGTGAATGAGCTTGAATCCCTAGAATTCTCAATTATTTGAAAACTGTGAGGTAAGCCCCATAACAGGTGGTTTGTGCCCAACCCACTTGGCCTTGGGTAATTCCTAGTGTGGTGATATGTCTGTCACATTAGTGACCTTATTTTGTACAAACCTATGTCGGCTTATGGATTAGCTAGCTCTTGATGACCTGACTTACATAGTAGTTTGGTATGGTTACATGCATATAAATCATGGTCAATGAACCCTCATTTGGTTAAGTCAAATTACTTGTATCAAATTCTCTTGCTCAAAATTGGTAAATGAACAATACAATTGCACACACATTTGTATTTGAGATATTTTGTATCATTAAGATAAATCAAGATCGGTAATGAACTCACATTTGCACATGAGGGTTCCTTATAAATCTACGTTTTGTCTTTGAGATAATTTAAAATATCTCTGCAATTCTTTTCGAATCCTTTCATCTTCTTATTTAAGAACATTTGCTTAGCATAAAAACAATTACATATATGTCTTTCCAACAAACAAAATTTTTCTTTCACATCTTCAAAAACCTCGCAAATAAAGTCATGTTTATATATTATTATTTTCTGTTTATCTCAAAACCAAAAAATCAATTATGCAATAGAACTAAAATATCAAATTCTTTTTGGATTTCGCGATGATGGTATAAGTCTATACCTATAATTCTATGCCTAGTGCAAACCATTGTTCTCATTTTATTTCCCCTTCATTTTAATTCATAAAAATATATGGCTTATATCATTATGTTACCTAATTATCCTTTAAAAAGAACGCAAAATTTTTCTATTTCATGTCATTATGTCAAACATTCAATTTTGCAATGATAGTATAGTTCCTAGGGACTTGTTCAAAATTTTTATCACACTTAGGAATTTATGCCTAGCAAAAATCATATTTCTTTAATATGTCATGCATAACATTTTTATGAAAATCTAAAAACAAATCATCACCATCATCATTTTTCATCATCACTACACAAAGTCTTACGACAATCTCTTAAGCACCCTTTTACTTTTAGCAATATTTCTATACTGGGATTAGATTGATGACCTAGTGAGAGGTGACTCCATGCAATGGTCTATAACAATGAAAATGTCCTTTGAAATTATTGTTAGAAATCCCTTTTATTTTTCATCAAAAACACCACAAAACAACCAATTTATTCACATCAAATTCATTTACAATTTTATAGCATGGCATAAAAATTATAATTTATTTCCAATGACATAATTACATAAATAATCAATCAAAAAATTCAAAAATAAAGCATCATACAACATATACACAAGTCATATCATCAAAAATACAATCTATATATATATATATATATATATATCATCAATCAATCATGTACATCATCTGAATTGGTATGCCACAATCAATACCCTGACATACTCAATCCCCTCAAAAATATAATAATATAGTATGCAATATGCACCAGCTAGCCTTGAGAAGCCCTCGAGCTCTTAGCCTCATATCCTCCCCCACCTTGACATGGAGGAGTTGGTCCCATAGATGTCTAGACTATGTCCCGGGTCCTCGTCGTCGATCGTGAGGATGTCCTCGATGATCCCATCGTAACTAGCTCTACAATGGGGGCTGGAAATGGTATCCTCTATCCCTCTAGGACCACGTGATAGTATAACCACTAATCAAATGCGGTCTGAGCAATAGCCCATGCTAGATCTCGAATGCTTGCCCCTCTACTCTGAGCCCTAAGACATGTAGCCTCATCCTATAATGTCTACACCTGAGCCTGAAGGTGGGAATTCTCAGCTTGGAGAGCCACCATCTCGCTACTCTCCCCCACCTCAACACCCTTGCCCTTATCGGGTGATGGTAGTCTCTCCCCCTACTGTGAAGGGAATCTCTCCTCCCTCTGCCCTGTCTACTGCGGCCTCTGTGGAGCCTAAACCATCCTATGGCATCTCTCCTATGGAGACCATCGTTGCTCTCTCCCACGGTGACCTTGTGCTGCCTCAACAACAACCTGCCATCACCTCCCCATTCGTCACACCATAGTGTGCACTAGACCCTCTGCCCTCGTCATCCGAGGAGGGTGGATGCCTGCATACCAGGCATCATATTCATCTGCAACCCTAGTGTCATCACCATCCACTGGCTAGATGGGGGTATCATTTGTGTCATGACTCCAGAACCACTGCATGTCTGGATCCCCGCTCAGCGTGGTACTATCACAAACAGTCTGAGAGTGCTTGTAATCCTTGATAGAAGGGATCCCCTGCTATAGACCAAACTACCATAGCACTCAGTCATAGCGGTGGATCTCTACCTCTCCCCACTCCATCCTCAGCTAGCAAACTCACCTAATGTGAGCTAGGTCCTGCTTATCCTCTACCCACCTTGGATGCTCTCACCATGGCCTTTAGGTGATATGGTCTAGGATGAGGTCGTCCAACAACCTCTGTGACATTGACAGATCTATCCATCACTGTGACCCCCTCTGCAACCACTAGTAGAAAACCTAGGGCCTCTCCCGATCAACCCCTATCAGTGGGAGCCCTACCGGCCTCTGCATCGCAATGTGCTCCCAACACCAAACCTGTAATAGTGATGTCATAGCCAGACATCGACCTCCCTTGTATATGACCTCGTGCAAGATCTTATACAAGCGGCATAGCACAAAACTGCCCCATGAGTATCTGTATCTGTGGTCTCTCATGTCACAGACCACATCTGAGAGGAGCCAAGGTAATCTGCATTCACTCTGGTGACACAACAGCAAGCCACTCACTATCCTGGCCAACACCCAAGTTAGCCTAGATGCCCCAGGCATCTACCTCAGTGCCTTGATGTTCACTTTTCCCTTCTCTAGGGTGAAGCTCGGGTCTCCGGTCAACCTCATCATCGCTTGGCCCTGATTGGCCATAGGAGTCATCAGTCATCCTTGTATGGGTATCCTCAAGATCCTCCATACATCCTCTAGTGTGGGATCCATCTCCCCTATCGACAACTAGAAGTAGGACGACCCTGGATACCACCTCTTTGCTAGGGCTGTTAGTAGCCTCATGTCTATCGATACTTATGGCATCTCTGCCACATGCTACAAACCGACCTATGTTAGTCAGTCGCGCTCCGCCTGATCGAGCGTGGCTATGTCATCTTGCAGCCCACTGTATTTCCACTCCTGACTCTTTAGTAATCCCTTATGCAAAAAAAAACAATCAAACAATAAAATTTATTAATAAATCAATCATTAAAATCAATTAAATGCAATTCAAAACAAGATTAATTTCATAAAAAAGATGATATCGTCCACCATTGGATGATATCGTCCTAAATTGGGCAAAATCATCTCCGATTTCACAACTTTGGGGATCGCCCCTTGTTCGTTGATTTTGCCCTCAGAAGAAATCGACGATCTAGAGAAGATTTCGTCCCAACATCATCGATGACCTAAAAACGGCTACGATGCCCCAAAAAAATAAAAAAATTAAAACAAAAATTGCACAAAACAAATTCAAACATAATTTACTAGGATTAGATCCTTACCCGTAGCCTGCACCGGACATCTGTCGATTGGTGTGCTATCTCCACCATTTTTTTTCTCTACAGAGCTCTAGAACATTAAAAATGAATTGTAAAAATGAATCAGGGTTTTACCCTATTTTTCTTAATTTAATCTAAAAACAACATTTTTAATTTTTCTTTTTCGTGCTTTTACCTCAAATGTTCGATTTGGATAAAAACATGGAGGGGGCACCATAGCCAGCAGTCATACGATTCGACCTAGAATCATTGTCTAAAAAATGGAGTAAATTTTGCTTTCTCAAAAAATGGTAAAAACTCGTCTTTAACGCATTTTCTTCGAAAAATTCGCTAAAGATGGGGCAAAATGTAGCACCCTAAAATTGGCGCAGTTAAACCTTAGTAAAAAGATAAAAATTTGAATTTTAACCCAAACCACCCGTTAACCACCCGTTACCCGCTTTCCTTGTTTTCGCATCCTTTTTATAATTTTTTTTCTCGTTGGATGATATCATCGACGATCAGACAAAATCGTCAAAGATCTGACAAATTCATCTGGAACAGAATGTCCAGAAGATTTCATCCCAAAACTGAATTTTCATAATTAGCTTCTATTTCAACAACTTCTCTAACTTGGATAGAAAGCGTGTTTGCGTAGTTAGAGTCTTCCCTATTGGAGATCTCCCAAATTGGGATGATCTCCAACCTCCTAACCTCTTCCTAATCCTATATAAACAATTATTTTCTCTTTTTATCCCCCTGAATCCCCTGGATAATTGATTTCTTTGCAACTTTAACTTTTCATGCATTAGAATACCTTCGCACCTTCGTTTGCATTGCGTATTTCAAGTTTTCTTGTAGGGATTTTACTATTTTTTGGTTGGAGCAAGCTCGGATCATCACAGGTGATCCTAGATGATTTCAGATGATCTTGTCACAGATCGATGATGATATTGTACATTCATAGGTGATCTCGACTGTAGTCTAGATTGGGGGCAATCAGAACCTAGAGTTTGTATTTCTTTTTATTTTCTCATCATTTCTTTCTGCATTAACTTGATTTATTCTATTTTTGCATCTTGGAGTTCACATCATTTAGCATAGATGCATAATAAAGTTAAAACAAATTATTAAATTAATGCATTTCTTTTAATTACTATCTAGATCTATCATCTAGGCAAATTTATTGTCATTTCTATCATTTCCGTTTACTTTTGCAGTTGCATCTTTGGGTTTCGGTATCTATTTTTGTGACTGCAGGTTTTTGACGAATTCGTCAGATCGACGATGATCTAGTATAATCTCAAATGACCAACTGATATTTGAGATGATCTTGTGTAATTCTAGATGATTACATATGATTTGAGATGATTTGGACTTCTACAAACCTCAGAATCTTCATCAGACAACCGAAACCAGGTATATTCTGTCCTATTTAGCATACTCTCTGTGTTTATCATTTATTCATGTTATCTATATTCATATAAGTTAGCATTGACATATAGAATAGCGTATATTCATCTTGGCCAAACCTAGGAATTGAATGATTAAAATATAAAATGAACATATCAAACCTACTCTCAACCTAGGTGTGGAAACTGCCACTCAAAAGTTTCTTGGTGAACCCACCATCCATCAAAAATTCACCCTTATACCCCTCCCTCGAGAGGCGCGACCTTCAAAGGGCCTCTCAGTCTGAGGTATTGTCCCATCCTTCTCACATCCCATTTCTAGGCGCGGATCCTATAGCCTGAAGGTAAGGATGCGAAAAATTTGGAGCGATACAAAAAATATTAGTGAAATATTTTCTTTGTTGAGTATCCCGCATCGGGTGAACCATGTTAAATTGGTGTCTCTATTATGTGTGGTGATTTGTGCATTTATTTGATTACTACTCCTTATATTTCCATTGATATATTTCATAATATTTATTGGGAAAGAAAAGTAAAAGGTGGTATTATACTATTCCCCCTCTTAGTATAATCTTGCGTTCTTCATAGATGGCCTCATAAAGAGTACAAGTGTAGATGAAATTAAACTCACAGCTCAGTTATAGGAATGGAAAAAATAGAAGAACTCTTATGGAAGCAAAAATCTAGAATTCAATGGATCAAATAAGGTTATCAAAATACAAATTTCTTCCACAAATATCTTCTAGATCGAATATCTCACAACTTTATTTCTTCCTTGAAATCAGATTCTGGAGATGTTGTCTACACTTGGGATGGCATGAAATCTATTGTTGTCAATTACTTTTCCATTCATTTTTCTGCTACTCCTCTCGACTCAGCTTCTTAACAAAATATTTTTCAAGCAATTCCTTCTCTTATCACATCTATGGAGAACTCTATTTTGACTACTCATGTTAGTATCAATGAGACTCAACAAGTAGTTTTTAAAATGCAAAAATGGGAAACCCTAGGTATTTATGGTTTTCCCATTCATTTCTACCAAGAGTTATAGGATATCCTTCATGCTAATTTATTAGAGGTGGTGGAAGAAGCTAGGAAAGCCAAAGAAATTTTGAAGCTTATCAATAAAACTTATATTACTCTTGTTCCAAAAGATCAAGAGACTAATCATATCTCAGCTTTTAGACCTATTACTTTATGTAATGTTCTTCGCAAAATTATTACTAAGATTATGGCAAAAAGGTTAAAGCCTCTTTTGTCTAAGATTTTTTTCCTAAACAAGGGGGTTATGTGGAAGGGCGTCAACTAGTAGATTACATAGTTTTTTCCAAGAAGCCATCCATTCCATGGATATGCAAAAATATCCTTCCATGTTCATTCATTTAGACTTATCCAAAGCTTATGACAGAGTTGATTGAAACTTCCTTATCAACGTTTTAAGGCAATTTGGTTTCTCTCAGGATTGGATGGATTAGATTATGGGATGAATCTCTTCATTTTCCTACTTAGTTCTTATCAATGGCATGTCTTATCAATTTTTTTTAGATTCTAAAGGTATTAGGCAAGGTGACCCCCTTTCCTCTTATTTATTCATCATTATTGTTGAATGCCTATGTAGGATTATGACTAAACATATAAAAAAAAAAACCTTGAGGGAGTTACCATTGCTCATGGAGCTAGACCTATCTCTCATATTAAATTTTTTTATTATGCTACTATTTTAGGTAAATAAACAATTAAGGAAACTTCTAATATTAAGCAAATCGTTAGATTTTTTTCTAAGTCTACCGGGAAATTGATCAATGAAGACAAATCTAAAGTTATTTTCTTTCATTGCCTCGCTAGACAAGAATCCATGGTCTTAGGTAAATTAAGATATAATAATACCTCCCTTCCAATAACTTATTTAGGTATTACCATCAATATTTAGAGACAACAAAAAGAAATGGAATTGGTTGTTGGATAAAGTCAAGAAGAAAATTGGAAAATAGACCAATAGGTGGCTTTCTTCTAGGGGTATAATAACCTTGGTAAAATTAGTTATTCATGATATTCCTATTTATGTTTCTGCCATGTTGAATATCCCAAAGGTTGGTCTTCGAGAACTAAATCAAATCAATTAGCGGTTCCTTTGGAGTGGTGCTAAGGAGAAAAGAAAATGGACCTTGGTGAAATGGGACACTTTATGTCTTTCTGAGAATCAATGGGGGGTTAGGATTTTGGTCTGCTATTAATAAAAACAAAGCTTTAGCTACTAAATTATATTGGAGGATTTTGCATAAACCCAATGCTCTTTTGACCAAAAATATTCGTGTTAAATATGCTAAGAATAAAAATCTTGAAGACCTTGTTTGCTATCAATTGCCTTTCAAAGGTTCTCCCATTTTTGTAGTTCTTGGTGAGGATTTGATAAAGAAAACATTATTTTGGATCATTCATAATGGTCAACATGTAAATTTTTGGATAGATTCTTTGGATGGGCATAAGCCTTTGATAACTCAATTTCCCAATTGGAGGCCTTGGATGGAGGAGATTCACCACTATAACTAGATAATGGTGGCTAATTACTATTGGTACCATACTGGTAATTTAGAGGTTGGTAGATATTGGATACCTATTGAGGACTGACCTATTCAAATGCTAGAAAGTCAAAGACAAGATATCCAATGCATACTTCATATGAAATATCTCTCTTGGTCCCATGATAAATATTATTTTGGATAGAATAACACTAATAAGGGTGAGTATTCAGTTGCACATGGTTATTTTACCTTATGCCATAATAATCCCAACCAGTCATCTAACATATTTTCTCAATTGTAGGTTCAAAATCTCTATTCTAATGTGAGGTTTTTACTTGGATTTTATAGCATCGTAAAGTGTTTATTGGGGAGCATTTTATGAAGTGTGGTTTTCATGGCCCTTTTAGATGTGAAATGTGTGGATAGAATGTGGAAAATATCAACCATATTTTTATTAAGTGTACTTTAGCCTCTGAGTTATAGAGGAGAATGGACAATTTACTTGGATTACAATGGTCCATTTTTTTTACTTTTGAACAACTTTAGACGGATTGGCCTAATCAAGAGGGTGTTGGTAATTTTATTAGGTAGTTCGTTTTTATGGGTTCTACTATTCTTCTTTGGAATATCTAGAATGAAAGGAACAAATGGATTTTTAATCAAGAAATTAAGGATATACACTATATATGGAATAAGACCATTTCCAACTTAGTTGAATCAGTTCATTAGCTCCTCAATAACCCCCAAAACTCCCCCCAAATATGGGATCAAGTGATGCAAATATTAAATATTAAATCTTCTAAGAGAACCCAATTTAAATGGAATGTGAGTAATTGCAATATGGATATAAAAAGGAATTAATAACCTCCTCCTAAGGATTTTGGAAAATTCAATAATGATGGAGCCTCTAGAGGGTGTTGTGATTTCTTTCACAACGACCCCAAAATTTTGGGACCCATTTGAAATTTGAATGTTAATGCCAAAATATTGCCTGCAATTAAAATTTGGAAGTTGATGCCAATGCATTGCCCACGTTTATAGTTCATATTGTCACCATTGGAATGTCAATAATATTCATCTTTATGTGTTTTATCTTATAGCAAAAATTTTCAAATTTCACTTTGAGATCTAAAATATTTTGAGTTATGTTTGCAGGTTCGTGTTGTAATTTAGTGATTAAAGCCTTAGTTTATCATTTTTACCATTTAAAATATTACAAAGTTGGTGTTACTTAGGAAGGTCATAGAGCAGGGTTTAATTCACCAAATCGTGTGAGAGTTTGGATCTATGCTTTAATTTTAGCACATTGTGGTTCCATCAATTCAGCATGAAGTATAATGTGTTTTGTAGGTTTAATTATTTTTAGATTATTTTGTTAGTGGGTGGTGTTATGTATATGTTTTTTTGTATATTATGTTTAGTTATCTCATGTTTTAAATTAATTAAATTATAAAGTTTTATAACTTTATAATTCGGTAGCCTGCGGTGCCAGGTGTCTTCTTCCCTAGCACACACATCCAAGGTAGCTTGAAACCAATCCATATAGGTTACATCCTAGCTGGCCTCATTGTTAGATCCATGTTTGGTCCTCTACCACCTCAAGATGAGCATATAGCCAATGGCTTAGTGTCCTTTGCTCTTTATGACCTGGTTGCCCAGGTGTGGCAACCGCTCATGCGAGGCCAGATCATAAAGCCACCTCAGATGATGCACCTTGTGGAGATCATCCATAGGCCCCTGGCCCTTAACTACTATCCCTACCACCTATCTCACTGGCCCTATCTTACTTCATTCGTGTCTCCCCCCACCCAAGGTACTGACTCTCAATGCATGCGCCTAATCGATACCTCTTCGACTTCCTCCATTCGCCTTTATCTCCATTTGAGCCATGTTGCCTCCATTCCCTCTTGCCCCTTTTCACCTATCCTTTCTTGGTGAGAAAATTCTCCTTTCGAATTTGCCCCCTCATGTTGCTTTCTACCTTGGTTGACCTATGAGTCTGCTATGTATTCTCCCAAAACCATACTCCATGCCTTGGTTGACCTGTGAGCTTTGGTCTTCTATGACACTAAGCAGTATACTCCTTTCCTATATAAATTTGCTAGGCCCAATGAGTAGATCACTCAGGGTTTCTTGGATACATGGAACGAGAGCGAGGTCCATGTGAAAGGACTACACTTCAAAGTCACTAGAGAATTTTTATTCAAGGTCATGGTTTGCATCATGAGGAGAAGGGGAGGTTCATTCACCATGATAAACATAATTGGGAGGAGGAGCTCTCCCACTTCCTGAAGTAGAATTGGGACAAGTCTACCCTACTTAGGACTAACCTACCTGAACCTTTTTACGAGGCCATTGTGCCTATGATGCAATTCATCACTTGTGATGATCTGGACCAGAAGTTGTACAACTTCCACTTAAGCTTCATCAATCACCTTCACGATGCCACCATTATAAGAACTCCCCACTTTCTGCTTTAATTCCTTGGCCTTGCCATAGATAGGGTTTGGCAAAACCAAAACCGCCCTTCCCATCAAGACCTTATGGCCATCCTCTATCATCACACCTTGTCCATATAACCCCCGCTCCAGCGTATTACCCCCTAGATTCTCTCCTCCCCATAGAGGTTGTTGCCTCCCTTGATGCCTCTAAATCTAGGGAGGACATTCCTAGTGACCACGAATATTCCCCTTCTCCTAAAGAGCATAGACTTACCCAAAAATGAAGGACATCATCTCAGGCCCCTAGTGGCACTTTGATCCCTGGCACTAGCTCTGTTCAGAGGGGCCCAAATCCCAGCCATAGGAGGTCCTTAGCTAGACTTAAGAGGCCCAAATCCAAGGCCATGAAAACCATTGAGATCAGCTCAAATTTGGAGAACAGGCTCCATATCTTCTTGACTAGTATCCTTCTCGACATGGCGATCAACTCACTCACATCGATAGCAAATGCGGCTACTGTGGTTGTCAGTGCCTTCAAAGAGCTCCAGTGCAGGCTGAGGGATGGTCTCGATGGGGATGGGAAGTAGCTCCAAGGTGTAGGGTCTCAGCCTGGGGCAGCCCTGGTGGTTCACCTTGTGTTGCAAGGTGGGTGGGGGTGGCACTTCATATTTTTTGGCCCAGGCCCTATGGTCTAGTCTGGGATGTTGTTTGTTTTTTTCTAGTGGTTTCTTCCTAGCCTGCATACGTATTCTACAGGTCTGGATGCAGGGGTCTCTACGCCCCTATGTTGTTTTAATAGGTATGGTATTATTTTTGTCTAGTTTGTTGGCAAGGGGTCAAGTTTTGAGGCCCGAGTTTTTGTTCTAGGGGTACACCCCTGGCCCATCATATTTTTTTGTTGTTCAAAGTTGCGACATATATTGTAAATAAGGTTTTAGGATCCTTCAAAAACCTGCTGTATATAAATATGCTACTTACCAAAAACAAATTTATAAAATTTGAAAATATTACAATTTTAGGGTTAAACATTATTACTTTATTTCATATTCCAAATATTTTAATGTTGATCTTATATTTGGAATGAATAAAATGTTTTATACATAAGTATTCTCATTCTAACTTTAATTTAATAAGGTTGAGAATTAGAAGTGATTTATTTTATTAAAGTTTGTTTGGATTTCATGTATTAGTATAATTTATTTATGGACAAATACAAACATTACATTGGAATATTATGTTGGTTATCAAATATTTGATTTTAAAAATATTTAATAAACAAATATAATAAGGAAGTACATTTATGGACTTGATTTTAAATCATAGAATTCATAGTTCATAAATAATATTTATAGCAAACCCTATCAATTTATGATTAATATGGTTTTAAAAACTTTATAATTTTAGGGTTAAATTTTTTTATTTTATTCATTTTCTCAAATATTTTAATGTTGAGTTTATATTTGATATGGATAAAATATATTCATTGATTAGACCTTAGTTTTTAATGGTGAATATTTATAATCACAATTTATATCATCATTTTGAAATTTCACATACTTTAATTTTTATCAAGGCAATTGAAATTTCATATTAATTAAAATGCTAAGGGAAATTGTTATTTCAAATTAGTTTTGAAAGCATTTTAATCAATGGTATTTTTAAGTTTGCATCAATAGATTTTAATTCATAAAGCAAATCAACTTTATCATTTGGAGGGGGAAAATTAATACGAAATTGAATATTATACATGATAAATCAAAATCAATTACTTGATTCCGGGCCCCTTGTTAACAACACTTGCAAACCAAATGAGTTATTTGAGTATTTATTATACATATATGTAAGATATATTGAAACTCAAAACAAGAACCTTGGAGATATATACTATTCTTTGCAAGAGAGAACTTAACGTTCTAAGTTGTCGAGTGGTTTTGTGATTTGAAAAAATTGCACATCAACAAATTAGCGCTAGAAGGAGGGAATGAAAGGTAAATATTTTGATTTTTAGCATGTGCAATTTGTTATTAAAATTTATTTGAAATTTTTGATTTATGTTGCATTAATGTTAATCTATCATAAATTCAAATATTAGGTTATGATGCATTTTTTATGAATTTTCATACATAGCCTTACATATTAAAGTGGTTCCATGGCAAAAAATGATTTACCATTTTATAAGCATGATGGAATGATCATGCTAGAAGAACATATTCATGCATATAAAAATATTATGCTTCATTTTCAAATTATGCAGAAATATGTTTTCTAGTAGAATGCTTTCATACACATTGGATGAAGTTGCTAAATATTGGTTTATCAATTTACCTGCAGGTTCTACCGCTTCTTGGAATTAACTTGAAACAATATTTCTTGAACATTTTGGAACATTAGTTGATATGGATTTATTATCAAATCAATTTTCCTCTATTTGTAAAAGTCCTAATGAATCCATGAGTCAGTTTAACGATAGGTTTCATAAGTTATACGCTAAAATAGAGACACATTTTACTATTCAAGAAGAGCAAGTTGTTTAATATATTTGGAAGCTTTAGATTCTTTTACGGTTAAGTGTTTAGAAATTTTTCCTAAGGATTTATCCTTATCTAGCGTGTATGGTGGTGCAATAGCTATAGAGAAATGGCTGATTTCAAGAGGAATAGATATGGGTAGATTATCATTACATCACCCTAATGTTTCAAATCAAGTATCACTGTAGCACCCTAAAATTGGCGCAGTAAACCTTAGCAATAATTAAAATTACCTTAGTAATAATTCAAATTCAAATTTTCAACCCCGAACCGCCTTTTAACCGCTTTCCTCATTTTTCGTGCCATTTTTAGGATTTGTTGTGACCGTTGGACGATATCGTCGCCGATCAGACGATATCGCCTTAGATCGGACGATTTCGTCTGGACTAGGACGTCCAGACGATTTCGTCCCAAAACTAATTTTTCATAATTAGCTTCTGTTTCAACGACGTCTCTAACCCGGGCAAAAGCGTGTCTACGCGGTTAGAGACCTCCCCCATTGGAGATCTCCCAAATTGGGATGATCTCCAACCTCCCAACCTCCTTCCTATGCCTATTTAATCTTAGGCCCTCCCCTTGACATTCCCCTGGCTGAATTTTCCTGTAACACGAGTTTTACATGCATTAGAATATCCTAGACTACCGTTTGCCTTTGTCCCTTTTCCAATTTTCTTGCAGGAACTTTGTTATTCTTCAGCCGAAGCAAGCTCAGATCATCGCAGACGATCCTGTCCAATTCGAGACGATTTCATACCAATCCGAGATGATTTCGACTACAATCAACATTGGGGGCAATCAGTGCCCTGAGTTTGCATTCTTTCTCCATTTATCTATTGTTTTGCTTTGCATTAGTTAGACTTATTACTATTTTGCATCCTGGAGTTCACCCATATAGTTTTAATGCATAATAAAATCATAATTTGTCATTAAATCATTGTAATGCACTCATGTTTTTGTTTATAATTATCAGTTTAATATTATTATTGTCATTCTACATCATTGCCCTCTGTTGGAATAGCTACATTTTTTGTATTTTGTATCTATTTCTCTGATTGCAGGTCTTTGATGAATTCGTCAGATCTCGGACGATCTTGTCTGATCGCAGATGATCCTGTCATATCAGAGGCGATCCTGACTGCTTCAAGAATCAGAACCTCCATCAAACATCCGGATCAGGTATGGCTCTTTAATCTAGCTTATTCTCTCTGTTTTCTGTTCAAATCTATTTTCTGTATTCATTTAAATCTGCATTTCATATAGAACAACTTAAATTCATTTGGCCAAACCTAGGATTTGAATGATCAAACATAAAATTGAACACATCAAACACATTCCCAACCTAGGCGTGGAAACTACCATTCAAAAGTTTCCCGGGTGAACCCACCATCCATCAAAAAATCACCTTAATACACCTCCCCCGAGAGGCGGGACCTTCCAAAGGCCTCTCAGTCCGAGGTATTGTCCCATCCTTCCCGCATCCCCCTTTCGGGCGTGGATCCTTTAGCCTGAAGGTAAGGGTGCGGAAAATTTGGAACGATACATTTTGGTGAACCCGACGTGAAACTAAAACCTTTTGAAAACAAAAAAAAACAAAAAACAAAAACATAGATGCATTTAAAATCATTAGAAAACTACTAAGTTGCATATCATGTTTAGATGGTAGCTCCTAAGAAAAGACTAGCAAGTTACTATAAATGTTGAAAACCAATTAGCAGCCATAGAAATCAATTATGTGCTTAGTGTGCCTAAAACAGATAGAAACCAACTTTTGTGGGACGAACTTGATAGGAGACTAGGTATCATTTCATCTAGGTCAACAGAACTTAAACAAATCAAGAGGCTTGTCCTAGATAGAATCCTGGATCCTCATCAACTCATTTTTTATCATGAACTTCAGAGAGCTTGCCATAGGTGGTTAGCAGATAGAAGAGCCCTTGTGTCTTCTGAATTGTTCACCTTCGAGGAATACCTCGAGAATGCAGCCATTATACACCAATTCCTAGGTCATGTAGAAGACCAAGAGGTCGTTCTTACGGATAGGGAAATATGGAATAGAGTTCCTAGAGCTGTGTTATATCGAGAGTATTGCCACGAGCTTTACTTCTACCGACCAGAGTCTGAAACAGATAATATCACCATAGCACACTTTGTTGACTTCCTGAAAAACAATTTTCAATTTGAAGAAGAACATTTCATGACTCCTGAAGAACTTGAGCCCATTAATGATATTTATAAATTGTTTATAGAAAACTAGATCATTGCTTTCATTATTATTATTTCTTGCATTTTGTGTGCTGTTTGTTATCTTTATAATATTGTTATAAAAAAAACAAGAAAAACCAAAAAAAACATAATCAAATCAAAACATTTTATTTTAAATATTATAGTAGGTATATAATTAAAATATATACCTCTTAAGCTTGTTGCATATATATATATATATATATATATATATATATATATATATTTTGCTGAAATCTAAGTTTAAGCACAATGACTAAACTTAGGAATGGTAAACAAACCGAAGAAGAAGAAGAAGAAGATTGGTTAGGCAAGAAAAACAAAAAATTAAATACCCTTCCTGAGGATCCAATTCCAGAAGAAGAAACTCTAGAACAACCATAAGATGACCTGGTTGAAGAAAATGAACAACAAGAAAATGTTAGAGAGGAAGGATCCTCATCCCCTAGAATGGCTCCAGATGGAACTGTTACTTTTGATAACATAGATCATTTCTGGAAATTCTTCAATAATAATATTGGTGCTCTTAATATGGCAGTTCGTATTGATAGGGGACAAATTAGTGACACTCAAGCAGCCATGGAACATATGTT
Organism: Wollemia nobilis; assembly: GCA_028583015.1. Lineage (NCBI taxonomy): Eukaryota > Viridiplantae > Streptophyta > Pinopsida > Araucariales > Araucariaceae > Wollemia > Wollemia nobilis. The sequence goes on along the minus strand of JAQPPZ010003263.1, from coordinate 116,352 downwards.
TGACATACACACTAATCCCTTGTCTTTCGTTGATCAAGAAAGTGATAAAGCTGGACCATCCAATATGGATATGGCCGCTATAATTCAGAACATGCAAAAACAATAGGTTACCCAACCTCCTAAGGAACCTGTTATTGAGCCTAAAATCATTCCCACACAAAAGAGACCTTCATTTACCGCTTTATTTCGCCAAACTATTGATCAATATGCTTCAAATCGACAAAAACCTAAAATGAAGCCAAACACCAATTTTCAACAATCTGGGATACAACATAATACAACTTCAAAACTTCTTCATAACACCCTTCCTACCAACAATTTACACAATAGTAATATAGCATCTAATATTCATGTCCCTCCATCATATGCTCACAAATCTCATATTAATGCCCTACCGAACCAATATGGTGGGCAAACCAGTAATCTGGAAGCCATGGTGAAACAGTTAGCTTCCCGCATGGACCAGATAGATCCCTACCATCCCTCGTACAATTATCGAGAGATGTGTAGTCAACCTCTAGATCCTATGGTTGTAGCACAACCATACCCTAAACACTTTCCCATGCCCGTCCTGCCTATATATAAAGGAACCGAAGATCCCATAGAGCATCTTCGCATGTTTAGGATAGCATGTCATGATATATCACATGATGACTTGTTATTACTAAAAATGTTCCCAAAAAGTTTAGGAGGAATGGCATTAGAGTGGTACTATCAATTGCCCACTCATTCTTTGAGAAATTTTGAAGAGACCGCTGAATCTTTTGTGCATCAATTTAGTGCCTATATCGAAAGGCATGTAACCATTAAAGATTTGTACAACTTAAAACAAGACAAAGATGAATGTTTTGCTGATTTCTTAGCTAGATGGAGGCAGTTGATAGGAAAACTGCACTTTGTGCTACCTTATAGGGAAATGTTGGACATTTTTATTAATAATTTGCAAGAACAAATATCTTATGAGTTATCAATCACTACTTTGACTACCTTCGATCAGGCTATAGACTTAGCTCGAAGAGTAGAAGATGCTCTCATTAGGAGAGGCCAGCTTAGGAAGAAAGATGATGAGAAAACATCCAGAAATCAATATAAAAACAAACAAGTTGTAGGTGACGGAGTCACTGACAGCGAAAATGTTGCTAATATCAATACAACGAAGACAAAAAAAAAAATTATATTGAAACCTCCCCGATAAACCTCCTCGAGAGTTTACTAGATTGAATCAACCATTATCAACTATTCTACCCCAATTACTCGAAAGAGGTTTGATTCAATTACCTACCTATCCGGGAACCCGATCCAACCATACCCGGATACAGAGCCGATTTACACCGTGATTTCCATAGAGGGCCTGGACACTCTACCAACTCTTGTAAAAGGTTAAAACATAAAATACAAGATCTGATTGATAATAATGAGATGGAGGTGCAAGCCTTCCAACCTAAACAAAATGCTCCTAATAATGCTCAAAAGAACATTCCCCAAAATCAAAATCAAAATGCTAATCAATCATTAGATATATTTCAACATCCTTTACCAAGACATGGTAAAGAGGTGGCCAATCAAATTGAGCATCATAATGTCCCTCCTCCTACCCGATATGTAGGAACTATTAGCGGACATTTACCTAATCATGATTTACAAAAATTTGACACAACTTTATCCATGGTCACGACCAGGCCCCTACATAATATTCAAACACCGGATCTCAGTGATGTAGAATCGGATACTGAAAGTGAAATAGACATCACCTCAAATCAATCGAATAGTTCTGAAGATGAATCAGATCCTATTCAACCTATCACAGATTCTATGGTTCCGAGAAGAACCATTTCCTAGAAGAGTTACTACTCGACCCTCTTCTAATCAGTTCCTTCCTAATGAACAAGCTATAAATGCTAGACCAAGACCTATTCAGCATCCTCAATATAACATTGTAGGTACCATCGGAGTCGTTACTAGACAACAAGCTCAAAATTTTCAACAAGAACCAAATCAGAATGATGGATCAACCCCATTTGTTTTGAAAAATCCCAATAAAGGGAATCATGCTCCTAATGTTCAACCTAAACCTCCTTACAATATTAATGAACAATTATCCAATACTACAACCAGAATTTCCCTTTTGGACTTATTAAGATCTTCTCCTACACATAGAGATGAATTGATGCTTACATTAAGCCAAATGATGGTACCACAAAACATTCAACCTGAAGCCATGGCCAATACTATCATCACTAGAGAAGTTGATTGTATTGACTTTCGAGATAAAGATATACCACAACATAGTTTACATAAGGATAACCCCTTATATATTACTGCCCTAATAGGAGATGTAGCAATCAAAAGGGTCTTGATTGATAATGGTTCATCTCTAAATATTTGCACTTTTGACTTCTACCAAAGATTTGGGTTTAGAAGTGATGAAATGAAGAAAACTGACATGATCATAAAAGCTTTCAATGACGAAACACAAGAAACGTGTGGAGTTATCACCATCCCATTGCAAGTTGGTCCGAGAACCCTAGATACGACCGTGTTTATTGTACATTGCCCCGCATCATACAATATACTCTTGGGTCGTCCTTGGATCAATGCAATGCGGGCTGTCCCATCAACTTTACACCAATGTGTTAAATTCGAATTTAAAAATCAGTTGGTCACTATCCATGGTGATCCCAGACCCTTTGATATGTGTGCTTTGGCAGAACCTGTTGGAGTTCAATTTTGCCCCGCTCTGTCATCCACACATCCTAATTCTTATTTTTCATCTAAAACTATGAAACACACACCCATAACTTCATCTATTTCTCCTCCATTAATTTCACCCTCATATATATCTCAACAATCTTCTAAACAAACCACTCTAGAACCTCAAAAAGATCTTAAATCCACAACCAATCCTTCATGTTCCATCCCTATAATTTCAAAACCTATAGACCCATCTATTAACACCTCCACATTATCTACATCTATCATACCTTCCACATCTAAAGATATAGGGAATGATCCTTCTACATCTTATGCTCTTTCTGATGAACTCTTACCCGATTTATCTAACATTCTTATATCAGAAAAAACAAATGCTTCTATGCAAAATTCCATTATCTTAAGTAATTTGCCGCCATCTCCTCGTACTTTGGGCCTCCCACAACCTATGGGAAGTACTTACCAAGTCGGGAGTTGTGCCTTCATTTATAAGGGATATGACTGGGGAAGAATACCCAGGAACATCAAAACTCATCATGAGGGATATGCTCGATGTTATTTTACTAATGAGTATATTAAAGCTAAACCTATAATGCTTAAAATGGGATATAAAGGGAAAGGCTTGGGACCTTTCCAAGATGGTATGAAAGAACCCTTTGAGGTAGAACCATGGCCCGCCCGATGTGGTGTGGGCCTATTTCCTAGTAAGGGTCAACCCTTCCCTTTTGAAGATGATGATCAACTCATATGTTATCAAGATTATTTGGATGGGCATGATGATTTGCCTCTAAAAAATCAGCCATTTACATGCAATATGCTATCCATAGCTTATCCTGAAATGATTGTTGAATCCGATGATGAGTTGGAAGGAGATATCTTCCATGATGTCTCCGTTGAAGAGATGTTACACAATGGTTTTTATTTTGATGGTTCTATACCTACTATAGCCCAACTTGAGGCCACGACTCCTCAAGATGAATTATCCAAGTTAACCTTAAAAGAATTACAAGAATTGGGCGTTTCACCCGCCCCACCTAATTTTGAAAGAGATCTACACATGGAAGTAGAAAACGTCATTAAAGTTAACATTGGAACTGAGGATAATCCCCACATAATCAATATTGGATCAGAATTAAGTCAAGAAAAACAAGAGCAATACATTGCATTCCTTAAAGAATATGAAGATGTCTTCACTTGGACATATGAAGATATGCCAGGTTTAGACCCTTCTGTAGTCATGCATCACCTAGTAGTCCATCCGGATGCTAAACCTGTTAAACAAAAACTTAGAAAAATGCATCCCAAAGTGGCCTTGCTAGTCAAAGGGGAGTTAGAAAAACTCCTGAATGTTGTTTTTATACAAGCTATTGATTATGCTGAATGGATCTCGAATGTAGTTCCAGTCACCAAGAAAGAAGCTACCAAAGTTAGGGTTTGCACAGACTTTAGAGATATTAACGCTGCATGCCCTAAAGATGATTTTCCTCTTCCCAACATGGATCAAATCATTGATTTTACTACTGGGAGTGGAATGATGTCCCTAATGGATGGATTTTCTAGTTATAATCAGATCAGGATAGCTCCTGAAGATCGAGCTAAAACAACCTTTATTACCCCCTGGGGTACCTTTTGTTGGAAAGTGATGCCATTTGGTTTAAAGAATGTAGGTGCAACCTATCAACGAGCTATGACTTATATTTTTCATGATATGATGCATGATATCCTACATGATTATGTAGATGATATCATAGCTCGTTCCATCAAAGAAGATGATCATTTAAATGACTTAAGGACAGTGTTTGATCGGTTAAGGGAATATCTTATCCGACTAAATCCTACTAAATGCATATTCGACGTTAAGTCCGATAAACTATTAGGGGTTATAGTTTCTTTACGTGGCATCGAAATCGACCCTCTCAAGATTGCGGCTATCACGGATATGCCCGCACCTACCAATATATCTCGAGTTACGAAGTTTACAAGGTAAGCTTCAAGCTATCCGTCGCTTCATCGATAAGTTGGCGGACAAAACCGGTCCCTTTCTTAAGCTCCTTAAGAAGGATGTCCCTTTTAATTGGGACGACGAATGTAAGGAAGCTTTTGAACTTCTCAAACAATACCTCCTTAACCCACCTGTGCTTTCACCGCCTAGACCTGATCGCCCATTTATCCTATATATTTCAGCTTCGATTTTGCTTTAGGAGCTATGTTAGCTCAACTTGATGATGAGAAAAGAGAACGTGCTAATTATTATATTAGCCAAACTTTAATCAGTTATGAAACCCGCTACACAGCATTAGAAAAACTATGTCTAGCAGTCATATTTTCTATGCAAAAATTATGCCATTATATGCTCAGTCAGAAAACTTATGTCATTGCTAAATATGATCCCTTGCGGTATCTCATGAGTCGACCTTATTTATCGGGTCGCACAACAAAGTGGGTTCTTGCTCTAAGCGAGTTTGAACTCACGTTTATAGGACAGAAGTCTGTTAAGGGTCAAATCATAGCAGATCAATTAGTCGCTGCACCCTTAGAGTCTACCCATCCCCTCATCATTGAGTTTCCTGATGAATGCCTTCAATTAGAGGCGGACCATGTTGAACAATGGTCCTTATACTTTGATGGAGCCCGATGCATGAGTGGGGCTGGTGCAGGTATTATTTTAATATCTCCACAAAAACACATTATACCTTTGTCCTTTAAATTAACATTTGCTTGCACCAATAATATTGCTGAATATGAAGCTCTAATCCTTGGATTACGAGCTGCCTTGGCGCTAAAAATTAAACATCTCGCTAGTTTTTGGTGATTCTCAACTTGTTATAAACCAAATTAATGAAGTTTATCAGACCAGAGATGATAAATTGCGCCCATATAAAGCATATGTTTTACAATTAATATCTCTATTTGATCAAGTTACCTTGGAAGCTATTCCTCGAACTAGCAACCGTGCGGCTGACGCTATGGCCGTAGCTGCATCTCTTCTGCCCTTGGAGTTAGATGACGAATATGCCACCATCATTATTCATCGACTCTAGGAACCCGCTTCAAATAAGTCATGCTTAGAACCTTTGGATGTGTTTCTAATCAATGAAACTACTCCCGAACCTTGGTATATGGATATATTTGATTTTCTTCACAATGGGACTTTCCCTGCCAGTTCTAATAGAAACCAACGTCGGTTATTACGTAGACGAGCAAGTCGATTTGTAATAATTGGCAATACTTTATATAGGAGATCTTTTGAAGGTATCCTATTGAGATGTTTGAATTTAGAAGAATCCAGATCAGCTTTGAGTGAAGCCCACGATGGATCTTGTGGAGGACACTTCAGTGGTAGTGTCATTGCTAAAAAGCTCCTTAGGATAGGATACTTTTGGCCTACCATGGAGAATGATGCACATGATTATGTGCGCCATTGCGACAAGTGCCAGAAACATGCTGACCTTGTCCATGCCCCCGCACAAGAACTGCAGGCTATTTCATCTCCTTGGCCCTTTTCAAAATGGGGCTTAGACATTATTGGCAAAATTAATCCCGTGTCATCTGATGGACACAAATTCATCATAACCGCCACCGAGTATTTCACGAAGTGGGTTGAAGCTATGCCTTTAGCTTCCCGCACTGGAACACAAGTCTCTAAATTTATTTTTAATCAAATCATTTGTAGGTTCGAAATTCCCGCAAATCTCATCTCAGACAATGGAACTTGTTTCAAAAATAAAGATGTTAAGAAATTATGCCAAAAATATAAGATTCAACATCGCTGGTCCACTCCCTATTATCCTCAAGGTAATGGCCAAGCAGAAGCATCCAACAAAACCTTAATCAAAATTCTCAAAAAATTGGTCAATAAATCTGGCCACGACTGGCACATTCAATTATATCCAGCTTTGTGGGCTTATCGAACTAGTGTTCGAACCCCCACTGGAACTTCACCTTTTGTTTTGGTTTATGGCGTCGAAGCCATTTTTCCCTTTGAATTAGAAGTTCCTTCTTTGGCTCTACTACTTCAAGATACCGAAGTAGGAGATGAATATCGAGCTGGCAGACTCAGTCAACTGGAGCTCCTAGATGAAAAGTGCATCAATGCTTTGGAGCATCTTCGTGCCTACCAAAACAAGCTTAAAAGATCATATGCTAAGAAAGTTCGTCATCGATCCTTTGAGGTCGGCGATCTTGTTTTAAAAGAAAATAAAAAAAATACTAATGCAACTAAAGACCTTAAAGGTAAATTTGAGCCCAACTGGCTTGGACCATATATTATCACTGCTAAATTTGAATCGGGAGCATACAAATTATCTACCTTAGATGGTAAAGAACTTAAAGAACCCATGAACATTTTGCATCTTAAACGTTACTATGCGTAAAAAATTGGTCATTTCATCATTGTATATATTTGTTTAAAATATTTCAAAAAAACCACTATCTTGTATTTCTTTCAATTTATAAACTTAAAAATATAAAAAACACCAAAAACATTCAAAATCATCAAAATCTTCAAAAACATCTTTTATTTTTTGTACTTCTCAAATTGTGACATATTGCAATTATATTTTCAAGTTATTTTGGATAAATTAGCATTTATTTGGAATCCCGCACTTTCACATTCACATGAATAAATATCTTGATTTATTTGGCATGATTACTAATCTCTCTTATATCAAAGTCCACAAAATTCAATTAAATAAAGTTTTGAGCACAGAGAATTGATCTTGTTATTTACTTAAACCAAGCATATCCTTTCACAATAAAATGATTATATTTGTAATGTCCATGCTATGCTACATAGTAGAAGTGGTTTCTTGAGCGAAAAGTTTCCCCTACTATCCTATCATGCACATGGTCTAGAATCTTTGAGAATTGACAAAAGGACAAGCTCACCCCTACCCGGAATAAAAATCCCTTGCTCTACAACTAATCCGAGCAAGTATCCCTAGCATAGGAAGAAAAGAAAAGTTCAAGAAAAAGAAGAAAAATAAAAAGGACTATTTCAGCATTATCTCAAATATCAAAGCAAAAGATACAAAAAAAAAAAGAGAAAAGAAAGCAAAAAGAAAGCAAAATGAGCACAAGCAAAAGCAATAAAATCCCTTTCCCTACCCCTTGAAAAGAAAAGAAGGGTTGATGAGCTTGAATCCCTGGAATTCTCAATTATTCGAAAACTGTGAGGTAAGCCCCATAACAGGTGGTTTGTGCCCAACCCGCTTGGCCTTGGGTAACTCCTAGCGTGGTGATATGTCTGTCACATTAGCGACCTTCTTTTGTACAGACCTATGTCTCGCTTATGGATTAGCTAGCTCTTGATAACCCGACTTACATAGTAGTCTCGGTATGGTTATATGCATCTAAATCATGGTTAATGAACACTTATTTGGTTAATTCAAATCACTTGTATCATAGTATCTTGCTCAAACCTGGTAAATGAACAATACAATCGCACACACATTTGTATTTGAGAGATTTTGTGTATCATTATGATAAATCAAGATCGGAAATGAACTCACATACGCACATGGGATTCCTTATAAATCTAACTTTTGTCTTTAAGATACTTTGAAATATTTTTGCAAATTGTCTGGAATAATTTCATTTTCTTCTCTGAGAACAATTGTTTAGTATAAAGACAACTACATGCATTACCAAAAAAAAATCAAAATCATTTTTCAAAAACATGCAATAAAGTTACATATAACTTTTGACTTTCGCGACGATGGTATAGTTCCAAAACCAAAATTGGAATTTTATGCCTAGCACAAGTCCTCATCTTCATATTTTCTGTTTATTTTCAAAAATTAAAAATCAACCATGCAATAAAACTATTTATTTTCTTCTTTGGATTTCGCGATGATGGTATAAGTCTATACCTAAATATTCTATGCCTAGCGCAAACCAGTGTTTTAATTTTATTTCCCATTTATTTCAAATCAATTCATCAAAAACATATGACTTAAATCATTGTGTTACACAATTATGCTTTACAAACAACCGAACACTTATTCTATTTCATGTCATTATGTTCAAATTCAATATTGCAACCATGGTATAATTTCTAAGGAATTGTTCAAAATTTTATCACACTTAGGAATTTATGCCTAGCAAAAATCATTTTAAAATATTTCATGCATACTATTTTTATGAAAATCTGAAAACAAATCATCAAACCACCATCATCTGCATCATCACAACAAAGTCTTAAGACAGTCTCTTAAGCACTCTTTTACTTTTAACAATATTTCTATACTGGGATTAGCTTGACGACCGAGTGAGCGGCGACTCCATGAAATGGTCTATAATAGCGACAATGTCCTTTGAAATTATTGTTAGAAGTCCCTTTTATTTTTTATCAAATCACACCACAAACAACCAATTTGTTTACATCAGATTATTTCATTTAAATTTTAAAAGCATGACATTCAAACCATAATATTTCCAAACGACATAATTACATGAATCATCAAATCAATCACACCAAACATTAAAGCATCATAAAAAACACATAAGACAAGTCATATGATCAAAAATATCTCATCTATATATATATATATCAAAAATATATACATCATCTCAAAATTGGATCGGTATGCCACAATCTGTACCTCGGCATACTCAATCCTCTATCAAAAATATCAACACTATGTATCAATTTGTGCAATGTAGTCTGTAGCAGCTAGCCTCGAGAAGCCCTCGAGCTCTCAGCCTCATCTCCTCCCCCACCCTGAGGTGGAGGAGGTGGCCCCATCGTAGTCCGTGTGGTGCCATGAGTCCTGGACGCCGATCGTGATGATGTCCTAGATGACCCCATCATGACAGGCTCTACAATATGAGCTGGTAATGGCACCCTCTGCTCTACTGGCACCGCTTGGTAATATAGAGCCTGATAGAATGTAACCTGGGCAATAGCCCATGCTAAATCCCGAGTGCTCGCCCCTCTGCCCTGAGCCCTGAGTCGTGCAACCTCATCCTGTAAGGACTACACCTGAGCTTGGAGACGAACAGTCTCCGCCCGAAGAGTAGCCATCTCGCTACTCTCTCCTGCCTCGACACCCTTGCCCTTATCGGGCGATGGTGGCCTCTCTCTCCATGGAGAAGGGGGTCTCTCCTCCCTCCTCTCCCGCCGCCATGGCCTCTCGCCGAGCCTGTGGCCTCCTCTGCTCTCTCCCACCGTGACCCTGTCACCTCAATGGCCACCTGGCATCGCCTCCCCATCCGACGCACAACTGCATGAATCGGACCCTTAGCCCTCATCATCCGAGGAGGGTGGATGCCTATGTACCAAGCATCGTAGCCATTGACAACCCCAACATCATCACCATCCACTGGTTGGATGGGGGCATTGTCTGCATCCTGACTCCAGAATCACTCCATATCTGGAGCCCTGCTATTTTTCTTAATTTTATTCAAAAAAACTTAACAACATTTTTAAAAATTTTGCTTTTCCGCATTTTTACCTCAAACGTTCGATTTGGGTAAAAACACAAAGGGGGCACCATAGTAAGCTATCGTACGATTCGACCTAGAATCGTCGCCTAAAAATGGGAATAATTTTTGCTTTCTCGTAGATCGAGAAGAACTCATATTTAATGTATTTTCTTCAGAAAATTCGCTAAAGAGGGGGCAAAATGTAGCACCCTAAAATTGGCCTAGTAAACCTTAGCAATAATTAAAATTACCTTAGTAATAATTCAAATTCAAATTTCCAACCCCGAACCGCCTTTTAACCGCTTTCCTCATTTTCCATGCCATTTTTAGGATTTGTTGTGACCGTTGGACGATATCGTCGCCGATCAGACGATATCGCCTTAGATTGGATGATTTCGTCTAGACTAGGACGTCCAGACGATTTCGTCCCAAAATTGATTTTTCATAATTAGCTTATGTTTCAACGACGTCTCTAACCTGGGCAAAAGCATGTCTGCGCGGTTAGAGACCTCCCCCGTTGGAGATCTCCCAAATTGGGATGATCTCCAACCTCCCAACCTCTTTCCTATGCCTATTTAATCTTAGGCCCTCCCCTTGACATTCCCCTAGCTGAATTTTCCTGTAACATGAGTTCTATATGCATTAGAATATCTTAAATCACCATTTGCCTTCATATTTGTCCAAGTTTGTTTGCAGGAACTTTATTGTTTTTCAGCCGGAGCAAGCTCAGATCGTCATAGACGATCCTGTATGATCTCTGATGATCTCGCACCAATTCGAGATGATTTCGACTACAGTCAACATTGGGGGCAATCAGTGCCCTAAGTTTGCATTCTTTCTCCATTATTTACTGTTTTGGTTTGCATTAGTTAGACTTATTACTATTTTGCATCCTGGAGTTCACCCATGTAGTTTTAATACACAATAAAATCATAATTTGTCATTAAATCATTGTAATGCACTCATGCTTTGTTTATAATTATCATGTTTGATATTATTGTTGTCATTCTACATCATTACCCTTTGTTGGAATAGTTGCATTTTCTATGTTTTGTATCTATTTCTTTGATTGTAGGTCTCTGACGAATTCGTCTGATGAATTCGTCAGATCTCAGATGATCTTGTCTAATCGCAGACGATCCTGTCATATCAGAGGTGATCCTGACTGCTTCAAAATTAGAACCTCCATCAGACATCCGGATCAGATATGGCTCTTTAATCTAGCTTATTATCTGTATTTTTTGTTTAATTCTGTTTCTTGTATTCATTTAAATCTACATTTCATATAGAACAGTTTAGATTCATTTGGCCAAACCTAGGATTTGAATGATTAAAGATAAAATTGAACACATCAAACACATTCCCAACCTAGGCGTGGAAACTGCCATTCAAAAGTTTCCTGGTGAACCCACCATCCATCGAAAAATCACCTTAATACCCCTCCCCCAAGATGCGGGACCTTCCAAAGGCCTCTCAGTCCGAGGTATTGTCCCATCCTTCCCGCATTCCCATTTTGGGCACAGATCCTTTAGCCTAAAGGTAAGGGTGCAAAAAATTTGGAGCAATACAATCACCTATGAGTCATGTTATGCATTTCTTGAAACCATTGAACGAAATTAAATTTCCTAGTTTTTCAACCACTTTCGATATTATCCAAGAGGAAGTGAAAGTTTCAAATCCAACATACATTGATGAGGATTGTAGTAATCAATTTTATCAAAATGCAGAAATGCATGAGTCTTTAGATATTTGAGGAGTTTTAGAATTAACTAGATTTGAAACATGTGATAGAATAGAATCTTCCATAGAGTTGAATGAAACAACTGAAGCTCCAAAATTGAAATATTCTAGAGGTAGTTTCATTATGACTGATCATAAAAGTTCATTACTTTAGGAAGATGAATTTCTTATTGAGGATAGATTTTTTGAAAGTGAAGAAAGTGAATTTGAAAAGCATTCAATTGTCGAATTTACAAAATGTGAAGATATGGTTGAATCTCACCCTTATCTTTAGAAGATAATTTTTATAATGGATGAGGTATGTATGGTGAATCATTGTTTTCTCACACTCCTACTGATAAAACTTTTGTTTCACTTGCTATGCAATATGTTAAAACTTCTACTTCAAAAGAAGATTTTGCAATTCCTATGCAATCAAAAAATGATATGCTAATTTTAGAAATAGAAAAAATTCCAAGATTTGATCATATTGAACATGAGTTTGTGGAAAATTTTGCTAAAATAGAAAGGGAAGAAATGGTAAATTTTTCTTATGATTCATCATTTTAGATGAAGAAGAGGTAAATTCTTTTCTTTCATTCTCGAATACTGAAGAATTGAGTGAAAATTTTCATGATTGTACTGAATATTCAAATGAATAAACTTCATGTATGAGTAACAAAGAATTAGAATTTCCTATTCATCCTAAAGAAACTATTGCTTTATTTGATATGATATTTATGGTTTGAAAAAGATGGACATATTCTTGATTGGATGCCTAATTTTAATGTTTCCAAAAAATAGGTTATTGATGAAAGAATACGAGATGATGATTATGGAGATTGTGAAGAAAAATAAAATACCATAAGGGTTCATCAAGTAATGGCAAATGAAAGCGCACAAAAGGTAGACTCTTATCCTTTGTATTCAAACATTCAAGAATTGGGTAAATTTTTGCATAATCAGTTATTGCTTTCCACTATTATTTATGATGAGATGTCATTAGAGGTCGTTGAAGAAATAGAAGGGGTTATTATTCCCACCCCCAAAAGGACTATATTGCTAAATGAAAAAGAAAATATGCTTGAATCATTGAACCAAGTACAACAACAATTAACAATTCAATCTAGGATACAAAACTATAATGATTCTTATTTTGTAAATATCCTAGATTTTTGTAAATTATTATTTGAATATGATTGACCTAAAAACATAAATCATGATATTACGTTAAAACTTTCAGAAATAGCTTTCTATTTGAAAGAAATCCTATATTCTTGTGAAGATGAGAATTTAAGTCAAAGTGATGAATCAAGGTTTGAAATTCCCATCTTATTGAATAAGCATAAGATCATGGATAAAATCAAATCATAAACATGAAATTATTTATAAGTTTGAAGCAAATCAGTGGGGTGTGAAAGGCAAAATAAAATTTGTTATATGGTTTGGCCTAATCCTTGTTTGGTTAAAAATATGTAAATTTCGGCATGCATATAATGATATAATTCTTTTAAGGTGTGTCTATCGTTTTTGGGATCCAGGAAAATGATGGCAAAAATGTTACAGTGTCTTGTACATAATGTATATTTTTGTAAATAGTCTTTTGAATTTTTTTTCCTTGTTTTTGTGTTTTGTTTAGTTGGTTGTTTTGTGAATTTGTAATTCAATTATTTTGTTGATGTGTTAATGTGTGATGTTATTGATGTTTTGTTTTTTTTTTTGTTAAGTGTTGTCACATTTTTTTGTGTTTTGTTGAGTACAAAGATAAATTGACTTTTTCAGTTTTGGAGCTTCATGATTTTGACGTGTGATTCAAGTTGATATAAATTTGAAGTGGGTTTTTCAAAATTAAGGTAGTTATAATTGAGATATTGGTCATTTATTGGTTGTGTTTGGTTTTTGATCCTAGACCGTATAGGATGAGATTACCTGGTTTGAAAAATTGTGAAACCTGGAGAAAAGAAAAAGTGATATATTGGTTTATGTCCTCATGAATGTGAACTAAGATAAGGTAAATATGAAAAATTAGAATTGTATTGCAAAAACTCCACAAGTATCACAAATACACTTGCATACACTCGTATTTCATAACACATTTCATAACATTGCATACATCACCCTCGCATTCCATATTTCACATTCCATAGAAAGATCATTTATCAAATTCAAAAGTTCAAATTGGTTTTAGCAAAAGTTATGTTGCCTTAATAAAGGGCATTTTCACAAAGGCATTTTGTATAAAATTGTAAAAGACAAAGCTTCATGTTTACACACCATAGTTTCCAAATCCCTAAATGTTTTCGATCACTCAACCATTTCTAGTGTAGTAAGCAACTTCCAAAAATCGTGTCAAATTTTCTTAGGATCATTGCACAATATACATTAAAAAGATCTTGAGATCGGGAACTGATGTTGAAATTGTCTAGAACCAAGCACAACTTATACATATTAAAAACATTTTTGGGTAAAATGGTCAAACCATCCTTGGAAGAAAATGTGAGGTTAAAAGGGTCATCCTTGTCGGTCCCATCATGCAACATAGTCCATAAAAATCATTATTATCACAAATACTTGAAATTATAAAAATTAGAGTAGTCATTATAGGGTCAAATTCTCATCATACCTTAGTTGAGAATCTGATTCCCAAAAGCTTTGAGTCTACTTGCATTATGCACCACTGACTATTGGGTTGTAAGGATTCATACTACCCTTCCATTATAAATATCGATAGTCATCCCCAAGATTCAAGAAATCAAAATTTAAATCCATCATTCACTATTAATTCGTAAGGATTCGTAATACTCGTCCGTCAGAGGAAGGGTAGTCGTCCCTAGGATTCAAGCAATCAAAAACTAAAATTATGGACTATGGGTTTAACCTCCACCGGGGCTATAGACGTTTGAATAGTAGTGGAGTACGCTCATGTGTGGTGATATATCTAGTTGAAAAATAAGACCTATGTTCGTTTCAAATGGGAAGACTAGCCTTGTGTTTCTTTCATAATAGGTTTAATAATTTTGGCCAAAATGAGGTAAAAAACTCACTTGCGCAAACACTGGTTTTGGATGATAGTAAGGTCATAATTGAGCTCTTGATCTGGTAAGGAACTCACATCACACACATTTGGTCCTAAGAGGATTAGACAAGTTTTAGTGTGTTTTTTTATTGTACTAAAGTGTTTGAGTCTTTGTAAAACATGTCGTTCATATTATTACATCTCGTTAATACATGTTTCAACTTACGTCATATCATGTTCATATCATATTATTTTCATGAATGTCAATTTTAGGGCCCTTGATTAAAGTACGATGACAAGCACAACTAAAACAAATATTTATATTGAAAATGATCATTAATGCATATCACCTGATCCCCACCAGCAATACATCACATCTGGCATAAATCATCTCCAATTTTTGTAATTCATATTTGTATTTGTATATTCTCATTATTTGTATACTTATTAATACTTGTGATTCTAATATTTGAGTTTTGTTGTTTTCAGATTTTGGTTTTTGAATCTGAAATGTCCAGGGACATTTACCAGTAGAGTTGCCAATGTTGTTATGTCCTTCACAACGATACCAAAATTTGGGGACCCACTTGAAATTTGAAAGTTGATGCCAAAATATTGCTTGCAATTAAAATTTGAAATTTGATGCTAGTGCATTGCCTGCATTTATAGTTCATATTGTCACCATTGGAATGTCAAAAATATTCATATTTATGTGTTTTGTCTTATAGCAAATATTTTCAAATTTCACTTTGAGATCTAAAATATTTTGAGTTGTGTTTGCAGGTTTGTGTTGCAATTTAGTGATTAAAGCCTTAGTTTATCATTGTTACATATCACAAAGTTGGTGTTCCTTAGGAAGGTCGTATAGCAAGGTTTAATTCACCAAAAGGTGTGAGAGTTTGGATCTATGCTTTAATTCTAGCACATTGTGGTTCCATCAATTTGGCATGAAGTATAATGTGTTTTGTAGGTTTAATTATTTTTAGATTATTTTGTTAGTGTGTGGTGTTATGTATATGTTTGTTCGTATGTTATGTTTAGTTATGTCATGTTTTAAATTAATTAAATTATAATTTTTTATAACTTTATAATTTAATATAGTTAGAATGGTTATGTTTTAAATTAATTAATTAAATTATAAAGTTTTATAACTTTATAATTTAATATAGTTAGAATGATTATGTTTTAAATTAATTAAATTATAAAGTTTTATAACTTTATAATTTAATTAAATTTAATAATATTATTTTATAAATATTTTATATTCTAATTAATATTTGTCTTATTGGCAGGTTTATAACTTTAATTTCCGAATGCCAATGAGGAGAAATATTAAATCCTTTGAAAAGGCTTTATTGATATTAGGGTTTCAAGAATTCATTTTTTTTTAAACTGACGAAACAGAGTAAACTAATCAAGAGGAACGAATTTCTTAAGTTATAAATGGAGAATTAGAAACCAAAGAGGGGGTCATACATTTTTGTAGAGAAGGAGACAAGAAAAGCTGAAGGAGCAAAAGAAAGGAAAAATGAGCTATATAGAGTTGGAAATTATAGAGAAACGGATTCTATTGTAAGATCTTTTATTATATCAAAATATTTTAGGGATTCAAATAAGCATCATTTTGGTATTTGAATTATAATTAAAATATTTGGTATAGTTTCAATAATTAAAAATTCCACTGAAGATTGCATCATATCATTATTCTATTGTGTGAATACTGGTGGGAAATGATTTGGTTTAAGTCTCTGTGATTATTTCTGTCTGTAGCATTTGTCTGAGGGAGAATAATATTTCTTCTTTATAGAACTTTTGTTTATTTTTTTATTTGATATTCAATTATGTTTACATAGTCTAGTTCAATTTCATAAGAATTAAATCTTACACTAGGTTATCAATAATTTATTTAAATATTAAATTATTTTAATATTTAAATAAATGAATATATAAAATATAAATGAGTACTCTAGTTTCAAATTTGATTTAATAAAGTTGAGATTTAGAGGTTATATCTTTCATTGAAATTTGTTTGGATTTCATGCTTCAAATATCGTTTTATTTATTTACCGATCCAAACCCTACATTGGAGGATTATATTTGTTATTAAATATTTTATTCCATAAATATTTAATAAGAAAATAATATGAGGAAAACATATTTATGAACTTGATTTTCAAAGTATAAAATTCATAGTTCATAGATCGGTTTTATATTAAAACCCTATGGATTATAATAATAAGATTTGAAAATCTTACAATTTTAGGGTTAAACATTATTATTTTATTTCATTTTCTAAATATTTTAATGTTGATCTTATATTTGGAATGAATAAAATATTTTATACATAAGTATTCTGGTTCTAACTTTAATTTAATAAGGTTGAGAATTAGAAGTGATTTATTTTATTAAAGTTTGTTATAATTTATTTATGCACAAATCCAAACATTACATTGGAATATTATGTTGGTTATTAAATATTTGATTTCAAAAATATTTAATAAGCAAATATAATAAGGAAGTACATTTATGAACTTGATTTTAAATCATAGAATTCAGAGTTCCTAAATAATATTTATAGCAAACCCTATGAATTTATGATTAATAAGGTTTTTAAAACCTTATAATTTTAGGTTTAAACATTTTTATTTTATTCATTTTCTCAAATAATTAATGTTGATTTTATATTTGATATGAATAAAATCTATTCATTGATTAGACCTTAGTTTTTAACGGTCAATATTTATAATCAGGGTTTATATCATAATTTTGAAATTTCACATAATTTAATTTTTATCAAGGTAATTGAAATTTCATATTAATTAAAATGCTAAGGTAAATTGTTATTTCAAATTAGTTTTGAAAGTATTTTAATCAATGGTATTGTTAAGTTTGCATCAATATATTTTAATTCATAAAGCAAATCAAATTTATCATTTGGAGGGGGAAAATTAATACGAAATTGAATATTATACATGATAAATCGAAATCAATTACTTGATTATGGGCCCCTTGTTAACAACACTTGCAAACCAAATGAGTTATTTGAGTATTTATTATACATATACGTAAGATATATTGAAACTCAAAACAAGAACCTTGGAGATATATAATATTCTTTGCAAGAGAGAACTTAACGTTCTAAGTTGTTGAGGGTTTTGTGGCTTGACAAAATCATACATCAACAGAGGGAACCCTAGAAAATCTAGTGTAGGAGAAATTAATAGACTTTCAAATGGATCCCTATTTTTTATTTTTATTGAGAATTTTGGTATTCTATCCAATAAACTTACTGAGGGGTATGGTATCCTTAGAGGTCTTCAAGAGGCTACTAAGGTTGGATTGGAAAAGGTGCTAGTTGAGTCTGACTCTCAACTCATGATTAATATTTTGAATAATCCTTATAAGAATCATAAGGTGTATTGGAGAATAAAAATAATTATTGGGAAGATTCAGTTAATCCGAATGGGATTTTTGAAATTTGATTACAATCATGTGGTCAGAGATCAGAACAAGAGTGCTGATATTTTAGCTAATTGGGCTTTGGACAAAGGTGATATTACTTGCTATGGCCACCATCCTAGATGGTGAGCTTCATAAATAAGGGAAGCTCGTATTTCTATCATTTATTTGGATTACTCGAGTTCTAAAGGTACCTAGTTTCTTCTTGTTTTATTTTTCCTTCTCTTTGGTTCGGTCATGGTATTTTAGTTCCCTAGCTCAATCTAATATTTCTTTTGTTTCTATTGTTGATTCTTTTCTTAAATGTATTTTGGTCTAGAAAGGTCATTGTTGTGTTTTATTTTTTTATTTTTTCTTATCTATTTATGTGTGTGTGTGTTTTTTTTTTTTTTGTATTTTTTGTGTTGTTTTTTTTGTTGTTGTTCTTGTGTTTTTGTTGTTATTTTACTTGTATTTATGTATGTTTGTGTTAATTTGTGTTTTTGTGTTTTGGTGTGTAAGTTTTTTCTATATTTTATTTTTCTTTGTTGTTTGTTGTTGGTTGTTTTTTATTTTATTTTTTTTTTAGGTTTTGGTTGTTTTTTGTTTTTCTTATTTTTTTTTTGTTGTGTCTTTGTAGCATTCTATTGTTTTTTGTTATGTTTGTGTTGTGTTATGTTGTTCTTGTGTTTTTTCTATGTGGTTTATGTTGTATTTTTTTTTATCTTATTGTGTGTGTGTTTGGTTGTTATTTATCTTTTTGACACACTCAAGGAGCATGTTTTTTTTTTATTATCTTTTTTTGTGTTCTTGTTTTTTGTTTTTTCAGTTTTGCTCCTTGAGTATGTAAAATGTGGTAGGCTAGGTGTGATCCCTAGATTATTTTGGCTGAATAGATACCCCTGCCTCCTTGGGTCTTACCCAAAAGTGGCATCCCTTCTAGGATTTTTTCCACAAAAAAAAATCATAAAATTTGATGAGTTAGTTAATGTTCTTCAAGAGTATGAAGTGCATAATACAATAAAATACGATATGACTACTAATTATTTGATATCAAAGAAATATGCATCAAATAACATGGTAACATCATCAAAATCAAAACATGAATGTAGATAAAGATACTGCCACATACACAATAAAAAGGGTCATACTACAAGTATTTGTAGATATAATTCTTTGAATCAAATAAATAAATTGAATAGAGTTTTTCAAAGATTTCATCCAAGGCAATATTAGTTTAAATATAAATATTTGCAACAACAAATAAAAGAAGACCATCAAAAAGTAAATTTCGTTCAAGAAATTTTAGAAGTTCAAGAGATGGAAGTTGTAAAAAAATGAAATAAGAGCTCTCATAATAAGGATTGTAGACACTAAATATGAAGACCAAATTGAAGATGACTATGAAAAGAATGAAAATAAAAATTATTCAAAAATCCTAGAGGCACTGATGTTTTAGATGATGAGATAAAAGTAGCTAAAAATATGATGACAAAAATAGATAAAAATAGCAAAATTGAAATCAAAATCATTCTAGAATAGTAAAATTTCTGAGAGAACCAAATTAAAAATAAATAAAAAGAAGAAATGTTAAATACACTATAAAAGGATCGATAAAGCAAGATGGAATATGATTATGGACATGTTACAATTTTTTATGGATATAAAGAAATCCTGACAAATATTGCAAGAAATAAGTTAATAGGTCAATACCAAAAATTTAAGCAATATGAGAGTCAAAGCTGAAGGGCAAAGAATATAAAAAATATTGAAGACTAAAAGATTTCATACCAAATAATGTAATATTAGAAATATTACATTATTTGGTAGCATGTGGTATATTTGTAAATATTAGTTTAGAATTATGACTTATATTTTATCTAATGTATGTGTCAATGTGTGAGAAGTGTCCAAGTGTTATGTAATAAAGTGTACAAGTGTCAAATTGTGCAAGGTGTGAAGTATGAGTTTTAAGAGTGCAAAGTGTCATGTAAGTATGTCAAGCATCACAGGAGTTAAGTGTCAAATATGCAAGTGAATAGTCATGATATGTGGCAAGATGCAAAGTGAATATTTATTAGATTTTTATAATGTGTGAGGAATAGGAAAGGATGCATATCCTAGATGTTTGAGGAGAACAATAGTTGAGCATTGAATATTCATATTGTAATGTTATATTATGGAGATAAATCTCCATTGATTACATTGAATGAAGATTTGAAGAACATGTTCCTTGATATATTTGATGAGTTATGAAAAATATTGTGAGTTTTATATTGTAACATATTATTATGATTATGTGAGTGGCCTTTATATGTTTCATATTTGATCTTAGGATATTGGACCTATGAAATAATCTAAAAAAATTACCATTAGTGGTATCATACCTATACTCTAGCCACATAAGAAGCTTGAAGGATTGAGATGAGAAGATTAAAGTATTGAATAAAATTGAGAGGTCAATTAATATTACATTGAGAAGGAGAAGTTAAGGATGTGAAAGATGAAAGAGATGGATTGATTGTACCCTAATATTGCAATATGCACTAGAGGATGAAGTTTACTTATTGGAGATGTTAGAAAAGATGGGTTGATTGCACCCTAAGATTATTGGTGAAGTTGTATGTGAAAGAATATTTATTTGAAGCCTTTAAATAAAAAAGAGAATATAATAAGGAGTGATGAAAATTTAATAAATATAATAGTAGAAAATAAAAATATTGAAGGTGCATATTACCAAGAAGAAAATTTCATATATGAGGCCTAAGTTGGAGAACTTTGAAGAGCCAAAAAACATTTGATTTAGGAGGTATGAATCCCTATAAAATGACTAGCTCATGCTTGAAGATTCAAAGTGCCTATGGACTATTAGAGCACTCAAGAGGATCCATTTACATTCATCCTTTTAAGAGTACCGAAGAGAATAAAATAACATAAATTGAGAATAGTAAAGTGTATGCATGAACACCAAAGTAGAAATTCAAAATTCCAATGTTGCAAATAGTGCCTGAGAAGAGACAATAAAGCCTTGAATAATTTTCATGGAAAGGTGAGCCTTAAATTTTCTATGTGTGAGCAATATGGTGAGCACCAAAGTATTTATTCCTCTCTTTTTTTTCATATATTGAGAGCATATTTTTGGCTGACTTAATTTAGCATTGGGAGTTATGTTATATATATTTTTTAATTCTAATTAATTATAAGGTTGAACTTCAAAAATTAATTGATTAATGGATAAACAAGGAATTAAAGATTGAATTTGAAAATTTTTAATTGAAGGAATGAAATAATGCAAGTGAGGTATAAGGAAACAAAAAATTTAAAATATGTGTTGAATATTTGAAGTGACATAGGAATTTATTGGAGTAAAGGTGAAATTTTAAGGTGAATTTAGGAGATATTGTGGAATATTTTGAGTATATCGTGTTGTCAATGATGTCATAGGTTGATGTCAAAAGAGAATATGTCATTGGTTGTCATTGACATCAAGGAAAATATTATAATATTTATTATTATAATATTGGTTGAGAAAAGCATTATAATATTTATGTTTGAATATTATAATGAAGGACAAAAGACTTAAGAGCTCTTTGGAACAATGGTTTAAAAATGAAGGCAAGGTTCAAAAGAATTAATGTTATTAATATTATTGAAGGCAATAATATTAATTGTGAAGGCAAAGTTTAAAATAATTAATATTGTTAATATTATTGAAGGTAATAATAATAATTGTGAAGGAAAGGTTTAGAAGGATTAATATTATAATATAAATATTTTAAATTATAATATTATTTGAGCACCAAGAATTAAATGAAATTCAAATTAATTTTAAATTAAGGTGGACGATGTCATATGGGGTGGAAAAGAATAAGGTGGCACTAATGTTGGATGAAGAAAAAATTAAATATATTAATACCCATGCCTAAAGTCATTTGGAAGGCGTTCAAAATTCATGCAAGTAATACGTTTGACATTTGATTTGGTGCACATGACAGAGAATAAAAGGAGGTTTATATTCAAACTGGTGCAGATTTGAACCCATCTAGTCAACTAGACTAATTGGTGGTTGAGCCAGCACGAAGGTGTTGTGAGGAGGAGGTTTCAAGTTTGAAATCCATCTTGAACCATTTTTTTTATTTGGCTGAGATTGCGATAGGAGGAGATAAAGAGCGATTGGTGCCTTAGTATTATCATGAGCTGCATTGGTGCAGTTAGTCGTGGTCCCTTAGGTGTTGAGAGGTTCAAATTGCATTGAGTGCACAATTAAAAGAATTTAATTTTTAAATTGTAATTTGATTTTTGTCATTTGACGTATGGAATCATAAGGGCAATAAGTGTTAATTTGACAAATGTTTTAGAAAAAAATAAAAAGAGAATTTGTAGTCTTTAAAAGTATTATTTTTAATATGTAAAAGTGAGGAGATATAAGGTGCTAAATGGTTTAATAAATGTGTGTATTTTTGCATGATGAAATAAAGTTTAAAGGCATTGTTCTTTGATTAAAAGCCTCATTTTGAGAAATTAAAAGGAGTATAGAGCAATATTTTTGTGCAAAATTTTTGAGGAAAGGTTTTGTGATTATTTTGAAAAGAAGATTGGCTATTTTCTTAAAGTGCCAAAAAGGAAATTATTTTGGAATAGGTTTTGAGGGCTCTTTTTCATTAAGGCAAGTTAAGAGGTATGTTGAATTTATTAATTATCTAAGGTGATTGGTTGAGCAAATATTTAAGAATTATAAGGTGGAGATAAAAGGGTTGATTAGTGTGTATTTTTGAAAATATTTGAGCTAGGTTTTGAGAACAAACTGTGCATCATTAATTAGTAAAATTGGAAACATTTGAGTTAGGTTTTTTGAGAACAAATTATGTATTATTATTGAAAAAATTGTGAAGCATTTGTTCATTTGTGTGAGTTATATTGAATGTGAATGGGTAAGTATTAGAGATAATTTTTATGAATCAAGTTGTGCATTATTATGTTTCATCATTGAGAGTAAATTTTGTAAGGAATATAAACCAGATTTGTAAAGTAAAGTTATATACTAGATTGAATTTATTTGAAAGGAATTTGCAAGAGGTAGAGAGTGGATTGGATGTATGCAATATTTGGAATACATGAGGCATATTTGAGCAAGCCTTGTGAGAATACTAGAAGAAGCATTGAGGTATATTTGAGCAAGTCTTGTGAGAAGACTTGAAGTAGAATTGGGCAGTAATAACGAATAGGTTTGAGACAAATTTGTGCTAACCTTGAAATGAGTTTTGGTGCAAATTTAGACGGAGATAGAGAAGTTTTGAGGCATATTTGTGCATGTAATGTGTGCATATTTGGATAAATTTATGAGCAAAGTTGAAGCATATTTGTGCTAGCCTTGTAATGAGATTTTGTTCAAATTTGGACAGATTTATGAGTAGAGTTGGAGCAGATTTGTGCTAGCCTTGTAACAAGATTTGGTGCAAATTTGAGGTATATTTTTTAGCAGAGTTGGAGAATATTTGTGCTAGTATTATAACGACGTTTTGTGAATATTTGGATAGATTTGTGAGTGAAACTGGACCAGATTTTTTCTAGCCTTGTAATGAATTTTGGTGTAAATTAGAGGTAGAGGTTGTGAGTAGATTTGGAGCAGATTTATGCTAGTCTTATGACGAGTTTTATTGTAGGTTTGAGATAAAGTTGAAAGTAAGATTTTAAGCATACTATAAAAAAGGGGATAGATATCTCCTATGGAAAGAGATCCATAAACCAAAGCAAATGGGATAGAGTTCTTCTATGGAGAGAGATCCACAAAATAGAGCAAAGGGGCTAAATTTATCCTATGGAGAGAGATCCAAAAAATAAAGCAAGGGTGATAGATTTCTCCTTTGGAGATAGATCCACAAACTGAAGCAAAGGGGATAGAGTTGTCGTATGGAGAGAGATCCACAAACTAGAGCAAATGGGATAGAGTTATCCTATAGAGAAAAATCTAAAAATCAGATCAAAGGGGATAGAGTTATCCCATGGAGAGAGATCCATGAACTAGAGTATTGGAGATTGAGATCTCCTTTGGACATAGGTCCACAAACCTTGTAATAGGGAATTGATTCCTAAGATATTTATTGAGAAGATTTAGAAGATTTTTTTTTCCTGTGGAGGTAACCTAAATTGGGTGAACCACGTTAAATTTGTATCTCTCATGTATGTGATGATTTATGCATTGCTTTGTTACTACTATTGATAACATTCAATAATATTGTTTGATAAAGATAAGTAAAAGTTGATCTTATAATGTTCACTCCCCTCTTAGTGTAAGCTTGTATTCTTCAATTGGTATTAAAGTGGGTTTAGAAAAATTCTAATAACTTGAAGGAATATATTACACAAACACATATGGAATCTCAAAATGGATCTTCAAAAAATAAGGCTCCATTATTTGATAGAAATAATTATGATTTCTATAGTATGAGTATGAAGACTTACTTGATAGTACAAGGATATGAAACATGACAATATATTGAGGATGTATTCACACCTACAACTACTCCTCCCATAGATAAATATTGTAAGCAATTATATGTGAATAATGTCAAGGCTATGAATGGAATCTTAAGTGGAAGATATTGCTAAATAATTACTTCATGTTGATGAAGTTGTTAATACCATGTGTGGAATTAGATTCAAAATTGAGAACTCTAGTGTTGCTTAGAAGGTTTTAATATAACTATATAAGGTATGATGCAAAAGTTTTAGCTCTAGAAGAGATGAAGGATATTGATAAGTTGAATATGGATGAGTTACATGGAATTCTCACAGATTATGATATGAGAATAAAAAAATACTAGAATTCTAAGAAAGAGGTAGCTTTAAAATCTTCAAAGAAGACAAAATATAAGAAACCAAAATCAAGTGATGAGCCAAGAAGTAATGAAGAAGCAAATTATGTGAGAAAAATAAGAAGGATTCAAGAAAACACAAATATGTAAATACTTTGAAATGCTTTAATTGTGGTGACTTTGATCACTATGCATCTAATTGTCCACAAGCTGGAAGGAGTAGAATTGAAGAGAGGAAATTTTGGTATGAAAAGAAAAATAGGTATGGTCAAGGCAAGCATGAAAATAAGTTATTTCAAAGGTACAAGAAGAGTTTCTATGTTAAAAAGGCAAGCAGTGCTTCATGTGACAGTGATGAAATAATCTCGTATAGTCAAGAAGAAGATATTCTATTTTTGGTAATAGAAGAGGAAGAAAACACTCCTATTAAAGACCAAGTAGAATATGCTCCTATAATTGAATACCTAGAGAAAGGTTTAGAAAAAGTAGAAGGCACAGTTGATCTAGAAGAAGAACTTATTATTTCTCTCAGAGAGTTGAAAATATTTAGAAAGAAGAATTCAATACTGAAGGCTCAAGTTAAATAACATGAGGAAATAAAAGAAAATATTCTACAAGACCTCACAAACTCAAAAGCTAAAGTAAGGAGATTTTAAAAAATCATGGTTGAAAATCTAGAGGTAAAAGAGTTAGAATGTGAAATATTATAACATGAAGTGGTTTCTCTAAGGATGGAAGTGAAATATTCTAAGAATAAGTTACACAGGTTTTGGAAAAGTTCAAAATATTTGGATAAAATAATCAATGCACAAATATTGTCACTTATCAAAATAGGACTACATTTTGAAGAAGGACAAGGGAAACAAGAAGAAGGGTCAAGCTCAATATCAATATAAAAGGAAGTTTCAGAGGAAGATATTGAAGAAGAAACTAAGACCTATGTGGATAAGTTTAAGAATGGAAGTTTTACTAAGAAAAAAAATAATGCACAAACAAGAATTAGGGATCATAACAGAGAAGGCAAAGAAAGGACAAAGAGACTAGATGTTTCAAGACAAGATGAATATTTATTCAAAGGGCATTTTTTTTCATGTAATCATTTTGGTCACAAAGCTATGCATTGTAGGGTTCATGAAAAGGAGTATGACTTCACTAAGAGGAACTTCAACTCATTCAAATATGGATATTTATTTCAAGGTTATTACTCCTCATGTAATCACTTTGGTCATAAAGCGATCAACTGTAGGGTTCATGGCATAAATTATTATAGCTTCACTTATATGAACTTCAAGACATTTGCACCTTCTAATATCTACAACAACAAGTGTTACGATTGTAATAATATTGAGTATAATGCCAAGTGGTGTAGGATAGATATTTTAAAACTTTTAGAGTCAAGCAAGAACATGGACACTCAAAAGGATAAAAAGCATATGATTACAAAGGTGTTGAAAAATAAGGTTGAGAAATAAAAATAGCATTGTATGTTGGGAGTAGAATTACTCCAACCCAAAAATTAATCACCTTAAGAAGAGGAGGTGGGGAGGGGGCTGAGCTAAGAGTCTTATCTTTAGCCCCAAATGAGTCCCTTTGCCATTGATGTCAAAGGGGAGAGATTTGAGTAAGGGGGAGAGCATTCAATGTTAGGGGGAGTAATTTATCGGGGGAAGAAGATTTGGAATCTAGTGGTTGGAAAAGAATTTTTTAGGAAGGGTTGCCATCAATGACAAAGGTAGATATTGTCAGAATTTTTTATTATATTGTGTTTTCATTGATGTCAAAGGATTGATGTCATAGGTTGATGTCAAAAGAGAAGATGTCATTGTTTGCCATTGATGTCTTTGGTTGATAAAAACATTATAATATTTACGTTTGAATATTATAATGAAGGATAAAAGGGCTAAGAGCTCTTTGGAAGAATGGTTTAAAAATGAATGCAAGGTTCAAAAGACTTAATATTTTTAATATTATTGAAGGCAATAATATTAATTGTGAAGGTAAGGTTCAAAAGGATTAATATTATAATATTTTTATTATAATAAAAATATTTTAAATTATAATATTATTTGAGCACCAAGAAGTTGAAGGTAATTTGAATTAATTTCAAATTAAGGTGGCTGATGTCATATGCGGTGGAAAAGGACAAGGTGGCATTGATGATGGATGAAGACCAAATTAAATATATTAGTACCCATACCTAAAGCCATTTGGTAGGTGTTCAAAATTCATGCAAGTAATACGTTTGATTCATTACACATGGGAAATAAGAAGAGAAAATGAGAGTGTAGTCCTCTATAGTGAACGTGGAGATTTATATTCAAACTAGCGCACATTTGAACCCGTCTAGCTAGCTAGACTAGTTGGTGGTTGAGTCGACGCAAAGGTGTTGTGAGAAGAAGGTTTTAGGTTAGAAACCCATCACGGACCATTTTGTTTTCTTTGGTTGAGTTTGTGGTAGGAGGATATATAGGGTGATTTGTGCCTTAGTGTTCTCATGAGCTATATTGGTGCAGCCAGTCATGACCCCTTGGTTGGGTGCCTTGCTAATGCAGGAGCATCCGACAACAGTAAAGCAATCTTGCATCTTCCAAAATTTTCCAGATTTTTCTAAGTATTTTACTTTCTGATTTGTTTCGGTTTGTTTTAAGGGGAGAAGTTTTCTTGTAAAAGCAAGGGGGAAGGAGGTCGCAAAATCGGGACATGTCGCAATTTCGTGACATGTCGTGAAATTGTGAGCTCAAATGGCTTCAACTTGGCTTCGACGAGTTTTGTCGCGATATCGCGACGTCACAATATCGCGACGTCGCGATATCGCGACGATGTTTCTAACTTTGGCAGAAGGGGAAGTCCCGTCGCAATATCGCGACAGGTCATGATATCGTGACCTATTGCGATATCGTGACCAGTAATCAGTTGCCACGTGGCAGTTTTTTCCAAGCAAGGCGAAAGGCAACACTTAAGGTTTCAAGCAAGGCACAGGCAAGGCGAAAGGGGGTCACGAAATCGTGACATGTCGTGAAATCGTGACCCCAATGGGCTTGGCAGGGTGAAGGCGCTTTTGGTCACGATATCATGACATGTCACGATTTTGTGACCTGTCATGATATCGCGGCCAATAGGAAGGCAAAACAAAGTTTGCACACAGACGACCGGACAAGGCTGATTTTGGCACGTGGCTTCCACGTGGGTTAAAAGTAGCACAACCAGTTGGGGGGAAGGTTGAATTTGACACGTAGAAGCATACATGTATTCAGTCAAAAGTGAGGGCCACGTAATCTGAAAAGAAGGATGTCGACCATGCATATGTATCTTTTATTATTATTTCTGGAAGAACCATAATTACAGGCGATGGACTTTATGGTTGAGACAACAGTACAAAAGAACAGTCAGATCAAAACGGCGGGTGCATGGTAATGGAGGCCATTAATGCAAGCTTCATGGTGGATCGGGCAGTTGCCCATTTATGGCAGAAAAAATTGAAAATTCTATCAGGGGGGAAAATCGAATTTGAATTTTTTTTTTGTTGGGCGAGGGCATTAATTGCCTAAAGGATCGAGGCCTCGATAAAAACTCAAAATTTGTAAGGGCAGGGGATGGTGAGTTCAAGATTGGGAGGAGATGTTCTATGCCTGGAAATGGTGTTGTAAAACCGTATTAAGCAATTTACCAAAAAATTAATGTGAAGTGTATTTGTGTGAATCTCGGCTTGCCATCAAGTGGTATCAGAGCGGAAGCTCCTGAGCGTGTAACAGATCGTCGAAAGAGATGCAGTTACACCAGGATCTGTGGAAGGATTTTGTAAGGGAAGAAAGAAAAATGCCTCCACGAAGAAATCATGGTGGAGTAGGAAATGTGGTGCCGGCCGAAGACTTTCGAGCCTTGCAGAGACAAGTTCAAGCCCTACAAGAAGAGTTACACAGAAGGCATGAGCCCGAAAGGGATGAGGGAAGTGAAGATGAAGTTGAAGAAGAAGACCAATCTGAGGAAGAGGAAGAGGCTATGGATCCTGCACAAGCCTGGTTGTACAAGGCCATATCTCAGATTGGAAAGCAAACGAAGATGGAGGTTTCTACATACTCGGGAAACCTAAATCCAGAAGATGTGATTGACTGGAAAAATGATTTAGAAGAATATTTCGAGTACGAGGAGGTTGAAGACCCTAATCGGTTCAGATTTTCTAAGACCAAGTTGAAGGGTCATGCCAGCATTTGGTGGAGGGGAATACAGTTGGAGAGGAACAGAAGAGGGAAGGAGAGAATAACAAGATGGGATAGAATGGTGGAGAAGCTAAAAAGATAGTTTATTTCGGCAGATTACGAGTTGGATCTGCTAAGGAAAATGCAGAGTTTGAGATAGACAAACAAAACTATCCAAGAATACACCGAAGAGTTTTACAAAATCTCTATTAGGACTGGACATTTAGAGGAAAATAAAGAAAAGGTAGCCCGTTATATCAATGGGTTGAGACTCGGTATCCAGGAAGAGCTGAGCCTAGTTCGGGTAAGCACCATTGAGGATGCTTACCGGTTTGCCTTAAAGGTGGAAGAAAAACTGAATAGGCAGTTTGAAGGCAAGCAAAGAGGAAGGGGCCATGGTGGAAGAACTGGCGGGAGAACCAGTGGAGAAAAATATAAAGATCTGAAGAAGACTAGTGAAGCCAGTAGCAACTAGGATCAAAGGGAAGAGGATGTTTATCAGCCCCGTGATTAGAACAACTACCCAAGAGGACGGGGTGGATCTGGACGAGGGTTTGGAAGAGGAGTATTTCGTGGGACATGTTTCCACTATGGTGAAGAAGGAAATCGAGCATTTGAGTGCCCACAACACTGGGAAAGAACAAACAAGAGGCCTGAGGGTCTAGCCAGAGCTGCTATAGCAGAGGAAGATGCTGAGTCTAAACATTCAGAAGAAGCGGAGAGAGGGGAAGCAATGATCGTAAGAAGAGTCCTATTGAATGAGGATAAGGACACAGATCAGAGAAGAAGTTTATTTCACACAAGGTGTAAATGCGTGGGCAAAGTTTGCAATATTATTATTGATAATGGTAGCACAGATAACCTGGTTTCAGAAGAGATGGTTACCAAGTTACAATTAGAGAGGAAGAAGCACCCGCATCCATATCGGGTTGCATGGTTATAGAAGGACCATAGAGATTTGGTCAATGAGCAATGATCCATTAAATTTAATATTGGAAATTATTGTGATGAGGTCCTATGCGACATCTTGCCTATGGATGCTTGCCATATGTTGCTGGGGAGGCCTTGGCAGTTCGGCCGGAGTGCAGTGCATGACGGCCGTGCCAACACCTACTCCTTAACAAATAATGGTGTACGCCATAAGCTGAAACCCATGAGGGATGCGGATGAAAAGGTGTGTAACAGATCCAGAATCTATCTAGTTGAAGGGAGAAAATTTCTGGATGGTTTGAAGCATGAAAATTTGTGTTATGCAATAATTCCTAGAATTAGGGAGGAGGAATGCAAAGATACCCCGACAGAAGTCCTAGATCTATTGGGAGAATTTCTAGATATTGTATCAGATAATGTGCCTAAGGGTTTACCCCCAGTAAGGAAGATCAGCCACCATATAGATTTGGTTCCAGGATCAAGCTTGTCGAATAAAGCTACACACAGAATGACACCTATGGAAACTGAGGAGTTAAATAGACAGGTCTAGGAGTTGCTGGAGAAAGGATTGATTAGGGAGAGTCTTAGCCCGTGTGTAGTGCTAGCAGTACTAGCACCCAAGAAGTATGGAGAGTGGAGAATGTGCATAGACTCTTGGGCAATCAACAAAATCACTATCAAATATAGATTTCCATTGCCAAGGATGGATGATATCATGGATTGTTTAAGTGGAGCTGAGTACTTCACAAATATTGACCTAAAAAGTGGCTATCATCAGATCCGTATCCGAGAAGGAGATGAGTGGAAGATAGCCTTCAAGACAAGAGAGGGCTTGTATGAGTGGTTGGTCATGCCATTTGGGCTGTCCAATGCACCAAGTACCTTCATGCGGCTGATGAATGAAGTACTAAAAGAGTTTCTGGGAAAGTTTGTCATTGCTTATTTAGATGATATATTAATTTTCAATAGAACCCTAGAGGAACACCTGATGCATATCAAGAGGGTTTTTGAAAAGCTACGGGAGGAGCAGTTATTAATAAACCTGAAAAAGTGTAATTTTGTCAAGAAAGAGTTAGTATACCTGGGGTTTGTAATCTCAGTAGAAGGTCTGAAAATGGACCCAGAGAAGGTGAGAGCCATCATCGAATGGCCTACCCCAAGAAACACAATAGAGGTAAGATCATTTCATGGTCTAGCCAGTTTTTACAGGAAGTTCATAAGGAACTTCAGTAGCATTTGTGCACCTCTCACTGAAACAATGAGAGGGAATAAAAAAGAGTTCAAGTGGACAATAGGGGCTGAAGGGAGCTTTGATGTATTAAAGAAGAAGGTCACATAACAACCTGTTTTGGCACTCCCATACTTTAACAAGGTATTTCAGGTGGACTGTGATGCCAGTGGCAGTGCAATAGGGGCTGTACTAAGTCAAGAAGGCAGACCTATTGCTTATTTCAGTGAAAAGATCAATGATGCTCAAAAAAAGTATTCAGTGTATGACCAAGAATTTTATGCTATAGTTCAGGCTCTGAATAAGTGGAGGCATTATTTGCTGCAAAAAGATTTTGTTCTATTTACTGATCATCAGACATTATAGTACATCAATAGCCAGACAAAACTAAATCAGCAGCACATGAAGTGGGTCGAGTTTCTCCAAAGCTATACCTTTGTATTAAAGCACAAGAGCGGGAAATCAAATAGGGTTGTAGATGCTTTAAGCAGAAGGAAAAATATGCTAATTGAAATGACAATGGAAGTAGTTGGATTCGAATAACTGAAGGGTATTTATCCTGAAGATCCTAATTTTGCAATAGCCTGGACGGCTTGCTTGGCACCTGTTACTATGGACAGGACAAAATGGTTGGATTTTCTAATCCAAGATGGAATGCTGTTCAAGTGAAGTAAATTATGCATTCCAAGGAGCTCCATGCGGGAGAACTTGATCAAGGAAAAGCACAGTGGAGGACTGGCTGGGCATTTTGGTAGGGATAAGACCATTGCCCTGGTTAATGAAAATTATTACTGGCCACAACTTCAGCAAGATGTGAGGAAGTTTGTGCAAAGTTGTAGAGTATGCCAGATGGCAAAGGGCATAAGGCAAAACACAGGATTATACCAGCTGTTACCTGTACCTGAGAGGCCATGGGAGGACATAAGCATGGATTTTATTCTTGGATTGCGGAGAACACAGAGGGGAAATGACTCTGTATTTGTGGTGGTTGACCGATTCTCCAAAATGGCACATTTTATTCCCTGCCGAAGACAAGTGATGCAGTTCACATTGCAGGGTTATTTTTCAAGGAAGTGGTACGACTTCACGGTCTACCAAGAAGCATAGTTTCTGACAGAGATACAAAGTTTGTTGGATATTTCTAGAGAACTTTGTGGAAGAAGTTGAAGACGGATCTGAAATTCAGTTCTGCCTATCACCCACAGACTGATGGATAGACAGAGGTGGTAAATAGAATCCTAGGCAATTTACTGAGGTGCTTGATAGCAGATCAACCAACGAGATGGGATTTAGTTTTACCACAGGCGAAATTTGCATATAACAGTTCAGTCAATAAGAGCACAAATAAATCTCTGTTCCAGATAATATATGGAAACAGCCCAAGAAATGTGTCTGAACTGAGAAATTTGGATAAGAGAGAAAAGTGTAGTGCCGAGGCAGAAGAATTTGCGGAACATATAAAAAGTTTGCATGAAGAAGTAAGGAAACAAATTCTGAAAATGAATACCCAATATAAGGCAAGAGCAGACCAGAAGCGACGGTTCAAGGAGTTCAAAATAGGAGATGAAGTCATGGTCCATCTTAGGAAGGAAATATTTCCTGCCAAAACTTGTAACAAATTGAAGATGAAGAAGTTTGGGCCATGCAAAATACTAGAAGAACGGGAGTCAAGAAATGCATATAAAGTGGAATTGCCAAGTTGGCTTGACATTTCACCTATTTTTAATATTTTATATTTAGTGGAATATCATGAGGGAGAGAGTACAGAGGTACCAAATACAGAATTATGGCAAATTCTAGCAT
This sequence comes from Wollemia nobilis, assembly GCA_028583015.1. Lineage (NCBI taxonomy): Eukaryota > Viridiplantae > Streptophyta > Pinopsida > Araucariales > Araucariaceae > Wollemia > Wollemia nobilis. The sequence continues at coordinate 83,073 of JAQPPZ010003263.1, read as the reverse complement.
CTACTCCAACCACTGACGAGGTCGAAGAAATACTAGACACTCGTGAGGGCAGAAGCACCAGAAACAAATAGTATTCTGAATATTTGATAAAGTGGAAGTGCATGCCTGTTGAAGATGCAACTTGGTTGTCAAAAATAGAGGTTGACCACCTGGGTCTTCCCCTAACCAAACAAAAGTGAGGATCACTTTTATTTTACCTCGGGTGTCTGATGCAGGAGCATCCGACGACAGTAGAGCAATCTTGCATCTTCCAAAATTTTCTAGATTTTTCTAAGTATTTTACTTTCTGATTTGTTTCAGTTTGTTTTAAGGGGGGAAGTTTTCTTGTAAAAGCAAGGGGGAAGGAGGTCATGAAATCGTGACATGTCACGAAATCACGACCTCAAATGGATTCGACTTGGCTTCGATGGGTTTCGTCGCGATATCGCGACAATATTTCTAACTTTGGCAGAAGGGGAAGTCCCGTCGCGATATCATCACGGGTCATGATATCGTGACCTGTCACGATATCATGACCAATAATCAGTTGCCATGTGGCAGTTTTTTCCAAGCAAGGTGGAAGGCAACACTTAAGGTTTCAAGCAAGGCGCAGGCAAGGCGAAAGGGGGTCATGAAATCGCAACATGTCATGATTTCGTGACATGTCACGAAATCACGACCCCAATGGGCTCGACAGGGTGAAGGCGCTTTTGGTCACAATATCGTGACATGTCGTGATTTCACGACCTGTCGCGATATCACGGCCAATAGGAAGGCAGACCGAAGTTTGCACGTGGACGGCCAGGCAAGGCTGGTTTTGGCACGTGGCTGCCACGTGGGTTAAAAGTAGCGCAACCAGTTGGGGGGAAGGTTGAATTTGACACGCGGAAGCATACATGTATTCAGTCAAAAGTGAGGACCACGTGATCTGAAAAGAAGGATGTCGACCATGCATATGTATCTTTTATTATTATTTCTGGAAGAACCGTAATTACAGGCGATGGACTTTATGGTTGAGACAGCAGTACAAAAGAACAGTCAGATCAAAACGGTGGGTGCAGGTTAAGGGAGGCCATTAATGCAAGCTTCATGGCAGATCGGGCAGTTGCCCATTTATGGCAGAAAATTTTGAAAATTCAACCGGGGGAAAATCGAATTTGAATTTTTTTTTTGTTGGGCGGGGGCATTAATTGCCTAGAGGATCGAGGCCTTGATAAAAACTAAAAATTTGTAAGGGCAGGGGATGGTGAGTTCGGGATTGGGAGGAGAAGTTCTATGCCTGGAAATGGTGTTGTAAAACCGTATTAAGCAATTTACCAGAAAATTAATGTGAAGTGTTGTTGTGTGAATCTCGGCTTGCCATCACTTGCTCTCACTAGGTGAGAGGTTCAAATTGCATTAAGGGCAAAACAAAAAGAGATTTAATTTTTAAACTGTAATTTGATTTTATGGGAGTTATAAGGTTAAGTTGTCATTTATTTTTATAATTTGACTTAGTGAGTCATAAAGGCAATAAGTGTTATTTTGGTAAATGTTTTAGAAGAAAATAAAAAGGGAAATTGCAGTCTTTAAAAGTATTATTTTTAATGTGCAAAAGTGAGGAGATATAAGGTGTTAAATGGTTTAATAAATGTGTGTATTTTTTCATAGTGAAAGAAAGTTTAAAGGTGTTGTTATTTTATTAAAAGCCTTGTTTTGATAAAGTAAAAGGAGTATAGAGCAATTTTTTTGTGCATAATTTTTGAGGTAATATTTTTTTGATTATTTTAAAAATAATATTGGCTAACCTCTTGAAGTTCCAAAAAGAAAATTATTTTGGAACAGGTTTTGAGGGCACTTTTGCATAAAAGCAAGTTAAGAGGTATGTTGACATTAGTACTTCTCTAAGGTGGTTGGTTGAGCAAATATTTCAGAATTATAAGGTGGAAATAAAAGGGTTTATTAGTGTGTATTGTTAGAAATATTTGAGCTAGGTTTTGAGAATAAGTTGTGCATCATTGATTAATTAAATTGTGTAGACACCAAAACAGCACCAATCCGATTATGTGACTGCAAACACTGATCGCTTTGACACACACAGCCCCCAGGGCAGCCCTCAGAGGTTAAACAGTGGTCCTAACCACTTTCACAGCAATTTTGTAAGGTCAAGAAGCAATTTGGCACATTTAGGCACTTTGCCCAGTATTCGTCTCACCCAGGGACGAATACTAACTGGGATTCGTCTCACCCAGGGACGAATTCTGAAATCGTCTCTAGTCAGGACGAATTCCAGGTTTAACGGGCAAAAAAGAAAAATGCCGCCAAGTGGCAGCCAAGGACAGTCAATTATTGCCTCCTGCCATGCATGCGCGTGTAGGTGGGTAGGTTGGCAGTTAGTGGACTGTCACAAGGGCAATCATGGAAGCCCAAGTCAGGGAGGAGTCTCCTCCCTCTTGGGAAGGCATGGCCGCCACATGGCATCCCTGCATGCCCCTCCAAAGAGACCCCATGGGTCTATAAAATGGTGGACTTTCCCACCCAAATGAGGACAGATTGGAGGCATTTTCAAGCAACGAAGTGCTGCCCAATTGAACACCCATTTGCATCCTTTTTTATTCACCTTCTCACATCCATTAATCTCTTTCGCAAGAGAGGTTATTGGGTGGCTTTTGGAAGCGTGGATCCGAACCCAAACCCAACATTTGACCACCTTAAACCACCAATTTTTCGACAACACAATCCTAAGAGGTTTTGGGCCCATCCCTAGTGGATTGGCACCGAAATCAAGTGCCAACGGTGGGAGGCCCACTCGGGCACCCCGCATTTTCTAAGTTTCATTCTAAAGTATTCTAGATCATTTGTTCATTTTGCATTTTATGTTATGCTGTCTAGTTAACTCATAGCTTCAATTCTATAACATTTTGATCAGATTTTATCATGCTTTTTGTCGCTTTGTTGTCCCACTAACTTGCAGGTAGCGACATCGAATTCCCGAGGATAGAGGCCAAATTGGGAGAATCCGACCATCTGGGTCATCCCAAAATGGCCCCAATTACTTAACCCCTTTGTCTGCAGGTGTTTTGGAGACCTCGAGGTGTGACATTGGAGCGGCAGCAACTCGGCTTTCCTAACACAGTCGAATTCGTCCCACCCGAGGACGAATAACAGTCGAAATTCGTCCCACCCAGGGACGAATTCCAGTCGAAAGTAGATTGGCCGACTGTTTCAATGGCAGTGGCCCTCTGGTAAGGTCTTTTGGTCTCTGTCAAATTTGCAGGTGACTTAGATTCATTTTATTCACTGTATTTGACAATCTTTTGCATGCATCTTTTGTTAATTTCAAAGAACAAACTTTCCCTATTCATAGCAGGTGCTACTAACGCCTTGGTTGTTTCTTTGCATGCAGGAGGAGTAGCAAGAAGCAAGGACTCATCAACACCAGTGGCGGCAACACTTTGGCCCGCCCATTTCGCATGTGGGCATGCGGAAAGAAGATCACTATTCACGTTTGTAACCAAAACATGCTAACACTCCTAGCCCCTAAAAAGGGAGGAGATGGATTGTAACCGAGTTTGGAATTAATATAAAAGGGTTGTGCTCCTACTTTCTCTTTATGTTTTGTCTTGATTTGATTACGTTCATCCTATTTCATGCATCGAGTTAGTTTTTGTTTATATTGCATCTCAATACTGTTTTTCTTTCGGAATCTCATGCTTTCAGTGGCGATCACGGTGGGACTCTGTCCCCTGGTTTTTAAGATCAAATAACTGATCCATTTTTGTGTTTTGTGCTTGACAGGTACAAGTTTTTTTTAAAGCAGACTATTATTCGTCTCTGACTGTGACGAATACCTTACTATAATTCGTCTGACCCTGAGACGAATTTAAATTCGTCTCTGGCAGGGACGAATTCTATTCTGTAATTCGTCTCACAGAGGGACGAATTCTTGCCTATAAATTTTTAGAGCCGAAGATCAGAAACAGCAAGTCCGGGTGAGAAAAAGGTAAGGGTTCCAAACTGTCTTTGTCATTTTTCTGATTTTCTGCTTTCACTTTCTGTCAAATTCTTGCGTGCTTAAAGAAAATAGTGGTTGCTTGCATGTTTCATTTTTTTAAGTAAAATAAACCACACACACATCACGTGGCACGTTTTTAACCAAGGAGCTGGTCGTAAGACCCCAGCCCTTGAGCAAGACCAACGGTGGGTTCATCACCACCTTGGCTTAGCTTTGCATCCATTTCCCCGATTGTCACTGTTGTTAGGCGTAAATCCCGACGAAAGCTGACCGAGTGTCGCTGGGGTGATTCCCATGCGCGCGAGGATAAGTCTTCTATGGTAGGTGTCATTAACGGGACAATCCCCCTTCCGTACCGCCTATGTTCCACGTACCATCTGCTCTCACGTACCTATAGTTTCCCTCTCGTAAGGGCGGGTATATAGAGAGGTTGGTATATCGGTCCGACAATGGTATATTGAAGGGGCGACCATTTATGGGAGTCATATGAGCCAACATTATGCATTTAAACGTTCTTCAAAACTTGCAAAAACAAAACAAAACATCAAAATGCACTAAACCAGCTTTAGGACACACTATTAATCCTTAAAAGAGATAATCACTGTTTGTGTATGTGTGTGTTCATTTCTGCTTAGTGTAACAAAAAGAAAAATCATCATAAACGAGATAAAAATCTGCTTAGCTAGTAGAGAAGCACCACAATGGTGTACACCCGTAGCCAAGCCCAATCAAGGGCGGACGCTACGAAAGGTGCACAAAGAGAGGGCGCTGGTCGCCTTCGCTTTAGCCCTGAGGACTTGGCCATACCGCCTTGGCGGTCTGGCCTACAAGAGAGTCCACATCAGGCCACATCAAGAAGGAATTATTGGGACCCTCCTCTGTGGAGTTTGCCCATTCAACATAGCCCCTTTCGGGAAGAAGCTTTACATGTGGCACTCGATGTAAATAGAAAATCGCCTTTTGAGGCTAGATCTGAGTGGCCACAACACGATGAAGCGCTAGAGAGGCACAGTGTCCATGAGGAGAGACAACGTGAATACGGTACCTCTCCTTTGCCTCCCATTAGAACAGAAAGACAAAACCCAGAGCGCAGGGCTCTCCACACAGGGCGAGCTAACTCCGCCCGCCCCTTTCACACCCATGAAAGGGAGTACGAGGAAGACCATCGCATTCCTCGAGAACAACATATAGCATGGGAACCTTGCATTTCTACACCTGCTAGATATCATGGTCACCCATCGAGGCCAGAGCCTCAAGTAAATGCCGCCTACCTCGACAGAGGGAAGCGACCCATTGAAATTTTAGATCATCAAGATCGAGGCAAACACATAGGAGAAACATTCAAGCCTCCTGAGCAAAAGAGGGCAGACCAAATTGACCCGGCAGTCGCCAGACATGCCGCCCGCCAAGCCCGAATCACGCAGCTTGAGCAAGGTCATCAGGAGTTAGAGTACTTATACCGCCTTAATAAAGAGCGCATGCAGCATGAAGCGGATGAGCTGCGTTATAAACTACCTGAGAGGGTGCCAACCCCTCGCACCCAAAAAGTAGAACAATATGAGAGGCACAACCCTTTGGTGCAGGACAGGTCTCCGCGACCTCGTCAAGCTTTGCCTCCGAGACCTTATAGACCCGAGAGGGAGGCCACTCCCCGAAACAATGATGGATACCCTCAACGGGGATTCACTCAGGGTCATAGGTCTCGCCCAGAGACTCCTCAAGAAGTTCATGAGGAATATGAACCAGAAATAGAATGGGCCAAAATGCCCTATCAAGGCGGGAGGGCTGCCATTCGGCCACCCCCCCATAGGCCTCCAGTCTCCCATAACTCACAACGGGAGCAAACAAAAGAGGAAGAGATAAAATCTTTCGATGCATACAAAGCGCTATTAGAGCATTTGGAGTCTATGGAGACAAAATCTTCTGGGCATCAAAAGCCCACGTTACGTCAACTCCGCAGTCATCCAGTGCATCCCTCGGTGCCCACACCTCTTTACCCCGAACATTTCAAGTTGCCTCAATTGGCAGTCTTTAAAGGTGAAGAGGATGCACAAGAACATGTCACAAGATTCCTGAGCCAATGCTTCGGCATTCAAGATAATGATGCATTGTTGCTTAGGACATTCATAACCACATTCGTAGGCCCTGCCTCGAATTGGTTCACACAGTTACCAAAACACAGCATAAACAACCTAGATCAATTAGTAGATGCGTTTCTTGAACGCTTTGCCTTCAACACAAAGAAGAAGGCATCACCGAGTGATCTGGCCAGCCTCAAGCAATATGAGGAAGAGACAATGGCAGCATACGGGAATCGATGGAGGGCTTTGCTTTCTAAGCTACCCTACCTTCCCCCTATGTCTGATCTCACACAGATGTTTGCACAGAGTTGTCTAAAATCAATCTCTGGGCTATTGCTACTGCAGCAATACGCCAGCCTAGAAGAAGCTTTGGCGCAAGCCAGAGTTATAGAAGAGATCAAAATAGGCGAGGGCGCAATCGCCAAGCCTAAAAAGAAAGAGTGGAACAAAACCACTAAGACAGGGACTACGCAATCACAACCCGCTACGGTTAATCAAGTTGCGATAAATGTCCCCAAGCCTGTACAAGAAATACAGCCCCAAAAGGCTAATTATCAGGCAATGCCTCCTAGTTATGAAAGAGATAATAAAAAATAGGAGCAAAATCAGCAACGTCACCCTAGGCGACAATTCACCCCTTATGCGGAGTCCAGGGACTCCCTATTTGACCGCTTGTCAACGGCAAATTTAGTCACCCTTCCAAAATCCAAACTGTAGATCCTAACGCTCCCAAGCCTAAGGGATACAAAGAGGAATTATATTGTAGGTTCCATAGGCGAAGGGGACATGACCTGAATGGATGTTGGAAATTCAAGGGATTAATCCAAGATTTGATCGATAACAAAACATTGGCCGTGGACAACCCCATAGCGCCAAATAATCAACAGATGGGGGTATTCAAGGACCCTTTGCCTCGCCCACGAGGCACAGGCAAAACCTCTTCAGGTCAATGAGGTGCGACAGAATCTTCCCATGCAAGGATTTGTGGGAATGATCAGCATAGTGACCAGGAACAAAAAGTACCCAGGAGTTGCCCCCGAGGCAGCTACAAGAGAAGTTCCAACAACGTCGCAACCTCAACAATGCCCTGTGCAATTGCCTCCGCCTAGACCCGAGGTCACGATACGGACCAAACTCACGCAGAGTTTGTGGACCACATCGGCTAGGCTTTCCATTTACGAGCTTATTCAACAGTCAACACCCCATAGAGAAGCTCTTATGGAAATTTTGAAAGCCATCGAGTTACAGCCTCACGAAGCAAATTCTTTCAATAACTTCGTGGGACATGTGAAACGATGTACGGAGCCGGTCATTACCTTCAGAGAGGATGAAGTTAAAACAATATCGAATGACATGGCAGATCCACCCCTGCACGTTATCGCGCGGGTCAACGGGATCCCGTACAAGAGAGTGTTGGTAGATACTGGCTCGTCCAGTAACATCATTACCACCACAACATTAAAACATCCGAAGTCGCCAGCCTCTCATATCACGGCTTCCACATACACACTGAGAGCATTCAACGATGCAATATGCTCGACAGTCGGCACAATTGTTCTACCCGTCCAAGTAGGACAAAAGACAATACCAACATTGTGCCATGTTTTGGAAGGCGAGATGGCTTACAACATACTGCTAGGGCGGCCATGGATCAGGGACATGAAGTGTGTCCCTTCGATCGCTCACCAGTGTCTAAAGTATGCATTTGAAGGAGAAGTTCATGTAGTCCCGATGGACTTAGAACCCTTCAAGTATTGCAATGCGATGCAATTAATGCCTCAATCGACCCTCCCTTCAACGCATTTGGATTTCCAGTTAAATCCATCTAAACAGGGTCCAATACCGTAGGCACCACTGGTGACCAAATCATCAAAATCCCAGCCAGGTGAGTCTTCATCATCTGCTCCTTCACTACCAATGCCACCTGTCATGGCTAAATAGAAGGACAAAGGAAAACAGATCTTGGAAGAGGCTCAGCCCCTAGAAGAGGGGTTGCCAACAATATCAACGAGTATCAATAGAAGAAACACCTAGCACAACGGAAGTCGAGACTCCTAACCCACCAAACATGGAATGGACTCAGGAAGGCCTCCCGTTCCCTCCCTCCCAAGCATCAACAATTACGGTTGAAATGGCCAGTACGGGCCTAGGGGAGTATCTAGTGCAGAATGTTGTGGCAACGCCCGTGCTAGAATCAGCACAGGACATGGGGAGACCTCGCCTTCCCATAGGAACAGTCGTTCCTCTAGGTTACCCACCAAACTAGACAAATTTTGTGTATGGGGGCCTTGATCATGGTGTTGAACCATGCAAGCAAAAGGACGAAGACGAAGAGCCTTTTGCTGAAAATATCAATTATCTGTCAAACCCGAACTTCGCTCTGAGATATCTCGGCCAATGCAATTGGCATGGATACGGGCTAGGCAGATATGAGCAAGGGGTGCGGGTCCTTTGCCAACCAAGATACCAAATGCCATATGATAAGTCGGGAGTAGGGTTCAACCACCCCCTGCCCTTAGACATCTTGGTGGAAAATATGCAAGGCCTAGGAATAGGCAACAAGGGTGGATTGGCATCGGATCCTTATGCCAACCCAAATACAGAATATACATTGGGAGATTACCTCCCATGGTCAACAAACACCCTTGGTAACATCAGTAATCCCTCTCCTTTGCTAGAGAGAGGTGAAATTTCGGACACTAACTCCCAAGGAGAACATAAACGGTGTCCAGAAATCTTTTTAAAACTGTTCCCTTTAGAGGTTCCAGTTGAGCCAATACAGTGTCAAGAGAATTCGGTCCCTCCACCAAGAGTGGAACAACCGCAATGGGACCAGATTAATTTGCTGGAACAAGGTGAACCCTTAGTGTCACAAGTAGTTGTGGAAGAAAATGAACATTTTTTGATCTTCGATGGTGATTCAGAAGATGAGACTGAGATGGACTATCTCAATCATGCACGACGGCACAATCGCCCTTTAACTCATGAAGATCTGATGGGACAATTAGGCATAAGGTTAGGGCATGAATGGTATGTAGACCCAGCGGGGTGGGACCAAGTGTTGGATCCATGGCTCCAAATTCACGATGAGCACCGTCCACCCCGAGACCCTATAAGGGCATCAGTGCCGAGGGAAGACCCTGTCCTCCTATTCGCACATAGGGCCGATCCGTTCGTGCCCGTTCCCCTAGAGCCAGATCCAGAGTATAGGGAGCATCCAGAATGTTCAAGGTATCATACCCATGGTAATGGAGACCAAATTCATTCCATCCACATGATCTCCATTGATTTGACCGCACCCATCCGCAATCCGGCCGATCCAACATGGTCATTGCATCTAGACACAGATGCCATCGACTGGGATCGCGTCAATTCACCTTTATCACCATCAGAGTACTGGCCTTTCGGTAAGATGCCTCATTTTACCCCAGGGACAACTCAGGATATTTTTTAGGTTGAAGAGGAACCCGAGGTTCCCAATGCAGATCTAAATTCAGCTAATGATATCCATTTGATCCCGACTCCACATCAGTTGGAGGACGGATCCCACATGTCAGTCGAGGAGACGACTGACGTAGATATCGGCACAGATCCAATGAATCCATAGATTCTCAAGCTAGGGGTAAGTCTTTCCCCCGAAGAGCAAGCCGACTACATTGCCCTTCTCAAAGAGAAGAAGGAGGTTTTTGCATGGTCATACAGGGATATGCCAGGACTAGACCCGTAGCTAGTCATGCATAATTTAACGCTTGATCCGACAATCAAGCCCGTAAAGCAAAAACTACGTAAGATGCACCCAATAGTGGCCTTGATGGTCAAAGATGAATTGCAAAAGTTGTTGGATGCATAGTTTGTCATCTGCGTGGATTATCCGCCATGGCTGTCCAACATGGTTCCCGTCAAGAAGCCCGACGGGAGGATTCGCATATGCACTAATTTTTGAGATCTAAACAAAGCGAGTCCTAAGGATGATTTCCCCTTGCCGAGCATCGACGCATTGGTAGACGCTACAGCAGGTCACGAAATGCTCTCCCTCATGGATGGTTTCTCAGGATACAATCAGATTCGTATCAATCCTGAAGACCAACTAAAAATGGCGTTCACAACGCCTTGGGGGACATTTTGTTATAAGGTCATGCCTTTTGGCCTTAAAAATGTCTGGTGCCACCTACCAACGTGCCATGACGTACATCTTCCATGACTACATGCATAAAACTTTGGAAGATTACATGGATGATTTGTTAGCCAAGTCTCTGTTGCGCTCAAATCATATCGATGACTTAAGCAAGATCCTCGATCGCCTCATGGAGCATAAAGTTAGACTAAATCCCAAGAAGTGCGTCTTTGGCGTCACATCTGGAAAACTCTTGGGTTTCATAGTCTCAAAGCGAGGAATCGAGGTGGACCCAAAGAAGTTGTGTCCCCCCCCCCCCCCCCCCGCTCAGAAGTCTGCAGGGAAAGGTCGCGTCGATTAAGCGCTTTATAGCACAGTTATCTGACAAGTGCCGACCCATGAACAAATTATTGCACAAGGGGGTTACATTTCACTGGGATGACGAGTGCCAGTCAGCCTTTGATGACATCAAACAATACCTGGCTTCGCCGCCGTATTGGCACCACCTAGACCAGGAGTGCCATTCTACTTATACATCTCAGCTACTGAGGTGGCACTGGGTGCCATGCTAGCCCAGAAGAATGAACTTCACAAGGAACAGGCTACTTACTATCTTAGCCGCACCCTGGTCAGTTATGAACTTAACTATGCATACGTTGAGAAACTCTGCTTGGCAGTGGTGTTTGCTACCAAAAAGCTATGCCACTACATGCTGAGCAACACTACGTATGTTGTGTCTAAGGAGAATCCATTGCGATACATGATGAGTCGTACTTATCATAGTAGTCGCACGGCAAAATGGATCATGTTGTTGACAGAATTTGACATAGAGTTTATTGGACAAAAATCTATCAAAGGACAAGTCATAGCCGATCAACTAGCGGAGGCTCCTCTTGAAGACGATCAGCCTCTAGTCATAGAACTACCCGATGATGGGGTCTTCCATGTCTCAGAATCGCCAGATTCTGATGAGCCTGAGTCACGAGGCCGACATAACCCTATTCTTCGATGGTTCTAAATGTGAGCAAGGTGGTGGCACGGGAATTGTATTCTTCACACCGCAGGGCGCTCCAATGCCCCTGTCATTTAAATTAAACTTCCCATGCACCAACAATAATGCAGAGTATGAAGCCTTGCTCCTAGGTCTTCAGACAACAATCGCCATGAACATCAAATGACTGAACATCTTTGGTGATTCGCTGTTAATAGTCAATCAAGTCAAAGGGGTATATCAATGCAAATGCCCAGTCCTACAGGCTTATAAAGCCCTTGTGGACAAATTCTTGGCAAAACTTGAGTGGTATGACATCGAGGCACTCCCTCGATCATCGAATCATTTTGCGGACACAATGGCCTCCTTGGGGTCACTAATCCTGCAAGACCTTTTCGGTGATATGACAACCATTCAAGTCAAAACCTTATCGCAATCCGCGATGGAGCGTGCAAGCTCAGACTTGACGCCAGGAATCCACATGATCCAGATTGAACCATCCTCGGATAAGTTCTCTCGAATCCAAGATCATCTGAAACATGCCAACTGGGGGTCCTTGTTCTCCCCTACTCCCATTAATAGCAACACAATGCTATTCTTACAGGTTCTATCCCGTTCAGCGTTCGCTAGGGATGAACTTCAAGAGGGATTGGCTGTTCATACTGTCGAGGTTTCTGATCAACAGGACTGGTATTTACCCATTAGAGACTACCTCAAGTTAGGTAATCTCCCGCTTGGATTGACTCATGCCGCAAAATGAGCACTCAAGCAGAAAGCGGCTAAGTATGTCTTGATAGGAGACATTTTGTATCGTCGTAGCTATGAAGGAATCCTCCTTCGTTGCTTGGACCAACAAGAGTCCACTTGGGCGATCGCCCAAGCGCATGATGGTACATGTGGTGGCCACTTCAGTGGTATGGCCATCGCAAAGCGCATTCTTCGCATGGGCTATTATTGGCCATCTTTAGAGCGAGATTGTTGCGCATATGTCAAGAAGTGCATGAAGTGTCAACATCATGCCAATTTGATGCACGTACCTTCCCAGGCCTTGCAGACAGTCCAGTCTGCTTGGCCATTTTTGTAGTGGGGCTTCGATCTAATTGGAAAGATCTCCCCTGCGTCGTCAGGCCGTCACACGTTTATCATAATGGCCACAGAGTATTTTACCAAGTGGGTGGAAGCAGTTCCGCTTACCTCTACGACAGGACCCCGCATTGTGGAGTTCATTTTGCATAACATCATATGTCATTTTGGTATTCCATCCAAAATAGTCTCGGATAATGGGACGCCTTTCAAGAACAAAGACGTGCGTGCTTTGACCACAAAGTACAAAATTCAGCACAGCTTTTTGACACCCTATTATCCACAGGCGAATGGGCAAGCAGAGGCGTCAAACAAAATGCTAGTTGCCATCCTTAAAAAGACCGTCATAGACAGTCATAAGGATTGGCACATTCAAATCCCACTTGCCCTATGGGCCTATCGCACTAGCATTCGGACACCCACTGGGGCCACTCCATTTTTGCTCGTGTATGGCTCCGAGGCAGTCATGCCTCTAGAGTTGGAGATTCCTTCCCTACGCATATCAATGCAGGAGTTCATCGATGATGACTCTACGCGACAAGCCCGGTTAGACCAGCTTACGTTGCTTGATGAACGACGCGTTAATGCTCTCGAGCATTTACGTATTTATCAAGAGCGACTTAAGAAAGCTTACAACATGAAAGTTCAATTCAGGGACTTTCGGGTTGGTGATTTGGTTTTGAAGGAAAACCAACAGAATTCTAGTTTGCCATCCCACCTAAGGGACAAGTTCATGGCAAATTGGTTAGGTCCATATGTCATTGATAGCAAAATAGGACCCGAGACATACCGGCTAGCTTCTCTTGATGGAATCAAGGAAATAGAACCCTTGAACATCAGTCATCTGCGCCCATTTCATATCTAAGAGAGCCAAATCCCAAAAATGCTCCAAGGATCCCTAAAATCGCTTGGTCAATCCCAAAAATGCTCCAAGGATCCCTAAAATCGCTTGGTCAATCCCAAAAATGCTCCAAGGATCCTTAAAATCGCTTGGTCAATCCCAAAATGCTCCAAGGATCCCTAAAATCGCTTGGTCAATCCCAAAAATGCTCCAAGGATCCCTAAAATCGCTTGGTCAATCCCAAAATGCTCCAAGGATTCTTGCAATCGCTTGGTCAACCCCAAAATGCTCCAAGGATTTCCACAATCGCTTGGTCAAAAATCAAGAAAATTCAAAAAAAAAAAAAAAAAAATCATCAAAAACAACAAAAATTTGCATCTCATTTCTAGGCATGCTCAAATTCATCAATAGAGAGCTTTTCTCGCATCTCATCTTCATATTCACAAAAATCAATCCATCAAAAATACAAAAATATGTAGCTACATTAAGCATCGCATCCATACATTGCATATTTGTGGTCGTAAAGGTCAAAGGCACCATAAACTGTAATTATTCTGCTAAGTCCATCTTGTTCCACACTTTTCCATTTTACAAAACAACAACCAAATGCCATTCACTGTTGTTTACCACAATCGAGTCAGTGGTCTTATAATGTATCAAGAGTTTTCGTAATTCAGTCATCATTTTGCTCTTTAGCCATGTAATGTACCGAGTCAGACAGACTTTACAAAGGTAGAGTCACACTTGAAATACACCTTGTTACGTAACATCCCATCACAAGCTAAAACACATAAAACAATTCCCAAGTTGTGTGAACGAAAGATGAAACCTGCACAGTAATCCAGGTCACCATAAGCGAAATGGTTATCTTGCTCATCCCCCTGTGCGAATGACCCCAAGAATGCTGAGAGTTGGCAAAAGGACAAGCATCCTCCCTACCCAATTCCCTAAGAATCCCAAAGTTCTCAATAGTTGCAAAACATCAAAAATTTGCAAAAACGTCAAAACTCCAAAATTTGACATCCCACAGTGCACACATCAAAAAGCACAAACAATAGTGATTATCGTCACTCCATATCCCCAATCCCTTGCTCAAAAGAAAAACAAATAAAAATAAACAGTGATTTTATCACTACAAACGAGCAAGTATCCCAATACAATTGAAGAAAAGAAGGGAGTTGAACTTGAATCCCTGGAACCCTCAGCATTCTAACAGGTCATGAGGCAAGCCTCAGTACCGGTTTGGTTGATAGCCTATCGGTCACTGGTGGTAAACTTCTCGCATGACGATATATCTGTCACATTAACTTATGTATAGATCAATGTTTGCATGTGGATGAGCTAGCTTATGGTATCCTGGATAACACCGTAGATTAATCTAACTAAATACAACAAAGGAGTTAGTGGAGCTAATTAGGTGATCCTCAATACGAGTTCGGTTGAAAGCCCACCTGCACTGGCGGTATCCTGACAAATACCACATAAATGAACTCAATTGCACACACAGGGATGTGAAATAGCTTGGTCAAAAATGAGTTCGATTCATACCTTGGTCAAAAGTCTTGTAAGACAAAGTACAGTCATGGCTAGTGAGTTAAAACCGTCTGAGTCTCAGAAAACCTTAGCTACATTTCTAAACCAACTGCGCTACTTTCCATCTTTGCAATACCATCAAAAAATACAAAAAAAAGAGAGAAAAACCACATGTATACATACAAAGTCATTTACCACAGCAATCGCCTAAAAATGAAATAAACAGAGTCCTAAACAGTCTATGGTGCCATAACCAACCATCACAAATTCCATCCATCCATTTCATTTTGCATATCACATATAAATCAAAAACATTTGCATTCATCATAACATATGCATTCATCAAAATAAATAAACATGCATACATCCATAGTCATCAGCCATCATGCATAAAGATCAAATCATCACATGTGCATAACCAAAATAAAACCGGTATATGTATATATATCATCAAAAAATGCCCGCAGGCTACAAAACTGGTCCTCAGACCCCGCAATCATATAACAAAATCACCCACCCTAAGGCGTCGACCACCATGATCACGCAGGATCGGTGCGACGGGAACTACCCCCCGTGGTGTGGGTCCTATGGGACCCTGTAGGGCGGCTACTACTAGCCCCCGCATCACGCCTGCTACCGCCTCCCTCATCCAATCGCCTACGATGAGATGATGCTGACTGCTCAGTAGCACTATCCCTCGTCCGATGCAAAGATCCACTTCTCGATGGCTCAGGTAGCCACCCACCGAGGCGGATGACCTCCCTCTCCAAATCTAGCCGATGCCGGAACCACTCTGCCTCCCATCGATGGTAGTAAGCTACTGCATCATCATGCTATGCCAAAACCCTATCCCGCTCTGCTAGCTGAGCCCGCAGGAGATCCCTCTCCCGCAGCGCGTCCCCCAGCTCCTGATCTCGTATCCACAGTAGCTCTACCAACCGTGCAATCTCAGTGCATACCCCAGACTCCATCTCCTCCATATCCTCCTGAAGCACAGGACTCTCTGGAATAGCAGCCTGCTCTGGCTCCCACTGCTCCTCCATGTCCTGCATGTCCGGCTGATCCGGAGCTCCCAAATCTACATCCTCATCCCCCACCTCAACCATGTCCGCATCCTCCAACGGAGCTCCCCAGTCATCCCCTGGTGCCTCAGCACCCTCCGTTGCCGCCTCCGTGCCTCCCAGTGGCCCCTCTCCTCTCCATCACCGTAGTACCCACCACGAGTCATACTCAGTGGTAGTCCCGACGTCATCCACGTCCGGGACATCGATCACCGCATCTGAATCCTCGCCTAGTGGCATGATGACCGATCGATCTAGAGTCCTCTCATCTCCCCGGCATCGATAGACCACGGGCTCACCAGGAAACCCCTGGCGCACCCCAAACTATCGTGTCACTTGGCTATATGAGAAGAACTCATGCTCGGTCCCGTGTCGCCCAATCAACCATCGCTCCCTACGTACCCATCGGAGCCACTCTCCAGCCTTCGGATAGGCTGGACAATCTCAATAAGGGCACCAAACCACCTCCCCTAGAGTGAGCCAAGAGAAGGCATCAGTATAGTGCCCTACGACACCTACCCACCGTCGACTCTGCCCTTGCTCTGCAGACCGCCACCACAAAACTGCATAACCTATCTCCTTATCCTCCATCGCCGCCCGAGTCATCCATGGTAACCCGGTTGGCCTCTCAACTGCTATGTGCTACCAACCCCAACACTGTAGTAGATAACTGTAGCTGACCCCCTTTCGCTGCCGACAGTGGACCCCATACAGACTCCCCGTAGAGCTATGCCAGCAGTGTCTGTCCCCATCTCAGGATCAGCGGTGCCTCTATCGGGCACTCTACCAACTGCCACACCAAATCCAGCAGGTTCCATGGGAACCTCGTGCCTGACGAGTCAGGTAATAACATGTTAGAAATGAGGCCCATCAGGAATGCGTGCCTCACTCCTAACACCCCCCTCTCCTGCCACCATCCAACCAAAATCCCGCCAACCTGGCAGTCCACCTCGACCGTCTCCACTGGGTTCTCTACGCCCAACCGCCCCCATGCCCGAAGCATCTCGTCAGTACAACAGTCGCTGATCACGCGGCGATGTCCGGATGGGCAGTCCATCTATCAAAATCTGAAGAAGCCGATAGACATCCTCTAGAGTCACAGTCATCTCCCCTGTCGGGAGATGGAAGGTGTTGGTCCGCGGATCCCAAAGTTTGATCAGGGCCATCAGATAGGCCTGATCCGGGACCACAGGCTCCAGTCGAGCCACCTGCTTGAGCCCAAGGGCATCAAGCCACTTCCAGTCAACATCATTCAGTGCCCCCCATGCCTCAGTGAAAGCAGTGGGTACACGGTACCGGCTCCTAACAACCTGCAAAAGAAAACAATTCAACAAAAAAAAATTAATTAAAATCATGGAAAAGAACTGTATAGAAAAACAACACACTTACAGTTTTAAAAACAAAAATAAACTCTAGGGAGCACTTACGGGTCTCGCTTCGGCTCCGTCGCTCGAACCAGTTTGTGTACTCATGATGGCAGGGAAAATCTCGACAGCGCTTCGCTTCGCAGAATTTACCTCCTCCTCCCAGAGCTCCAAATCGCAAGAAAAATTTGACACAAATGAGCCCAAACTCAAGTTTTGGCCCTTAAATAGGCCTTTGAGCTGGAATTCATCCTTTACTGGGATGAGCACTCTGGTTAGCACTCGTCCCACCTAGGGATGAATTCTATAGCTGGAATTCGTCCCACCCAGGGACGAATTCAGGCCAGAAACTTCAAAAACATCAAAAAATGAACAAAAATGCACTAAAAACAGACAATAAATTTGCCCGATGTGAGTGTCTGTTGCACTTGACATCCCGGGCATACAAAATAGACGTTGGGGTCACAAATTGTCATTATCCTACTCCCTAAGAAGGCTATCTTAGCCGGACCGCTCCATGGGAAGACAGATTTTCGCCAATTTCAGCTCCAAACAACGTCGCAAAAAGGGTTAACACCCACCAAAAATAGGTCCAAATGTTGGAAAAATTGCACATGCTTAACGATAAACCATCTAAAGGCACCCTTGCACAAGTCATCTTGGGTCAAGCGACTCGTCGCTTTTCTCACGAAGGTCATTCCCTCATCGATTCGTCGCTTGAGGGGGTAGTCACACTTAGTCACCAATCAACAAGCACACACCCAATCAAGGAAAATGACATGCATTCAAAGAATCATTGACAAAGACAATTACGCTCCTGCTTGGGGCAGTAAACAAGCAACAATCAAATTGATCAAACACTTGGCATTCGTGAATCATGAACACAAGGTTCCCCCATGGACAAAAGGTTGCGCCCTTTGCCTAATCATGACTGATCAATGTCCAAGCTCAAGTCACACCTCACCAAAATAGGTTAATACTTGAAATCAAATTCCTTAGCTCGTCAGAAGCAAGGATTCAAGAATGCATGCCCTTTCCATGCTTGGGGCATCAAAAGTTGGTTAGGTTACCAAGAAACCCTAATCATTAGTGCTTTGGTTATCTATTTTTGCTCGGCGCTGCGCCATGCACAACGCATCCCAAAAAGGGGCATCTATAGACACCAAAACAGCACCAATCCGATTATGTGACTGCAAACACTGATCGCTTTGACACACACAGCCCCTAGGGCAGCCCTCAGAGGTTAAAAAATGGTCCTAACCACTTTCATAGCAATTTTGTAAGGTCAAGAAGCAATTTGGCACATTTAGGCACTTTGCCCAATATTCGTCTCACCCAGGGACGAATACTAACTGGGATTCGTCTCACCCAGGGACGAATTCTGAAATCGTCTCTGGTCAGGATGAATTCTAGGTTTAACGGGCAAAAAGAAAAATGCCGCCAAGTGGCAGCCAAGGACAGTCAATTATTGCCTCCTGCCATGCATGCGCGTGTAGGTGGGTAGGTTGGCGGTTAGTGGACTGTCACAAGGGCAGTCATGGAAGCCCAAGTCAGGGAGGAGTCTCCTCCCTCTTGGGAAGGCATGGCCGCCACATGGCATCCCTGCATGCCCCTCCAAAGAGACCCCATGGGTCTATAAAATGGTGGACTTTCCCACCCAAATGAGGACAGATTGGAGGCATTTTCAAGCAACGAAGTGCTGCCCAATTGAACACCCATTTGCATCCTTTTTGATTCACCTTCTCACATCCATTAATCTCTTTCACAAGAGAGGTTATTGGGTGGCTTTTGGAAGCATGGATCCGAACCCAAACCCAACATTTGACCACCTTAAACCACCAATTTGCCGACAACACAATCCTAAGAGGTTTTGGGCCCATCCCTAGTGGATTGGCACCGAAATCAAGTGCCAACGGTGGGAGGCCCACTCGGGCACCCCGCATTTTCTAAGTTTCATTCTAAAGTATTCTAGATCATTTGTTCATTTTGCATTTTATGTTATGTTGTCTAGTTAACTCATAGCTTCAATTCTATAACGTTTTGATCAGATTTTATCATGCTTTTTGTCGCTTTGTTGTCCCACTAACTTGCAGGTAGCGACATCGAATTCCCGAGGATAGAGGCCAAATTGGGAGAATCCGACCATCTGGGTCATCCCAAAATGGCCCCAATTACTTAACCCCTTTGTCTGTAGGTGTTTTGGAGACCTCGAGGTGTGACATTGGAGCGGCATCAACTCGGCTTTCCTAACACAGTAGAATTCGTCCCACCCGGGGACGAATAACAGTCAAATTCGTCCTGCCCAGGGACGAATTCCAGTTGAAAGTAGATTGGCCAACTGTTTCAATGGCAGTGGCCCTCTGGTAATGTCTTCTGACCTCTGTCAAATTTGCAGGTGACTTAGATTCATTTTATTCACTGTATTTGACAATCTTTTGCATGCATCTTTTGCTAATTTCAAAGAACAAACTTTCCCTATTCATAGCAGGTGCTACTAACGCCTTGGTTGTTTCTTTGCATGCAGGAGGAGTAGCAAGAAGCGAGGATTCATCAACACCAGCGGTGGCAACACTTCGGCCCGCCCATTTTGCATGTGGGCATGCGGAAAGGAGATCACTATTCACGATTGTAATGAAAACATGCTAACACTCCTAGCCCTTAAGAAGGGAGGAGATGGATTGTAACAGAGTTTAGAATTAATATAAAAGGGCTGTGCTCCTGCTTTCTCTTTATGTTTTGTCTTATATTTGATTACGTCTACTCCTATTTCATGCATCGAGTTAGTTTTTGTTTATATTGCATCTCAATACTGTTTTTCTTCCGAAATCTCATGCTTTCAAATTGGAAACACTTGAGTTAGGTTTTTTGTGAATAAATTGTGTATTCTTCTTGAAAGAATTTGTGAAGCATTTGTGCATTGGTGTAAGGGGAATTGAATGTGAATGGGAAAGTATTAGAGATTAGATTTGTGAAGCAAGATGTGCACTATTGTGTTTGATCATTGAGAGTAAATTTTGCAAGGAATATAAACTCACTTTGTGAAGTAAAGTTATACACTAGATTGATTTTATTTGAAAGATATTTACAAGAGGTAGAGAGTGGATTGGATGCATGCAATATTTGGAATACATGAGGCCGATTTGAGCAAGTATTGTGAGAAGACTTGAAGCAAAATTGAGGAAGATTTTAGAAAGTCTTGTGAGAAGACTTGGGATAGAGTTGAACATATTTGGAAGAAGACTTGAAGTAGAATTGGGCAGTAATGGAGAAAATGTTTGAGATAAATTTGTGCTAACCTTGTAATGAGGTTTGGTGAAAATTAGGGTAGAGATAGAGAGTACGTTTGAGGCAGATTTATGCATGTAATGTGTGTAGATTTGGACATATTTTTGGGTAAATTTGGAGCAAATTTGTGTAGCCTTGTAATGAGGTTTTGTATAGATTTGGACAAATTTATGAGCAAATTTGGAGTTTGTGCTAGCCTTGTAAAAGGTTTGGTGTCGATTTGAGGTAGATTTATGAGTAAAGCTGGAAAAAATTTATGCTAGCCTTGTAACAATATTTTGTGTAGATTTGAATATATTTGTGAGCATAATTGGAGTAGATTTGTGCTAGCCTTGTAATGACATCTCATGCATATTTGAGGTAGACATTGTGAGCAGAGTTGGAGAAGATTTATGCTAGTATTGTGATGAGGTTTAGTGTATATTTGAGATAAAGTTAAAAGCAATATTTGGTGCAGGCCATATCAAAGGGGATAGATTTATCAGGTGGAGAGAAATCCACAAACTAAAGTAAAAGGGATAGAGTTATCCTATGGAGATAGATCCACAAACCAGAGCAAAGGGGATAGATTTCTTTTGTGGAGAGATATCCATAAACCAGAGCAAAAGGGATAGAGTTATCCTGTAGAGAGATATCCATAAACTACAACAAAGTGGATAGAGTTCTCCAATGGAGAGATATCCATAAACCAAATCAAAGGAGATAGAGTTCTCCTGTGGAGAGAGATCCACAAAATAAAGTATTGGGGATTGAGATCTCCTTTGGATAGAGGTCCACAAATATTGTAATATGGAATTGATTCCCAAGATATTTGTTGAGAATATTTAGAAGTAAGAGTTTATCCATTGATGTAACCCACATTGGGTGAACCACGTTAAATTTGTGTCTCTCATGTGTGTGATAATTTATGCATTGTTTTGTTACTGCTATTTATATTACTATTGATAGCATTGTATAATATTGTCTGAGAAATAAATGTAGAAGTTGATCTTATACTGTTTAGCCCCCATCTATTTATAATCTTCTGTTATTTAGATATAAGAAGATAAAACTCAAATTTTAAGATTAAAGGAATTATTGAATATGAAAGTAAATGAACGAATGATTGATTGATTTAATTTTTGAAGGAAGGATTGTGAGCTAAAATTTGGGAGATATAAGTGAAGGTTGAATTTGGAATATAAAAGGAGTAAATTTTAAATTGAACTAAATTTGAGAAATTTGATGAATGAAGGAGATTATTGAATGAGTTCCATTATGAAAAATAGTGAACTTTTCCTTTCTAAATTATGACTTTAAAAGGACCAAATTTTGTATCATGAAAAATAAAATGAAATCTATTTTCATTGTTAGGAAACTTTTTTATATAGTGAATGGAACAAAGAACATGCCAAAATGTGAAACGGAAAAAAATTGAGAGTGATGATGAAAAATCCTGTTTGCTAATCACATTTAGTATAACAAATGAAATTTATCTAGATATAAGTGAAGTAGATATTTCAATAATTGCTTGGGAAAAATTATGTAAAATATTTGAAGGAAAAATTAAGGCAACTTGAAGAACACAAGTTTATACTGACAAGGGGGGTGAATTGTATAAGATCACTTTTTACTTTTCTTTCCCAATAAATATTATGCAATATATCAATGGCAATATCAATAGCTATAATCAAAGTAATGCACAAATAAACACACAATAGATACACCAATTTAATGTGGTTCACCTAATGTGGGCTACTCAGCAAAGAAAACCTTTCACTAAATTTTTTTCAAAAAATCTCTTAGGAAACCTTTCCCTATTACAATGTTTATGGACCTCTACCAAAAGGAGACACCAATAACCTAATCAATTTTATGGATCTCTATCCATAGGAGAAATTCGTCTCCTTTGATCTAGCTAGTGATCTTCTAGAAGAATTGTTGCCTCCACTACACTGGCTTATGGATCTCTATCCACTAAAGACCATTGCCCTCACTCAAAAGACCTGTATTAACAACCTTGGCTAATGGACCTCTATCCACTGATGACTAAAGTACTCTATACTCTATCACATCTAAAGCTTGCTCTTAGATCTATCTCAAAAATGTATAAACACAATCCTTCAGTCTGGCACAAATATGCTCAATATATGTTGTTAAATCTAAACTAAACACAATCCTTTGGTCTAGCACAAATATGCTTAATCTCTATACTCAAATATATACTAAACACAATCTTTCAGTCTATCACATATCTGATCAATCTCTATCTTCAATCCTTAACACAAATATTGAATCAATCACAAATAAAATATACTAGATCTGCCCCAAAGCTTAACTCAATGTTTTAATAAATGAATCAATCAACTCTGCTCTCAAGGATTTTAAAATACTTGTCTCAAATATGCATTGTAAGCTTCCACAAAATATTACACTTATCTGTCTACAAGTTCTTTTTAGAAATTATCCAATCTACTCAAAAAGTCTTCACCAAGACTTATCTCAAATCTACTTAAAAATTCCTCACTAGGTCTTACTCAAATCTGCTCAACAAGTCCTTACTAGGACTTGCTCAAATCTGCTGAACAAGATTTCAAAAAATCTCTATACAACTCAACTCAATATACCATAGAAAACCTATTCAATCACATAAAATATTGTTTTAATCTCATAGAAACATATATAGAATGGTTATAGACTCAATATGTTTCTTACTCACAAACACTCAATCACTTTCAGTCTCTGTCTTAAATCAATTCAAAATATAGAACAATTTGTTTCACATAACTTGAACTATCATTTCACCACTTCCACTTGACT
Organism: Wollemia nobilis; assembly: GCA_028583015.1. Classification (NCBI taxonomy): domain Eukaryota; kingdom Viridiplantae; phylum Streptophyta; class Pinopsida; order Araucariales; family Araucariaceae; genus Wollemia; species Wollemia nobilis. The sequence continues at coordinate 59,948 of JAQPPZ010003263.1, read as the reverse complement.
AGGCTCAATCAAATCCACTCAATAAGTCACTCAATGAAACACTCCTTGCTTACAAACCCTAGTCTAAGCATATGAACACTCACTCAATTATTTCCGACAATGCTTATAAAACAATATCACGTAACAATGATACTCATGATTTTGCACAAACCCTAGTTTCAAGATAGTTCTCAAATTCACATAATAATGATACTCATGATATTGCACAAACCCTAATCATGCATATGAAGGTTCATTCAATATTTTCAATAATGCTTATCAAACAAGGTTTTTATCATCAACTTTCACTCAGAAAAACCTTTAACAGTAAAACTTAACAATGCTTATAAAAACAACCATTTTTACTCCAACTTAGCATTCACAACATCCAAAAATCACTCACAAGGAAGATGTGCCCATACCTTTAGTTTGATGAATAATTGACTTTAAAACCCTATCTCAATCACAATTACTCTTTTCACCAATATCAAGGGTTAGGTAGAAAAAACCTTAAATTTTCATTCAATCATTCCCTCACAAATTATTCTCACAATACAAAACATTATATCTCAATTGCACCTTATTACTCCTTTAAAATATTAAACACAATAAGATTTTATTTTAAAATAACATTTAAACTCCTCTAAAGCCTTATTAGTCCATTCAACACTTAATCACCAAAATCATAATATAAAATTTAATTTTCATAAAGCTCATATCTCCCTAAAAGCTCATGCCAAACAAACCTTAGGATAAAAATTAAATACCTTTTGCCCTTGGTGGGAATCGAACCCACACTACACTGCCACTAGTGACCTAGTGATGAATTCAAATACCGCATGATCTAGGTGCTCACCTTGGAAGCAAGAAGTACCTCGTGCACTTTGGTTCTTCACTTTGGCACATAAACCAAAAAAGTTTCTTCCCTTTGGTGTCTAAACCCAAAAATTGTTCACCAAAACTACTACTGAGATTCGATCGCAAGTCCTCCTACCTTGCCAAAACCCTAAGTCATAGCCGCTTGCCATTAGACAAACCAACTGGTTGGTTATGAGGCTTATAGCCTCTCTTATCTTATCCCTTCATTGGCGCAAATTAAACAACAAATCTTTGTCTTCTTCCTTGCACGAAAATCATAGAAATTGTAGGCTTAATATTATTTGAAGGTATATCCTTTCCAACCAAGGTAGATGATATTTATACCATTGTACCATCACCATTTTAGATGTCTACAGAGGAAATAATGTACAACATTGGCACATTATTTTTGCCCTTATAACCCTAAAATTAGGGTTAATTAAATTAGATAATAATTAAATTAATAATAAAATTATTATAATTAGTTTATTAGCTATAAAGTCTCATCAAATTAAATTATAAATTAATTTATAATGAAATTATTATAATTAATTTAATTACTTTAGGTTTTACCATTAGATGTTTAATATTATAATAAAATATTATAATATTATTTTTCTTGGGCCTTCCTATTTCTACTATAGACCTTATCTTACCACCTTGAATATTATAATGTGAGATATTATAATATTATTTCACTTAGGTCTAGAAGCAATCTTTCACTAGTACAAATGAATGAAACTAAATCTTGACATCCTTCCTCTTACACTGCTCACTGAAAATTATTCTTAACATCAATGGCAACAAATCTTGCTCATATTTCCAAAAATATCCCCCTTTTTCATTGATGGAAACCCATTTACCTTTTACCATTTATTTTACCTTTTCCTAGTCTTCTCCCCCTGAGAAAATACTCCCCCTGACTAAATGCTCTACCCCTAACTCAAATCTCTCCCCTTTTGTCATCAATGGCAAAAGGTCACCTTTGGGGCTCGAGGCTAAGAATAAGACTCTTAGCTTAGCCCCTCTCCCATATCCTCTTAAGGTGGTTAATTATGGGGTGGGAGTATTTCTACCAGGGTTATGCATAGGGGCGAATATTTGCCAATTGGACAAATATTATGATTTTTAAAATTGGAAATTGATGAATATGAGGACCATCGATGTCGGCCCATTCGCATAAAATTTTCAAGATCAATGTTTTCTTAGGGTCAATTCACCACAATATATATACAAACATAGGCATATTTGTATTCATTGGAAAGCTCTTTTCAATCCTGATCTAATGGTGGTATTTGTATGAAGTTATAAGATGATTTATTAGGTCAAAGGTGGATCCAAATATGATATGACATTTTACGGCTTCAAATACCCCAAATTTTGGTATGAAGATGCTTGATTTGATTTGTTTAGGATTCTCCATGATTCACCTTGATTTTTATTAAGATTCACCATTTTTTTACAAGTAGATTTTGAGTCAAACCCCTTATGCATAACCCTGATTTCTACTCCCAACATGCATTGATATTTACCTTTGTCTAATTTCCTCCTTATTTGATCCTTCTGATTCCTATGACTATTCTTGTTCTTGCTTTTTTCTAGAATTTCTGGTCCACACCACTTTGTTGTATGTTCATCATTATTCTACTTATAACACTTAGTTTTATTATTCCTTGGAGGTGCAAACTTCGTTATTCCTATTTTCTATGTATCCTAGACTGTTTAGTTTTGTGCCCAAACCTATGACATGAGAATCATCGTCCATTGAAACTACCTTGCCTTGACCTCATTGGTCTTTTAGTTTCTTTTACCCTATGCTAGTTCCTGTTCCATCTACTCATCATTTGTGCATTGTTCCTTTCCTTATTGAAATTTCTATTGTTCAACTCATCCTCAGAAGTCTCACTTTCTCTTACACTCTTCTTCTAAAATTTTTCTTCTTCAAAACTTGAGATTGACTCTTCTCCTTGTTTTTTTTGTACCTGTTCAAAACCAAGACCTTTATTTTTTGATGAAGATCTTTGTACCTTGATAATCTTATCCATAATTTTTTAGCTTCTTCCAAACTTGTGTAACTTGTCCTTAGAATATTTTACTTCCTTCCTTAGTGAAGCTACCTCATGCTCTAAGTTTTCACATTCTAAAACCTTTGCTTCTAACTTCTCTTTGAACCTCCTTGTATTAGCTATTGATTTAGTTAGATCCTCTATTAGCTTTACTTTATCTTCATCACATATTTAGAATTTAAGCTTGAGTTTTATTTTTTTCTTTCTTACCTCCCTTAATGCATCAAGGGAATGAATAATATCACTCTCCAGATCAAATTCTCCTTTCTTTGTTTCTTCCTCTATTTGTTTGCATTTAAAAATATATTCATTATTTTTTGACTATTTTCTAATATAAATACTTCTTTCTTCTATTGTCATAAGAATATTATCTTTTGGTCCTTCAAGTTTATATTCATATTCGTCATCACTGAAACTAAATCTATTCCTTGTACAACTATATTCAATATGACCAGATTTACCACATCTAAAACACTTGAGGATTATTGGTAACCTTTTTCTAACCACTTCTATTTCTTTTACCAAAAATAGAACTTCATATTTATCATTATCTGAGGAACTATAATCACTATCACTTGAGCTCTTACCTACCATGTTTGCATAGAAACTCTTATTATACCTTTAGAAAAACTTCTCTCCTTGTGTACCTTGTCCATCCTTATTTTTATTTTGGTAAATGTGCTTTCTTGCAACCCTATTCTTATGATCTTGTTTCTCATCACCACTATTATTTCTAGATTTTGAACAATCAGATGCATAGTGACCATATTTTCCACATTTAAAAAAATTAACTAATTTCATACCTTTATACTTTCTTGAGTCCTTGTTCCTTCTACCATAATTTGCTTGTTTATCATTGGATAATGCATTGCTTGAATCTAAATTCTTACCCTTAGCCTTCTTAGTGGCTTTAAATGTTGCTTCTTTCTGGGTAATAGGTTCCTCTTTTGTTATTATATCAAATGTTGTGATAATGTCATGTCATTCATCCCTTGTAAAAGATCAATATCTTTTGACTCTTCTATTGCTGAAATATTTTCACTAAACCTTTTTGGAAGCGATCTTAGAATCTTATCACATACATCAGGTTCTTGAAATTCAAGACCAATTACTTGCATGGAGTTAACAACCTCATCTAAATTAAGTAGATATTCCATAATTTTTTCTTCATCCTTCATTTTTAGGTCCTCAAATGCTCTCTTTAAATTTTGTAACTTTACCCTTTTGACCTTTTTATCTTCTTTATATATACCTTGCAACTTATCCCAAATTTCCTTTGTTGATTTGCAATGCATAATTTTTATAAACTCTATTCACGTAAGCCCTTTTGAATTGTATTTATTCCTTTTGAATTTTTATTATGTAGAATCTTACCATGTTTATTTGTAGGTGAAGTTGTTGGTGGTGTGTATCCATTTTCAACTACTTCCCATATTTCATTTCCAAGTGCCATTAGATGAAACTTTATCCTTGTGCTCCATAGTGTATAATTTTTCCCATTCAACAATGGTGTTGAATTTTCTAAAGATCCATTTTTAGAATCCATCTATGTTCTTGTAATATTTTTCTTTAAGCTATTAAACTCTTCTGAAATAACCCACTCTAATACCAATTGAATAACACAATATTATACTGAGATGGGGGTGAATAGTATAAGACCACTTTTACTTTTATTTCCTAATAAATATTATGCAATATATCGATGTAAATATCAATAATAGTAATCAAAGAAATTCACAAATCACCACACACAATAGAGACACCAATTTAACATCGTTCACCCAATGTGGGCTACTCCACGGAGAAAATATTTCACTAAAATTTTCTCAACAAATCTCTTGGAAAACCTTTCCCTATTATAATGTTTATGGACATATATCCAAAGGAGAAACCAATCCCCTAATCAATTTTGTGGATATCTATCCACATGAGAACTCCTTCTCCTCTACTCTAGCTAGTGATTTTCTAGAAGAACTGCTACCTCCACTGCATTGGCTTATGGATATTTATCCACTAAAGAATCATGCCCTCACTCAGAAGATCTATCTTCACTACCCTAGATAATGGATCTCTATCCATTGGATACTTATGTCCTCTATACTATGTCACCTCCAAATCTTGTTCTCAACACTATCTCAAATTTTTACTAAACATAGTCCTTCAGTCTAGCAAAAATACGCTCAATATATATTTTTAAATCTGCACTAAATATAGTCATTTCATCTAGCATAAATTTTATCAATATTTGTCCTCAAATATGCACTAAACACAGTCCTTCGGTCTAGCACAAATTTGCTCAATCTTTATCCTCAAGACTTAACACAAATTTTGAATCAATCACAAATCAACTCTGCTATATCTGCCCCAAACCTTAGTCCAAGGTTTGAACAAACCAATCAATCAACTCTACTCTCAAGTCTTCTCAAAGACTTGTCTTAAATATACATTGTAATATTCCATAAAATCTCACACTAATCCATCCACAAGTCCTTTCTAGAACTTATCCAATCTGCTCAACAAGTCTTGACCAAGACTTTTCACAAATCTACTCAACAAGTCCCCACTAGGACTTACTCAAAATTTCTCAACAAGTCCTTATTAGGACATGCTAAAATCTACTCAACAAGTTTTGACAAAGGCTCTATACAAATCAAATCAATCTATCACAAAAACCTATTTAATCACACAAACAAGTTTCACATAGAATATTGTTTTAATTTTATAGAAAAATATAGATAATGTTTAGAGACTCAATATGTTTCTCACTCACAAACACTCAATCACTTTCAATATATTTCTTAAATCAATTCAGAATATAGAACAATTTGTTTCACAGAACTTGAACTATCATTTCAAAAATTCCACTTAACTAGGCTTAATCAGCTCCACTCAATCAATCACTCAATGAAACACTCCTTTCTTACAAACTCTAGTCCAATCATATGAACACTCACTCAATTATTTCCAACAATGCTTATCAAACAATCTCACATAACAATGATACTCATGATCTTACGCAAACCCTAGTTTCAAGATAGTTCTCAACTTCATATAATAATGATACTCATGGTATTGCACAAAACCTAATCATGCATATGAAGTTTCATTCAATGTTGCCAATAATGCTTATCAAACAAGGTTTTTATCATCAAATTTCACTCAAAAAACCTTTAACAATCAAAATTAGCAATGCTTATCAAACAACCCTTTTCACTCCACCTTAGCATTCACAACATCCAACAATCACTCATAATAAAGATATTTCCATACCTTTTATTTGATGAAGGATTGACTTTAAAAACCTGTCTCAATCACAATTACTCCTTTTGCCAATCTCAAGGTTTAGGTAGCAAAAACCTTCTCAAAATTTCATTCAATCATTCCCTCACAAATTATTATCACAATATAAAATATTAGATATCCTTTCAAATATGAAACACAATAAGACTTTATTTTAATATAACATTTAGAATGCTTTAAATTCTTATTACTCCATTCAACACTTAATCACCAAAATCACAATATAAAATTTAATTTTCATAAACCTTATATCTCCCTAAAATATCATGCCAAAACAAACTTAGGATAAAAATTAAATACCTTTTGCCCTTGGTGGGAATCAAACCCATGCTGCACTACCACTAGAACCCTACCTGCGACTTCAACTGTCATGTGAGCTAGGAACTCATATTGGACTAAAGAAGCACCTCGTGTGCTTTATTTCTTTTCTTTGGTGCATAAACAAAAAACATTACTTCCCTTTGGTGCCTAAACCAAAATTTTATTCACCAAAACTATCATCGAGATTCGATTGCGGGTCCTACCTCCTTGCGAAAGCCCTAAGTCACAACCGCTTGCCACTAGACCAACCAACCAGCTGGTTATGAGGCTTAGAGCCTCTGTTATCTTATCGCTTCATTGGCGTAAATAAAACAACAAATTTTTGTCTTCTTCCTTGCACAAAAATCATGGAAATCATAGGCTTCATGTTATTCGAAGATATATCCTTTGCAACCAAGGCACATGGTATTTTTATTATTGTACCATTACCATTTTAGACGTCAGTAGAGGGGCATTATTTCTTATAACCCTAACCATATAGTTAATTAAATTAGATTATAATTTAATTAATAATAAAATTATTATAATTAATTTAATTACTTTAGGTCTTACCATTAGATATTTAATATTATAATAAAATATTATAACATTATTTTTATTGGGCCTTCTTATTTCTCTTGTAGACCTTATCTGACCACCTTGAATATTATAATGGGAGATATTATAATATTATTTCACTTAGGTCTAGAAGCAAATCTTTCACTGGTACAAATACTGAAATTGACTCTTGATATCCTTCCTCTTGCACTACTCACAAAAGATTATTCTTGACATCAATGACAATAAATCTTGCTCATATTTCCAACATAACTATCTTGCATTTGTAGTCACAATTATATTCATTAAATTTTAATAGCAAAGTATAGAACTCTTTTATATAATGATAGTGTAAATAGAAGCCAAGTTACTAAATTTGGGAGAGAAAGTAGAATATAAGGTAGTTGTCCAAGTTACATTAAGAACACTCCTAGAAAATTTTAAAAATTTAGTCACATCACTTAAAGTGCTAAATAAAACTATAACCTTTTATGAGTTAGTCAATGTTCCTCATGAGTATGAAGTGGAGAGTACAGTCAAATATGAGATGACTAATAATGATTTGATATGAAATAAAAATACATCAAATAACATGGTAGTGTTATCACAATCACAACCTAAATGGACACAAATATATTATCACATATGCAATAAAAACAATCATACTGCAGATATTTGTAGATATAATTAGTTGAATCAAACAAACCAAATGAATGTACCTTTTCAAATATTTCATCCAAGGCAATACGAGCCATAAAATCACCATGTGCAACAAGAAAAAAAAGAAGACTATGAAAAGAAAAAATAGTTCAAGAAATTCAAGAGATAGAAGTTGAAGAAGAAAATGAAATAAGAACTCTTATATAAAAGATTTTAGACACTAAATATGAAGACCAAATTGAAGATTATTATAAAATAATGAAAATGAAAATAATTTAGAAAATATTGAAGGTACGAATGTTTTGGATGATGAGATAAAAAGAGCTAAAAATAAGATGATACAAATAGATTAAAAGTGCAAATTGAAATCAAAATCATTCCAAAATAGTAAAATTTAAGATAGAGCCAAACTAAATATAGATTACAAGAAGAAAATTAAATTAAACTATGGATGGATCAATAAATTAGGATGGAATAGGATTATGGAGATGTTACAATATTTTTATGGATATAAAGAAAGCCTAACAAATATTTTAGGAAATAAGCTAATAGGTCAATTCCAAAACTTCCACTAGTATAAGAGTCAAATTCAAAGGACAAAGACTAGAATTAGAGATTGAAGATTAAAAGTCTTCATACCAAATAATGTAATACAAGGGGTGTTAGAGTATTATATTATTTGATAGCATGTCATACATTTATAACTATTAGTTTAGGAGTGTGAATTATATTTTGTCTAATGTATGTGTCAATGTTATACAAGTGTAAAACTTTTAATTTAATAAAATGTGCAAGGTGTGAGGTGTGAGTTGTGAGTGCAAAGTGGCATGTAAGTAAGTCAATATTTTTAGGATCTAGGTGTTACATATGGAAGTGAAGAGTCACATGAGATATGGAAAGATGTAAATTGAAGAGTCATTAGAGTTTTTTCATATGTGAGGAATATGAGAGTTTAATATGTTTTTGACAAAGAGCTTGGAGGACTAGATTTAGGTAGTCCAATATTATATCTACATAGTATTTGAGTGATACAAATAATAAGTTTATTTCCTTGTAAAAATCTGGCATGGAATCAATTTAGATGATCAAATAGAGAATAATCCTAAGAGAAGAAGGATAAAAGAAAGGGTTTCTCCCTCAATAGAGGAAAGTAAGAAGATAATGGAGGATAAACAAGGAGAGGGATGAAATAAAGATTTAGTTTAGGATGGAATAAGAAAAAATATCTCTAATAAAATAAATAGAGGAAAATGAAGTAAACTAAGGAAATCCCCCATTAGTAGGATTTTCTCTCCCTCTAGTCCCTCATATCAATGTAAAATTTTACCTCTTGTGGGAAGATATATTTTAAGATATTATAAAAAATAATAGTATATGACATATTATGGAAAATTCAAAGGGGACTAAGCTTTGAAGCTAGTCAAACTTAGGATTCCTCAATAGGTAGGATTTCTTATCTAAAAATAGCCCAAAAAAGAGTTGAGAAAGAAATTATTCTGGTAAACAAAGATATATTTATGGGGTACTTAGAGAAGAATAATGCCTTAAGTTAGGTAATCTATGATAATAATCTCTCTAAAAAATAAGGGATTGTGGGATCCTCACAAAAATATATCCCTAAAAATACTTATTAAACTATAGAAGACTAATATTAGCTTAATTCAATAAATCATGTTAAAGGTAGTGTTGTGGTTATTTTTTGCATCCTTTGATATAGGGGTTGTCATGCCATAGAAAATCACTGATTTATAAGTAAAATTATAGGCTTTGATAGACCTACCTCTTTAACCTAGAATAGAGTATTATGCAACTCTAGACAGACCAGGTACAGTAAGGATACCCCTGAGGTAAACTTAAATATTTAATGATATAAGTTCATGCTCTACCAAATTTATAAAAGAAAGTAAAAGTTTTATTATTTTGACCAAGCGTTAAACAACTCCCAGCCTAAGCTTTTATAAAGTGGACCGATGCCTTATCTATTGGGTAATTATAGTAAGAATTAAAATTATTTATGAGATAGAGTGAAAAAGAAATACAAAACTAGTTTATTTATGTTCATTCAAATTATGCAATAATCACAAGTGATTATACCAATGAAAAAATATGCAGTTCATACATTCAAATGATTTAATATATAAATGGGTAACATACACACATAAGACACAAAGAATTTCAATAAGGAAGAAATTGGATATTTTATATTAAATTTTGTATGAATATTATAATATTGAACCTGGGAGCATGCCAAGATCTCTATAAAATTCAATACAATAATTCACTCTATTCAAATGATGTAACAGAGGAATTCTAACTCTTCATCCTAATGTAGTGATAAAGAGCCTCCAATATTTGAATCAATTGCTGAAAATGATCTCAGTTGACTAAATGCACCCTCTGTAATTCCTACACAAATGGAGGGGAAGAATATGTTAGAGTTACTATTCTATAGTAACTATGATTATTACCTAATTTGGTTATATGTATATTAACCTAGGTAGATTATTAGGGTAAATTCATTTTTACCTTAGTAAGTTAGCTTATTACCTTATTTTATTATCCTTGAAGATATTTGTTGTTACAAATATCTTATGGTTAGTAGGTTAGCATGATTTACTATGTTATTAGTTTTTTGTCTATGAACTGGCGATATTATTCACCCGTTTCATTAGGATATATTTAGTCTAAGGCTTTGTATTTAAGCATCTTGATTATTAATATATTTTCTAATGTTCATTTATAATTTTATATGGTATCAGAGCATCTTACTTGAACCTGTGAGGATACACATTTCAAGGTAGCATTATTGGTAGGCCTAATGGGGTACAATACCCTATATGATACCCCCTCCTGATGCAGCTACCTTTATCACATCCCAAGGTGCAAGCATTATCCTCGGACTCTGCTAGAAGTTACACAAAATTTTCTATCCAATACAACTCGCAATAATCCATAATTTGATGCTCTTGTTATCACAGAACTATTGATGGTGTGGCATAGAATTCGAGGTATGTTAGGTTAGTTTTTCAAATGATATTTTGTTTTTCATATTTTTAATAGACTGCATACACCTATGGGCTACACGAAAACTCATAGCCAGATCGATAGGCATTTTACAGCCTTACAGATGCTGACCACTTGGTAGGGTACTAACCACCTGACAAGATGCTAAAATTAGGGCACACCAGATCCAAGGCAATCCCTTAAGAAAGGGGTTTGATTTATGTGAGGTAGGAAATCTCAACCAACCTCCACCTAGCATGTCCTCGAATCATGAGCTAACCTCCATCTAGCATGTGGGAAGACCTCCACTTGACACACTATCTAATGACCACCTTTGCATGCTATTGAGATATGTGGTGACCTGATCTATGACTGGTATAAAATTTGAGGCAATTTGAGATGGTGATCCATAGATCTGTGATTGGTCCAGGTGGTAAGCTATCATTGGTCCACATGGTGAGCTGCAAGTCATCCATCCATGGATGTGTGGTAGTCTGTGATTTGTCATTCTGAGCTGAAAAAAGGTTATCTTCAGATCATCAATTTCCCTAAAGCAATCAGAGTAAAAGGTGGGCATTGTGTTTCTTAAAGCTAGAAAAAACCTCCTCGTGCCATCGATGTGGGATAAAAGTCTTGAATTTTTTTTCCACATTCATGGTGGACAAAGGAAGAAAAAACACGTGATATGCTTTGGATCTCAAGGGTGTGCCTATCCTGCATGGTATCCTGAGCCAGGATAAGATGTATAGTGGGAGGTAATCGGTTCGATCTTCGACTGCGCAATCCAAACAATATTTAGGATTTTTTATTTATTTTGTATTTTTTAATTATTTTTTAGCATTTTTTTAATAATTTAATATTTTTTGTTTAAAATATTTTTTTTGAAACATTAAAATGATTTTTGCAAAAATTGTTTTATAATTGATTAAATAATGCTCAAATTAATTAGAATTTTGCAATAAAATTAAAAAACAAAGGCCCTATTTTTTTGCAAAATTCAAATACTTCAGACTGCTTTTGTTTTCTCCAAAAATGGAATGGACGAAAAAGAAGAGCACCATTTATTTTACAAAACTAGGGAGACCTAAAATCTTCTCAAAAACTTGTTAATTTTACAAAATCAAATGGGGACAAAATCAAGAAAATTGATTCTTTCTTGTAAAATTGTAACACAAGGAGACACCAAATATGCAAAATCCAAAGTTAAAATTTGTGCATTTGTTTTCTCCAAGGAGGGATATAACACAAGGAGAAGATATTGAAGACCTTAGATCCACTAAAACTAAGTCATGTGTCGATTGGTTATGGATTGCCTTTCAAAAGCTTATCATGTGTCGACATGGCTTGAAAGGTGTGCTACCTTGTTAATTTTGCAAAGCAAATGGGGGACAAGAAATTGTATTTCTTTACAAAATTCTAAAACAAAAGGGAGGGGTCACTTGAATAAAAAAACTTGATTATTTTGCAACTCAAAAAGAAGGGCAATTATTTTTGTCCAATTCTTTGCAAAATTGTAAAACAAGAGGAGAAATTGAATATCAAATTTTTGTACAACATAAATCAAATTTTGTTGCAAGAATTAGTAATAAGGTGCATTTTAGATATTACTCGATACATTTATTTCAAATTGGCATTTGATAAATTAGGTGCATTTTCGGTTATATCTGACACCTAAGTGGTAAAAAATTGTGGGCACTCTTTGATTGATTATTGCATTTAATTTCTTGTTTTCTACAATTATAAGTCATCAAAATCAAGAGCACTCAAAACCCCAAATTTCACACTCATTTTTATTATTCATTGCACAAGTATAATCCATTTTCAATATTGATATTCTCTCCATACAAACCCAAAATTCACTCTTCTTTTTTGTCTTAAACTCTTCAAACTAATCACACTTTTTCAAAAGGGTTTTTAGACAGGCACCATTAAATATCTTTTTGAGTGAATTATCTTTTGGTACTATTTTAGGGTATATCGAAAGAAAGAACATGTTTTTTGTGAAATAATGAACCTTCAAAGTAGCAATTGTTTGCACTAAGGGGGGATAATTCCTTTCTTCCTTCAAAATAGATTTTGACAAGAGGGAGATAAAACTTGTAAAGGTAATCAGAAAAGCAGAAGTCATCAATTTTAGACCTCTTTTTAGGCTTCATAAATAGCAATTTTTTGTTTGAAGTACTTGCAATAAAGGGGTATTGTACCAATTTTTAGGCTTCATAAAAACTTTATGTTTGAAGTACTTATAATAAAGGGGGGGTTTTTTTTGGTGAAATTTTTTATATTTTGCCAAGGAGGCAATTTTTTGTAAAAGCCTTAAAAGGCTTCATAAGTTGCAAATATTTTGCACTTAGGGGGAATAGAAATTTCTTTCCTACCTCACAAAATATTTTTCTAAAAAGGGAGGAAGACTTAAAAAGGGTGCACTTTCGGTAGAGATCGACACCTTAGTAAAAAATTCTTTCAAAATTCCATCAAAGAATATTTTACAAAAAGGGGGGAAGATATGTAAGAGATAATTCTCGGCAGCGACCAACACCTTAGTCAAAATTCCAATAAAATATCTTTGTAAAATGTGCACTTTCGATAGCGACTAACACCTTAATAAGATGGGTAGGTCAAAGAAAAAAAATGTCCCAAAACCAACTGATGTTGTTGGAAAATCAGTTAAAGATCCTTACTTTCCACCAGAGATGGAAGGGATGAATTTTTATGAGGATGGAAAATTTCTCACACTATGCAGTGGTGTAAGTCCTATTCTTGAAGATTTTGAAGCATCTAGAGATCTTTAGATGAATTGTGCTCTAATCCATATTGAAGTTATAAGGGCAATAAACATGTCATTGGTTGCACTTGACATTGTTCAAAGTAAAATAAAAAGAAATATTTATGAGGAACCAATGGTCAAGCTTATAAGGGTCGATGCTTATTGTGACACAAGTGACCTAAAGTGCACTATGGCAAATGCTTGTTGTGATACAAGTGGCCTCTTACCTTTAAAGGTAGATATCAATTATAGCATAGGTGATCTCATTACAAAAGTAGATTTTTCTTGTGACACTAGTGACTTAAAAGCTAAAAATCCTCAAACAAAGCTCCATAATCTCATCAATAGTAAAAAGTACCATATTGTTAAAAGAATTGATGAAGATAAAGAACTTGGGTGTTTTAAAAAACACACCAAAGGTATTGGATCTAAACTCATAAACAAAATAGGATTCAATGGTGGAATATTAGGTGAACATGAAAAAGGTATTAAAAATCCTATAATGCTAAATGTTAGGCCAAAGAAAGAAGGCCTTAGCTATTCTAGACAAGCAAGTACCAGTAAAACCATGTTTGAAAAATCTAAATCTCCTTCAACTCCTACAAAGCATTTTTGTAGTCTTTGTGAAAGAATAGGACATGTAGCAGCTAGGTGTTGGAAAATACATCCTTGTAACTCATGTGGATGTACAAATCACTCCTTTTCAAATTGTTAGTACAAAGTGAAAATGACCAACAAGGTTCATATTGATTATGGATGGATAGATATCACACATTGGACCAAGATAAAAGAAATATTGTATGGCTTATACAAGAAAGGTAAAACCTATTGTAGAATCTATGGAAAATATAGTGACATATCGAGTGACAAACCTAGAGGTGATGACCCAGAGACAGACCTAAAGATATACCCAGAGATAAAGTTCTAGAGGCAGATCTAGAGACAATGACACAGAGGTAGATTCACAAGTAGATCTAGAGATAGATCCAAAAGTACACTTAGATCCATGAGGTAGAGCTCTGTAGGTTCTACTATAGGTGGATAAGACCCACGATACAGGTTCCACCATTCAATGGACAAGACATGGATTGGGTTCCATCATTTGGTAGACAAGACCTAGAGCTAGTAGATCGACATCTTTCATTTCTCTTCTTCATTTTATTGGGATAGTTATATACATTACCCAAATAATGTAATAAAGGGGGATGTTAGAGTTACTATGCTATAGTAACTATGATTATTACCTCATTTGGTTATATGTAAATTAACCTAGGTAGATTATTAGGGTAAATTTATTTTTACCTTAGTAAGTTAGGTTATTACCTTATTTTATTCACCTTAAAGATATTCACTATTACAAACATCTTATGGTTAGTAGATTTGTGTGATTTACTAGGTTGTTAATTGTTAGTGCCATATTACATTTTTGTTGGCTATGAACTAGCAATATTATACACGTGTTTCATTAGGATATCTTTAGCCTAAGGCTTTGTATTTAAACATCTTGATTATTAATGTATTTTCTAATATTTGTTTATAATATTATAGAATAATAATGGGATAGATATTAGATACAGTAAAGGAATACAACTAACCAAAAGACCAGGGCACTCAAGTATACCTCTTGAAGAATTTTTCTATGCAATACTTGATCTAGATTTTGGTTGTGGTAGCTCCTTATGTAGCCCTAAATCCTATAAATCTATTATAATTGTCATAATCTAGGTCCTCCACTTGGCATCATCCTCTACCTCTAATCAACTAAATGCACAAAAACTTGTGCTAGGCTACTTCTACCTACAAAATCTATCTTTCTCTCTTTGCTGAGTTTAGATTTTGCAAAAAAATAGCTTACAATTGTTTGACACTTTATTATGGACTCATCTCTTGGACAGTAGTTTTAACCTCCTTGGTATTAACTCCCTTAATTCAAAAATAAGTTCATTGTTACCCTTACCTTGTGATTGGCTTGCCATTTTTATCGTTTCTATGGTGGGTCCACTATGAAGCCTACTTTTATCTTCTTCTAGTAGTTTCATTCAAATTTTCAATATTTTGCTTGGAAAGATATGAAACTCAGTTGGCTTGTTCGGATGCAAGCACTTTCTAAAGTGAAATTGAGGCCTATCCAATGCACTAGAGGAGGAGCAAATATTCATACAAAAATGGTCTAATGGGTATTAAATGAGGGGGATGAAACAAGACCAACCTCATATAGCACATGAAATAGTGGTGAGGGGACACACATTATGTGAAAATCCACAAAAAACAAAGAGGGATACTCAAAAAGGAAGGATATGTGGTATATTTATAGGCAGGTGAAAAGAAGCAGCACTAGGGTTTTGGGGATAAGCAGAAGAAGAAAAACAAAAATGAGTATTGGAGGTATACAAATCAAGGAAATTTTTAACAACAAAATACCTCCATAACTATATTCCATCGAGGTGATATACCCATAACTATGTTCCATTAGGGTACAAAGCTAGTTCCAAGGTGGATGAATTGCCAACTTAGGTGATCATCTATTTGGTCTACATATCTATCATTTCCTAGTGCTAGAAAATAAGAACTTCTTGAGTAGCTCATATTCTCTTCTACAACTTCCTACTTGTGCATTCCGATCCATATTAAATATTGAAACTTTCATCTTCATCTTGAATGGATGTCTCTCTTTATATAGGACTAAACTGAGGGGAAGCATTCCATCTACTAATAACTATAGAATCATGCCCCTTTGACTTAATAATATTTGGTTTTCTCAAACAAGCATTCACACATCAGTTTAGTCTTTTACTCATGGTAATTGACTTATGAGCTGACCTGATTTTGTATAACTCATAATGTTTCTTATTGCTTCATCAATCTCACGGTTCACCCATGTCATTCAAAATTTTTCTCCTACTACTTTTGAACTTTGTAAAATATTTTATTCCTTTTGTTGCATGTGCTCATTGAGGTGTTTAGCCCACTTGCTTTTGGTTCTTATTTACCACCTTCATCTGGATCCCAACTACTGGATTTTGAGAATGTATCAAAAAAATGATATATTTTAAATTTTGCTTGATTTGGAGGCTTCCCTCAACTCTCTCACTAGCTATCATTGTTAGGTTCAGAATTTGATGAATATTATCCCTAAATACGAATATGATATAATAATGTAACTTGTTAATTTGTTTCTCGAGCTAAATCCAACTTTTTGTAAGTCAAAATAAATTCAAAAGACAATTTGAACTTAGGATACTCATCCATGGTAAAATTCCTTTGTATTTTCTATGATCTAGTCCTATCTTGGCACCATTCTTTGATAAGAAAATCTAGAACATCCACTAGCATCTAGATAGATCATGGCAAACCGACCATTTTGGGCCATTCACCATCGAGCATCAAGGTCTAGACACTTAAATATGAGTTATCCATATTCTTCCTAAGCCAATATGAGCTAATAATATTTAGCCAATCATCATAAGGCATCATAGTCTTGGTGCTCAAATCTAGTGTTGCCATGTAACCAACATCCTTCTTGAACTTTAGAATCTTGACTTTAGAATTCATGATAGAAAGCGGGCTGATTATTGACATTAGAGAGTGAAAGAATAGAAAGGGTTATGGACCTTAGTATAATTAAATCCTTTTTATGATATGAAATCTTAGGAAATGTTTCCTAAGGTAAGGATGTGGACCATGGAAGGGGTAATGTGCAAATAAAAGGTATTTATAATGATAGAGTTACGATAAGAAGGGGTATTACTACAAATTAAACTATTAAACTAGATGAATATAAATTGAGATTCGATAAATTCATAGTCCCTTGCATCTAGAATTAAATAGCTTTAAAAATATGTACTACAACAATTATCTTGCAGTCCCTTGCATTAGGAATTCATTAGCTTTAATAAAATGTACAACAACAATTTGCTTGCATTGGAAGCACTCACCCCAATTCTATTCCAACACTCATATGCATAAATAAGATAAAATCACAACTAGTGTCTCATTATTAGAGGTGTATGTTTTGTTTTCCCGTTGTAGGGATGACGATACTGCTTCACACACCCCAAGGTCTCTGAAATGGTCTTTGTTGTGCAGGGCACATTGAATACCAACTTCATGGACACAAATAACAACTTGTTCTCTGCAGAGATAAAAGTGGATAATGTGTTTGTGTTCCCAAGGAATTGTGGATCAAATTTACCAACAACTAGGGATACCTTTATTTGAGGGGAGAATTAGATTTGAATTATGGAATCCAGTTATTAGTAAAGTTTAGAATAAACTTTCAACTTGGAAAGGTGGAGAGTTATCATTAGTAGAAAGAGTGCAGTTTATTAAGTTAGTCTTATAGGCCATTCCAATATATTATATTTCATTGTATTCTATGCCAAAATCAGTTGAAAAAAGTTTAATCTATATTATGCAATATTTTTTATGGTTAGGTTTACATGATAAAAGGAAATTTCCTTTGGTCAAATGAAGCAAGGTGTGTGATGATAAAACTAGGGGAGTTCTTGGTTTAAGAGTTCTAATAGATGCAAACTTAACTCTTAGGGAAAAAGTAATATGAAGTTTTTACAAAGAGAGTCAAAGATAATGGACCAAATTTCTTCTAAGTAAGTATGTTGATCCTAATGACACAAGTTTAATTTTTATTGTATTCTCTCTACCAAATGGTTATGCTCTTTAGAATGGTTTAAAAAAATATATTGATCTTATGATTAAAGGTTTAATATGGGTGGTGGAAACTAGAGAAAAAAATTCTATTTGGATGGATACTTGGTGTGATAAAAGACCACTCAATTTAGATTCAATTCTAAAACCTTGGATGAGATTGCTTCAAGATAAATATGGTGATAGAGTTTCAAACATTTTGTACAAGGATTAGGAAGGAAGATACAAACGAAAATAAGATATTTTTACAAGTATACAAGACGTTGATGCTAGGAGGCAATTGAGTAGAAATATAACAATTGTGGTTATTCCAATGGGAGCCAAGAAGAAATTGATTTGGTAGTTGAATAGTTGAGGAGATTACACAATAAGAAGTAGATATAATTTACAACACCAACAAAATAATAATATCACTAGAATATGGAGAGATATTTGGGATAGCCCAAGTATTCCTAAAGTCAAAATGTTTGATTGGCTAGTAGGTCATAGAAGAATTTTATCCTGGGATAACCTTATGAAAAGGGGTTTTCATGGCCTTTCTCAATGTGTTCATTATAAAAAGGAGGAAGAAAGTGTATGCCATATCTTGGGACATTGCTCAATACTCTAGAATCTATGACAATAGATTCTTAATATATTTGGTACATGCATGGTGATGAATAGAAGAATTTAAGATTTTAAAGCAATGGCAGAGCATTTATAAAATTGAGTCTTTACAGATAATATGGGGTATATCAAAGGATATAATACTTTGGATTGTATGGTTATAAAGGAATTGAATAATACATAAATGAAATAAAAGCAATTTAGAGGTAATGAAAAGGAAGATATGCTTAGCCATAGAGGAGTCTTGGAAGCAGAGAGACTTGATAGATGGCATCAAGTCATTAAATGGAATTATGATGTTGGATAAAAGAGAAGAAAAAAGAAGGCAAATAACATAAAGTAGAAACCACCAGATGTGGAGTGGTTTAAATTGAATTTTTATGGAGCATCTAAAAGAAATCCAGGACCAGGAGGAGGAATAATTAAAAATAATAGAGGAGAGATTTTGTCTCATTACACTTTCAATAGTGGATTTAAGATAAATAATGAAGTTGAAGCTTTGGCAGCTTTAGAAAGGTTAAATGTATGCAAATAAATGAAATGGAATAGAGTATGGATGGAAGGTGATTCTCTTATAGTAATAAATGGAATTTTAAGGAAAGGAAAGGCTCTATGAAACATAAAAGAGATAATTGTGGAGATTAAAGATCTTGGTAAATAGTTTGAAGAAATTATTTTTACACATACATTAAGGGAAGAAAACAAATGTGTAGATAGGCTAACCAATAGAGGGATTTTGATTAAGGATCATGAAGTTAAATTCTCCTTTCCATGGTTAGAGGAAATAGTAAGTTTAGTTAAAGCTGACATAAAAATGTTGATTGCCTAAATTATTTAATGATTAAGATTTATTATAATATCTACTTTATTTTGTAACAATAATGTATCTTCATATAGACTATTTATTATAATATTTGTGGTTGCACTTGTGTTTCATAAGGAAACTAGCAATCCAGGTAAAGTAGATTATGATAGTGTGATGTTTTTTGAAATATTACTCTACTAATATACAAGGCATAGATAGTAGAGGTGAAGTTTTGGTATTGTGAGGGCTGCTATAGGAAAATATCAATAAGGATGTTGAATTCTTAAATATTTTTATTTTGGACTCTAGAGCATACTTTAGAGTATCTTCCCTAAATTATATAGGTTCTAAATATTTAGCATTCATTTAAATATAGTTGCACCAACTTTAATATTTGAGAGGAAATCAGTTTTGTTGTGAGAGCATATAGGGAATTGTTTAGAGTGTTTCTAAACATAGTAGGAGCAAGTAAGAT
The DNA here is from genome assembly GCA_028583015.1 of Wollemia nobilis. Lineage (NCBI taxonomy): Eukaryota > Viridiplantae > Streptophyta > Pinopsida > Araucariales > Araucariaceae > Wollemia > Wollemia nobilis. Next base: position 39,906 of record JAQPPZ010003263.1, on the reverse strand, counting down.
ATCCATAATAGTAGAGATTTCAAACTGATTGGAGTGCTATAAAAGCATTGTAATTTATTATGATTATTAATCTAATGAGTCTATTTTATCATTTTGGTATCAGAGCAGGTTTGCTCATATGGATCAAAACCTGTGGAGAGTGGCATGAAGAGATCTGAAGCATTCACTTTGTTAGAGAAACTCAAGTGGCCAGTACTTAGTAGAGTTGCAAGAAATAGCTCACGTAAATTATTCATATCTCACACATCATGAGGTATTTTATGATGCAATTTTGATGGTTGTTAGATAATTGTATCAAGAGGACTCAGTCAAAATTTTAGGTAATTTGGAGCTCATTTGCTGATTTTATTGGCATTGATAGTTTTTCAATAAAATAGTTGTATAAGGTGGAAGACAGGGTATTTGCTTCTCAAATTTTGGGAGAAATATTATTTAGATAAAATCATCATTCAAAAAAAAATTAGGTCATTTGGATCTGTATTGATCTATTTGTGTGAATATTGATTTGTTTCTTCAAAAATCCTAGATCCGAAATTATGATAGAAAGGGAAAAACTAAATGATCACATATTTTTCACCTTTGTGAATTTTCTCCTAAAATTTAGAGGGTTTTCATATTATTATCTCAAGAATACAGATTTTAATTTTCAAAAAAATTGGAGCTGTATGGATTTATTTATGTGAAAAACATTGAGGTTGTCTCAAAAAATACTCTAAGATCTAGAAAGGGCAAAAGTAAATTGATCACGTATTTCTCATTTGTGTGATTTTGCTTCTGAAATTTAGTGAATTTTCAGATACATATATGAGAAGTATACAGGAAATTTTTCAATTTGTTTCAATCAATATTGGCCGATTTATGATAAATTTGGTGCTTGAGACTTTGGTAAATAAAAATATATATATTTTTACAATCAGAGGTTAATTCTGGGAGATTAACTTAACAAATTGAGTCAATTGAGTAAAAGAAGATTTGTTGCTATCCTTTACTACAAGAAAATTTTATTAGAAGCTATCTACATTATTCCAAAGTTTTTTTTATTAGCATCAATGGTTGCCAATAACAATCTTCCCATTCCTGAATTTAATGGGTTAGATTACGAGTATTGGTCCATCAAGATGAGGACCTTAATTATTGGAAAATAAATATGGAATATAGTTTAATATGGTTATGCAGAAACTGAATATTGGACAACCTTGAGTGCAATAGATAAAACTAGCAAAAATGATGTTAGAATAAGAGAATATTCTCAAAAGTTCCACTAGGATAGACACTTGAGTTTCCACTCCTCCATGTGTCAGGAGAACTCTCAGTGGTGTCTTCATCAGGTATGATGAGTTGTTGTAATCCAACAACTCTCAATGATCAAATCTGCTATTTATACAGAGTTGTACCTTGGAATAAATCAATCAGTTCTTCTCTTCTCTTCATCTCTTGTAATTCTTTGCATATTTATTGTGAAATTCTAACATGGTACCAGAGCAGGATAGATTTTGCTAGCATTCTCTCTTGAAGGTTCTAGGATCTGGTTCATTTACTTTGGATAATTTTTTGGCTATATTCTTGAAATTATTTCAGTAGTCATTTCTCTTTTATCCATAATTTTTTTTTCAGCAAAATCTTTATTGTTGAATATATTTTATGCAAATTTTTAATATATTTGTTCTAATTCATCTTTGAGGGATTTCAAAATATTAAAAATCTCTTCCTTTGCTTCAAAATAGGTTTACCCTATTCTATGGGCTATTTTAGCCCATTTTAAAAGGAGGGTTCTTATTATTTTATTTTTCTCCCTCTCTTAGAATTATTCTTTCAACACCTTTTTTTTTAAATATTGGAAATCATTTTACTTATCATAAAAGTAATAGTTCTTTTATTATGTAAAAGTTCCTTTTAAAATATTTGGGTTGCGTAATAAGAAACACTTGTTTCATCTTAAAACGTGGTGTCTTTTCTCTATTATCATGGGATATTTTGATCTTCAAAGATTCGGGTAATCCTTGCTTGGCGCTCGTGGCTTAATTTCATGGATCATTTTATTCCCATTAACTCTCCTAGCACTTGCATTTTGTAGAGATCCTCTCTCCAGTTGTCCCTTGGCGCTCAACACTTCTAGCACCCATGACAACTTGGACAATTTCTTCTACCTGGCATGTTGGCGCTCGGACGATCCTAATCGAATCTCCAAATATTGATTTCTCTTCTCCGGTGCTCTTTCAACCCGGTGCTTATAAACAACTTTCCCTGTTTCTTTTTTCAAAGAAAAATCTACCTTTCAAGTTTACTTATTTTACAACTAGAACTATTATAGATTTTGTTTTAAATATATAACAAGTTTTTTGCAAAATCACCTTTCTCATAACGTGGTATTGCAGGAACGTTCTCTGGTTATTTTTTATAATGTAGTCTTGCAAGAGCATTCTCTGGTTATTTACCATGGTCTTGCAGGGGCGTTCACTATTTTTTTCTCATAACGTGGTATTGCAGGATACAATTTTGCAAATCTCTAGTTATTTTTCCTAACGTGGTCTTGCAGGAGCGTTCTCTGGTTATTTAACGTGGTCTTGCAGGAGCGTTCACTATTTTTTCTCATAACATGGTATTGCAGGAGCATTCACTAGTTTTTTCTTCATAACGTGGTCTTGTAGGAGCGTTCACTTGTTTTTCATAACGTGGTCTTGCAAAATCATCCCTTCCTTTTATGTATTTGTAGGATCAAGAAATGAAAGCTCAAGTTCACCTCCGCTCAGTGCCTGCATTTCATCTGCCCTCAAGGGTCTCTTCTCGGCACAGAGGGTCTCCGCACCTCCATCCGAACATCGAAGCTTCTCTCCTTCCGGTTGCAGATAGTCGAGTTATCGAAACCTCCATTTTGCATCCGATAGCTTCTCTCCTTCCGATCATTGAAAGGCGTTGCCCCTTCTTCCATTTTGAAATTATATTTTTTTTGCAAGCCTTCGAAAGGAACGTCTATGTAGTTTTTTTAAATTTGTTCTCTTCTCTCGCGGCTTGTGTATAATTTATTTATTTTCCCTATATTTTATTTTTAATTAGGTTATTTTGCTTTCCTTCATTTTGAAGGACATCATTTGTCTCCGAGCCTTTCGTGAGATAAAATTGTAACCTTTTTCTAATAATTTTTTTTTTTTTGGGGGGGGGTAAGTGCATATTTTTGCACTCTATTGGTCCATCACTTTAAATGGGGGTGTGCTATCTTTTGTCAATCTTCTTCTATGATTTTACTTTCTTTCAAGTAATTATAAGGTCAAAAAATTTATATTTCATAGTGAAGATCACAAAATTTCATTTGCTTTATTTAAGGGGGGCCTATCTTTAAAAGTTACTATCTTTTTTTGTCTATCTTAATCAATGCTTAAAGTTATTTTCTTTAAATATACTTTAATATTTCTTAGAGAATATATTCAAAAATTTAATATTAATCTCATTTTTTTCTAAGGCCCATCTTTAAAAAGAAAAAATAACATATATTTATCTATCTTCATCTTTGCTTTTTATAAACCTTTGTTATTTTCAAAGAAAGAGCATTTCATTAAAGATTTTTTTAGAAGAAGTATATTTTAAATCTAAACCTTTTAAATAAAAATTTTTGATAGTTAAATTTTGTTTACAAGTTTAAAAACAATCTTTTTTCTCAAAATATCTTTTGCCTACGTTCCATGTATCTACCTTAAAAACTTATAGTTTTCTCACGTAAGGGAGTTTTTGAGGCACTTGGTATAAGGTGGTAGATATTTTTCATCATCATTTCTTTGGATATCTCTCTAACTTATAGTTTCCCTCTGTAGGGGAGTATTGAGATACACCAATAAAAGATTGATTCCTGCATTCAAGCAAAACTCTTCCAATTATTCTCTCTACTTAGTTTCCCTCAAGTAAGGGGGTATAGTGAGGAATAAAAAGGATTTGGCAATCTCAAGCAAACAATATTAAAAAATCATTATACTTATAGTTTCCCTCTCGTTAGGGGGTATTTTGAGTCCTAAATATTGAAAAGCTTCATATCTTTCTTCCAATTGCATTAATCAATTAATTGAAGTTCTAAGGGGGGATATATTGGTAAAATATAACTTCAATATTTTTCCTGTGTTAAAATGATGAATTCAATTGAACCTCTCACCCCTCATAACTTTCACACTTGGAAACCTAAAATTTTAAATCTTATCTCTCAAAAAGGTCTTACTCATTTGCTAGAAGAAAACCAACTGGAATTTGATAAAGAATATGAAATCTTTGTTCATAAAGGAAAAATGCATGAAACTATGGGTATTATAAGCTCTAATGTTCATGAAAGTTTGTGGTTTCATATTACAGATTGCAAAACTCCTTATGAAATTTGGGAGAAACTGAAGACTCTATTTGGGAAAGTAGATCAGATGAGATCAATGCAATTAGAAGCCAAACTCACATCTCTATCTCCTAAATATTTTAGTAGTATTTTTGACTTCCTCACTAAGTTCAAATAAGTCCTCACTCAATACAAAGGCAGTGGGAAGACTAATACTGAAGAGGAATGCATTTATCTAATCCTTTCTAAGCTAAATGGTGTTTTTTAGATATTTTCTACCACCTTTATATCTACCAAAGATGCTCTGGGTGCAACCTTTAAAATGCCTTCTTTAGAATAATTTTGTGATAGATTAACTAGGGAAGAAACTAAGCTTGCTAGATATGAAATCTCTTCTTCTTCTTCTTCTAAAGCCTTAGTAGCCTCCACTTCTTCTAAAGAAAAATTTAGGAAAAAGGAAAAGACCCCCATAACCTGTACTCACTACAAAAAGAATGGTCACTCTGCTAACAAATGTTGGAAAATATTACAACAACTAGAGGCAGCTATAAAAGATCAAAATATAGAAAATAAAAATAAAATAGGAAAATCCCTTAATGTTCAAGGAAAAACCTCTAATTCTTCCTCTAATTTTTGGGTCCTAGATTCTAGAGCTACTCATCACATGACTGCTTTAGATAAGTCTTTTTCTTCTATCTCCTCTAGTTCTACTTGTAGTATAGAAGTAGGTGACTCTTCCTTTATCCCTGTCAAAGGAAAAGGGGATATAACCATTGATGGTGGCTCTATTAACAATGTTCTCTATGTTCCAAACATTGCCACTAATCTCCTCTCCCTCTACCAAATTTGTACTTCTGGAAAGGGGAAATTGTTCTCTTCTCCCCAACAAGGAGTTGAGATAAGAGATTTTCAAGATCCCAAATCTCTTATAGCCAAAGGGAATATTGATCACAACTCTCGTATTTTTCACTTCAAAGGTTTTCAAAATCCAGAATGAGCCTCCTATTTTGTGGCTCATAGTGATCTTGAAAGTAAAATATGGCATGAAAGGTTTGGTCATCTTAGTTACAACTACCTAAAGGATTTGAGCACCCATGATATGGTTATAGGATTACCCCAAGTCTCTTCTAGTGATGGAGTTTGTCTTGGATGTGCTCTTGGAAAGCAACATCAAGATCCTTTCCACCCAAGTAGTTCTCTAAAGGCCTCTTCCCCTCTAGATTTAATCCATAGTGACTTAATGACCTTTCCTGAACCATATTTCAAAGGAGCAAAGTATGCTCTAACCTTTATTGATGATTTCTCTAGAAGATCCTGGGTCTACTTCCTAAAATATAAGAGTGATGTTCTATCCCACTTTAAAGTTTTTAAAGCCTTAGTTGAAAATCAGGCATCTTGCAAAATCAAGAAGATTCGCACTGATAATGGGGGGAATACTACAGTAATGAGTTCTCCACTTTTTTATCCAATCATGGCATCATTCATCAGCATTTTGTCTCCCATAATCCTCAAAAAAATGGTATTGTAGAAAGGAAAAACCGGACATTAAAAGAGATGGCTAATTGTATGCTCCATTCAAGAGATCTTCCAAAAAAATTTTGGGCAGAAGCTATTAACTGTGCAAATTATATTCAAAATCGCACACCTCATAAAGCTCTTGACCATTTAACTCTTGAAGAAGCATGGACTGGTTGAAAACCATATGATTCCTACTTCAATATTTTTGGGTGTACTGCTTGGGCTCACATCCCATAGAAGAAAAGGAAGGCTCTTGATAAGAAAAATAGAAAACTCATCTTTGTCGGTTATTGTGAAGAATTGAAAGCATACAGGCTTCTTGATCCCTCAACTCATGAGGTCTTCTTTCATAGGAATGTCCAATTTGATGAAACATTCCCTCAAAAATATCTTCAAAATCCCTCTTCCTCCATTGAGCCTTCTCCTATAGTAGAACCTCAATATTATGAAGAGCCAACTCTTGAAGTTAACTTGGTTATTGATAATCAAGATGAGGAACCTGTAACTCCATCTCAATGTCTTTCAACTCCTTCAACTCCTTCCTCTATGCCAAAATGGGCCCGCACCATTGTTAAAGAAGCTACTCCTTACATCCAAAATCTCCCTTCAACAAGATCATCCAACCCCATAGGCACTGGCCTTGTATGTCAGTCTATTTCCTCTGATCCTCAATCCTTCAAAGAAGCCTCAGGTATTAAAGAATGGGATGATGCCATGGAAAATAAATTTTCTTCCTTGATCAAAAATGAGACTTGGGACTTAGTTCCCTTACCTAAAGGAAGGAAATTAGTTCATTGTAAATGGATCTTCAAAATAAAATATGGGCCTAATGGAGAAATAGACAAACACAAGGCTCATCTAGTTGCCAAAGGTTTTTCTCAAATTGAAGGCATAGATTATGCAAAAACCTTTGCTCATATTGCTAAAATGGATTCTGTAAGATTGGTTCTTGCTCTAGCTGCTTCCCAAAAGTGGCATGTCTATCAAATGGATGTCAAATGTGCTTTCTTACATGGATATTTAAAGGAAGAAATATTCATGGAACAACCTACTGGTTTTACTCAAGACTCCTCTCTGGTTTGTAGGCTTAAAAAGTCTCTCTATGGCCTCAAACAAGCCCCTAGAGCTTGGTATGAAAATATGGACTCCTTCCTTCTTTTAGCAGGTTTTTCTCATTGTGAGTCTGATAACATAGTTTACATTTGGAGAAATGAAGGAAACATCACCATTCTTGTTCTTTATGTTGATGATCTTCTTCTCACTGGTAGTAACCTGACTCACATTCAGACTATAAAAGACTCTCTCTAAAAAATTTGAAATGGCTGATCTAGGAAAAGCTCATTACTTCCTTGGGATCCAAATAAGTCAAATAGATGAAGGTATATCTTTGTGCCAATAAAAGTACACTCTAGATCTTCTACAAAGATTCAAAATGATAGATTGCAAACCTTCTCCTACCCCCTTTCAATCTGGCATTAATCTTAGTACTTCTTGCTCATCCCCTCTTTGTGATGCTACTCTATACCGTCAACTTGTAGGAAGTTTGCTATACCTTACTCATACTCACCCAGATATATCATATGTTGTTGGCCTCATATCCATATTCTCTCATCAGCCTCACTTCAGTCATTGGTAGGCAAAAAAATAATCCTCCATTACTTGCAGGGCACTACTCATTTTGGGCTCTTCTACAAGGGAAAATCCATGGATATCATTGGCTACATAGATTCAAATTGGGTAGGTTCAGTAGAAGATAGATGTTCCACATCAGGCTATGTATTTTTCCTTGGTTCCTCACCAATAGCTTGGTTATGCAAGAAATAACAAGCAGTAGCCCTATCTTCTACAGAGGTAGAATACAGGGCAACAATTTTGGCTAGTCAAGAAGCTCTTTGGCTTCGTCAAATTATGAGAGAATTTGGTTTCACACATGACCATCCTATAACTCTTTGGTGTGACAATCAGAGCACAATTCATATTACATGCAATCCAGTTGAACATCAGTGAACCAAGCACATTGAGATACACATGCACTTCATAAGAAAGCATATTCAGAATGGGGACATACACTTGGAATATATTCCAACTGAGGAGCAAATTGCAGATATCTTCACCAAGTCATTTCCTTCTCCACGTTACCTTCAGTTGAGAGATAAGCTTGGAGTTATTCAGCTACATTGAATGGATTTATGAGGACAATCTTCACCATACGAAGACAAGCCTCTCTTCTTCTAATAGTTGGTTTTTCCCACAAGGGTTTTTTCACCAACTATTTATTGTATATGAGTACCTAATCAGGCCAAAGTTATTGGGACTCATATTTCTTTCTTGTAATAAGAGGACAATATTCGCCATACGAAGACATGCCTCTAATTGTTGGTTTTTCCCCATAGGGTTTTTTTCACCAACAATATTATGTAAATGAGTACCTAATCAGGCCAAGTTGTCGGGACTCATCTTTCTTTCTTGTATTAAGAGGACAATCTTCGCCATACGAAGACATGCCTCTCATAGTTGGTTTTTTCCCACAGGGGTTTTTTCACCAACTATATTATGTAAATGAGTACCTAATCAGGCCAAGTTTTCGGGACTCATCTTTCTTTCTTGCATAAAGAGGACAATCTTCGCCATACGAAGACATGCCTCTCTTCTTCTCATAGTTGGTTTTTCTCCACAGGGTTTTTTTCACCAACTATCTATTGTATTAGGAGGACAATCTTTGCCATACGAAGACAAGCCTCTAACTTCCTTTTGATTGATGGTTTTTTCCCATTGGGTTTTACCATCTCTTCAAAAATAAGTCTTTGTACATGAGTACCTCAACAGGCCTTGTTGCCAGGACTCATTTGTATGATTCACCCCTAGTATCACTTAAGGGGGTGTTAGAATAAGAGAATATTCTCTTAAGTTCCACTAGGATAGACACTTGAGTTTCCACTCCTCCATGTGTCAGGAGAACTCTCAGTGGTGTCTTCATCAGGTATGATGAGTTGTTGTAATCCAACGGCTCTCAATGATCAACTCTGCTATTTATACAGAGTTGATCCTTGGAATAAATCAATCAGTTCTACTCTTCTCTTCATCTCTTGTAATGCTTTGCATATCTATTGTGAAATTCTAACAAAGGATGCCCAAAAGAAGAATTCATCTTCCCTCTATCATCTTCAAGCTACTTATGAGAAGATCATCTTTCCAAGAATTGCTTGTTGTTTATCAGCCCCATATGCATGGAAATCCTTGAAATATAGCTATCAAGGTAGTGATCAAGTGAAGAATTTAAGGCTTCAAACCTTGAAGAGGGATTTTGAAAATCTAAAAATACAAAATGATGAAAATGTAGGTGATTATTGTATTAGAGTGAAATCCATTGTAAACAAAATGCAAACCCTTGGATAAGACATCAAAACTGAATTAGTGGTGAAGAAAGTGTTGAGAACACTTCTTCATAAATGGAACCATATAGCTATTATTATTGAGGAGTCAAAAGATCTTTCTAAACTCTCTTTTGATACTCTAATTAGTTCTTTAATGTCTCATGAAGAGATATTACAGGGTTCTATATCAACAAGTTGTGGAGGTGATGACAAATATTTCTCATCAAAGGAGGGTGAAGGAAGAGGCCAAGGAAGATGACAATGGAGAGGCAAAGGAAGAGAATGAGGTAGCTCAAGAGGTGGCAACAAAGGAAGAGGAAGAGGAGGTGACAAATCAAATAAATATTGTTATAATTGTGGTAAGCTTGGTCACTTTGCTAAATATTGTTGGTCCAAGATTTCTCAAGAAGGGAGAGGTCAATATGGAAACTATGGAGAAGAGGAATGAACTTCAAATTTATTTGTTTCTTATGAAAAATTAGATTCTAATCTCAATGAAACTTGTATTTTGGATATTGGTTGTTCCAATCACATGAGTAGTAAAGAAGAGCTTTTTACTACAATGGATTCCTCCTACAAATCAAAGATCAAATTGGGAGATGATAAAACACTACAAGTTGAAGGCATGGGAGCCATGGAGGTTCCAACAAAATAGGGCACCAAGAAGGTAAATGACATATATTACACCCCTAAAATCCAACATAATTTGCATTGGAAAAATGATGGAGAAGAACTATAGACTTGTTTTTGATGAAGGAAAATGTGTAACTTTTGATAAAAACAATTGTAATAGAGTTGTTACACAAGTACCTATGGCAAATAATAGGTTGTTTCCTCTTAATTTTGGGGAAAAAAAAGGTGTTAAACTTTCTAGTGTAGCTATTGCTAATCCAAGTGTGCTTTGGCACTTTATATTTGGTCATCTTAATTTTGCAAGCTTGAAGTTGTTGACTTCTCAAGCTATGGTGAGTGGACTTCCAAGAGTTGACGAACACAAGGAGGTGTGTGAAGGATGTGCTTTGGGAAAGCACTCAAGATCAAAGTTTCCAAAGGGACAAGCATGGAGAGCAAGACATCCACTACAATTGGTGCATTTAGACATTTATGGTCCAATGCAAATGAAAAGCATTGGTAACAACTCTTACTTTCTCACTTTCATTTATGATTTCTCTAGAATGTGTTGGATTTTTTTTTTAAAACTAAAGATGAAGCTTTTGAATGTTTCAAGTATTTCAAAAATAATGTAGAGAATCAAAGTGAGTATGTTGTAAAGAGATTAATGACTGATAGAGGAGGAGAGTTTTGTTCAAATTCATTTCTCAAATTTTGTAAATATTGTGGGATAAAAAGGCAATTAAATACTGCCTACACCCCACAATAAAATGGTGTGGCTGAAAGAAAGAACTACACTATTGTAGAAATGGCAAGATCAATGTTTCAAACAAAGAAGCTCAGTAACATGTATTGGGATGATGTTGTTAGAACTAGTGTTTACATTTTGAATAGGAGTCCTACTTCTAGTTTAGATGGGATCACTCCTTATGAAGGATGGTATGGAAAAAATCCAAATGTAAAACACTTTAAGGTTTTTGGTTGTCTTGCATATGCCCACATTCCTGATGAGTAAATAAAGAAACTTGACCCCAAAAGTCAAGCATGTATTTTTGTTGGATATTGTGAGTCTTCCAAAGCATATAGGCTCTACAATCCCAAAACACATAAAATTGTACTCTCCAAGGATGTAATTTTTGATGAAGGGGGAGAATGGGGTCATCAAATTTTTTTTGTTGATGATGGATCTCATGATGCAAGTTCCTCTCAAGTGCAGCAAGTGCAGCCCAAAAATAGCAAAGGAAGTCCAAGCCCAAGCCCAAGTATGAGTACTAATTCAAGTACAACAGATGATACTCCAAGTACTTCTCCACAAATATTAGTAAGTTCTTCACCAATAGATATTGATTCTTCATCCAGAGGTAAAATAACACTTCAGCACCATCCATATTTTCAAATGTTGGATAAGAATTTCCAAAAAAGATACACTAGAATTCAAGCTAGTGAAATGGATGCAATTTTGAAAAGACTTGGAAATCTGCATATGTATAGTGATGATGACTCCCAAGAGCCTAAGGGAGATGTAGTCAATTATGCTTTAATGACTAGTGTAGAGCTAGATCCATCTAGCTATGAAAAAGCAAGTGCTCATGATGTATGGTAACAAGCCATGAAAGAGGAAATGACCTCTATAAAAAAGAATGATACTTGGGAGCTAGTGGAGCTTCCTAAAGGAAAAAAATGTGTTGGATGTAATGGGTCTACAAGACCAAATTTAATTTTGATGGAAGTATTGAAAGACACAAGGCAATACTAGTAGCAAAAGGATTTAATCAGAAGTATGAGATTGACTATGAGGATATCTTTGCTCCTATTGCTAGACATGAGACAATTAGATCAGTACTTTCTTTGGCTACCCACAAAGGGTGGAAAATTCAGCACATGGATGTTAAAATTGCCTTTCTTAATGGGTACTTTAATTAAGAGGTTTTTGTGCAACAACCTCAAGGATTTGAAGAACAATGTAAGGAGAACCTTGTCTACAAATTGAAGAAAGTATTGTATGGCCTCAAACAAGCACCAAGGGCATGGTACTCATGCATTGATGGCTACTTTTAGAAGTATGGATTCACTCGGAGCAAAAGTGAACCTACTTTCTACTACATGAAACAAGGTAAAGAAATTCTCATTGTATGTTTATATGTGGATGATCTAATATTCATAGGTAGTAGTGCTAAGATGAATAAGGAGTTCAAAAAATCCGTGATGAAAGAATTTGAAATGAAAGATCTAGGCTTGATGCATTACTTTTTAGGCATGGAAGTACATTAAATAGGTAAAGGGATCTTCATATTTCAACACAAATATACTCAATATATGATCAAGAAATTTTCTATGGAGCAATGCAAGTCTGTTGCAACTCCAATGAGTCATAGGATCCAATTGAGAAAAGATGATGGAGCACCAAAAGTTGACATGACCACTTACAGGAGCATGGTTGGGAGTCTAATGTTCCTCACCAACACAAGGTTGGATATTCAATATGTTTTTTCTCTAGTTTCAAGGTATATGGATGATCCATCTAAACTTCATATACAAGCAACTAAAAGGATTTTGAGATATGTAAAGGGTACATTGGATTTTGGGATCCATTACCACAAATTTAATTTTGTAAATTTAGTTGGCTTTAGTGATAGTGATTGGGGAAAAAATATAGATGATAGAAAATCTACTTCAGAGAGTTTTTTTAGTCTTGGGTCAGGACTAATTACATGAAGTTCCAAAAATCATACTATTGTAGCATTATCATCTATTGAATCTGAGTAAGCAATCACAAATGCTAGAACCGAAGCTTTATGGTTGAGAAAAGTTCTTGAAGAAATTAGAGAGCAACAAAGTGGTCTTACAATATTATACTATGATAATATGAGTGACATCCAATTGACACATAATCTTATCCACCATAGCAGGTCAAAGCACTTTGACATGAAGTATAACTTCATTCGAGACATGGTGGAGAAACAGGTGATTGAGCTACGATATTGCAGCACTTTGGAAAACATAGTGGACATATTTACCAAAGGAGTTGTGAAAGCTTAGTATATAAAGCTGAGAGACTGTCTAGTCAGTCCTCTCAACTTTAAGGAGGAGAATGTTGGACTCTAAAGCTTACTTTAGAGTATCTTACCTAAAGTATATAGGTTCTAAATATTTAGCACTCATTTAAATATATTTGCACCATTTTTTTTTTTAAATAAAGGGGTAACATAGTTGCACCAACTTTACTATTTGAGAGAAAATTAGTTTTGTTGTGAGAGCATATAGGGAATTTTTTAGAGTGTTTCTAAACATAGTAGGATCAAGTAAGATCTCCATAATAGTAGAGATTTCAAACTGATTAGAGTGCTATAAAAGCATTGTAAGTTCTTATGATTATTAATATAACGAGTCTATTTTCTCATTGTATTCATATAGAGAATTAAAAATATCCAAAAATAAAAATCACGAATTTAAACATTTTATGTAAAATGATGTAGGTTTCTAGCTATAGCATCTCAATTGAGATTCTTCCTCAATATATGGGAAAGTAAAATCATCTCTCAATGTGATGCTCATTCAATTGATATAGCTAAAGCTTTTCATGCTCCAAACATATTTACATTAACTCCATTCCTTTTTATGATAATATCTATATTAGCTAGGTTTCCCTCCTTTAGAATTTCGCTCACCCTTATTAGGGATAATCCCAATGTCACAATCATGCATCCTATTTTCTAAGGATTGAGAAGGATAATCCTAATGTTATAATTGCTCTAGAAGAATGAAGGTTGTAAAATTCATTTGTAGTTTTTTTTTTAAATTTATAAAAGGGTTTATTGTATTATATCAATGCATTATATTGGATTAATTGTTCTAAGTTTTTTTTTTTTTTTTTTTTTTTTTTTTTTTTTTTTTTTTCTTCTTCTTTTTTTTTGGGGGGGGGGTTTGGTGTTTTTTTTTTTTTTTCAAACATATTTTTAACTTTTTTTTCTTTTTTTTTTTTTTTTTTCTGGTCGGTTTTCATTGGTGGGTTGGGGGAACCTAAAATTCTAATGTAAAATAACATTTTAAGATGTTTAAATAAGATCTTACCTTCTACTTCGAATAAGACTCTTGAATGGTAAATGTAAAGCAACAACAGAAAGCTTTACCTAACCCAGCGAATCAACCTTTACTTCTTCATTTTTTTTTGGATTGCAAGATGCATTGAATAGATTTGTAGGAATAAACCTAATTCTGTATACAACATAAAATTTCAAGAACTCCAAATCAGATATTGCCCTCCAAAATGAATATAACTCTCAAATAGTAAATCTAAACTTAAAGCAACAATGGAAAACCTTTCCCTTAAATGGTTGAAGACACCTTTTTATTAGAAAGACACCACATTTCATGGTCATAAAACTTAAAACTCCATTATGTAGGTATGTTAGGGATTTCGAACGCACAAGGGATCACTTTACAAGGACCAATGACTTCCAAAATTTCTATCTCCCACTACGAATGCAGGCATCATGCTCCATGAGCATCTAAATCGAGTAGCGCTTGCTGTCAATGATGACGCCAAACATTGCTAGCCAAGGCAACGACGATAGGCATCATAATCCAACGACAGTGACCGTGGGCATCCCACGCTGAGTGCGGCAATGCCAGATGTCACACATCAAGGGCAATTAATTCTAAAGTCATGCACAATTTGCAATGATGTTGGGCATCACACACCAATTGCTACGTTAGTAGGAGTAGTGCCCTAAGTGTAGCGACATCGGGTGTCGCATGCTCACCAAGACATAGCCAAATTCTTGGCTAACTTACTTGCATTTGAAATTAATTCAAAATTATTTTAAGTGCCTCAAGTTACTCACTCCAAGAGTGATGATGGAAGTTGCACACTCACTTGTGCGACAATGGGATTCACCCACCAATATGATGATTGTTGTCTTTTGACACTTAGACAAAAAATTTGAACAAACTAAGTTTTAAAGACCTCCAAATCTGATATTGAATGTAGAATACAATTTCAAACATAAACTTGAATGCAAAATAATAAAATGACACCAAGATGTAGAGGAATTTAGACAAAAAAACTCAAACTATCTAAAAACACCAAAAGTTTATTTATCTAAGAAAAAAGGATTACAAATATCCTCAACAGAGGATTTACAAGGATCTACAACTACTATTGTAGTATAAACAACTGAAATCTATAACCACCGAGACTACTGCTTGGACTTGAAGTAGATGTGCTTCTTTACTCACTAAATTGGTCTTCTTCTGCTACTCTGTGTCTAACTGCATCTACCTAAAATTCCAGCTGAGGTAGAGTTTATATATCTGGACTTAGAGCACAAAAAATGAAGAAAACTTCAGCTACTCACATGCAGGAAAATAATTTTGGATGTGATAGAGAACACGTGCGGCGTGAAATTAGTCGTTTTGGTGGGAAGCTCATTGTCACTGCCTTAGGCGAGTGATTTTCAAAATCGCTCACCTTCGGAGTGATCTTCGGTTGAGGGTGCAAAGTAGGTTTAATATTTCTAACACCCTAATTTAAACCTGATTTCATGAGAACTTTTACTCCCAACTGCTCTTGCAATCTATGAAAGTCTTCCTCCTTCAAAGGCTTCATGAAAATATCAACCAACTGCTCCTTGTATCTGCAAAACTGTAGCTGAATTTCCTTGGACTTCACCAACTCTCTGATGAAGTGATACCAAATATCGATGTACTTTGTTCGGCCATGGAACACTGGATCTTTTGATAGTGCTATGGCAGAATTTTTGTCACAAAATACAGTTGTCGCCCCTTTCGGTGGATGGTTTAGTTCACCCAAAACTCTTTGCAGCCAAACTGCCTAGCATGCGGTTGATGTGGCGGTGACATATTCTACTTCAGCGATGGACAACACAATGATAGGTTGCTTCTTGGATGCCCATGACACTACTCCTGATTTGATATGGAATGCATACCCAAAAGTGCTCTTTTGATCATTAGTGCTACCAGCCTAGTCGCTATCTATGTAGCCCACCAGTTCTAGCTGGTCTTGTCTAGCATAGAATATGCCATGGTTCCACATCTCGTTGACATAGCATAAGATCTGCTTGCCTGCTTGCCAATGCATGTCCTTTGGAGTCTCCATAAATTAGCTGATCAAGCTAACTCCAAAAATCATATCTGGCCGAGTTGTTGTCAGATACATGAAACTGCCAACTAGCCGCTTGAATAGAGTTGGATCAACATTTCTCCTAGAGTCCAACTTGCTCAGCTTCAAACCCATGGCAATAGGTGTGATGGTAGGTTTTTTGTCCTCCATATTGAATCGCTTCAGGACATCCTTCACATACTTTCCCTAATAAATGAATATGCCATCTTTTGATTGGTCAACTTTGATGTAGAGGAAATACTTCATCAGCCCTAAGTTTGTCATCTCGAACTCCTTCTTCATGGCTATTCAAAACTGGCCAAAAAGTGCACCATTTTTGCCAATGTAAATCATATCATCCACATATAGGTAGATGATTATCAGCTCCCCTACTTCATTTATCTTTAGGTACAGGGTGTGCTCATATGGGAATTTTACAAACCCGTTGTCCTCAAAGTAGTCATCAATCCTATTGTACCATGCCCTGGGTGCCTACTTCAGTCCATACAGGGCCTTCTTCAGCTTCAAGACCTTGCCCTCCTATCCTTCAATCTCATAACTTGGTAGTTGGTCTATGTAGACCTCCTCCTACAAAACTTTGTTTAGAAAGGTTGATTTGATGTCCATCTGGTAAACACTCTAGCCCTTCTGAGCTGCCAGTGCTAGGATCATTCTGACTATGTCAAGTCGGGCTACAAGCGCATATACTTCATGGTATTCAATCCCTAACTTTTTCTTGTAGCCCTTTACCATCAATCTGGCCTTATGCCTATCAACTTCTCCTTGGGTGTTGAACTTGGTATTATACACCCACTTGACCCTTATGGTCTTCTTCCTTGTTGGGAGATCTACAAGCTGCCAAGTCTCATTCTTCTCAATGGCTTCAATATCCTCATTCATCACCTTCACCCATTTTTGATTTTGAATTGCTTCCTCAAACTCAACTGGATCACACTCAATGAAGAAATCAAAGTCAGAGTATTCCTCATCTTCAGAATTTCGAGTTGCCTTGTAGATGTCTTGCAAGCTCCTCATCTTCATGGGTGTCCTCAAGTTGGGAATCCTACTTGCAAGCGGAGGTGACCAAGATGGTGAGGTTGTGCTGCTACTGGCACCACCACTATTGCTTGAGGATATAGGTGGTTGTATAGTGTTCTCCCATAAGTCCATGGATTCAACTACTACTGGCTCAGGTTGGCCAGTATTCAACTTCTAGTTCTAGGCTTCATCCTCTAGGAACTTCACATCGTGGCTGATGATGAGCTTCTTCATCATAGGATTATACAAGCGATACACCTTCACCTATTCACTGTACCCTATGAAGATGCATTTCTCTGCCTTGTCATCCAGCTTCTATCTCTTCTCTTATGGAACATGTGCATACACAATGCACTCGAATACATGCAAATGAGCCCCACATGGCTTTTGATCGCTCTAGGCCTCCTGAGAGATTTTTTTCCTTCATTATTTTGGTGGGAAATCTATTCAGTAGGTAGACTGCATAGGTTACAGCCTTTACCCAGAACTCATGTAGCAATCCCTTCACCTTCATCATGCTACATGCCATCTCTATGATGGTTTTGTTCTTCCTCTTAGCTACGTCGTTCTATTGTGGTGTGTATCTGGCAGTAAGCTACTTTTGAATTCCATGTTGCTTACAAAAATTGTGGAATTTGTTTGAGATGTACTCTCCTCCGCCATCTGTCTTGAGATTTTTCATCGAATATTCGCTCTGTTTCTCCACCAGAGCCTTGAATTCCTTAAACTTTGTAAATGCTTCTGATTTTAGCTTGATGGGATAAATCCAAGTTTTGCGACTAAAATCATCAATGAATGTCAGCAAATACTTGTTGTCAGAAAATGTGTTGGTCTGCATCAGACCACAAATGTATGAGTGCACCAGCTCCAATGGTTATGATGCTCTCCAAGACTACCTTGAAGGGAACGAATCCCGGTGTTGTTTTTTGACTAAGCAACCCTCATAAATCTAATTTTTTTGCTCTATCAGGGGTAAACCCTTCACCATTTGCTTCTTGTGCAGTAGGTTTAGACCACTGAAACTCAAATGACTAAATCTGAGATGCCATAGCAAGGTAGCATCCTTCACAATTGCACATAGGGACATCAGAGACTCATTTTGAATCTATAGTGGAAACATTTTATTCTTCGTCATGGACACAGTTGCTATCTACCCATGTGCTTTATCTCTAATGGTGCAGGTTCCATATTTGAACTGAATAGTGTACCCCTTCTACATGAGCTATCCAACACTCAGAAGGTTGTGCTTCATACCAGGTACATAGTAGACATCACATATCTACTTCCTCTCGTCGTGCCTAGTTTGGATGAGGATATTTCATTTCCCCATCATGGGAACCTTGTTGTTGTTCCCCATATTTACCTTGGATTAGACTATTTCATCTAGTTGTGAGAACATCTCCTTGTTCCCAATCATGTGATTGTTGCACCCATTGTTGAGATACCATACATTCTTCTATCTCTCCTCCTCAATATTGTAAGTCAGAAACACATTCCCACCTACCATATTTTCATCTTCATCTATTTAGTGGGCTTGCTGCTGGTTCTCCTTGGCCATCCTTTTTCTGCACTCGGAGATGTAATGGCTTAACTTCTTGCAATAATAGCATTGGACCTTGGATTTGTCCTTTTTTTGACTAGATCCACCTTGTTGGTTTTTTCCACTACCTCTTCCTCCTTGCTAATGGAAGTTATAGTTGGTATCTCCCTCATTAGGGTTTGACCATCCTCCTTGCTTGTTTCCTTTCCCATGACTGCCTCTGCCTCTTCCTCCTTGAGAACTAGAGGTGCCTTGGTGGGATTCCTATCTGCCACTATCTCGAAATGAGACATGCACCTTGAATGCCTACTCCAGAGAGGACTGATATGAGTGACTCAACCTCTGCTATGTGTCTACAAAGAACCCATGAGCTCATCCACAAAGAGGGTTTTCAAAATCCCTCGACTCCTCGATTGCTATCACAACCGAGTTGAAATTTACAGGTAGGCTTCTAAGAATCTTCTCCATGATTCTCTGGATCTACATGATTTCTCCATTCAATCATATCTAGTTGATGACATTTGTTTTTCGGGTGAATAAATCTCTCATGGTCTCTAATTTGTTCATCTGCAGGTTCTCGAACTCCCTCCTTAGCATTTACAGTTTCACCAACTTCATTTTGTTGGTGCCCTGATACGAACTAGCCAAAATCTCCCAGGCCTACTTTGCCTTGGTGGCTGCTACAATCCATGGGATGATGGTCTCCTCGATCGCTTGCATGATGTAGAACAGGGCCTTGTGATCCTTCTTGGTGTTCTCCTTTAACAGGTCCTTGTCTACTTGAGAGAGGGCAGCCAGTGTTGCTGCATCTGCCGGTTCTGGGTATCCATTCTCGACCAAGTCCCATAGCTCCTGAGATCTAAACAAGATCTTCATATGGATGCTCCAGTAGTCATAATTCTTACCATTAAATCATGGGATATGCAACTGCAGTTTGTTACCGCCGAAAGCCATGTTTCAGTCATTCGTGTCATGGCACATAGTGTCTCTGATACCAATTTGTAGGTTTGTTAGGGATTTTGAACATGCAAGGGGTCACTTTATAATGACCAGTGACTTCCAAAGTCATTGTCTCCTACTGTGAATGTAAGCATTGTGCTCCACGAGTAGTGACACCGAGAGTACTTACTGATGGCGACGAAGCCAGAAGTCACTAGCCAAGGCAGTGACGGTGGGTGTCGTAAGCCAACAACAGCGATCGTGGGTATCCCGCACTCAATGCGGCAATGCCAAAAATCATGCACCAAGGGTAGAGACTTATGAAGTTGCACATAATTTGTGGCAACATAGAAAATCACACGCCAAGTGCTGCATCAGCAGGAGTAGTGCCCTAAGTACGACGACGTTGAGCATCGCACGCTCACCAAGACTTAGCCAAAGTCTTGGCTAACTTACTTGCATTCGAAAGTCATTCAAAATTATTTTAAGTGCCTCAAGTTGCTCACTCCAAGAGCAACGATGGAAGTTGCACACTCACTTGTGCGATAATGGGATTCACTCACCAAGATGGCGATTGTTGTCTTTTGACACTTAGACGAAAAATTTGAACAGACTAAGTTTTAAAGACCTCCAAATCTAAAATTGAATGCAGAATACAGTTTCAAAGATAAAATCGAACGCAGAATAATAAAATGACACCAGGATGCAGAGGAATTTAGAAAAAAAACCTCAAACTACCTAAAATGCTAAAAGTTTATTTATCTAAGAAAAACGTATTACAAAGATCCTCAATAGAGGATTTACAAAGATCTACAACTACTATTGTAGTATAAACAACTGAAATCTATAACCACCAAGACTGTTGCTCGGACTTGAAGCAGATGTGCTTCTTTGCTCACTAAACTGCTCTTCTTTTGCTTCTCTGTGTCTAACTGCATCTACCTAAAATTCCAACTGAGCTAGAGTTTATGTAGCTGGACTTGGAGCACAAAAAACCAGGAAAACTTTAACTACTCGCACACGGGAAATTAATGTCGGATGTGATAGAGAACACGTGCGGCGTCAAATCAGTCAATTTAGCGGGAAGCCCATTGTCACTGCCTTAAGTGAGCGATTTCCGGAATCGCTCACCTTCGGAGTGATCTTCAGCTTAGGGTGCAAAGCAGGTTTAGTATTTCTAACACGTTAGCGCCCTAGGAAACTTCATTAAAGTAGACAGTACCTATACCTTGTAATATGAATTGAGGTGTTGCAAACGCCATGCTAACATTTTGAATGGAATTTTTCAATCGCTTATATAGTAATTGAATGGAGAATCATAACAAATGATAAAATTTTGGTATTGTGAAGATCCATGGGAAGACACAAATATCTAGCCATAAAACCTCACATACCAAAATAACATTTTAAATAAAATATTCATCCAGATCTAAAGTGCAAACACAAATATATCTTCATACAAGGTAATACATCCCAAACTGAAACTTCAGGAGTGAAATATCCAGTCAAATAATGCCAAATTAAAAGAATAGTCATGAAATTATTTAGTTGTACACTTTTATACCCATGACAGTTTAGAGATCTAAAGGGAAATTTAGTTCCACAATGTTAAATATGCAAATTAAAACCTAATGCCTGAAATAGTGTCATGCAATGCCCAATTAGTCGGAACATAGAATAGAAAGGAAAAAAGAAAAAATATATACAAGGACACAAAATAAGTTCAGATAATATACAAGATAACTCACCTTTCTCTTCGATCCTCCAGATTTTTAAGATGATGTTTATAATGATCCTCTATGAATTGCTTTGCTGCTGCAGCCTTGAGCTTAGTAAGAGGAGAAGAAAGTGGAACCGGCCTAGACGGAGCATGTTTGTCTCGATCCTTGCATGAAGAAGGAGAAAACATACGAATTGGCCTAGATGGTAATTTTCTGTCATTGTTCTTTTCATTTTTGTTGGTATGTGTCTGCATTTTTCTCACTCTCCAACAATTACCAGCTCTCCATAAGTTACTGACCATTGGATTGAATGAATTATATAAAATATATGGCCTCCACCATGCCTCAACAATGTACTGAAGATATTGTTGGAAGAGATGTTATAAAAATTAAATCAAGGGTTGTTGACTTATGAGAGTAATGTCAATGTGGGTTGGCATATCGAAATTCAAATGCATTGGTTGCATAGAAATAATTATAATAACCCAGGAGAACAATATATCATCAGATACAACTTTTTGAAACATAGAGGAAAAATTTAAAAAACTTTTTGACTTAAAAAGGAAGTAGGGAAGCAAGGATAATAATTTCGATCAATGCACTAGCTGCTTAGTTAAATAATAGGTTGAGCCTTTAATACTTTGCGGATTTTAGAGCTAATGGTTTAGCGGCTAGCTTCGGCTGATGGGTGGGATGGATGAAGTTATATGTTAGGACACTTTCTGAGGAAGATATTAAAAGGCTTTTGGCTTAAAAATATTAAAAAGGTTGAGCACTTGTCACTATATACTTTCCGGATTTTCAAATAAATGGTTTTGTGGGTAACCTTTGTCACTTGCTTCACAACTTGGGGAGCACGCCTACCATCGTAATTGCGGTTCTCAACACCCAATCTCTCAACATCTTCACGGTGTCGTTGGCCTCCTTCGCCTCCAATCCACCTATTCCCGCCCAAGTTATCACCAAGTCTTTCCATGTCGCTCCCGAGGAGGTGGATATCAGAAAGAAGTAGTGGCTCTGGAGTTTGATTATAATAATTTAAAATAATTCATGGTCACTACTGGCATTGTCCATGACTTCGTTATAATTCTTCCTTCTCTGATTCTATCGCAATTAAAGTAATGGTTATCGTTTCTCCCTTATTCTTCTTTATTATATTGGTTATGATTTTGGCTGAGTTTCCCGTGATATGTATATTATTATTTTTAACATATTTTAAGGAAAGAATTTCTTATCAAATGAAAACCTAATTTTATATAAATAAATGTATATATGCAAATAATTAATTTTGTTGACATCAATAAAAATATATATAGTTTACAATTCTTCTTAATAAACATTCAGCTAATATATAATCGATTTGTAATTTTTCCTAATGTTTTTCTGAGTGTGGCTTGGTTTCATTTGAGATTTTCAAAAGTAGTATCTCATTATTAATAAAAAATTTAACTATGTATTATTTAATTATTTATTTTAAATATGGTAAAGTATTTGTTAAAAAATAAAAAGTATGGAAAGTTTATATAAAAAAATAATGTAATATTTATAAAAAAGAATTTATCAAAAACATTAATTTATTATTGTATTAAATTGGTATCCACCTTTAACTTAAAATGGTTAGTTTATATGGAAGTATTAAGGAGAGTCTTTTTTAAAGGTAGGTATTCAAGTAATGAGATAGAGTTTAAGTTAATAATATCATACTATGATAAGGTTACTGCACAATTGCTAAATACTTCAAAGTTCAAGAATTTTTTCATTAATATTACCCTGGATTTACAAAAAAATTATTATTAATATTTTAGGGTTTAAAATTGAAAAATTTCCATCAACCTACCTATGTATTCCTTTGCATGATAAAGGAAAAAAAAGGAACTTTGGATATATATTTTTTTGATAGAATGAATGCTTTCTTGGAAGGTTAGAAAGGTAAGTTCTTAATCGTGGCGGGAAGGCTACAACTTATAAAGACTACATTGGAATCCATTTCTATTTTTATGTTGTCATTTTCAAGACTACCAATTGATATTGCATCAAAAAATTATAAAACTTAAAGAGACATTCAATGAAAAGGTTGTGAGGAAAAATCTAGGTTTCCTATTAGTAAGTGAGATAGGGTTTGCAAAGAAAAAAATATTAAAGGACCAAGTTTGTGGAATTGCATGGGATAGGGTTTGCAAAGAAAAGAATATTGAAGGACCAAGCTTGTGGAATTGTAGACTTATGAATTTGACACTAGGAACAATGGTTGGGTGGAGATTATTCAAAGATCAAGGAAAGAATTGAGAAAAATATTACTTCAAAATATATAGGTTCTCTTGATGGAATGAAATTATTTAGGAAAAGAACTCTACCCAAAGGATCATCAACATGGAACTTCATATTAGAGATTTTACAATTGATAAAGAAATATATTATATGATTAGCCAATGAGGGAAGTTGATGCAGGAGCATCCGGCTGCAGTCGAGCAATCGTGCATTTTCCAGCTTGGGGGAGGTTTGGCAAAGCAATTTTTTGGTTTGAGGAAGTTTTGTAAGGCAAAGGGGAGAGGGGTCACGAAATCGTGACATGTTGTGATATCGCGACCCCAAAACTTGCAGAGTGACTTTGGCGGGTTTCGTCGCGATATCGCAACGTCGCGATATCGCGACGTCGCGATATCGTGACCGGTTGGCACCGCAGTGGAGAGGAGCTTCAGGCGTCGCGATATCGTGACGTCGCGATATCGCGACATCGCGATATCACGATCGGTGTGCCCGATAGTGAAGAAGAGCTTCAGGCGTCGTGATATCGCGACATCGCGATATCACGACCGGTGTGCCCGGCAGTGGAGAAGAGCTTCAGGCGTCGCGATATCGCGACGTCGCGATATCACGACCGTCTTCAGAGCAAGACAGAGGAGAAGAGCCCTGTCGCGATATCGCGACAAATCAGAAGCTGCCACGTGGCTTATTTCGAAGGCAGCACCGAGGGCTAAGACAAAGCCAGGATCATAGCAAAGGACTTCGGCAAGGTGAAGACGAAGGTGGAGGGGTCGACCGCGACCAAGTAAGGTCAAGGCCGAAGAAAATAGCGGACGGCCATGTAAGGCCAATTTCGACACGTGGCTGCCACGTGTATCAAACAGTTGTGAAGGGCAGCACGTGTATCAATTATTTTTTTTATCAAGAAGAAGGCGTGGTCAGAATTACAAGCGGTCGAACACGTTTAAGAAAACAAAGATAAGGAATGCGGAGGTGATAGCATTGAAGAGACAACAGGACAGAGGACAGTCTGACCGGAGCGGTGGTGCAGGTCAAGGAGGCCATTAATGCAAGCTCCGGGTAGATCGGGCAGATGGCCCATTTATGTCAGAATTTTGAAAACCCAGAAGGGGGGGAAATTTTGAATGGAAATCTTGTTTGGTGGAAGCATTGATGGCCGGGAGGACCGGGGGCCTCGATAAAAAAACCCAAAATTTGGGTAATGGGGGAGGGGGACGGAAGAACGGGGGAGTTATAGAGTGGAAGAACCGAGCAGAGCTCGGTCATTGTATGCCTGCGGGCTGTTTTTAATTCAAAATGCATGTAAATATTTTTTGCAAAATTTTAATGAAAAGTTGAATTTGTAAGGTATTGGTATTTTCCATCCCCGTCAGTGGTATCAGAGCGGGAGTTCCTGAGCGTACAGCAGACCGCCGAAGGAGAGGCAGTTGTACCAGGACTTGTGGGAGGGCTTGAGATCCGGTGAAGATGCCTCCGAGGAGAAACCCCGTTGGTGGAAGAGGCATGGCAGCGAAAGATTTTCGGGCATTGCAGCGGCAGGTTCAGGCCCTGTAGGAAGAACTGCATAGAGGACGTGAGCCGAGAAGGGATGCAGACAGTGAGGATGAAGTGGAAGAGGAGAATGATTTTGAAGAAGAGGAAGAATATGTAGATCCGACACAAGCCAGATTGTACAAGGCCATATCCCAGATCGGGAAGAGGCCGAAGTTAAAAGTTCCTACGTATTCCGGGAACTTGAACCCAGAGGAGTTGATAGACTGGGTGAATGATTTAGAAGAGTACTTCGAATATGAGGAGATTGAAGACCCTAACCGGGTCAGATTTGCTAAGACCCGACTGAAGGGTCATGCTAGCATTTGGTGGAAGGGGGTACAGCTGGAGAGAAACCGAAGAGGAAAGGAGCAGATAACCAGATGGGACAAAATGGTGGAGAAATTAAAAAGGTAGTTTATTCCCGTAGATTATGAACTGGACCTGTTACATAAAATGCAGAGCTTGAGGTAGATGAACAGAACAGTTCAAGAATACATGAAGGAGTTCTATAAAATCTCCATCAGAACAGGGCATTTGGAAGCAAGCAAGGAAAAAGTGGCTCGTTACATTAATGGGTTGAGACCGAGTGTGCAGGAGGAGTTGAGCTTGGTTCGGGTAAGCACCATCGAAGATGCTTACCAATTTGCTTTAAAGGTTGAAGAAAAGTTGAACAGAAGGTTTGACAGCAAGCAAAAAGTGAAAGGACCGGGAGGAAAGAACGGTGGAAAGAAAGAAGGAAAAGAAGAGAAGAAAGAAGAGGAGAGCAGCAGCCGAGGTCAGAAAGAAGAAGATGAAGAATCCAAACCGCAAGTTCAGAATAATGGCTACCCGAGGGGAAGAGGTGGATCTGGACGCGGGTATGGAAGAGGAGTGTTCCGAGGAACGTGTTTCCACTGCGGAGAAGAAGGGCATCGGGCATTTGAATGTCCACAACACCGAGAAAGAACAAATAAGAAGCAAGTGGGTCCTGCCAGAGCAGTTGTGGCAGTTGAAGATGCTGACTCAGAGCATTCTGAAGAAGCTGAAAAGGGAGAAGCCATGATTGTGAGAAGGACCATACCGGTGGATGAAGACAAGTCTGAACAAAGGAGAAGCCTGTTCCGCACCCGGTGCAAAAGTGCAGGCAAAGTCTGTAATGTCATTATAGACAATGGGAGTACAGACAACTTGATTTCCGAGGAGATGGTTACTAAGTTGCAGTTAGAAAGAAGGAGGCACCCGCACCCGTATCGGATTGCGTGGTTGCGGAAGGACCACCGAGCTTGGGTCCGGGAATAGTGTTTAGTCACGTTCCAGATTGGGAGATACCAGGATGAAGTCCTGTGTGATGTATTCCCCATGGATGCTTGCCATTTGCTGTTGGGAAGGCCATGGCAGTTTGATCGGAATGCAGTGCATGATGGCCGTGCTAATACTTACTCCTTGGTGAAAGATGGAGTGCGGCACAAGTTGAAGCCATTGCAGACAGTGGATGAGAAGGTGTGCAGCAATGCCAAAATTTGTCTGGTAGAAGGCAAAATTTTTGCCAAGAAACAGAATTTGAGCAGGTTGTAAAGGCCGATGACTGTTTGGAGGAGTTACAAGAAACACGGGCCGAACATCCGAGAAGTGAAGGTCACTTCTCCAATTACCCGGGGTGTCTGATGCAGGAGCATCCGGCTGCAGTCGAGCAATCGTGCATTTTACAGCTTGGGGGAGGTTTGGAAAAGTAATTTTTCGGTTTGAGGAAGTTTTGTAAGGCAAAGGGGAGAGGGGTCATGAAATCGCGACATGTCACGATTTCACAACATGTCGCGATATCGCGACCCCAAAAGCTACAGAGTGACTTTGGCGGGTTTCGTCGCGATATCGTGACCGGTTGGCACCGCAGTGGAGAGGAGCTTCAAGCATCGTGATATCGCGATATCGTGACATCGCGATATCGCGATATCGTGACGTCGCGATATCGCGATATCGTGACGTCACGATATCGCGACCGGTGTGCCTGGTAGTGGAGAAGAGCTTCAGGCGTCGTGATATCGTGACGTCACGATATCGCGATGTCGCGATATCACGATCGGTGTGCCCAATAGTGGAGAAGAGCTTTAGGCATCGTGATATCGCGACATCTTGATATCGTGACCGTCTTCAGAGCAAGACAGAGGAGAAGAGCCCTGTCGTGATATCGTGACAGGTCGTGATATCGCGACCTATCGCGATATCATGGCAAATCAGAAGCTGCCACGTGGCTTATTTTGAAGGCAGCACCGAGGGCTAAGACAAAGCCAGGATCATAGCAAAGGACTTCAGCAAGGTGAAGACGAAGGTGGAGGGGTCGACCGCGACCAAGTAAGGTCAAGGCCGAAGAAAATAGCGGACGGCCATGTAAGGCCAATTTTGACACGTGGCTGCCACGTGTATCAAACAGTTATGAAGGGCAGCACATGTATCAATTATTATTTTTATCAAGAAGAAGGCGTGGTTAGAATTACAAGCGGTCGACCACGTTTAAGAAAACAAATATAAGGAATGCGGAGGTGATAGCATTGAAGAGACAACAGGACAGAGGACAGTCTGATCGGAGCGGTGGTGCAGGTCAAGGAGGCCATTAATGCAAGCTCCGGGTAGATCGGGCAGATGGCCCATTTATGTCAGAATTTTGAAAACCCGGAAGGGGGGGAATTTGAAAGGGAAATCTTGTTTGGTGGAAGGATTGATGGCCGGGAGGACCGGGGGCCTCGATAAAAAAACCCAAAATTTGGGTAATGGGGGAGGGGGACGGAAGAACGGGGGAGTTACAGAGTGGAAGAACCGAGCAGAACTCGGTCATTGTATGCCTGCGGGCTGTTTTTAATTCGAAACGCATGTAAATATTTTTTTCAAAATTTTAATGAAAAGTTGAATTTGTAAGGTATTGGTATTTTCCGTCCCCGTCAGAAGTTATGCAAATTTTTGGTCTCATACTTGGTTGAAGCCTTAGCCTCTTATATCTGACTCAAAATGACAACCATTGGCTCAAGCATGCCTAGCATGTAAAGGTCCAAAGTTCAAAGACTATATTATTATGAGCAAACACTTAAGATCATGGATTTATTAACTTTGTTGAAGGAGAGGAACTCAAACAAATTGTAGATGAACATTAAAAGATGTTTCAAGAATTTTAATGTCTATTTTTACATGAAAGGATGAGTTGTTTTAGAATTTGTAAAGGAAAGGTGGTTACTTGGTCAAGTTGGGATATGAGAATTTAGAACAATCAAAATTTCTTTCTTCCAAATATTTTCCTGAAAGAACATTTGGTTATTAAAGGTTCTCCCTAAGGCCTCAACATTCTTTTGTTAGAAGATCAAAGTAAGATTCTTACAAGAGAGAATATACAAAAAAGAGGATATTATGAAAACTTATTGGGTCTGTTGAATGGTATCATGGCTCTTTATAACTGTGACTTTATTAGACAATGAAAAAAAGGCCATAGTAAAGGTAGAAGCCCCTCACTCTAGGCAGAGTTAGCATATAGAATTGCATAGTAAAACCGTAGATATCCCTAATAATATGGTGACCAAAGAAAGAGCAAACAAGCAGTAACAAATACAACTAAAAAATACGAAGTTACAAATTAAATTTATCCAATATAATGCATTGATTTAATACAATAAACCATTTTATAAATAAAAAAAAAAAACTACAAATGAATTTTACAACCTTCATTCTTCTACAAAAATTATAATATTAGGATTATCCTCCTCAATCCTTAGAAAAGGGGAAGCATGATTGTGACATTGGGATTATCCCTAATGAGGGTGACAAAAAATCTAAAGGAGGGCAACCTAGCTAATGGAATTATTATAGATATTATCATAAAAATGAATGGAGTTAATGTAAATATGTTTGAAGCATGAAAATATTTAGCTATATCAATTGAATGAGCATCACGTTGAGAGATGATTTTGCTTTCCCACTTATTGAGAAAGATAAATAAAAAGATATTTATTTTGAAAAACAATTGTTATGTCTACATTATTGATGTGCAAATGGGAATATGAATGAATGAATCGGGTATTGAAGGGGCATTCAGGGGATTTTAGGGGAATGAATGAATCGGGTATTGAAGGCGCATTCAGGGAATTTTAGGGGGATTTTGTGGAATCTGGTATAATCTATACAATAATCATATGTCATATAATATCCCATGAGGCATCAGAGCTACTGTGGTTGATGAACAGGAATAGGAATGATTTGCAGGTGAACAGGTGAATTTTGATGAGGAGTTGCCCAAATCCTCCCACGACGAAGACGAAGGTGAACAGGAATAGGAATGGTTTGCACCACAGTGGACCTAGATGAAAGGATCGTTAAAGGTCACAAAGAAGAGGGTCGTGTTTCAATTGATGTGACCTTTTCTTCCCTCGGTAACTAACTTTTCGTTGCTCCAAAGGCTGGCAATAATTGGCATCGGCTTCCCGAGACGGGTAAGCAACTTCCACTATCTTCTCAGAGTTTTAAACACTCTCATCGGCTTCTCGAGATGGTTAAGAAACTTCCACTATCTTCTCAGAGTTTTAAACACTCTCATTGGCTTAAGTTCTCACAATAATAGCATTGGACCTTGGATTTATCCTTTTTTTGACTAGATTCACCTTGTTGGTTTTTTCCACTGCCTCTTCCTCCTTGCTGATGGAAGTTATAGTTGGTATCTCCATCATTAGGGTTTGATCATCCTCCTTGCTTGTTTCCTTTCCCAAGAGTGCCACTGCCTCTTCCTCCTTGAGATCTAGAGGTACCTTGGTGGAATTCCTATCTGCCACTATCTCAAAATGAGACATGCACCTTGAATGCCTATTCTAGAGAGGACTAAGATGAACAAATCAACCTCTGCTATGTGTCTACAAAGAACCCATTAGCTCATCCACCAAGAGGGTTGTCAAAATCCCTCGACTCCTCGATTGCTATCACAATCGAGTTGAACTTTATAGGTAGGCTTTCGAGAATATTCTCCATGATTATCTAGCTCTGCATGATTTCTCCATTCAATCACATATGGTTGATGACATCTATTTTTTGAGTGAAGAAATCTCTCATGGTCTCTAATTTGTTCATCTGTAGGTTCTTGAACTCCCTCCTTAGCATTTGTAGTTTCACCAACTTCACTTTGTTGGTGCCCTGATACGAACTAGCCAAAATCTCTCAGGCCTGATTTGCCTTGGTGGCTGCTACAATCCATGGGATGAAGGTTTCCTCGATCGCTTACATGATGTATAACAGGGCATTGTGATCCTTCTTGGTGTTCTCTTTTAACAGGTCATTGTGTACTTGAGAGAGGGCAGCCAGTGCTATTGCATCTGTCATTTTTGGGTATCCATTCTCAACCAAGTTCCACAGCTCCTAAGATCTGAACAAGATCTTAATCTGGATCGACACACCAGTTGCTTAATTGAATAATAGGTTGAGCCCTTGTCACTAGATACTTTCCGGATTTTCAAATTAATGGTTTAGTGGGTAGCCTTTGTCACTTCCTTCACAACTTGGGGAGCACGCCTACCATCGTAATTGCGGTTCTCAACAGCCAAGCTCTCAACATCTTCACGGTGTCGTTGGCCTCCTTCGCCTCCAATCCACCTATTCCCGCCCAAGTTCTCACCAAGTCTTTCCAAGTCGCTCCCGAGGAGGTGGATATCAGAAAGAAGCTCGGTGGCACCTGAAAGTAGTGGCTCTGGAGTCTGAATCATTATCTGATTATAATAATTTAAAATAATTCATGGTCACTAATGGCATTGTCCATGACTTCGTTATATTTCTTCCTTCTCCGATTCTATCGCAATTAAAGTAATGGTATTGGTTATCGCTTCTCCCTTATTCTTCTTTATCATATTGGTTATGATTTTGGCTGAGTTTTCCGTGATATGTATATTATTATTTTTAACATAGTTTAAGGATATAATTTCTTATCATATGAAAACCTAATTTTATATAAATAAATGTATATATGCAAATAATTAATTTTGTTGACATCAATAAAAATATATATAATCTACAATTCTTCTTAATAAACATTCAGCTAATATATAATCGATTTGTAATTTTTCCTAATGTTTTTTTAAGTAGAGTTTGGTTTGATTTCATTTGAGATTTTCAAAACTAGTATCTCATTATTAATAAAAATTTTAACTATGTATTATTTAATTATTTATTTTAAATATGGTAAAGTATTTGTTAAAAAATGAAAAGTATATAAACATTATAAAGATAAAAAATTTATCAAGAATTTAAATATGGTAAATTTTATATAAAAAAATAATGTAATATTTATAAAGACAAAGAATTTATGAAGAACATTAATTTATTGTTGTATTAAATTGGTATCCACCCCTAATTTAAAATGGTTAGTTTATTTGGAAGTATTAAGGAGAGCCTTTTTTAAAGGTAAAAATGGAAAGAAAAATCAAAGGTATTCAAGTAATGAGATGGAGTTTAAATCAATAATATCATACTATGAGAAGGCTATTGCACAATTGGTAAATACTTCAAAGTTCAAGATTTTTTTTCATTAATACTATCATGGATTTACAACAAATTATTATTAATATTTTAGGGTTTAAAATTGAAAAATTTCCATCAACCTACCTATGTATTCCTTTGCGTGATAAAGGAATAAAAAGGAACTTTGGATATGTTTTTTTTGGATAGAATGAACGCTTTTTTGGAAGGTTAGAAAGGTAAGTTCTTAATCATGGGGGGAATGCTACAACTTATAAAGACTACATTGGAATCCATTTCTGTTTATATGTTGTCACTTTCAAGACTACCAATAGGTATTGCATCAAAAATTTATAAAACTTAAAGAGACTTTCAATGGAAAGGTTGTGAGGAAAAATTTAGGTTTCCTATTTGTAAGTGGGATAGGGTTTGCAAAAAAAAGAATATTGAAGGAGCAAGCTTGTGGAATTGCATGGGATAGGGTTTGCAAAGAAAAGAATATTGAAGGACCAAGCTTGTGGAATTGTAGACTTATAAATTTGACACTAGGAACAATGGTTGGGTGGAGATTATTCAAAGATCAAGGAAAGAATTGAGAAAAATATTACTTCAAAATATATAGGTTCTCTTGATGGAATGAAATTATTTAGGAAAAGAACTCTACCCAAAGGATCATCAACATGGAACTTCATATTAGAGAGTTTACAATTGATAAAGAAATATATTATATGATTAGCCAATGAGGGAAGTTATGCAAATTTTTGGTCTCATACTTGGTTGAAGCCTTATCCTCTTATCTTTGACTATATTATTATGAGAAAACACTTAAGATCATGGATTTATTAACTTTGTTGAAGGAGAGGAACTCAAACAAATTGTAGATGAACATTAAAAGATGTTTCAAGAATTTTAATATCTATTTTTACATGAAAGGATGAGTTGTTTTAGAATTTGTAAAGGAATGGTGGATACTTGGTCAAGTTGGGATATGAGAATTTAGAACAATCAAAATTTCTTTCTTCCAAAGATTTTCCTGAAAGAACATTTGGTTATTAAAGGTTCTCCCTAAGGCCTCAACATTCTTTGGTTAGAAGATCAAAGTAAGATTCTTACAAGAGAGAATATACAAAAAAAGAGGATATTATGAAAACTTCTTGGGTCTGTTGAATGGTATCATGGCTCTTTATAACTGCAACTTTATTAAACAATGAAACAAAGGCCATAATAAAGGTAGAAGCCCCTCACTCTAGGCAGAGTTAGCATATAGAATTGCATAGTAAAACCGTAGATATCCCTAATAATATGGTGACCAAAGAAAGAGCAAACAAGCAGTAACAAATACAACTAAAAAATACGAAGTTACAAATTAAATTTATCCAATATAATGCATTGATTTAATACAATAAACCCTTTTATAAATAAAAAAAAAAAAACTACAAATGAATTTTACAACCTTCATTCTTCTACAGAAATTATAACATTAGGATTATCCTCCTCAATCCTTAGAAAAGGGGAAGCATGATTGTGACATTGGGATTATCCCTAACGAGGGTGACAGAAACTCTAAAGGAGGGCAACCTAGCTAATGGCATTATTATAGATATTATCATAAAAATGAATGGAGTTAATGTAAATATGTTTGAAGCATGAAAATATTTAGCTATATCAATTGAATGAGCATCACGTTGAGAGATGATTTTGCTTTCCCACTTATTGAGAAAGATAAATAAATAGATATTTATTTTGAAAAACAATTGTTATGTCTACATTATTGATGTGCAAATGGGAATATGAATGAATGAGTCAGGGGGGGGGCATTAGGGGGGGGAATGAATGGAGGTATTGAAGGCGGTCGGGAATTTTAGGGGGATTTTGTGGAATCTGGTATAATCTATACAATAATCATGTCATATAATATCCCACGAGGCGTCAGAGCTACTGTGGTTGATGAACAGGAATAGGAATGATTTGCAGGGGGAGAGAGAAAATTCTTTGGAACAAGCATTATGTGTTGTAAGTAACTTTGTCTCCCCTCCCCCATGCCGGCGAGAAAGAGAGAAACAGAGACAGATCATTCATTTATTGGGTGTATTTGTTTGGGTGTTCAGGTTCTTAGTGGATGGGGTGCCAATCAGAGTGTTCAAAAACTCTGAGAAGACGGTGGAAGTTGCTTACCCGTCCCGGGAAGCCGATGCCAATTATCGCGAGCCTTTGGAGCAACGAAAAGTGGGTTACCGAGGGAAGAAAAGGTCCATCAATTGGAACGTGGCCGGCCCCCTTCCTTGTGACATTTGGGCATCGGCTTCCCGGGACGGGTATGATGTTTAAGTTTGGATTAAGGTATGTAGGATTATGCTATTGCATATGCAGAAGTATGTTTTTGTCTTGAAGGTTAAGATAGGGAAACCAAGTTTAATCGCATATTTTATAATTAAAATTTAGTTTCAGGTTAATATTATCTATTTATTTCTAAGTAAAATATTCGCTATGCTTGCTTGCTGCAGCGGAAGGTTGCTGATTTTTGACGTTTGAAGGAATTTGAAAGGCAGAACCAGATTTTTATATATAGAACTCTTTTATTTGATTATTTATGTTGCCTGGTTCTATGGTTTAGGTTGCTGATTTTGGAGGTTCGAAGGAATTTGAAAGGCAGAACCAAATTTTATATATAGAACTCTTTTATTTGATTATTTATGTTGCCTGGTTCTATGGTTTAGGTTGCTGATTTCGGAGATTCGAAGGAATTTACCTTATGGTATAAAATCTGGTGCCGCCTTTTAAATTCCTTCAAATCTCCGAAATCAGCAACCTAAACCATAGAACCAGGCAACATAAATAATTCAATAAAAGAGTTCTATATATAAAATCTGGTTCTGCCTTTCAAATTCCTTCAAACGTCAGAAATCAGCAACCTCCGCTGCAGCAAGCAAGCATAACGAATATTTTACTTAGAAATAAATAGATAATACTAAACTAAATTTTAATTATAAAATATGGTATTAAACTTAGTTTCCCTATCTTAACCTTCAAGACAAAAACATACTTCTTCATATGCAATAGCATAATCCTACATACCTTAATCCGAACTTAAACATTTGGGACCCTTGCAAACCATTCCTATTCCTATTCCTGTCCACCTTCGTCTTCGTGGTGGGAGGATTTGGGCAACAAAGGATTGACTCCTCATCAAGCACGGGAGCTCCGATGGGTCAAGAGAAATTACATGACATATCTAATGACATATGATTATTGTACAGACTATACCAGATTCAACAAAATCCCTCTGAATGCACCTTCAATATATTTTAAGGTTACAGGATTCATTCATATTCTCGTTAACACATCAATAATATAGACCTACCAATTAGTTTTCAAAATAAATATCTATCTATTTATCTTTCTTAATATTTATCTATTTATATTCCTCAATAAGTGAGAAAGTAAGATTACAGGATTCATTCATATTCTCATTAACACATCAATAATATAAACATACCAATTAATTTTCAAAATAAATATCTACTTATTTATCTTTCTTAATATCTATCTATTTATATTCCTCAATAAGTGAGAAAGTAAAATCATATGTGAGCGTCTGAAGCCTTTCATGCTCTATACATATTACATCAACTCCATCTTACAAATGGATTAGATATCTATTCTAATAATAAGTTTCTATAGATTATGTTCATTATGTTCTTGTTTTACCGCTTATAATTCACCAATTTTGAAAGGCTAAAATAATAATTTAACTTTAAAAGCTATAAAATTTGAAGGAAGGAAATGTAAATTAGCAAGCAATAATATATTTTATAATAGCTAATTAAGTATATAAATATCATAAAAAAAACTTTTTATAGGATAATTATTATTAAAAGCTCACAAATATAAAACTTGATACAATATCTGAAGTTTTTTATTTTTCTCTCTATTTTAGTAGTGCATCTATTATATTAGTGCATTCATGCTTCATTCTTAATTACAATGCTAAGTCAAATATATATTAGTATATGACTCTTTACTTTTCTACCTTAAAAATATATATGCATTTGCATGATAGACACTTGTACACATGCACAATGCACACAATTAAGGATACTTGTCTTCTTATATCATTACACATTGGTAGGAAAGACAATATACATTTGTATGATAGACACTTGTACACATGCACAACTAATTAAAATACTTGTTTTCTATTATTACACATTCTTACACTTGTGTATTTATACTTTTTCTTCAAATAACTACTTAACCTAAAATAATCTAATAAAATAACAAATTATCTAATGTACTAAATAATATAATATATTCTAACATCAATGAACATCTATCATAATGTAATATATTCTAACATAAACATTTAAAAGGGCATCAAATAAATCTTATGGTAACCTTATTCTTAACCATTTTCATGAATATTAAGCAATACATGTGGCGAGGTGTGCTTCAATTACAGTCTCTTCTTATTTGCTTTCACACTTGCAAAACTATAAGCCAGATGACCTGTGCAGCCTTAAAAACTATCTGGTGGAGGCTGCTTTTCTCCGGAGAAACTTTTCATTTACAAAAGAAGACGTGCCTTTCACCTTAGCCTCAAGTTACCTTTCCCGATAAGATGGTAGAAATATATTTAATCAGAGCTTGGTTTCGTGGAAGGGTAACTATCGTTTATAAATATGTTCTAAAATTTTTTACCTATAGTTGAACACTATTTTTTATTGAATACTTAAAAAATATTTTCTTTTGGAAAAGATAAAAATATTAACATGGTAAGAAATTTTAATCAGATTTGTATTATCACATTAATCTCGGTTAGAAAGTAAGAGGGTCAACCCCTTACACACGTGCTCAAACTTAAAAAAAAATAAAAATAACATTTCTGATCAAAAGGAGTATAAGGTATATTTTTAAAACTCAATAAATTTATCCAAATTAAATAAATATAATTTTAATGGATATTTAATTTTGTATATATTAAAAAAAATTAAAAGGGTTGTTTAAGGTTTTTTTTTTTGTTTTTACATCAACCAATTATATTTATACAACTCTTTTGGTGCCTGTGGTATTTGAACTTTGGTGTGAGCTACATCATCTATATGTCTCAATCTTTGAACCAAGTATTATTATTTTTCAATTGATATATAATATTATTTTTTTATTAATTAAGAAGTGAGGGTTTTGAGAGGACCCCAGAACCAATTACAAGCACTCTCACGGGAGACCAAAAAGGACTAGAAACCTGAAAGGGATCCCAACAAAAGATAAACAAAAAAAATTGGTTACAGAAAGGTTGAAAACTAACAAAGTATCGAACAATTAGATAACAAAAAACCAACCTAACAAAAATTGAATGAAGAAGCTCAAGGTGACAACTAAGAATTGTCTAGAACATTCAGGCCCAAGGAGACAAACTCCAACAAGCCACCCATCCTTCTATTCACATCCTCAATGAAATCAACATCGATCTTGAGCATACCCAACATGGATTTTTGCTTGTCATCAATAGTTTTGATCGACTACAACCAGAATTTTATAGACTCCACCCTGACAAAGTCCATATCTACCACTCCAGGTGACCACGCCTATTGATTCCCATCAAAAAGGACCTCTGAATTTGATAAGGGAATCCTACAATTGAGACCTCTTTTAAATTTTTCTTTTTCGACAATGTTAAGGAATGTCTCTTTTTGCAATAAATTATATTTTTTATTATAATATAAATGATTATGTAATAGAATGATGTATATATGAAAGAATGTTTAATGAAGCTTCTTTTATATGCAAATGATTTCATTTTGACTTCGAGGTCACCATAGGAGTTAAGAGAACACTTAAAGGCCCTAAAGCAGTTTTGCAAGAACTTTCGCATTGAAGTAAATACCAACTAAACCAAGGACATGATCTTCTCTAACCAAAATAATAAGAATCCATTAAATTTTTATTTTGAAGTAATAAAGTATAAATATCTTCACCTAGACTTCAATAAAATGGAAATCATGTAGAAGAAAGAGAACTTTGGTAGGATGAATGACACTTTTTACATTATAAAATAGAAGTAGAGAGGTTGAATGAAGGGACTACAAGACTATACAAATTGTATTTGAGAATATTAATTGTACCATGGTGCTACTAGGTATGAAGTGTAGGCTAGAAACACATCATCATACTTAAAATAGAGACACATATAGAATTTACAAGTGTTTAATTACAAAAAAAGAAAAATCAAAATAAAAGTTTTAATTTCATATGAAGTTATTTTATCATAAATAAGTACCTTCTATATAGGGCAATTGTTATTGTTTATTTTCTAAGATGTGATAAAATTTTCCAAATAGATATGCAAAGCATTACAAGATATTGAAGAAGCAAAATAGAACTGATTGATTATTCCAATGATCAACTTTGTATAAACAACAAAGTTGATCATTGAGAGCCGTTGGATTATAACAACTCATCAAACCTGATGAAGACACCACTGAGTGTTCTCCTGACACATGGAGGAGTGGAAACTCAAGTGTGTCTATCCTAGTAGAACTTAATAGAATATTCACTTATTCTAACACTCCCCCTTAAGTGATACTAGGGGAGCTTTGTACAAATGAGTCCCGACAACAAGGCCTAATGAGGTACTCATATACAATATATATAGTTGGTAAAAAAACCCCTTTGGAGAAAAAACAACTATCACAACTTCTTTTGAAGTGATGGTAAAAACCCAATGGGAAAAGCCATCAATCAAAAGGAAGCAAGGAAGAGGCTTGTATTCAGATGGTGAATATTGTCCTCTTATACAATAAGAATGAGTCTCAACAACATGGCCTGATGAGGTACTCATTTACAATATATATAGTTGGTGAAAAAACCCCTTTGGGGAAAAACCAACTATCACAACTTCTTTTTTGAAGTGATGGTAAAAACCTAATCGGAAAAGCCATCAATCAAAAATGAAGCAAGGAAGAGGTTTGTCTTCGGATGATGAAGATTGTCCTCTTATACAATAAGAATGATGAGTCCCAACAACATGGCCTGATGAGGTACTCATTTAAAATATATATATGGTGAAAAACCATTCTC
This sequence comes from Wollemia nobilis, assembly GCA_028583015.1. Lineage (NCBI taxonomy): Eukaryota > Viridiplantae > Streptophyta > Pinopsida > Araucariales > Araucariaceae > Wollemia > Wollemia nobilis. The sequence continues at coordinate 1,409 of JAQPPZ010003263.1, read as the reverse complement.
TAAACAATATAATGAGAGGTGGAAGACATCTGTGTCAATGTAGCTATAATACTCCAAGTTTTTCTCGCAACTAAATGTAATGTGGAGAAGGAAATGTTTTGGTGAAGATGTCTGCAATTTGATTTTCAGTTGGAATATAGTCCAAGTGTATTTCTCCTCTTTGAATATGCTACCGAATGAAGTGCTTCTAAGAATAAGAAGAAGAGGCATGTCTTCGAATGGCGAATATTGTCCTCTATTGAACTAGAAGAATGAGAGAGAGGTGAAAAAACTCTGTGCACCAAGATACTTTAACACCTCCCCTTAAGTGATAGTAGGGGTAAGTGAAAAAAGGAATAAACAATATGTGGCATACCCACATAATATGAGTCCCAACACCAAGGCCTAATAAGGTACTCATGTACAATAGATATGTTATAGCCACAAAAATGAGTCCCGTCAGAAAGGTCTGATAAGGTTCTCATTTACAACATGTGATCAAAAGAATAAATATCACTAAAGGAAAGTCTGCTAAAACCAAAGTGTCTCACAAGAAGGAGTGAGAAGATAGGAGGAAGAAAGAACCACAAAAATCACAAGGGTAGGCCAAAAAATAACTCCACAAGAATGAGTATGTGGTTTCCACCTATATGAACACAATGGGTTGATAACAAGGTCCAAAACTTGTGGACAACCAGCAAAACAAGGGAAATGGTAGAAAACCTCAAGGGGGAAACCACCTGCTAGAATAGAATAATAAGGAAGATGTGCATGGAGGATTGAGAGGAAGGAAGATGTCCTCTTCAACCTCCCCCCTTAGGAAAAATTCCATTAAGAAGCCTGCAATGGACCCATCAGATGTCTCAAAAAATAGAGACTTGTTGCAAAAATGAAGTCATACTCCCAGACTGGTGCTTGTGAACCATGAAACCAATTTTCTCACAAAAAGGAATATCTTACTAGTAAAATCCCTTGAAACCAAAGTGTTTCACAAAAAGGAACATGAATATAGGATGGATAAAGAACCACAAAAACTGCAAGGGATGTCCAAATTGACTCTGCAAGCATAAGTAGTGGTATCCACCTGTATGACACAATGGGTTGAATAAATTATTCCAAAAAGGAGTGGACAAACAACAAAATAAGGGGTATTTTCTCAAGTATGAGTCCTAGAGACAAGGTGTTATTAGGTACCCATATACAATATGTGATCTTAAAATAAGAAATATTACTAAGGAAAAATCCCCCCTAAAACCATAGTGTCTCACAAGAAAGAGTGAGAAGATAGTATAGATACAGAAGAGCAAATTTAATAAAGAAAATACAACTTTGGAGAGGCAAAAGGGAGACAATGGGATCACCCTAGTTGTGACAATAAGAAACTTCTGACACCATAAAGGAGATGAAACCGTTCATCTCAATGATCTAAA